>CM021108.1:393498985-394246641 GCA_007115665.2 Sequoiadendron giganteum | reverse complement strand
CTACAGGCTCCGCAAAGCTTTCTATAGGATGAAACAAGCACCATGAGCATGGTACAACAAAATTGATATGTACCTTTTGAGCAATGGCTTCAGCAAAAGTGGCAGTGAGCCCACACTCTACATCAAGGCAGCCAATGGTGAGATACTTATTGTTGTTTTGTATGTAGATGATTTAATTTTTATAGGTAATAGTAATCTTTTCATTGTTGATTTCAAAGAGGCAATGAAAAATGAGTTTGAAATGACAGACCTAGGTTTGCTAAAATATTTCCTAGGCATAGAGGTCCAACAAATAGATGATGGCATCTTTATTTCTCAAACAAGTTATGCTAATCAAATATTGAAAAGATTTAGAATGTTGGACATCAAACCAGCCCCAACACCAATAGCTATAGGTCTGAAATTAAGCAAAGAGGACAGCAACAAAGATGTTAACCCAACCCTCTATAAGAGCATGGTTGGAAGCCTCATGTATTTGACAGCAACAAGACTCGATCTGATGTACGCGGTAAGCCTGATTTCTAGGGTCATGGAGTAGCCTAAGGAGGCACACTAGCAAGAAGGAAAAATAATTTTAAGGTATGTCAATGGCACGAAAGGAAATGGAATTATGTATACTGCCTCTAATGAGTTTCAACTTGTTTGGTACATAGATAGTGATTGGGTAGGAAATGTAGATGACAAAAAAAGCACTTCGGGATATGCATTCCACATGGGTTCAGGAGCAATATCATGGGCATCAAAGAAGCAACCCATAGTTTCTCTCTCCACAGCTGAAGCAAAATACATTGCAGCAAATGCAGTAGCATGCCAATCTATTTGGCTTAGAAGAATCCTTGCAGATTTGAATGAGTAGTAAGAAGATGGTACAGCCATATTTTGTGACAATGTATCTTCTATTGCCTTGACCAAGAGTCCCGTCTTTCATGGATGAAGCAAGAACATAGAAATCTGCTACCATTTCATAAGAGAGTTGGTGGAGCATGGAGAGATCAAGCTTCAGTATTGCAGATCTGAGCAGCAACTCGCTGATATTTTCACAAAGGCATTGTCAAAAGACTCCTTTGAACGCCTAAGAGATAGGTTGGGTATGCAGGAATGTGCTAGAACTTTGGTTTTGGTAAACACAAAAAAATAGAGATGCTTCAGAACCTTGGTTCAGAAAAACACAGAGGAGTGCAGGTGCTCTGGAACTTGGCACAGGTGCTCCAGAACTTGGCGCAAATGCTCCAGAACTTGTGTTCAGGGAAACAGAGAAAAATGCAGCTACTTCAGAACTTTGGAGAAGTGCATATGCTCCATAACTTATGTTTTGGAACTTTTGAATGGTGATGTAAATAAAAAAGACTCAAGATTAAGGGGGAGTGTTGGAAAAAGTAATCTTGAGCAGCAACGAGAAAGTGTATTTAATGCACAAATAGATAAGATCTATTTTGGATCGTTCCCCCTAGCTGGATTGTCAGACACTTGTTGTCCTAATTAATTTTGGTAGAAAATTTATTATTGGTAGGTGAATTTGAATTGAGCACCAATTTTGGAAAAGGCTGGGAAAGACAAAAGAACAGAATAGAATGTTTTTTAGTTAAAGAAAAAAAAGAGACAGAAGATAGAGAGAGCAACAGAAGAACATAAGTAGAATGTTCAGGAGATCCTACAGCAGCAGAAGACATTGACAGAGGACAGTGCTCCAGAATGTTCGCAGCAGCACACAATTTGTTCTAGTGCACCAGAACATGCACAGTATTTTGGATGAAATAATGTATAGAGCTTTGCTTTGAGTTTTTGTATGTAAAAATTTTCATATTTTAATCTTTTTGGTTAGTTTAATGAAACATAAAATATTCTACCTCTCTTCTTGTTGTCCATTTTATCTGGTTTGTGTTTTCTTCTTTGTCCACTGTAGTTGGATTTATTTGGCCAACAAATACAACCCATGATAAACGAAAGCACACAAATTTCCACGATAAAAAACACTCTTTTTTATGTTTTCAGCTAACAAATGGAGGCAAGATTATTCACTTCTAACAGATAAACAACGAATATGGAGAACGAAGTCTACCTTGTGTCCTTTTGTTCGACACGAAAGAGAAATGATGAGGACCAAAACCCACTGTGGAAAGCCTCTTCCCCCAAGCTTTTCTCCAAATTTGTTTTTGAACAATCCATTCACTTTGAAGCAATATCCCCAAAAAAAATCTATAATCTCTTCTTTTGTTTTCCCAAAATTATTTTTGCAGAGTAAAATTTTCTTTTTTGAAAATGAAAGACTCCCCCAAAAAATCCTAAAACTAGCACTATAAAATCCAAGAGATGAGTTTCTGAAAATAAAAATCAATTAAATTAACAAGTTTCCCATTCCAATATTTTTTTTTGAGCTTTGCATGTGCACACTTTTATCTTTTGCCATCTTTTCTTTCTTTTACAATTCAGTTTGAAAATCTTATCTCTTTTGTCTAATTTAAAATTAAATTACTTTCTCATTTAATCAATTAAAATCAAATGACAATATTATTTATCTTTATTTATTTTTTATTTTAAATTTCCACTTTATTAAATTTCTCTGTAATTCACATTTTAATATAGTCAACTAATTAGACAAGGCCGTTAAAATATCAAATTCACCACATAATTCAAAAACACACAACATAGGCTTACATGCCATCATGAATAAATGACTTACCAGAATGAAAAGTAAGGCTAAAATGGAGGGGCATTACACCCTCAACCATCAACCTTATACCTTAAACACTAAATCCTACACCATCAACCCTCATCCCTATAACCTATACCCTCGACCTTATACACTAAACTGTGAACATTGTCCCTCAACCCTATATACTTAAACTCTAAACCATACATTCTCAAGGTCCTTCACCCTATGCCTTATACCCTCATCCCTAAACACTATCCCTCAACCTTTAACCCCCATCCCTATACCCTATAATATGTTAATATAAGAATATCATATATAATATTTATTAAAATACATTAATATATCAGTATAATATATAATATATATTAGAAAAAATAATAATAATATGTCATATATATAATATATCATATAATACATGATATATAATATAATATATAAGTTATTTAATATATAATATTTAATACATAGTAGATTTCTTGAGTTTAAATAATGGATATTTGTTTCTAAAAACTGGATATCTATTATTTATAGCAAAGAACCATCAAAATTTGAAAGATCTAGCGGGTTTGTTAGCCTCGCTTAACAGATATCTGTTATAAGCTCTTAACATATATTTTTTATGCACAACGGGTTTGGTTTGAGCTCTGTGTAACATATATCCATTATCTATATACAACGGATATCTAATATACATAACTAATATATTAATATATATATATAATTATATATATTTTATATAATATTAATGTATAAGATTTATAAATTTATATAATATGTTAATATAAATATTATAAATATTATTATGTACATTAATATATTAAGATGCTCCCTTGTTTATTCAATTATCGTTCATTGGCAGAACAAGAAAATAAACACAACCATTATGTGCATCCAACAATAAAAAATATTAATATATTATACTAATATAAACTATAAATAAATATTTATATTAATATTAATATTATAAAATATTAAATGTTAATATATAATGATTTTTATATATTAATATTTCCGCTTTTAATAAATGGATATCCATTATTACATAACGAATATCCATTTCTTATTAGATATCTGATTTTTCTGTTAAAAACGGATATCCATTCCTATCAGATATTTGATATGAACGGTTTTTGTTTTGCTTCGATATCTGTCTTGGGGGTGACCAACCTAAAAATTCAACATCCCCAACATGTTTACAGGGGTTGTAATAGTTTTTCAAACTTCACCCTTCGTGTTGCCGACGTTTTTTTCATCCGATTTTGATAAAACAAAAAGGGCTTGTTCATTCTACCAATATAAGAAATGATTTATTTTCAATTTAATAAGTAATTATTATTGATTTTCTACATGCATTATGTGTAAAGTCCTGACTGATAAGCTAATTGAAAAACATCTATAACTTTTAAACAGTTTAACATTTTTTGAATCCAAAAGATGCATCACACACTATGATTCATAAGTTAGGACTTTAAAATAAAATTTCATAATTTTTTTACCAAGTTAGGGTGGCCGAACAAATGGTTTTTAATATTTTTAAAAATTAATACTAGAAAATTCATAACTAAATATTTACTTGCCAAAAAAATTACAAAAATATATGTGTCACATCCGGGCATGTGTCCTCTACTTATATTGAAAGATTCAGAATAAATTATTTATTTTTTCTCCCCATTAGGGTGGTTGGTAAAACAGTTGCTTTTTATTTTTTCTTGAAAATTTAGTATTACTACATTGAAATTTCAAATTTTCACTAAATATATATATATTTTTTTTTTCAAAAAACGACTAGGGGAAGCATACCAGTAGTTGTCATAACTAACTTCATGCACCCATAGATCCTAAATGATACATTGAAATTTGATGATTTTTTTTGGCCCCCTCCACATGTAACTTAATTGCTTATATCATGAAAAAATTTCACTTGTGGGTAGTAAAAATGCATGTTGTAGAATTTGTTAAGTGAGAAGTGGTCAAAAAAGGTATTTTTAGTGTGTCTTCTACTACGTAATGACTACTTCACCACTACTCGTTCATTGGAAAACCAATAAAAACTTTAAAAAATCCAATTATGAATTAAAAAACACCTAATTCAACATGTCTTTCCATGTGGGAACACTCACATTTAAAGGTTTAAAGCTAGGAGATGGGGGCAGTTTATTAACCCAACCACATGATTATGTCCACTACATGCCATGTATAAGTCTACTTCACTATGGGTTGTTGGGCAATTTTTGTCCCTACATAATTATCTCCTACAGTTTTGAAGACTCATTATTTCCTCACGGATTTCCTTCTACCATCCTCTCCAGCTTGTGACCTTCTATGAATGGATTCTTCACTGCTTGGTCTCGTTTGCTAATAGGTAACCGTATTTGCATTATTTCTCCTCACATTTTGTAGGTTCAATAATCAATTTTTGTTACTAATATATGTGCATTTTGTTATGTTTTTCATCATTTATCTATATGACATTGAGGGTTTCAATGCAACAATTTATTTTCACCTCATATTGTGCAATCATTACATAGAATATCAAATAAACAGAACATTGCCATATTTATTTTTGAATCGCTCGTGTAAAATCATGAACTTTCATGGGTATTGGGTTAATGCCCCAATTTTTTGACCAGTTTCAAGATAAGTTTCATGCCCAAAGTTTGTAATAAACTACAACTAAGGATAAAACATAAATTTCAAATTTTGATTACAACATATGAATATAACACACAATTTTGTTTCCAAAGCATGCAATTCTTAAAAAGAATAACATTTATCCAAGTATAGATTATAATATTTAGTTAAGTAAATAAATTGCTTAGACATTCCTAGTAGGGCTTTAGGAGAAGATAAGGAATTCACATCATCGAGAAAGACCTAATTATTCCTACAAACATATTCATGATTAGAAGTCACCATCAATTCACAAGCTATGTCAACACAATGCATCAATATTAGCTTAAGTAATGGAAAGAGAAAAAATCCTAGGGGCCAGACCTAATGGCTTGGGGGGTCATCTTTTATGGCCTTTCCTATGTATATATTTTGTAGAGGAACTATAGTTCAACAACTTGAGTTCACCCAACACATATTTGATTGACCAGCAATCACACATAACACCTAGGTTTAAATCACCACTAGCTCATAATGGTAGTATACTAAAAATGAATACCAATAGTGAATCTATAAGGCTCCTCCTACTTTAAGGAGTGATTAACAATCCTGATTACAATGCTCCTCAAGGACCACTTGCCAACATAGATAAATAAGAATTGGTCTAGGATGAAGGTAAGCCAAACATATCTTGAATAGATATTTATAATTGAAGACAAGGTTTCAATCCAACCATACACATGTCACCATATGACTTTCATAAGATTAAGGGTTGAAAGGTTAACGAAAAAATCCACATATTGAATCTTTCTAGGTAGTTCAACCCTCATACACTTGGTTGACTAACACAAGGAGTATAACCCTTACATTTAAAGATAACTCTACCTCAGTCACCCTCATAAACCAAAAACACCAAAATATGCTAACCTCAATGCTTTACATAAAAACAACCTATGTCTCAAATCCATTAATTAGAGAATATAAGAGTGGGTACACAAGCCTTTCTAGGGTCCTCTTACCCTAGATAGTTCCACCATCGGCTGCCACCTAGTTAGGTGAAGCCAGAGGTAAAAATCCTCAGTATGGATAGGAACAATTTTAAAGGACAGTTTATACATAACAAAGCACATCACACTTACATGACAATTTAATGTCTGCACATAATATTTGTTGCACTTCATGGATACAATTCTAGTTCAGTGAAAATCTTGATGGCCACCTCTGACTACAAGATAGTTTACAACAATAAGATAAATCAAAGAATCAAAATTTCTCTCCTCCTAACCATATTGTCATCATGAAGCCTCGTGAGCTCTAGACAAACCCCCGAGCAAGAAATATTTTAAACCCATGATGCTAAAATGGGGTCTTCTATTCAAATAATATAAATAGATATATCAAGAAAAGATTTTCCCAAGCATCTGTCAACCAGTGCCATGAGTGTGATACTCAATTTTGTTGAACAAGGCATTCCAACACCCATTACTCTTACAAGTTATCATGTATCATAACATAAATATAAATATACTATTACTAGCATTTGAAGACTAAGAAGGATGCAGAAGTCTGAGTTCTATTCACTTAGGGATAACATTAAAATCTCCATTTGATGGCTTATGAACAAGGGTTTCACTTGATACCAATGGAATGGTCGATGGAGGCTAAATTTAATCACACGGTCCCAAAGCACTCATAGATAGAATTTGGGTATAATAGAAACTCCTAGGTATTATTCTTGCTAGAACAACAGATGACAAAATAGCCAATACCCCTAATACACATGATAGAGTCTAATATGAAAATGCATGTACACACACAAAAACACTAGGTGGGTATGCTTAAAACAAGCTAAGGATAAACCCCCATACCTATGTAAATATTAACTAAGGCTTGAGATGGTGTCATGAGCATTTGCTTTGGCTCCACCATTATTTTTCCTCCATAAAAACCAAATGAAGAACTTCAGCAAATGATCCTCTCTGAAACAATAGTGAGACTCTAACATTTGAACATCTACCACCCAAAGACAAGTCACATGCCAAGCCATTCCTCTATTCTTCATCCATAGCTTCTCCCCTTCAGGCGTGCACCCTTGACCAAAATTCCTTTCCCTACCATTTCTGACATAACCTAATCTAGGGTTTATTTTGCATTAACTATCCTCCTTGTTTTCTCCCACTCCTTCTTATCTATCCATCCTTTGCATTATTGGTGGCATCCTTTTTCTTCATTCCTTCACAAGAATGTTTCCTAGAGATAACACCTTGATTTTTGTGCCTTAGCTTCCTTCACCTAATCATTGACATAATATTTCCTTTTAAAGCAAACCATCGATCTTGAAAACTATATATACCTTAATCCCTAAACCCTCAACCCTATACATTAAACACTCAACCCATTAATCCCTCAATCCTCAACCCTATACATTGGACCCTTAACCCTAATCCCTCAACCCTCAACTTTAATCCCTCAACCCTTAAACCCTCAACCATTAAACCCTTAATCCCTCAATCGTATCTCCTTCTCTCTCTCTTCCTATCAACCTACCAATCCCTATCTCCTCTCTCTCTCCCTCCCACCCTACCAATCCATATCTCCTTCTCTCTCTCCCTCCCACCCTACCAATCCATATCTCCTTCTCTCTCTCCCTCCCACCCTACCAATCCCTATCTCCTCTCTCTCCCAACCTACCAATCCCTATTTCCTTATCTCACTCTCCCTCCCACCCTACCAATCCCTATCTCCTTTTTCTCTATTCCTCCCACCCTTCCACTATTTATCTCCCTCCTTCCCTCTCTCCCTCCCACCCTACCAATCCATTTACCTTAATCCCTAAACCCTCAACCCTATACTTAAGCCCTAATCCATCAACCCTCAACACTCAACCATATATGTTAATCCCTAAACCCTACACCCTCAACCCTCATCCATATACCCTATACCCTCATCCTTAAGGACTAAAGCTCTAATCCCTCAACCCTCAACCCTATACCTTAAACCCCAAACCCCACACCCTTAACCCTTATACCTATACCAAATTCCCTCAACCTTATACCCTAAACCTCCGACAATGTCCCTTAACCCTCAACCTTATACTTAAACCCTAAACCCTTAACCTTATGCCTTATATCAAAAACCCATATCATAAACCCTAGTACCTATACCCTAAACATGTAATCTTATACACTCAACCCTAAACATTACCCCTAAATTATAAACCCTAAACCCTCAACCCTATGCCCTATACACTCAACCCTATACTTAAACTCTACACCCTCAACCCTCAACCTTATACCTAAACACTAAAAACCTACATCATCAATCCTCATCCCTATATCCTATACCCTTGACCTTATACACTAAACTATGAACATTGTCCCTCAACCTTGTATACTTAAATGCTAAACCATACATTCTCAAGGTCCTTCACCCTATGCCTTATACCCTCATCCCTTAATGCTATCCCTCAATCCTCAACCCCCATCCCTATACCCTATAATATAAGAATATAATATATAATATATTAGAAAAAAATAATATGTCATATATATAATATATCATATAATACATAATATATAATATAATATATAAGTTATAATATTTAATATTTAATACATAGTAGATTTCTTGAGTTTGAATAACGAATATTTATTTCTAAAAATCGGATATCTGTTATTTACAACAAAGACCCATCAAAATTTGCAAGATTTGGTGGGTTTGTTAGCCCTTCTTAATGGATATCCATTATTCATATTTAATATATTAATATATATAAGTAATATAATATTATATATATTTTATATAATATTAATGTATAATATATTAATATTAAAATTTATATATAATATATTAATATAAATATTATAAATATTCTTACTATGTACATTAATATATTAAGATGCTCCCCTGTTTATTCAATTATCATTCGTTGGCAGAACAAGACAATAAGCACAAGTATTATGCACATCCAACAATAAAAAATATGAATATATATATCTTAATATTAAGATATATCAATATTTATATAATTATAATATTAATATATAATATGAATAACTAATACTAGATATATTATATTAAACATGTAATATTACATATATTAATATAAAATATATATAAAGAAAGCATGATGGTGCCTCTGCGTTCACCGCTGTTAGAAGCTACTAGGGTTTTCTACGATCACAATAGGCATTATTTCTCTCTTTTTGATCCTTCTATAGGTAGATGGAAAACTCATTTCATGGATGTAGTGAGGTGACATTCAAAGCAGGCTGGGGGACCATAATTTGGAGGGTCGTACGGAGGGCTTGGTCATTCTCTACAATGCTCACGTGGGGTACCTCTTGGTCAAGCATCTGGTCCAAAGGGGTTTTCATTTGTGGAGGTGAGGCATGGGGAGAGAGAGGAGGGAAACTGTAAGGTCCTAGATGGTGTCATTGCAGAAATTGTGAGTACTCCTTGGTGAGACAAAATGAGGGCTCTAGCCAGATTTGGCATAGCTATCAGGGGGCACAGTGTGGGCACACATTAGGTGTAAAGGAGGCATGTTACACGAAGGGGGAGTTCACAAGGAAGGCAGGGGAAAATGGAAGGTCCTCTGGAGAAGATCAAGCATACAGAGTTGTGCATTGTGCTGAATCATCCCCCTCTATTACACTAGATGAGGAAATTGCAAATGAAGTGTCTGAGAATATGAAGTATTTTTCTGAACTCAAACTGATTGGGAGATTTCAAGGGTTTTTCTTAGGTTTGGTAGATTTAAATGGTTGGATTTCCGAAACCTAGTATCCGATATTGGACAGAGAAGTGCAGATTTACCCCAATGCAAGGGGATTTTTTGTGGTGGTGTTTGAGCATGAGAAGGATAGAAATAGGGTTCTTTGCAATTATTAGTGGAGCTAAGAAGACAAACATCTATTGATGTTGAAACCGTGGCACCTAGATTTTAGTCCTAGCACATAATATTTTGATTTGGCTCCATTGTGGGTAAGACTTCCACATCTGCCTTTTCATTTATGGTTTGAATTGTGCTTCGAAGCCATTAGGAACTCATTGGGGAGCTTTTTGAGGGTTGATGAGGGTTATTTAAATTTTTTGCACACCACCTATGCACGGACATTGGTAGAACTAGATTTGTCAAAATACCTTTTCGCAGATGCGCTCCTAAAAGTTCCAAGAGGTGAATGGAAATAAATTCTTGACTATGAAGGAGTTTCATTTCGATGTTACAGATGTTTTAGTACTGGTCATGTTATTGACTAGTGTTCCAAATGGAAGAGCGTGAGTCAAGAAACCTTGTGGAAAGAGGTGTCTCCTTAGCATTATTCATTGGAACAAGGGAGTTTAGGAGGTAAGGAAACTACTGAGGATCTAGTTGGCACTACTGTCAATATGGAACCCCCAAAGTCTCACACAAAGGAGGGGGTAATGTTGGGCAAGGTAATGCCCCAAAAGAAGAGTTGGGTGGTCAGTTTGAATTCTTGAGCATGGTTTCATCTGGTGGAGAAATAATTCTAGAGGATTTTTTAGGGGAAACAACATTGACAAATGATCAAGAAGAGAATTGGCAGAAGGTTCAAAGTAAAAAGAAGAAGTAGAGAGAAGTTTCCTTCAAAATGCATCATTTTTCGATGGTAAAGGGGAAAAGTAGCAGCAGTTGTCTGGAATGTTTGAAAATATTTAATGTATTAAGTTAGGAGGGGTTGTTTTGGGTAGTAATGGTTTTAGGGGTGGTGACTAAATGGGGGGTGGTGAAGGATTTTAAGAGATGTAGAGGATTTTTGAAAATCATGGTTGATATTTTTTAAGGGTGTTAATTTGATTTCTATTCTTTGTTTAAAGGATGTAATGCTTTGCTGAATTTTAATAAAAAAATTGTAGGGTTTCGCTACATTTGCCAATCAAATACATATATATATATACATATATATAAATATTTATATTAATATTAATATTATAACATATTAAATGTTAATACATAATGATTTTTATATATTAATATTTTTGCTTTTAATAAACTGATATTCATTTCTGAGGCATTATTAACAGATATTGGTTACGCATCCATACGTAATGAATATTCGTTCTTATCAGATAACTGGTATTAATGAATATCCATTTTTCTTCGGTATTTGGCTTGGGGTGACCAACCTAAAAAGTCAACATCCCCAATGTGTTTACAGGGGTTGCAATAGTTTTTCAAACTTCACCCTTCGTGTTGTCAACTTTTTTTCATTCAGTTTTTGACGAAATGAAAAGGGTTTTTTCAACAAATTGATAGTATTCTATTGATATAAGATATGCTTTATTTTGAATTTAATAAGTAATTATTATTGATTTTCTACATGCACTATGTGTAAAGTCTTGACTGATAGGTTGATTGAAAAACATCTATAAATTTTAAATAGTTAAACATTTTTTGAATCCAAAAGATGTATCACACACTATGATTCACAAGTTATATCTTAAAAAAAAACCATAATTTTTTTACCAAGTTAGGGTGGCCAGACAAATGGTTTTTAATATTTTTGAAAAATCCTACTAGAAAATTCATAACTAAATATTTACTTGCCAAAAAATTATAAAAAAATATATGTCACATCCAGGCATGTGTCCTCTACTTATATTGAAAGATTCAGAATAAAATATTTATTTTTTCTCCCCATTAGGGTGGCTCGCTAAACACTTGATTTTTATTTTTTTCCTAAAAATTTAGTATTACTACATTGAAATTTCGAATTTTCACTAAATAGACTTTTTTTTTTCAAAAAAGGATTAGGGGAAGTGTACCAATAGTTGCCATAGCTAACTTCACGCACCCATAGATCCTAAATGATACATTGAAATTCAACGATTTTTTTTTGTCCTCTTCACATGCAACTTAATTGCTTATATCATGATTTTTTTTACTTGTGGGTAGTAACAACACGTGTTGTAGAATCTGTTAAGCAAGAAGTGGTCAATAAAAGCTATTTTCAATGTGTCTTCCACTATGTAATGACTACTTTTCCACTACCCATTCATTGGAAACCAATAAAAACTTTAAAAAATCCAATTACGAATTGAAAAAACACCTAATTCAACATGTCTTTCCATGTGGTCCCACTCACATCTAAATGTTTAATGCTAGGAGGTGGGGGCAGTTTATTAACTTGACCACATGATTATGTCTACTACATGCCACGTATACATCTACTTCACCATGGGTTGGTGGGCAATTTTTAGCCCCTACATAATTATCTCACATTTTTAAACTCATTATTTCCTCGTGGACCACCTCCCATCGTGCTCTCTAGCCCACAAACTTCTATCAATGGGTTCTTCATTGCTTGGTCTCCTCCACTAATAGGTAACAATCACCACATCATTTATCCTTTCATTTTACACTTTAATAATTGATTTCTACTACTAATATGTGTGCATTTTGTTGTGTTTTTCATCATTTATCTATATGGAATCGAGGTTTTCAATGCAATGATTTATTTTCACTTCATACTATGCACTGATTACATAGAATGTCAAATAAACAAAAAATTGTCATATTTATTTTTTAATCCATCGTGTAAAATCATTAAAATTAATGGGTATTGGGTTAATGTCCTAATTTTTGACTGGTTTTAGGATTACTATCATGCCCAAAAAAAGTGCAATAAAATATAGCTAAGGAAATAAATAAAATTCAAATTTTGATTACAACACATGACTAACTCACACAATTTTATTTCCAAAGCACACAATTCTTAAAATGTCTAACAACATTTTTCCAAGTATAGATTATAATATTTAGTTAAGTAACTAAATTTCTTAGACAACCCTAGAAGGGCTTCAAGAGAAGATAAGGGATTAACATCATTAAGAAAGACCTAATTAGTCCTACAAACACATTCATGATCAGAAGACACCATCAAGTCACAAGCTATGTCAATACAATGCATCAATATTAGCTCAAGTAATTGAAATAGAGCAAACCCTAGGGGTCAGACCTAATTTTTCAGGGGCTCATCTCTGACGGCCTTGCCTACGTATATATTTTGTAGAGGAACCATAGTTCAAAAAATTGAGTTCACCCACCTCACATTTCATTGACCAACAATCACACATAACACCCAGATTTAAATCACCACTAGCTCACAATGGTAGTAAATACTAAGAATGAATAGCAACATTGAATCTATAAGGGTTCCTCCTACTTTAAGGAGTGATTAAAATCTCATTTAAAATTCCCCTCAAGGGCCACTTGCCAACATATATAAACAATAATTATTCTAGGATGAAGGTAACCAAAACATATCTTGAATAGATAATTATAATTGAAGACACGGTTTGAATCCAACCATACACAGGTCACAATATGACTTTCATAAGATTAAGCGGTGAAAGGTTAACAAATTAATCCACATATTGAATCTTTTTGGGAAGTTCAACCCTCATACACTTGGTTGAATAACACAAGGAGTATAACCCTTAAGTTTAAAGACCACTCTACCTCAGTCACCCTGATAATCCAAAAACACAAAATACGCTAAACTCAACTCTTTACACAAAAAACAACCTATATCTCCAATCCATTAATTAGAGAATATAAGAGTGGGTACATAACCCTTTCTAGGGTCCTCTTACCCTAGATAGTTCCACCATTAGCTACCACCCACTTAGGTGAAGCTAGAGGTTAGAAACCTTAGTATGCATAAGCACGGTTTTAAAGGACAATTTATACATAACAAAGCACATCAAACTTACACAACCATTTAATGTCTACACTTAATATCTGTTGCACTTCATGGTTGCGATTCTAGTTAAGTGAAAACTTTAATGGCCACCTCTGAACACAAGACAATTTACATCAATAAGATAACTGAAAGAATCAAACTTTCTCTCCTCCGGCCATATTGGCATCATGAAGCCTCCCAAGCTCTAGCCAAATGCCCAAGAAAGAAATATTTTAACCCCATGATGATGAAATGGGGTCTTTTATTCAAATAATATAAATTGATATATCAAGACAAGATTCACCCAAGCAACTATTAACCAGTGCAATGAGTGTGATACTCAATTTTACTGAACAAGGCATTCCAACACCCATTACTCTTACCGCCTATCATGTATCATAACATTAATATAAATATACGGTTACTCGCATTTGAAGACCAAGAAGGATGTATAATTTTGAGTTCTATTCGCTTAGGGAAAACATTAAAGTTTCCATATGATGGCTTATGAACAAGATTTTCACTTGATACCAATGGAATGGTTGATAGAGGCTAAATTTAATCACATAGTCCCAAATCACTCATAGATACAATTCGGGTATAAAAAAAACTCCTAGGTATTATTCTCGCTAGAACAACAGATAAAAAACATGGCCAATTCCCCCAATACACATGATAGGGTCCGATATGGAAATGCATTTACATGCACAAAAACACTAGGTGGGTATGCTTAAAAACAACTAGGATTAAAACCCCCTACCTACATAAATTTAACCAAGGCCTGAGATGGTTTTTTGAGACTTTTCTCTGAATCCACCATTCTTTGTCCTCTATGAAAACCAAAAGAAGAACTTCAGACAAACAATCCTCTTTGAAATAGTAGTGAGACTCTAACCTTTGAACCTTTACTGCTCGGAGACTAGTAACATGCCAAACCATTCCTCTATTCTTCATCTACAACTTCTCCCCTCGATTCGTGCACCCCTGACCAAAATTCATTTCCTTTCCATTTTTGGTGTATCCTTATCTAGGGTTTATTTTGCATTAACTATCCTCCTTGTTTTCTCCCACTCCTTCGACTTGCCTATCCATCCTTTGCATTAATAGTGGCATCCTTTTTCTTCATTCCTTCACAATGATGTTACCTAGAGATGACACCTTGATTTTTGTGCCTTATTTTCCTTCACCTAATTGCTGACATATTATTTCCTTTGAAAGTGGACCATCGATCTTGAAAGTCATGCTACGAAATTGTGCCCTTGACTTATGTATTCACGCCTTCAAACCCTTTCTTTGTCATTTTTACTTTGCTATTCGATTTAGGTCATGCTTTTTTTAATCACCACTATAAGATTTTATTTGTTTTAAACCATCACCCCATAACTTGGGATTCAAACAATTTAAAATCACCAACCAAGAAAAATAATTTATTTATTTATAATAGAGATGTAAAATTAACCAGTAAAATTATGAAATGTGTCATCTCCTTATTCAATCATCCTTCACCATCTATCTGCACACATCATTGAACTCCATTATCAACCTATTGGTTCCCACCTTATCGGTATGTCAAAGGGACCAATCAACAAGTCTCGTCGATGTTCATCTGTCTCTTCAATGTACTATACCCACATCTCAAAACTCCCGCAAGCCTCGAGGTAAAACTAAGTCAATACTTCCAATCGACTAGGTGGCAAGCAACTTCCACCTATCCTTTTGTCAATTTTCAGGGATCGAGGATCCATTTTTCTTCATACCACACTTAAAATCATACCTTCAAGCTATGAAGAGTGAAAGATACATTAGATCATCATGTGTCAGCTTTCACACATCCTTTATACCACTCGTCACACCTTTTGATAAGGCACAAACATCCCTCTCAACCTGCGAACACCAATACTTTTTCAAGGGTCAAGGTTTGGCTTTCTCACATACACCATACTCCATGCTACTTACCTACCATCAGAAAAGTGCAAGCCATACCCCTGACTCACGATGCCCAACACCACTTCAGGGTTCAGAGATACTCCATACTACTCTTTTCAAGCACAAGGGTAACATGTATCCTCAAAGTTCAAAGTTTGAAAACCTTTGGAATTAACAATTTTTTTCTTCATATCTCTAAGGGACTCGGTAAGAGGTATGACTGATACCCAATTTTCAAAACCTTGGAGGCATAGTCGAAATGACTAACTCCAATTACCTTCCCTTTGATAAGGCATAAGCCTTCTTACCAAACTATGACACCCAAACACTTCAATTACAAACTTTAACCCTTTTGAGTGTCACCCTTCAGGCTTTATTCATACTAACTACTTGCCTTGCCAGTCTGTTAAGGCATAAACCAAAAATTTGACCCATGATGCTCAAATTTTTTTGAGGGTCGAGATCCTCCATAACTCTTTCATCACTTAGCAATTTGGATAAGTCAAGGCGTAAGAGTCATTGTAGAAGTTCAATGTATGAAACCTTTTTAGACTTAGCACACTCTTCCTTCCTTTGCTTGAGGGATTCGATATGGGGCATGGCCGAGGTCTGATGTCCGACACCCTTTCTAACTTGACTCCAACTTGCTTTGTACTTAAAATTATGTTAAGGTGTAAAACTTAGGGCCAATCTTTGATTCCTGATAGGAAAATTACCCTCGTTGTCCCTAGCCATTTTGGACTTAACTCAAACCTTCTTCATACTTTTGAGGCATTCGGTATAAGGTATGACTGAAGCTAGAAGTTTGATACCTTTCAGTAGAGAGTAAGCCTCAATCTTGAATTCTAAGAGTAAGGCTTTAAACAATAGCTCTTCATCTAATATCACTTGGATCTCCTACTGACCTCAATGATGTGCCTTTTTTGACCTCAATCAACTCATTTCCAATAGCCTCTCCTATGACATCCATAAGATTCTCTTGTGACAATAATGACAATCATATTACCAACATATTAATCTAACTATAGTTGGGTTTAGTTATCCTTATCAGATTAACTCTTTATTAGCATCTCCCAACTATCAATATGGTATGATGTTCTAATCTAAGAGCATATCATAATTCCATGATAAGGCACAACCCAAAAGTAGAGAAGGCTCTAAGATTCTTCATCTATCCTTATTTACTTGTTATCTTAATCTCCCTTAGTTAAGCAGTACCATAAAGATCGAATTTGCACCTCCTATATTTACTAAAACCTCTAAGGCTCCTTTAGTGACTTTAGTCATAATACTTGATATGAGGAACCTCAAGTGAAAAAAATAGGAGACATTCAAAATCAACATGATTGAAATGATAAGAAAGGAGCTTTATTACCAAGAAACCTTAGCAACAAAATATAGCATGAAAAATTATAGTATCTATCCATGTAGATTTAGTCACATACCTTAATGGAAGAACACATAAGAATTTAACTAATCTTCTCTTAGAATCAAATGACTAAAAGTACAGTGACACTCAAACATAGTTGGGTCCTATATCATCTAAATGATGCACCCTTAATCCACACAACAATGTAGTATAAGTTTAGAATAAACAACTATGGCACTGATATAAAGGGAGGGGCCTTACATCCTCCTCCCCCTTGTGTAGAATTTCTCCTAGAAGTCTTTAAGGGTTAGAACTAAGTATTATTATTATAACACTCATGAAAAGGATTATCCATGCTAATTATTCTACTTTCATGATGAAGGAAATCAAAACATTAAATTAAGAACATGTGTTTTTGTTTTGTGTTGGACCAAAGAAAGATTTACAAAAATTCACACAACTTTGTACTGTTGCATAAATCATAGAACAACAGTCACAATGATCAACAATTATTCAAACAATGAGCCAAAGGGAAGCCTACAAAGTGTAGACACTTCCAACTAATCATAGCAATTGTACAAGGTATCCAAATAGACAATAACTATTGCACAAAATTGATAATAATAGCTAACGAAAAAAGATACATAAGAGACATCTCTTTCATGCATAAGAAGACATAGAAAAGAGACCTTTGTTTCACGAGTTTAACATCCAACATTTAGAATAAATTCTTTCACAATGAAATATTTAACCCATATAATCTCAATATATAAAACAATTACAAGGTTAATAACTATCCACGTAGCCATAAGTTATTGCCTATGTAACCATCTTTAATTAAATTATAATAGTATATCAATAAATAAGCATATTTTAATATATCTCAGAATGTTCACATGAGTAGTACACATGTTGCTAGAAAATGTCTTAACACAAATGTTGAATCATATCTCAAGAGTTATTAGCTTCACATTTTATCCAAATATGTTCTTAAGAGAACAATTTACCTTATAGTTATGGTACTCATACTATATCTCAATCATGGCACCCATACCATGTCTCAATGAATATTAACTTGCATCATTTGTTACTCTTGCACATAGCTCACAGGTATGCCACATCACATTTACTTGCAATTTCACGTGTACACAAAATAATAGCAAGGATACACTTCCCAGTTGGGTGTGCTTGTCCTCACACAAAGGATTCTCTTCCCAACGGGTTTTTTTGTCCTCATACAAAGTATTCTCCTCCCAATGGGTGTGCCTATCCTCATACAGTCACATAATTTATAACATAAGGCTCACACAATGGGGTTTACAAGGATGGATATTCCTGGATACCATAGAAAATTAGGAAAGATGGTCTTGAGGCCCTTCTCTAAGGACTCCTCCATATAGACAAGAACAATCATAGAGTGAGGGGAAGAATGGATTAATAATCATCCCATACCAGTTCCATTACTACCCCTTTCAAATTAATCCCCCAGCACATCTACTCCCCTATACGGCCTGCTAGAGAACCCCATGGGATATGGTAGTTTACAGATTTCACATTACACTACACATGCCAACTATTTGCAAACAAGGAAAAGGCCTCAAACTAAGTAGAATAAGATCATAAACCAAAGTTTCAATAAAGATCCCAAAGAGGAAACTATAAATTCAAGATAGAAACAAAATAAAGATCAATTGTAGCTACATTTCAACATTCTGACCATAATTCAAATATAAAATTAAACAAGTCCTTGAGGAAAATTGGACTATAAAAACCTTCAAATGGCTAAACAACCTAATAAAATAAATGTAAAATTCCACATTGTTGGCGCATAATAAAATAAAACATCAACCAAGGATTACAAATAATTCATATTTTGACAATGAAATATACACATTATGAGCACCATGTGACTTGATAAGCCACCTAAGGGGAGGAGGGGAATGGTGGTTCTCTAACCACATAATTATAATAGCATGCAATAATTGGTGATCCTTGACCACATTAATATGAATAGCTAGTGGTCCCTGACCACATAAGTATGCATCACTGGTGGTCCTTGGCCACATGAATATGAATAATTAGTGGTCCCTGAACACATAAATATGAATCATTGGTGGTCCCTAACCACATAAATATGTATCATTGGTGGTCCCTAACCACATAAATATGAATCATTGGTGGTCCTTGACCACATGAATATGAATAATTGGTGTTCCCTGACCACATAAATATGAATCAATAGTGGTCCATGTAATTCCATCCTTTACCCATGGGTTATAAACATCAAGGATTAGGTTTTCACTATGAACCAAAAAGTGTGGCTCTTATATGTGGGGGAGTAGGCCATAATCAATTTCCATGAGAGGATTACAACGATTCAACATATATCCTTTATTAGGATTAGGGACAATGCCTTGGGCTTGTAATTTCCTGATGGGTGAACATGTGCCTCTCAACGCCTTAGTTACACTAGTTGGAATCTCACTCCCATAAGGGGGGAACCATACACTAGGGGTACACATTTAACATATAAATAAGATTAACACCAAGGAATACATCACATTTCATTTAATAGATACACATCCACACATTTCATACTTACTCCATTTCACAACAAATCAACCACACAAGATAATCATGAAGGGTACACCTAGGGGATTGTACTAGAAATCCACCACCCTTATCCGAAGTTAGATACCCTATATCTCGTACTTGGAGAACAACACATGTACTAGTTTCCACATGAAAAATCTCTTAACTAGCAAGAACTCTATCACTCCATTCCATATGAGTCAAAGATGCACAACATACACTTACTTTTACAACTTGGTCTATCCAAAAAAATTACCACAATACACAACATAAGCACCATTATGGGGTATTCACATTCATCCTGGATACAAAATAAATTCATTACTAATTTTCATCTTTTAGATCCAAAAAATCATTTCCTTACACATAAATTAAACTACAAATATTCTATTCTACCAAGTGGCATATACAATCATGATAAAGCACTTTTTTTTTAACAAAGCTACCTAATACTCAATACATGATAAGGAAAACACAGTCTAGATGGTTAGCACCACAAGAACAACACTCGTTTTACTCAAAATTCACCTAATCATGCACTTAACATTTGCATCTCTAATTAGTTAACATTTATATGGCTTTCTATGACTAATAATGCAATTGGGGACCTTAAGTCTTGCCAAAGTAATGTTGTAATGACAGACATACCATTCTATATTCCAGACATGTGATGTAATGGAAGAACTTAATTCATAATTTAATAATACAAGGTTTACTACTGCATTCATTCCCTCTCCACCATCATTATTTATTTACTTGCTTATTGTATTCACTACTTTGTTTTATCTCAATATAAATTGATTCCATGCATAAGATCACACATACATCCAAAGGTAGGAATTGCAGTTTTGGAACCATGACATTTTTCCCAACATACACATTTCCTCCATATATCTACAAGATAAATTTATATAAAACATGCATTTAATTGATTTAGAGGCAAAATTCACTTTTAGGGAGTACTTCATTTATCTACACACAAGAAAGGAATAACATTTTTAAATCACTTTCAGGCACAAAGATTTAGAGATATTAATTATAGTGTTTTATAATAATTTATTCACTTGCATTATGAAGTTAAATGATGTTTACTTTGGTAAGATTGTATTGTGTACATAATAGTCATGTCTTAAGAATCATCTTTCATCTCTATCATGTTCAAGGTTCTAAGATAGCATGAGGATGGATTTTATAAGAATAATATCCATTAAATATGCTAATAATTTTCTAGCCATTTACTTTGTTTTCATTTCTATTTTCATTATATAATGAATTGGTCTTCATAAGGATAGTTCACCATAACATGCTAGACAACATGAATGAAACATATATTTAACACATTTAATTTCCCTAATCTTGCTCATCTTAAACACTTACAAGTCCTACAGGAGGGTACATAGGTGCATTTATATTTAAATATTAGCAAGTTCAAAATTTATAAATTGAGCTATTTAAACTTCTTCATAATCATATGCATAATTCACATGACGCTATATAATTCTCAACAATATAAAAAAATAGTTATTTCATTTTTAATTAACTCCTTCACAACCAGAATTGTCAAAGAATAAGGAAATAATAGATAGCATAAGGTTATTCTATCCATCCCTCACAACAAGGAGACAATAACACAACAAAATTCACAAAAAAAACACCACATGGGCAACATCACTAACCAGAGATCCCAATGTTGCAACCGCACTCTGATACCAAATGTCATGCCCAAAAAATTTGCAATAAAATATAGCTAAGGACAAAACAAAAATTTCAAAATTTGATTACAACATAGGACTAACTCACACGGTTTTATTTCCAAAGCACACACTTCTTAAAAAACATAACAATATTTATCTAAGTATAGATTATAATATTTGGTTAAGTAACTAAATTGCTTAGACAACACTAATAGGGCTTCAAGAGAAGACAAGGGATTCACATCATCAATATAGACCTAATTATTCCTACAAATACATTCATGATAAAAAGACACCATCAAATCACAAGCTATGCCAATGCAATGCATCAATATTAGCTCAAGTTATAGAAAGTGATAAAACACTAGGGGCCAGAACTAATTCCTCAGGGGCTCATCTCTAACCGCCTTTCCTAAGTATATATTTTTTAGAGGAACGATATTTCAACAACTTGAGTTCACCCAACTTAAATTTTATTGAACACCAATCACACATAACACCCAGGTTTAAACCACCACTAGCTCATAATGGTAATAAATACTAAGAATGAATAGCAATAGTGAATATATAAGGGCTCCTCCTACTTTAAGGAGTGATTAACAATATCGATTACAATGCCCCTCAAGGGCCACATGCCAACATAGATAAACAAGAATTGGTCTAAGATGAAGGTAACCAAAACATATCTTGAATAGATAATTATAATTGAAGTCATGGTTTCAATCCATCCATACACAGGTCACCATATGACTTTCATAAGATTAAGGCATGAAAGGTTAACAAAATAATCCACATATTAAATCTTTCTAGGAAATTCAACCCTGATACACTTGGTTGACTAACACATGGAGTATAACCCTTAAGTTTAAATACCACTCTACCTCAGTCGCCCTCATAATCCAAAAACACAAAAATACGCTAACCTTAATGCTTTACACAAAAAAAACCTATATCTCCAATCCATTAATTAGAGAATATAAGACTAGGTACGCAACCCTTTCTAGGGTCCTCTTACCCCAAATAGTTTCATTGTCGACTACCACCCACTTAGCTGAAGCGAGAGGTTAGAAAATTTGATATGGATAAGCATGATTTTAAAGGGAAGTTTATACATAACAAAGCACATCACACTTACATGACCATTTAATGTTTGCACTTAATATCTGCTACACTTCATGGCTTCAATTCTAGTTAAGTGAAAATTTCAATGGCCACCCTTGACCAAAAGATAATTTATAGCAATAAGATAACTCAAAGAATCAAGCCTTCTCTCCTCTCAACCATATTGGCATCATGAATCCTCCTGAGCTCTAGCCAAACCCCCGAGCAAGTAATACTTTAACCCCATGATGATGAAATGGGGTCTTCTATTAAAATAATATAAATCGATATATCAAGACAAGATTCACCCAAGGAACTATCAACCAGTGCCATGAGTGCAATACTCAATTTTGTTGAACAAGGCATTCCAACACCCATTACTATTACCGGCTATCATGTATTATAACATAAATATAAATACCTTGTTATTGGAATTTGAATACCAAGAAGGATGTAGAAGTCCAAGTTCTATTCGCTTAGTGATAATATTTAAATTGCAATATGATGGCTTATGAACAAGGGTTTCACTTTCTACCAATAGAATGGTTGATGGAGGCTAAATTTAATCACACAATCCCAAAGCACTCATAGATACGATTCAGGTATAATGAAAACTCCTAGATATTATTCTTTCTAGAACAACAAATGAAAAAAGTGACCAATTCCCCTAATACACACAATAGGGTCCAATATGCAAATGGATTTACACACACAAAAACACCAGGTGGGTATGCTTAAAACTAGCTAGGGATAAAAACCCCATACGTACGGGGTGCAAGCAACTTCCACTTATCCTTCTATTGGTTGTCAAGGATCGGGGATCCCTTGTTCTTCATACCACACCAACAAGCATACCTTGAAGTTGCAAAGAGAAAAAGATACATTAGATCATCATGTGTCAACTTTTGCACATCCTTCATACCACTCATCACACCTTTCGATAAGGCACAAACATCCCTCTCGACCTGTGAACACTGATTCCTTTTTGGGGGTTGAGGTTTGGATTTTGTACATACTCCATTCTCCATGTTGCTTACCTTCCATTCAGTAAAGCACAAGCCATACCCTCAACTTGTGATTCCCGACACCACATCAGGGTTTGGAGATCCTCCATACTGTTCTTTTCTAACACAAGGGTAACCTATACCCTTGAAGTTTGAAGTCCAAAGAGCTTTGGACTTAGCAATTTTTTTCTTCATATCTCTAAGGGACTAGATAAGAGGTATGACCAATACCCGATGTCTGACACCTTGAAGGCATAGTCAAAATTAATAACTCCAAAAACCTTCCCTTCGATAGGGCATAAGCCTTCTTACCAAACTATGACACCCGAACACTTCACTCAAAAAATCTAACCCTTTCGAGTTTCAGCCTTTGAGATTTCTTCATACTATTTGCTTGCCTTTCCAAACTGTTAAGGCATAAACCACAAGGTTGACCCATGATGCCAAAAAAAATTTGGGGGTCGGGGTTCCTCCATACCTCTTTCATCACTTAGAAATTTTGGTAAGTCAAGGTGTAAGCCTCATTATCAAAGTCTGATGTCTGAAACCTTTTTGGACTTAGCACACTCTTCCTTCCTTTGCTTGAGGGATTCAGTATGGGCCATGGACGAGGCCTGATGTTTGGTGCCCTTTCTAACTTGACTCCAACTTACTTCGTACTTAAAACTATGTTAAGGCATAAACCTTAAGGCTGATCTTCGATGCCTGATAGGAAACTTAACCTCGTTGTCCATAGCCATTTTGGACTTAACTTGAAACTTATTCATAATTTTGAGGCATTCAGTATACGGTATGACCAAAGCCCAAAGTTTGATACCTTTTAGTAGAGAGTAAGCCTCAAGCCCGAAGTTTGAAGCCCGGTCGAACTTAGCTGAAAAATGACTAACTCTTTCCTCTTTAGGAAATGACACAAGTAAGCTCAAGGTTCAAATTCTTAACTTTTGGAACTCTCCAAGGCTTGTTGTAATGAAACCCTAAGGCCAATGAATCCTTCTTCCTAAGAACCCTATTAAGTCCTTTTTGCCTCAAACAACAACTCTTCATCTAATATCACTCATATATCTTACTAACCTTAATGAGGTGCATTTGTTGACCTCAATGAACTCATTTCTAGTAGCCTCTCCTCTAACATCCTTAAGATTCTCTTTAGAAAACAATGAAAATAATATTACCAACAGATTAATCTAACTATATAGTTGGGTTCAGTTATCCTTATCAGATTAACTCTTTATTAGCATCTCCCAACTATGAGTAAGGTATGCTATTCTAGTCTAAGAGCATATCATAATTCCATGATAAGGCACAACCCAAAAGAAAAGAAGGATCTAAGACTCTTCATCTATCCTTATTTACTTATTATCTTAATCTCCCTTAGTTAAGTAGTACCATAGGGACCGAATCTACACCTCCTATATTTACTAAAACCTCTAAGGCTACTTTAGTGACTTTAGTCATAATAATTGTTATGAGGAACCTCAAGTGAATACAATAGGAGACATTCAAAATCAACATGAGTCAAATGATAAGAAATGAGCTTTATTACCAAGAAACCTTAGCAACACAGTATAGCATGAAAAATTATAGTATCTATCCATGTATATTTCATCACATACCTTAATGGAAGCATTCACATAAGAATTTAACTAATCTTCTCTTAGAATCAAATGACTAAAAGTACAGTGACACTCAAACACAACTAGGTCTTGTATCATCTAAATGATGCACCCTTAATTCATACAATAGCATATTATAAGTTTAGAATGTAAGGATATGACACTGATATAAATGGAGGGGCCTTATAATTACATATCATACATGTTGTCCACATGATATATACCATCGACCAACAAATTCTCCTTAAATTTTTACTGAGAATGATTTGATTTAATCTATTTTCCTCCACCTAATTTGTCAACTTCGCATGACTATATGGATGTTGTGTAGGGTTTCATTATACTGTGAAATAATTTCAAAAAATGTGGAGAAACTATATGTCTATTTCAGTTTAGGGTTTCATTACATTGTGGAATAATTGTTTGTATGGCATCTAGGGTTTTAGTGCAATTATTTTTTGACTTCATACTATGAAATCATTACATAGAATGTGAAATAAATAGAACATTGTTGGATTTTATTTTGAATCCCTCGTTTATAATCATGAAATTTAATGGGTATAGAGTTTTTTTCCCAATTTATTGACTAGTTTGAAAATTACACATCATGTAACATCTCATGGTTTGAGGAAACCTCTACCCATCATTTCACCTTACATTTTCAGACAATGATATGGGTTAATATGTTTTCCTACACTTATCTTATGAAATTCACAAGACTATATGGATGTCATGTATGATTTCATTATATGCTAAAATTATTTCAGCAATTGTGAAGTAATTACTATTCTATTTGGGCATGGGTTTTTTGTGTTTTAGGTATTAAATTTAACACACAATGACATATTCTCAAATTAATTATATATATGTATATATGTGTATATATATGCATATATATCAGATTATTTATATACATATATACATATGTATATATTTAATCTAATATAGATATATATCTATATAAGATTGTATATATGTAATATAATGTAATGCCCCACCACACAAACCCCAAAGGACGAAATAACATCTAACATTTAAAGCACAATTTTTTTATTTTAAAAAAAAATTAGTCTAATATGAAATGTGAATTAAAATCCAAATCTAATGATGAAACTATACATACACATGAACTATCAAGTCCTCTAGGGTAACATGAATGCATTACTTACGAACATACCAAACATGATCCCAATCCCATAATGATTGTAACATACTCACAAGTATACATTTTAAGAGAATAATATATAATCAAAAAACAATATAAATACATCCATAACATTATATAACAGCCATAAGTGATCATAATATAATGCCAATAATACATTCATTACATTTATTACATAACTATGCATCATTCCAAGATTACATAATTACCCATATTTCCACAGGTAAAACACCAAATAAGAGCACTACACTTATTACAATTTTACATCAAGATTCCCTTATAACAACGGGAAGGATTCAACAATTACATAATGTGATACCTCTGAAAAGAACATAATACATAGCATCAAAAACTACCTCCAACTCTGGAAGCTCAGGAACCACTACAACCGGTACAACTCCTTGCATCACGAAATTCGACTAGGAACCCAATGGAGTGCATAGCACATTTCACCCAACCATGTGGACCATAAGGCCCACCCCCCATGCTAGGAGATGACAAGAGGGGCCCACAACATAAAAATAGTCAAGCAAAAAAGGCTAACAAGACTCCACAAACAAATACTTCAACAATCATAAAGGACAACCGCTTCCAAAGGTAGAAAGAAACAAGGGAAAAATAAACAAGGCATACAAGGTTGCTATAGGGAAGAGTTTCATCACATAAATTCGATATGGGTTACACAATGCGGATCTTCCTAGGTTGCCATCCCCCATCCCGGTTAAACCCTAGAAAACTCAACCGATCCTTGACCCCCATTGTCACTCATGTGGGATCAACATACCTTTCAAGAGGACAAGGCAATTGATCTTCTCCATTCCAAGCCTTCCCACTCATCTCAAGCCGAAACAAGCACTTGAGCCATGAGTGTGGCTACATTATCTGAATTAATGTGAGGAAATACCCAAACCCCCTAATTAATTATTAGCGTTTTCACTAGATTAAGAAACTCTCATGAGTTACCTCAGACCTACCACTTTGGGTGCCAAACCCTCATTGAGAGCCACTCCCCCTAGTAACAACAATAGTCCACAACTGGGTAAGCCAACTTGCACATCATAAAAGGTAACATGAAATATCACATAAAGTGAGACATGCATCTACTTGCACAAAGTCTCTACAAATAAAAATCTCCATAGTGCAAGGCTAAAACCCACATAACAAAATTAGGTAAAGATCAATAGTTCACAAAGAATGCACATGAAAATCCAATCATAAGAAATCTCTTTCCCCAACCTCTGGAATACTAACAAATTATGAAAAACTGGTTCCCCAATGGAAGTGGCAACAATAACATGATCTCAAAGATTATTTTTAATCCATAATTTGCAAATCATCCAAAGTAACACAACGAGTGGTAACTGTGAATACAAAATTCCCATACTCCTTTCGGGTAGTTCTATTTTGTCCAAGTATCGGCCATGCCCTCCTCTAGAGAAAAAGCAACATCAAACTCCTTCCACACAGTCTCACTATGGGTGCCACCACTTGTTAACCAAGTGATCCTCGCAAGGTTTTCCTCCTCTCGCTTTTCAAAAGCTTACACCATGCTTCCACGTGTCGATAGTTCACAATTTTTTGTACTCCTTTGCATCACTCCCCTTTTGGGCCTCGACTGACTGCCACATAGCATCTATCTATGCACCTTCCTTGGAAAACCCCACCTTGAACGCAACATGATTCGAAGACCTCCACGTGGCTACACATCGCAGGTTTTTCATCGCTTAATGGGGTGAATGAGCATTGGCCCCCGACCATTCACCACGTGATCTTCTAAAGACTTCCTCACGAAGGAAACTGAGCAATAAAAAGCCTATCGCCAGCTACCCTATTCTATAACTTCCGCCATGATTGAATTGCATGTATCGGCACTATGGTCTTTTGGGACCATTTCCATCATTTGTAGGGGATGTATCTAGCCCTGGGGTGTCCCCGTTCATGGCTCAAATCCTTTCAATTGCAACAAAAAAGGGGGAAATCATTGCTAATACATCATTTCTCATGATCGAAGGATCTTTTAGGTTATTGGCTCACCGAGATAGGCTTCATTATAAATACTGCTTCTTCCATCGAAGTAAGGGTTTAGAGTTAAGAGTTCATATTGTAGAGAAGATATATTGGTAGAAGAACCAGGCCTTTACTGCTTTTTATATTACTGTAAAGACTTACAAACTGTGCCATTGTTCAGCCAATCTATTTTCTTTAAGATTTTGATAAAGTTTTACTATGCCATTGTGGTGCTAAATGTTTCATTTATAGAACTTCTATAATTTGAATGAAAGTTTGTTGATTTAGATCATGTCTCTGACTCCTCTTTTCAGTAAATGCGTATGAATATTATTTTATGTCGTTAAAGTGAATCATTTAGATTTTACCTCAGTTTCCTTTCATTCTAGACATAGTAGATTGTTGAATGGGCCCTTAGACCACATGTACAAGATAGGTCTATCGTGCTTTACATCTATGTCTCAGTGCATCGCCCTAGTTAGACACTTTTATTTTCATACTTGCTTCCTTTTCCCATTCAAAACCCCAGTTATAGAAGAGCCAACTTCTTTAAAATCTGAATGTCACTCAGTTTAGCGCAATAGGTCCCCCCTTTAACTGAGTTTTTGACAAAATTCTATTACCATGCCAATTTTTGTCATCAATAGTTTTTCTTTCTTCCTTGCACGCCCGGTGGGACATTTTTCTTAGATATACCAAATCAAAAGGGTGTATGAGTCATTGACCTATTACTAGGTCATGAACTACAAAAATCCTGAATCATTGTGCCTCCACCAGTAACAGTCATACCCAAACTCATCTAAGTAGAGTTTTTGGAATCTAGAATGCTACCTATCGCCAACCAAAATTATGTGGCCTGGGACATCGAAATCCCCCTTGTCACCCTAGTTGTACCTATTGTATGGGCCCCTATCTTGGTATCTGCTCTCAAAGCTATTCCAAAGTTCACCGAAGATAGCTCAAGAACACCATTCGAACATCTACAAGATGTTGTGAACATGTGTCTAGCACACAAAGTCACAAATCAGAACATAGCATTAAGACTGCTTGCTACTTCTTTGCAAGGAAAATCACTAGATTGGTATCATAGTCTACTAGCTAATACTATCGATTTCTGGGATGAGCTTAGGGATCCATTTTATGAAATATTTTCCAATGACGGAGATAGGCCTTCATTGTATCATCAGCTATCAATAATCAAGCAAGCCCCATCTGAAGCTATGACCAATTTCAACCCCCATTTTCATACAAGCTGATAGAGAATCTATAACACTATCTGACTGCTAGTCGAGCTGGCATTCATGTTCTACCTAAAATCCATCAACGTCGACATCTTTGTGATGATCCAGTCACTCGATGGAACTACATTACCAGATACATACAATATAACAGTAAAGGTGGAGAACAACCTAATTGATGCTGGGAAGTTTCCACCTCAACCCATTATGTTGATATTCCCTAAAATATCAATTTCTACTCAAGAGATGCCATCTACCAGCACACCCACACCTCCTCCATCCATGTATACATATCCAAGTGCACCACAAAATGTTGCTTCTACATCTAGTGCTTCAAAGGACGAAATGAGCGACATAAGGGAGATGTTATGAAATTGGAAAAATGAAGTAACCACTATGAAGCATAACCAGAATTCCTCTCTAAGGCCATCCTAGCAAAGCTATCATGGTAGCATGCCCTCCTACAACCATAATCAATACCAAGGAGAAACATGCACAAATACACTTACTCAGACAAATAACCAAATGGTGCCATTACCGACTCCGCTAGGAGCCACTCAAACTAGTACAAGCAGAGATCTGATCGCAGGACAAAAAAATCTCGCTAAAGACTTCAATCCCTAGTTTTACCCCTACAATGATGCTCATATACCTCAAAATTTTTTGCATGGCAATTTACAATAGAAAGTTGCAGAGCAACGCAGTCAAGGAGTGGCGATAAATTTAGGATACATATACGACTCTCACCAAATGGAGAATGAAGTTCTCACTGCACAAATGCAAGGAATTCCCTCAAAACAAGAAAATGGCATGGCCCCTAACCATGCTCTCCTCTCATTCATAGAAGGAGAGGAAGCAGTGTTCACTTTTGAATCATCTGCATCAGTGACCCTGCAAGTATAGTCTGACTACAACACTCACTGAAAGAGGAGATTCACAGGCAAAACAATTACTCCACAACCTAGAAATGTCTCGGACCAGCCCCTGGCCCTTCCACAATCACTCCACAGCTGCATTTGCACAAAGAAATTATCATCACCAAACCCAAGGAGTAGAAATTTCCAAATCCGCCACCCTTCAATGTGGTGGAACAATTGAGGAAATCTTCTGCTAATGTATCCATTTGGGATATTTTAGCCATTCTAGAACATAATTCATTGCTACAGAAGGCTCTACAAAAGGATGTGGCTGAACTATCAAAAGGACAAACTATCAAAATCACAACGGATGTAATGCCTCCAGCCAAAGTTCTTGCTAATACTACGGAGGAATCCCCAACCGGGGCTAAAGGAGAGAAGCTGAAACCTAAGCCTTGCTTTCTGACCCTCATTGTAGGGAAGAAACTGCTACACAATTCTATGATTGACTTCAGTGCTAGCACTATAGTCATGCCCAAGAAAATAGCTGAAGCTTGAGGACTCAGCTACGAGCCTTTAAAGAGAGGAGTTATGTAGTGTGATGGGAACAAGGTCGAAACTGTGGGCCTTATTAAAAACCTCCCTTTAAATTTTTCTCCTATCCTAGCATCATAGTAATGTAAGACACCGTGATCATTGGCATTCCTCCCATGTTCGACCTCTTCTTATCATGAGAGTTTATAGCGAAGATAGGCAGATACCTTTCTTTGGATTGGTCTCACCTAATTCTTAGGACCAAGTATGGTTCTAAGATGAATATAGTGTCAGAGTCCCTGCATTCAAAGCATGTAGTCGATGAAGCTATGATCAACTACAAAGGAACTGATGCCTCTATTACCAAAGAAGAAGCCAGTGACAGTGAATTTTTGGAGCATGGGCAGACAACTAAAGACATAGCCGATCAAGAAAAATTCTCCTAGACTGAGCTCATAGGCACTGATCCTTTCAACAATTATCATGCTACTAGATTTGGAACCTATGTAATCTATGATGAGGATCAAGAGTTCTCAAAAATATTGAAGGATTCTATTCCCAAGCAAGCTTCAAAGCTCTAGACATTGCACTTCGATGGTGCAAAATGCAAGGTCAACACAGGAGCTAGGATACACCTAACATCTCCATCTGATGAGCATATCTTCAGGTCATTCCATTTCTAGTTCACTTGCTCAAACAATGAAGCTGAGTATGAGGGCCTCGTACAAGGATTAAGCCTCGCTACACGCATGGGTATCAAACAACTAGTGGTGTTTGGAGATTTTGAACTTGCAATCAGCCAAGTCAGAAATGTCTCTTCTGCAAAAAATATTTTAATGTGGTCTTACAGGCACATGGTATGGGACCTCATCAAAGGTTTCAAAGCTTTAACATCCATGTTGTGCCAAGAGAGAAAAATTCAAATGGGGATCGCACGGGAAAAATAGGATGTCAATTTGATCCTGTCTCTGACTTGATAAAAAATGTACACTCGATGTGAGTGATCGTCTGACACTCCTCCATTCCTGATAATGATCAAAGTTGGCAAGTGTTCAAAAGTGATGGACACATTGCCATGTTCATCCAACAGTTGAGAGAATTCACTGATCAGTTTTAGCCAAAATTTGAAGAAGCATATGAAGGATAGATCATCCAGTTGAAATCAAATAAGCTTTTGAAAAGGTTAGTCACCCTCGAAAATATGTTTGACTGCGATGACGTGAGGAATAATAGAGGAAAATTTGTGGCAAACCAGGAAGAATACACCGAACTTGAGGTCGGGAATAGAAGGAAACTTAAAGTCAGGAAAGAAGTCCCGCAAAATGATAAAGATAGGCTGATACACTTCTATGAAAAATATGGAGTAGTGGCCTGGTCTTATGATGACCTTAGGGGATATGATCCCCATGTCATCCAACACACCATTGAACTAATGAAAGGTGCCAAGCCTATCTGAAAAAAGAAAAGGTCTGTGAATCCGAAGATTGGAGCCTTAATGGCAAAAGAGCTAGAAAAGTTGATCCAGTCCAAGATTGTTTTCCCAATCAAGCACAGTATGTGGGTATCTAATCTCGTTCTGGTCCAAAATAAAAAAGGAGACATTCGCCTCTATGTTGACTTCTGCAAACTAAACCAGGCGTCACTAAAGGATCATTACCCGATGCCTTCCATGAAATCAATCTTGCAGACTATAGCAGGTTCAGAGATGTTTTCTCTGTTGGATGGTTTCTCGGGCTACAACCAAGTTCGGGTTAGAGAAGAATATCAGCACAAGAACACATTCACCACCAAATGAGGAACATTTGCATATGCCAAAATTCCTTTCAGCCTATCAAACATGGGGGCTACCTTTCAGCGAGTAATGGACATCACTTTCAGTGAATTAATAAACAAAATCATCCTCATCTGCTTAGATGATCCGACCATATTTTCAAAATCTAAATATGACCATTTTGATCATCTAGAAAGGGTTTTCTTAAAATGCCAAGAGTTCGAGGTGTCCTTGAACCCAAAGAAATGTGTTTTCGGAGTACCACAAGGAAAATTGTTGGGGCACGTAGTATCCCAAGATGGAATTGCTATTGATTCTGAAAGAGTGAAAGTGATTAGAGAACTTCCTCTTCTGGTAAACAAGAAAGGTGTACAATATTTTTTGGGGAAGGTGAAATTTGTAAGTAAGTTTGTCCCTGATTTTGCAGGAACAATTAGATCAATCACCCTGATGCTGAAAAAGGACCAATTATTCAAATGGACAAAAGAAGCAAGGGAAGCCTTCGAGAGAGTGAAATATGTTATTTCTTCAGCTCTTGTGTTGGAAAATCTCGAGTTATCAAAGGATTTCATAATGTATGTTTTTAGCACTAAGATGAGCATCACCACTATTCTAATTCAGAAAGAAAATCAAGGGAAGGGAGAACATCCTATAGCATTCCATTCCTGAACTTTGAAGGAATACGAGATGAACTATAACTTTGTCGGAAGACAAGCTTTCACAATTGTAAAGGGACTCAAGAAGTTTCGACACCTTATAGCTTGCACTAAATTAATTTTTTACGTCGCACATTCTAGTGTACGAGAGTACATCATGGAAGGAGAAATCACTGACAAAAGGGCCAACTGGATCACTAAGATCCTAGAATATGACATTGAATTCAGGTCTACAAAGACTGTCAAAGGAAGATGGTTGTGCGAGTATTTGGTACATAGCGAAGAGAAGGAAATTAAGGAAGAGCAAGCATAAATAGTCCTAACCAATGAGTCAGAACTTGAAAGCTGTTGGCTGATAGATAGGGTAAGATATGTGCACACCGACAAGTATCCATTGGGGCTTCCCTCTCAAAGAAGGAGATTCTACCAGCTAAAGAACAGTGGATACTCGCTTATTGAAGGAATCATTTTCAAAAGAATTTTCAACAGTGTCATGTTGTGATGCATCACCATGGAACAAGCAAGGAAAATTATTATCTCCCTCCACAATAGCCCAAAAGGTGAGCACTTCTTTGCAAAGACCACCACTATCAAAATTTTGCGTACTAGATACTTCTGGCCTACATTTTGCAATGACTCCTATGAAATGGTGAAAACCTGCAAAGAGTTTCAATTCTACATAGGGAGAAGAAAGAATTTCGCTATGCCTCTCAATCCAATAGTAGCGGATGAGTTGTTCACATAATGGGGAATAGATTTCATCGGGATGATCAACCCTGCCTCCAACATCGGCCATAAGTGGATCCTAATAGCCATCGACTACTTCACAAGATGGACCGAAGCCCTACCCTTGAAGAATGCAAAAAAAGCAGAGATTGTAGATTTTCTTGAAGGGATGGTAACAAGATTCGGCACACCAAAGACTATCATCTTAGACAACACGAAAGCTTTCCTAGGCTCTAGGGTAAGTCAGTTCGCATTAGAACATGGCATATATCTGAAAACATCCTCAAACTACTACCCACAAGGAAATGACCTGGCTAAGCCAACTAACAAAAATCTGGTCCGACTCATCAAAAGGATCGATTCGGATCATGAGAGAAAATGGCAACAAAATCTTCGAGTGACATTATGGGTAGACTGCATAACTACCAAGCAAGCTTTGAAGAATTTTCCCTACGAGCTAGTCTATGGGAAGGAGGCACTATTACCAATATCTATGGAGATACATGCACTATAGCTGCTCAAGTCTCTAGAGATCAAAGAAAATAGAGGTATGGAAGTTTGATTGGCCGAATTGTTGGAAGTACAAGAAAAAAGGGGAAAGGCCCTAATAGCCATGACTAATTTCCAATAGGTGGTTAAGAGATGGTTTGACTAGAAAGTTTCAGACCAGGGTCTAAAATGCGGAGATCTATTACAAAAATTCAATGAAAGAGTTGTGAAGCCTGACCAGCATGGGTAATTTGATAGACTATGGGAAGGCCCTTTCAAAATAATTCAATGCAAATAGAATAAGGCATTCGAATTGGAGAATATAGAACAAGAAGCATTGAGAATCCCGATTAATGGAATTCACTTAAAATTATTCAATTAAGCTTCAGATAATTCATGCAAGTGTAAATATGTGATTACTGTTATATTTTTCTCTTTCTTGTTTTTCAGCTGGTTCTTTTTGAACATTTTCATAGTAATAGAAGCAGGAAAATGCACGAGACCCATTTTTTTATAGAAGCATTGAAGGATATTATCACTCATATTGAAGAAATCAAAGTTGAGATGCAGAGAATTCTATAGGAGTTGCAGGAAACACAAGAATGAAGATAATGGTTTGAAGATAGCAAGCATATTCATTATATATATTTTGATAAAGACATTGACAAAATGGCTCTAGGGACATGCATTCAAAATATGACCTTATATGAGGCTTCCTTATATATATGTATATGCGACCCCTCTTTTAGGTATATATATAAAAAATGAGAAGAAGATGATTTAATCTTCAAGTTGCTAAAGTATGGACATTGTCGCCATCCACGTGTGCATTGCCTTCGTCAACTGGAGCATTGTCAGGGGCAGTAGGAAGGTTATCACCAGTAGTAGAAGGATCTAGAATAGAAGCACCAACACCCAAAATAAGCGGCAGAGGGAACACAAGGTTCGTAAAGTCAGAATTCTAGTCCACATCATAAAATAGCACCACATTGTAGCAGCATAACAGAAATTGACATGCACGGGTGGCTCTCTCATGATGCTCAATCAATGAATGCAGTTGGAACCCACTCAAAAATGGTAATCATAGTACCACCACATCCTCTTCAATATGCCTTCATAGGTTGCTCGCTATAGGAAGGCCCAAACCATGCATTGCATTGGTTATTGCTTCACCAAGGCCTCTAAGGTATCACTTCAAGAAAATATGAAGCATTAAATGAAGTATCATGGCTTTCGGGGCCTGAATGTCAAGCAACGAAGTAACAAAGTGGGATCATATATTGGTATTCACCTGATATTTATATTCATACTCAATGTAATCCCTACACAAAACCCATTTCATAGCTATAATGGCCAATGAGTGTTTGTTTTTGGTTATACATTTCAGACACCTATTGGAGATCTCTCCCAGGAAAGCCATTTGAGACTTGTTGCACACTAGCCTAATCAGAGTATTCATTGTGTGAGCCTCTACTCAAAACACCTAGGTCTAGCACTATGGAAATTTAAAACCTACTCAACTGCCTAAGCAATTATGCTATCTAAATTACCTAATGCTTTGCCAAATCACTAAGTATAGTTCCACTGCTATGATAGGGCCCTTTTTACAGAAACACCTGAGGTAGCCTGCATCCCAAGCATGATGGTAATAAATTTTAGCTTGAGAATCCCACCCAAAATTCCAACTCGAATTTCCATCCCAGTTGCATCCGTAGGTATGAATTGTTGTGTGCAGGATTAAGGAGCGGTAATCAATTAATGCGAATTGTTGGCAAGTTTAGGCGATGGAGGATACGGGCAGGTGCTTAGGTGTCAGTATGCAGGACTTCTCAAGCTCCAAGGCTGAACATGAATCCTTCTAAAGTACTCAATATGACATTAGCCTAATTGTGCTTCTAGAGATATTAATGGTGAGGACAAGTGAGAAGGTGAATAACGGGGAGATGGCAGCTCAATTTCCCATGAAAATTTTGCTGAAGGGATGTTATCTCTATTGAAATTATGAATCCTTATCTTGTAAAAAATGGAAAGTAGCTCATTTTGCATGGACAAAGGAGCTAGTAGTACATGCCGAATTAAATGCAGAAAGGAAACCGTTGTCTACCAGTTGAAGGTAGGAAATTAAAGAGAAAAGCTAAGTATCAAATGCAAAAATCAGATAGAGTGTAAAACTTCTTAAAGCAGCGAAAAAACTTGGAAGAATAGAATTATTAAGAATCCTAAGGTGTTGCAATTTTTGCAGCAAAGGGAGCCAACGCAGGAGTAATCATAGAGAATTCACTATCCCAGTGTAAATTAAACCTAAAGTGGAGGGCTACTTGGTGTTGAAACCAGAAACCTTGCGTTGAGTTTTAGGTTCCATTTATATCGCTTCAGTGTGCTTTCTGGGTAAAATTAGCAAGTTATGGAAACTGCTCAAGGTTCTCAGGCCAAAATACAAAAAGAAGAGGCCCAAAGCTTATTCTATATCATGCACGCAACCCCAGCCACCGAGGTCTTTGAGGATGTCTCTTATGCCTCACCTAGAATTCTAGAGAAGCTGACTTGGGTAAATACGTGGGTTGCAAAGAAGAAAATCCCTCATAGAGATAAGAAACGAATCAAAGAAGAATGGGAAAATATTCACGACCCCATTCTCGCAAAAAATCCCAAATCATTGAGGGAAGCAACCTGTGAGAGGATGATAAAGTATAGAAACCTAGACTCCTTGGCATAGAAATGTTGGTACAGTGGTCTTCCATAGTATATGGTCTCGCTTATACACTATTACCCTGAATTGGTCGACGAGGCCATGAAGAATTTCAATCTAGACACCAAGACCATTGAGGTTCAGGAAGTGAGTGTGGTTATATGCAGGGAGGTTGTATGTAATATGCTCTGTATCCTATAATTTCACTCCAAAGTGCCTAAAATGGAGAATTTCAATCCAACAAAAGGGGAGAGGTATTGGAGGACCAAAGACTTGGCGTTGGATTTCTATAACACAGAGACTCAAAAACTTAGAGAATATCCTACTAAGCCAATGCATATCCTAGTGACACATAAGGGCTTCAAGGATGATATGAAGGATGCCTTCACTATGATGGTGTTTGTTTGTGGCCTAGACACCGACAAGGAGGTCCAAGAGTTGCAGCTCGGTTTAGGTTTCCAATTACGCAAGCAATATTCTTTATTCTAGTATGATTTTGATAAAGTCCTCATACAAGAGATGCTCAACCAAATAGAAGAGTACCAACTTCAACGAAGGTTCAGGTTCTCATCCTTTCTCGCACATATGTTCTTGCATCAGAATCTTGACTTCTTCCAGAAGCGTATGGGGCTCTCAATTTTTTACTAAAATCGGAGAAGGAAGCCAGTTTCCACATGGATTCCCCTTCTCTCTAAGACATTTAATTATTATGCATTTTCATATTATTTCTTATATCCGATTCTGCAGGATTTAAGAGGGGACAGTATTATCTTGCGGTTCAACTCGAACCAGACTGAGTTCATACAAAGCTTCACTCCAAAGTGCGACTAGTTCTTGGGTAAGGACTTCACATTCCTCCAATTGCGAGGTTTCACCGATGAGCCTTTTTGGCTTCTAGCGTGCCTTACAGACTAGGTACTGGTGCTTGAAGTTTTCCGCCAGGTATCAATCATGGACATTAACTTTCACAGCGAGAAAGAAAAGAAGAAAGGATTCCTCAAATGCCTGAAGCAAAGCTGGATCTTCTGGGGTTGGTGTGGATTTGTGACAAATGGAATTACAACCCAAATAATGACTTGCCAAGTAGGTATGTCAAGGTGGTACACTCCCCCCAGCCTTATTGGGAGAAGCATCATAACCCAATGTTGGATGCAAACGAGTTTATTGTTGACCTCACATACATCCCTACTGAAGGTGGCTGGCCCCCTTGGCTTGGTTTCTACCTTTGCACCGCGCAGTATGATAAGACAAAGAAATCATGACTACTCTCTACAACAACCTGCTAAAAAACTATAGCTGGAAAGAAGACAAGGTCCATGTGATTTCTGGATATATCCGCAGGAGACCCAACACACTGAGGCCCCATATGATACCAAGGAGATGGATGATAAGTTTGAAAAATTATGGAAAAATGAGCATCCAAATTCCGATGAGAGTGGTGACAAGGACTCCAGCTCAGAGTCAGTTGAATCACAATCAAATGAGGGAGAAAAACCAAAAGCATACATATAGGACATCTCAATCAAAAAGAAAGGTTGTGAAGCAACCTAGCAGGGTCTCCTCTAATGTGTGGGTGAACATATCATGTGTGAGGTCTTCACTGACTCAAACTTGGACAGCTAGGAAAACCTGGGTGACCTCTCCACAACAACCCGAAACCATAATAGTAGGAAACTCACCGTAGGAGAAGCGGTCGCGAATTGAGGCATCTTTGGGAGAGCATTCACAGGACCTCAAGGCAAGCAAAGAGCTATCAATAGACAAGGGACAACAATCACACATACCATAGGTATCTTTCACTCCCTCTTCTTTGGTTTCAAAAACATTAGTTACCCTTGTTGCATCTAGAACACCTCTTGTTTCATGCCCCGACCAATGCATTTCAGCCACTGTTCCAATAGTCGTTGTAGTATCAGAACCATCCTATCGGGTAGCCCCATTTTCCTTTACTCCTCCACAAAACCTCAGACCATTTGCTTCAGCCCATTTCACATCCCAAAGCCTCTCATACTCTACCTCCACTACCTTCAGTGATGCATCACATACCGTTGCAATGTCAGAGCCAATCCATTCAGCCCAATAGATAGAAGTTGCAATGAATTTGCTTCCTGTAAGTCTTCCTACTAGTCCGCAATTAGAGTATTGGAGTATCCCTCATTTCTTGCCTCAGACAGCTAGTGTACCAAAGAAAAATTCTCCCGATATTGTGAGCCCTTCATTCCCTTTCGCCCTTCCCCCCGGTGCACCTTTCATTAGTGGACTCATCAAGTCACCCTCTGATTTCTTATCGGAAGGAGACAAGATTAAGTAGGCTCGAGCAATTAGAGCCCAAAGGTAGAAGGCTAAAGTTGCTAAGAAGTTGACAGAACCGAGGGTACATACAACTTTCAATGAAGCTCAACATTCGCTACACTTTACGGCTATGTACCCTACTTTCATCAGGCCACAAGGATAAATGCAACCAGATGACTACAACATGTACACCGTCGGACTCGATTTAAGTGTAGCCCGACCTCAAGACAAGGTGGAGCTCATGGAGGAAACGTAGTGAGTGGTGACCACCAGCTTTCTTAAGTCTGATAGGTAGTTGAAGAACATAAAGAGTAGAGTCAAGATCTTTCTCACCAAGGATAAGGCTAAAGAAGCTTAATATAAGTGCTTATCCCAACAAAAGGAGGAGGAGCTTTCAAAGGTCCACAAAGAACTAGCAAATTTTTGATCCCTCGATGCAAACTTGATCACTAAGCTACAACAGAAGAACAAAGAATATGAGGAGTAGTTAGCAAAGATGGAACAAGAGATACAACAAATTGATGAAGATTTTTGTCACCAATGTGCTCAGTTGGAGTAGAAAATACAATAGAGGAATGTAGATTTTGATATTCACTGAGATCAATTAGAAAATGAAATTGTTGAACTAAATTCTTCATTAGAACAAGTAGTAGAAAACAAGGAGTGAGTTGAGGCTAGCTGGGTCACGGAATCATGAGTCCTATAGGGACAACTTGCCATAGTAAGCCAAAAGATTGTGGAGCTAGCGCATGGTATGGAGCAAAGGAATGCAGATATTTCTACATTGAAGGACTCTACCTCAACCCCTGTCAATCAAGCAGATCTTCTTCAGATGGCTCAACAGTTGTACGTCTCATATTGGGAAAGAGTGAAGGCTTTCTACCCGACTCTACAACCAACACTCTGATTTATCGTAGAAGCAACAGAGTTGGCTAGAGATGTTCGTGCGATGATTGACCAATTCCCATAGGTCATCACCAAAAGGGTTTCAGATGCCAAAACATTATTGGAGAGGTTATATATGGTCCCCGACGAAGTCTTGGTAGGAGCAGGAATTGAGGACCAAAAGGCTGCAACAAAGACATCCAATAGGTTCATCCAATAGCTCATGGGAAGCATGCGGGCCAGGTTTGATCACCTAACTCAAATGGGATTACCATCTCCATTTCTTGAAGACAAGTCAGTGGCCACGATGGAGCATATGGTAGCAAGGATTGAGGAGAAGCAACAGGACCCGTCTACCCTTCAAGGTTTTAGTCAGCCCCTTGTCGCAAGAGATATCAAGGGTGTCATTCATCTGATCGTGCAACTTCTTTTTCAACTCTAATCTCGGGTTGGTATACTGTTAGTGCTACCTTACAAATAAGTTATTAATATGCATGGAGCGCAAGAGAATCTACCTGACATATCGACTCCATCAAAGGATGAATGGCTGACTCTTTAGACTGCTCTCTAAGCTCTGATCACGTCACCCGATGAATAAATCTCTAGTCTACAAACCAAAAATTTTGGGTTCCTCGTTCCTCAGGTGAAATACCCTTGTTAAGTTGCCTAAAGCTATGACTAAAAAATTCCCATGCTCCCTTCGGGTAGTTCTATTTTTCCTAATTATTGGCCACACCCTCCTCTAACAAAATAACAACATCAGACTCCTTCCATAGAGTCTCACTACAAGTGCTGCCACTTGTCAACTAAGCACTCCTCGAAAGGTTTTGCTCCTCTCACTTTTCAAAAGCTTGCGCTATGCTTCCACATGTCGACAGTTCACAATTTTATGTACTCCTTTGCATTACTCCCCTTTTGGGCCCCGATCGACTGCCACATAACATCTTTCTATGTACCTTCCTTAGTGGACCCCACCTTCAGTGCAACATGATTCAGAGACCTCCACGTGGCTTCACATCATAGTTTTTTCATCACTTAAGGGGGTGAATGAGCATCGACCCTTGACCATGCACCATGTGATCTTCTAAAGACTTCCTTGTGAAGGAAACTGAGCAGGTGACAACCTATCACTAATTGCCTTATTTTGTAACTGCTGCCATGATTGAATTGCATGTGTCAGTACTCTGGTCTTTTGGGACCATTTCCATCATTCGTAGGGGATGCATCTAGCCCTGGGGTGTCCTCGTTCATGGATTGAATCCTTTCAGTTGCAACAACAAAGGGGGAAATAATTGCTAATACATCATTGCTCATGATCGGAGGATCTTTTTGATTATTGGCTTACTAAGCTAGGCTTCATTATAAATACTTCTTCTTCCATCGAAGTAAGGGTTTAGAGTAAATATTTCAGATTGTAGAGAAGAGATATTGGTAGAAGAACCAAGCCTTTATGGCTTTTTATATTATTGTAAAGACTTGCAGATTGTGTCATTGTTTGGCCTTTCTTATTTCTTGAAGATTTTGATAAATTTTTACTGTGCCATTGTGGTGTTGAATGTTTCAGTTACAGCTGGTCTATAATTTGAATGCAAGTTTTCTAATTTAGATCATGTCTCTGACTCCTCTTTAAATTAAATGTGTATGAATATTATTTTACGTCATTAAAGTGGATCATTTAGATTTTACCTCAGTTTCCTTTCATTCTGGACATAGCAGATTGTTGAACGGGCCCTTAGACTGCATCTGCAAGATAGGTCTATCATGCTTTACATCTAAGTCTCGATGCATCGCCCTAGTTAGACACTTTTATTTTCATACCTGCTTCCTTTTCTCATTCAAAACCCCAGTTATAGAAGATTCGACTTCTTTAAAATCTAGAGGTCACTCAATTTAGTGCAATAGGTCCCCCCTTTAACCGAGTTTCTAACAAAATTTTGTTACCTTGCCAATTCTTGACATCAATAGTAACATCACAAAGAGATCTTCAAACTCAATTGAAAATAACATAATAAACTCAATTCCAAATTCATTAATCAAAATTAAAAATCAACCAATAGGGCATCTAAGGGAGACCTCAATTTTCTCCTCACATGATACCCAACCACTAATTACCTAACAACTTAAAATTTGGCTAATAACCAACAATAAAAATCACAATAATAAAAAATCAATTTAAATTCCAAATTCGTACACATAATTCATCACAAGGAACAATCAAACATTGCAACCATGAAACACACTATTTAAAGCAAACTTAGAATTAACAAGCAATCATGGACAACCCATAAATAAACATCACTCCCACGTTGTATTTTACGTAACGACTCAATCACTTAAAAGAAATTTTACATACCCTTAAGACCAATTCCAAATCTTAACATAAACTCTTCTAACAAGTTATACTAACTTTCCCATTTTCTTTGAACTACCTATTTAAGAATAACTAATTCCCTTAATTGAATACACTACCTCATGTGTAAGATGCGAAGGTTGAACACCTGACATGTAATAACCTCCGTAGAAATTGCACATTTAATATTCAAAAATTATACATCATCAGGCACAAATAAATACACATTTCCATTGTAAAATAAAATGATAAAGAATTATATTAAATTAATAATTTGGAGTACATGCACCATGCCAATTTACATGGCATAACATATCAAAACATTTCCCTTACAAAAGACCTTATGGTCAATAGAAAGAAAATGTGTTAAAATGTAAAACTTGAGCCTTCCTGATAGGATCCCTTTGACCTTGATCTCCTTTGACCTTCTTCAAGGGTGAGAACATTGTGGGAGAATGTTTTTTCCCTACCATGAAGTGAAAAAATTCCTTGAAATTCTTCAGTCCATCAATGAATAACCGACCCAATATGAGGAAAACTAGCAAAACAATATTGAATAAGAGTAATGAAATACGTGTGTAGCAATCAAATCAATATCTAATCATATCGAGATCATCACAAAGTTTCATCCAAATGTCATCATACTTGGCGCTTTTTCACATACATAATCAGTCATGAAGATTACATGTTAGATTACCATCAACGATGCTAAGACCATCATTCCTTAGAAGAAAAAAGTAAACCTTAGCAAATAAAAAGTATGCTAACATGATATCTAGTCTACAAGAATGCAAGAAAACCCTTCAATAATCATTCCATAAGTGTATTTCAAGGAAGTACATTAAAAACATCCAATTATTACTTTTCGTACATAGATGGATATGTTCTTTACAAAGTTCTAAGATAACATGCCAAAATCACATCATCTTACTCATGTGCAAGCAAGCATAAGCAATATTTCTAAATTCATATTTCCATGTACATAGAAATACATAATTTTTATTAATAATTTTTTTTATAAAAATAATTAAGGAAGGTGTATCTCATGTATGTATTTATAGGTACATATATATGTAGGGATATGTGTACACATTACTATAAAGTACAACACTCATGTGATCTAATAAGAAAGAAACCATACATACACGTGTCCATGCTTTCACTATGAGGATTAAGAGAGTTTCACACATATTTTTCTAAAATCTTGCTATCACTTGTTAATCCTTCTCATCAAACTATTATGTAAATCATGCATAAATGGAGCAACATAAGCAATTTTACTTATAACTAGTTTTATGGCATCTAGGCTATGCTACCTAGCTCATAAGCCAATTTCTGCAAAAGGTGACAACTTTCACTAGGTTTTCTATTAGGTTAATATCATCTCAATTCAACCTTCTTCCATGCATTCCATATAGCTCTAATCAATATATATTTAGGGAGTCGTTATTTAAATTTTTGATCATTACTGCAAACTTCCAATTTAAGGAAATATAAATAAAAGTAGTGGCTAAATATTATTACCACTATTAAGCAATTTATTTAGTAATAATGATATCAATTGAAGCTTCTATATAATTCTGGGTCATTATTTTTGCTAGAATCTAAGGTTCTTCAATTGACCCGCGAATGAGTTGCATGCAAATGTTCTATGAATCCTTGATGAAATAGATTTACCCAAATATATTGAAAGAATGTTTTAATGTACAAATGTTCTAAAAGAAATAAATGCATAAAAATAGTTTATATATATAACACCTATATATATAAGTATGTATATACCTTTTTATTACTAATGTGATCTATTTGGGTTCGCAAGAATAACCTTATTACCCAGCAAACAACATTCTTTAAGGAATGACTAAGTCTAGTCTTAAATTAAGGTTCAACATTAAATTTGCTCATTGTTTTAAAATAGGGATGACGTTTTTTGAGATTGACAATGGTGCTAGATGGAATACGCAAAATATTTCTTTGGAAAGTTCTTACTGTGGTTGTCAACATATTTCATCAGGTCATGAGACATACTTGTCTTGTGCATCTCTCCTTCAAGCGTTATGCCATTTTAGTATTATATACTAACCATTAGTAGGCAAGCTCATACGATCGTTAAGCACAAACCATTAAATCCATCAGTGATAATATATTTGGGCACACAATATACATATGTGGCAAGGCCACAAGCCTAATAATAAACTCAGTTATGATTAACTCTAGTAAGCAAAGTCCAAGATCTAACTTCAAGATATGGCCATTACCATGACAAGGTGAGATCTCATTTTCTATCCTATTATAATCATGAGTGTAACAACTAGACTTGGCAATGTCTACAGATATCCATTTTACACAAGTTATTGACTCATCATATGGGTATCGATTTACATAGAAGATAGTGAGAAAAAATAATGAATTGGATATCCGTTACAAGCGGAATATAAAGAAAAAATTTTACTTGGATATCGATTATAGGCAGAATATAAAAGAAAAGTAAACCAACTTTTAGGGTATCAATTTTCATGGAATAAAATGGCTGAGCAAGGCATCAATAAATTAGAAATCAGAGCTTACATGATAATAATGACTGTGCAACAACGATCTATGTTTCGGTTTTCATAAGATATACCAATCAAACAACATTTAGATATCTCAACTTTTCACAAGGGAAAATATAACCCTTTTCAAGCTCTATATCTTAAGGCAGCTATTTGGCATACGTGACCTAAGGAAGATAAATTAAGAATAACATTCACCTTGAAGGGTATGAGGTGCAAATCCCAACTCACAGACCCAAAAAAAAATAAAAAAATATCGGTCACTCAATATTTTAAAGAATAAAGGGCAAATAGAGCTTGATGGATCGAGCACATAACTAGCATGGAGAACCTTGAGAAAAGACCAATAGGATAATGATATTATTCATAGAAAAGACATACCCAAGTAACCATATGGAGGATATAATGTCAAGGATTTTAAATCCAAAACAAAACACAGAGCTGCTGCTCTATTCTCCAACAAACTGGAAATACCCAAATCTCTAAAAATGTGGAATAACAAACAAGAGGAGACATGCAATATTTTATTCTTCTATTCAAAATGTTGACTGATAATTGAACAATACATAAAACATGAAACAAACTAAACAACTACCTATTACAATTTTCTAGGAGCTATTAACTGCTCAACCAGTTCATAACCAATCAGGAGTTGTTTAAAGCTCACTGTCAAAACTTGACTACAACTATTTGTTGTTCCTTTGCAAACACAGAGCGATCAGGAGCTATTTTTGCTCACTGCAAACACTTTGCAAAATTTTCATATAAAATTCCCTATTGTTGCTGCAACTTTTATTCTTGTTGTAAATCACTTGCTTCTGCAAAAACTAACTTCTCCAACTGACATAATAATATTGCCTTCATTCCTTTTGTCTTTTTCAAACATTCCCTCTAAAATTTGAAATTACCTACCAGCATTAATGCCAAATTCAAAAACATCTACCTCATTCAATTCTAAGTAGTCAAGAGCTGGAAGGATGGAGATCCCAAAACTGGCAAAGAGAAAACAACTCATGATAGGTAGGTGGCAATGACAGGAGGCTCAAGGGAAAACAATAAATTTCAACACTCCCCCTTTGTCCCGAGCCAACAAACCAACAAGATCAAACCTGATCTAAATCAACAATGCCCAATCTGCTCCTTAGGTGCACAAAACTGTCAATGCTCAATGGCTTGGTGAATATGTCTGCTAGTTGCTGCTCAGACCTACAAAACTCCATTTTAATTTCACCATCTTCAACCAATTCATGAATGAAATGATACCTAATTTCAATGTGCTTTCTTCTTCCATGAAACGCAAGACTTTTCATCAAGGCTATCGATGAAACATTGTCACAAAAGATCACTGTTTCATCCTCTTGTTCTTCTCTCAAATCTGCCAAGATTCTTCTTAGCCAAATAGCCTGACATGCTGCTGCATTTTATGCTATATACTTAGCTTCAACTGTTGATAGGGAAACAATAGGTTGCTTCTTGGATACCCATGATATAGCACCCGAACCCAAGTGAAATACATAGCCCGAAGTGCTTTTCCTATCATCCAAACTTCTTGCCCAATCACTGTCAGTGTAACCAACAAGCCCATACTTTTTTGTTGTTGTGTACAACATACCATATCCTTTGGTACCTTTCACATACCTCAGGATTCTCTTACCCGCTTGCCAATGGGTGTTTCTTGGAGTCTCCATAAATCTGGAAATCAAACTCACTCCATGCATTATATCCGGCCTAGTTGCTGTTAAATACATCAAGCTTCCAACCAAGCTTTTATACATGGTTGGATCCAAATTATTGCTGCAATCTTCCTTGCTCAACTTAAGACCTATGGTTGTTGGTGTTGGGGCAGGCTTACTTTCAAGCATCCTAAATCTCTTCAAGATCTCATTTGCATATTTTTCTTGAGAGATAAAAATACAATCATGCATTTGTTTTACTTTTATGCCTAGAAAATAACTCAAGAGACCTAAATCTATCATTTCAAATTCTATTTTCATGGCTTCTTTAAAATCACCAATGAGTAAATCATCATCCCCAATAAAAATAAGATCATCTACATACAAAACAACAATCAAAATATTACCATTTGTTGCCTTGATGTAAAGAATGGGATCACCATCGCTTTTGCTAAAGCCATTGCTCATCAAATATGAGTCAATCCTATTGTACCATGCCCATGGAGCTTGCTTCAACCCATAAAGAGCCTTCTTCAGCCTATACACTTTGTGTTCTTCACCTGGAACTTCATATCCAAAAGGATTCTCCACATAAACTTCTTCTTTCAACACTCCGTTTAAGAAGGCGGACTTCACATCCATTTGAAATACTTTCCATTTGTGTTGGGCTGCAATTGCTATGACTACCCACATATTTTCCATCCTTGTAACAGGGGCATACATCTCATCATAATCTCTCCTAAACTACTGTTTGTACCCCTTGACCACTAATCGTGCATTATGTCGATCTATTCTTCCTTTGGCATTGCTCTTGGTCTTGTAGACCCATTTTACTCCAATAACTTGCTTGTTTGGAGGCAAACCTATTAGCTCCCAAGTGTTGTTCCTTTCTATTGAATCTATCTCCTCATCCATGGCCTCACACCATTTATCCTTTTGCACAACTTCTTTAAAATAAATTGGATCACTATGAGAAAACAATGCAAAATTCATGTTCTCATCAAATTCTTCATCATACCTTTCATCTTGGTAGATCTCCCTTTGACTTTTGGCCTTCTTTGGCATTAGGGAGGTGAGAGTAGGGTATGAACTCTCACTACTGCTACTATCTGCTAAACAGGCTGGTTCTAGAGCGATCTAGAGCGATTTGGAGCTATTTGTGCAACCCATTATCTAGTTGTTTGTGGTTGCTTGTCTTTCTATCTGTTTGGATCAGGAATGATTATGAATGATCGGGAGCAATTTCTGAAATTTTTAGTAGCTCATATGGAGGTGTCAGGAGCAACTACAAGCTCCATCAAATCATCATTATGTACTTCATGTTCCTTTTCTTCAACGTCGGGAATATTCAAGAGCGATTCAAAGCGATCGGGAATGATTTTTCCAACCCATGTTTGATCTTCTAGAAACTCCACATCTTTGCTGATAACAATTTTCTCGCTAACTCGGTTATACAGCTTGTAAGCTTTTGACTCTGAACAATAACCCGTGAAAATGCACTTCTCTCCATTGTCATCCAATTTTTGCCTCTTTTCCTTGGGCACGTGTGCATAAGCCACACAACCGAACACTCTTAAGTGCTCAACCGTCCATCTACATTTTGTCCATGCCTCTTGAGGTATCTTATCACAGACCACCTTTTGTTGGACTTCTATTAATCAAATAAATTGTTGTTGCTACAACCTATCCCCAATATTTAGTTGGGAATCCCTTTGCTTCCATCATGCTTCTTGCCATCTCCATGATGGTCCTATTCTTCCTTTCAACCACTCCATTTTTCTGCGGAGTATAACTAGCTACAATATCCTTCTTGATGCCATTTTTCCTACAAAAATTCACAAATTGATTGGAGGTATACTCTCCTCCACGATCTGACCTTAGGACCTTAATGAAGTGTCCGCTCTCCTTTTCAGCTTGGGCTTTAAACAATAAAAACTTATCAAATGCATCAGATTTATGTTGCAAGAAATAAACCCATGTTCTATGGCTGAAATCATCAATGAAGGTCATAAAAAATATGCTATTACCAATAGATATGATTTTCATAGGGCCTACCATATCCATGTGCACCAACTCCAATGGTGCTCTTTCCCTTGTAGAGTTTCCCGATTGAAAGGGCTGCCTATGTTGCTTGCCTAGAATGCAAGCCTCACATCTAACACTAGGCTCTACTATACTTGGCAAACCATCAATCATTTTTCTCTTGGACAAAAGGCTTAAACCAGCATAGCCTAAATGTCCATACCTGAGATGCCATAGCTTGGAGGGATCTTCAATGGTGCTCGTGAGGGGTGCATGTTGTACTGCTGTACATTTTCCATCCATGAGAGGTGCAGCAATGGACTGAAATGAGAAACATGTCTCAATATTCAACAGAAACATCTAGTACTTTGTCATTACAACTGCTGCAAACACCTTCGTCCTCTCATTCTTGTCATAGATGATGCATTGGCCCTTCTCCATCAGCACTTTGTATCCATTTTGGATCAGTTGTCCAACACTCATGAGTTTATGCTTTAACCTTGGTGCAAAGAACATATTTTGAACCTCCTTCTTCTCACCTTTCTTGGTGGGGATCATGATAGATCCTTTTCCTTTGACTGGAATCACTCCATTGTTCCCCATTCTTATTTCAAACTTCACATTTTTATCAATGAAAGAAAAAAGACTTTCATTACCACTTATGTGGTTGCTGCAACCGTTGCCCAAATACCAAACTTTGGGGCTGCCTTCTTGACCAATGTTGCACATGATGAAGGTTGTGGACTGATTTTGTTTAGCCACATTTGAATCAACTACATTAGCATTTTGTCTTGACTGATTTTCATGCTTTTTCCAGCACTCACTCACATAATGGTCAAACTTGTGATAGTAATAGCACTCAATGTCACTCTTGTCACTTCTCCCATTTGAACTGTTGTTCTTCATGCCTCTTCGGGAGTTGTTTTGGATGTTTCTCGCTCCTTCTTGGCTTCTTGCTCGTCTTGAGCTGTCTCCTCCATCATTTCTTTGTCCAAATCTGCCTCTACCTCTTCGGGAGCCATTTCTACTTCTCCCCTTGCCTTTTGCATTTGACTGAGCTTTGAAAGCTTGCTCTTGGGAAGAAGTAGCAGACCTTTTTAAGCGTTGCTCATGGGTATGGAGAGAACCCATTAATTCATCCACTATCAAAGTAGAAAGGTCCTTCGCCTCTTCAATAGCAATGACAAGTGGATCATACCTCGTGGGTAGACATCTAAGGAGTTTTTCAACAATCTTCTGCTCCTCTATCACATCTCCATTTGCTCTCAGCTGGTTTAGCAAACTCGAGAACCTTATTTGAAAGTCTGCAATAGACTCATTTTCCTTCATTTCAAGAACTTTGAACTCTCTTCGAAGTAACTGGAGCTTCACACTTCTAACTTTATCAGTCCCTTTGTATCTGGTTTGAAGGATCTCCCAAGCTTCTTTTGCATACTCCGCTACTGCTATTCTAGGAAAAATGGCCTATGTCAAGGCTGCTTCGATCAAACTCAAACATTTTGCATCCTTCTTTCTCTGCTCCTTCAACTGGGTCTTTTAGTTTTTTTTGAGAGCTGCAAATGCAGCTGGGTTAGTGATATCCATGAACCCATTTATGAGAAAATCCCATAAATCATTGGCCACCATGATGGTCTTCATCTTCTTGGCCCAAACATCATAGTTTTTTGCATTAAAGGATGGTGGTTGTTGCCAACTCTTTGCTTCATCTCTAGCCATGTCTCCTACAACAAAAAACTGAACACCCAGAAAAAAAAATGCCCAAACTCACAAGGAAATGGGGCCTATGGCTTTGATACCATGTCAAGGATTTTAAATCCAAAACAAAACACAGAGTTGCTGCTTTGTTTTCCAGCAAACTGGAAATACCCAAATCTCTAAAAATGCAGAATAACAAACAAGAGGAGACATGCAATATTTTTTTCTTCTATTCGAAATGCTAACTGGAAATGAACAATACATAAAACATGAAACAAACTAAACAACTACCTATTACATTTTTTTGGGAGCTATTAACTGCTCAACCAGTTCATAACCAATCAGGAGTTGTTTAAAGCTCACTGTCAAAACTTGATTGGAACTATTTGTTGTTCCTTTACAAACACTGAGCGATCAGGAGCTATTTTTGCTCACTACAAACACTCTGCAAAATGTTCATAGAACATTCCCTGTTGTTGCTGCAACTTTTCTTCTTGCTGCAAATCACTTGCTTCTACAAAAACTAACTTCTCCAACTGACAGAATAATACTGCCTTCATTCCTTTTGTCTTTCTCAAACATTCCCTCTAAAATTCAAAATTACTTACTAGCATTAATGCCAAATTCAAAAACATCTACCTCATTCAATTCTGAGCAGTCAGGAGCTGCAAGGATGGAGATCCCAAAACTGGCAAAGAGAAAACAACTCCTGACAGGTAGGTGGCAACAATAGGAGGCTCAAGGGAAAATAATAAATTCCAACATATAAATCTCATTGTTTCCTGGTTGTTATTTCATTTCGATTGCCCATTCACTAACTCTTTCTTGGATCTCCATCTTTGGCTGAGGAAATCACTGCCTCCATGTCTTTGCTAATTAATTGCTTCTTCTTCTCTCATTTTTTTATATTGAATAGAATATATTGTTGTTCATGAGGCAAAAATATTACTATTTTGAATGAACAACCAACAAGGCAAAATGTTAAAAGGTCTTGAGTATCAACCCAAGATATTGGATATATTCTATTTTTCCAACTACTCTTTTCTCCATGATTGGCGTTACAGGGCATGTAAATTAATTATGTATTATACAAATTATATTTGCATATTAGAAATAACAGTTGTCATTCCTGCGTCTTCTATGTCGTCCCCATTACTCTTCATTCATGGCTTTAGCAATCCATAAGCTTCAAGAAAAGAGTTACTTACTTTCATAGGATTGATATATGATTGTTTTTATTTATTTATTTTATTTAATGTCATTATTCTCGACAATTTTCTCTCATGTAATTACATAAAACTAATTTTATTTAAATATTCATTTCATGTTCAAATAAATAAATTTCATTTATTTCTTTCTTTAATTTAATTTACATATCTTTTGTTAATATTCTTGCAAATAATCATACAATACTAGCAATTGAATTTATTTTCCTAATATTTAAATTATTAAGAAAACGAGATATGACATCCTACCCTACTAGAAAGAGACATCATTCCAATGTATTTTTAGAAATCATTTAAGTAATTGAGGCATCACACTACGCCAAACAAGTACTTTCAATCCCATTTCTTATTATGCTCAAAACATGGTCATCAAACTCATACAAGACATGGTCAACATTTTCATGCACTCAAATTTTCATTTGACAAACATTGATATCAAAGAAAACATGCACATTCAGAAAGGAGATTCACACTCATTTGTCAAAACATTCATGCGTCACTTTCTAAGTGTGTGTGTATTCCATTACTACCTTTCAACTTCACAAAGCTAGGTTACTACTCTCCAACAATATTCTCGCCCTCACGAAGGTATTGATCTTTCTGTGGCACTTATGGAAACAACACTCAACTATTAGTCAATGTTAGTACCCAAAAACAAAAATCAAATTCAGGAACTAGTATTAATTTTTCTTCTTATCCAATTAAGATGTAATCATCTCAATACTTAAACAATAGAAACATATTTTGTATAATTTCATATTTTCATAACCATATTCATGCACACGTATACATGTGATTATCATACCTTGGCGGTTGATTACATTGGCCAAGTTTCTCATGTTTCATCCTCAATGTCCCTATCTTTCCTTTTACATACTTGTGCTATTTCTATCTCATGCAAATATAAGCACCTCATAGGAAAGTCAATATTGTATAGAAAAGATTATAATTCCAAAATATGTTTAACATTGACTAGATCACAACTTGATCATATATATGAGTGAAAATATATAAAAATTCATTCGCATACCTTCTTCTAAGAACAATACTTTTGTGCATCTATAGATCATCTACACACATTCTCAAATCATCAAGGTATATTATCCATACAAAATTACTCATATTGAGATGGATTTATGATCTAATATCGTCAATGCACATGAGTCAAAAAGTAACAATAATAAACCTAGTAGAGTTAATCATAAGAAGAGAAATAACTTCATACTTGTTATATATTCTCACGTGCAAGTGCATCATTCATAGATTAGTAAATTTTTTTCAAAGCATAACACTTATACCAACAATAGTGCATCATACAAGTAGTAAACAAGTAATGGTATGCAAAACACAATCTATGAAGTCTTTAACTATCATTCCACTCATAGCTAGTCTCTAACTATTAGGTGTCACTAACTTGAAATCCACTCATGGATAGTCACTGAATATCAATCATCCTTGACTGCCAGTTCCTCACTTGGCTAGTTAGTTGTCACTGACTATAAAACCTCATGTGGCTAGTCACCTACTGTCAATTGTCATTGACTATCATTCCACACTGGCTAGTCAAAATCGAAATCATGACTTGGATGCTTTTCCAACCAAATCATGAGGCTTACACTTCCACAAGGACCTTCCTAACTAAATTTCTATCGACCCTACAAGCACCTAGATATCTCAAAATAATTTAAGGTAGGGGGACCGGTGCATACCCACCTACATGCATTTCTATCTACTATTAGAAAATGAAAGTTCCATGTTAGGTAATGGCAAAGAGAGGATAATTAATAAATAGTTTGTTCTGAATAAAATGACTATAAATCTTGGCCAAGCACATGCTGCATAAAATGCAACTTAGGTTATATTTTGGAAAATCAAAATCTACACTCTCTAGCACCCATCCTAGAAAGAATAAACAAGGTGGTATCCCACCCTTCTAGACCAACTACTAGAATCATACGTCTATGTGCTACAATCTATCTAGTACCTTTTCATCATTTCAAGAATATACAAGAAAGCAATCTTTAGTACATCTCACATGAATGGAGAGAATACATCAATGTTAATCACTTAATCCAATTTAAGTCTTCTCAATGCATATCATACAATGCATGTCATTTCATTTACCACATGTAGCAACATACATGCCACTCTTCACAATTTGTAAGACATAATTCAATCATGATATAGATTCAAGACTAGTGTGTCTTCCATAATTTACTCCCTCGACATTTTATCATTGTTCATGGTGAACTTGATAGGTTATAATACTTAACATAATAGAGGACCAACAATGTCAGACATTTAGAACAGTCACCAGAAGATTCAAAAATAAACTTAGAAGAGGAGACTTACCAAATTAAACTCTAAGTCAAGGAGTGGTGATAATTCCATCAATAAATCAAATATGACCAAGGATCGTGAAATTGATCATCAAGGAATAGGAGACTAACCCAATCATAAGAAAAATGAAAGTGAAAATATTGGTCTTTATAACACAAGAAACATTTTCATTCATGAGATCAAATAAATCGTCATTTCAAAACACTTCACATAGCTATGTGTCCACAATAGTCACATAGAGGGAGTAAATGGCTACACAACACCTTTCATCCTAGGTGCACTAGAGGATTTACCCAATCACATTCACAAATCAATTCATTCCTAGTTGCATGTTCATGAAATGGTTTCATATATCCATACACAATTTCATTCATTTTCCATACTCAAATATGTGATGCAAAAGACATATGAAAGAGGAATTCTACATTATGTGCAAGAGTTAGATTCACTCCAATAATAAATCATAACATTAGGTATTTCAAATATATTATGCTCATCTCTTTGACATTATGAATAAAGATAAATTCTACACAAATATTTTCTATCATAACATCATATTTATATTCATTTCCAAATGTCATGGTTTTATTTTGTATTCAATTGCCTCATATTCATTTCAAATTTTCATTAATGATTCAAAGCACAACATTCAAAGATGGTATTCCAAGACTTATAGCATAAAGTCACTTTGTCTTTATGTTCAAGGAAAAGCCATGCAGTAGTACTAAACACAAAACACATTGTCTTATGCAAGAGATGGCATTTCATTTATTCATACAAGAGCTACCCACTTAAGGGTATACACAATCATCTCAAGTCACTATCACAACCCTGATACAATGACATCCAGATTCTTATGCAGGTCATTATATTGAGGTCATCTATGATCTTTTTTTTTATGTTATAACCTAGTTATCTTCAATTCACAAGGTTGGGTCACAATAATCATTACAATCCACATTAGAAGATTACATATGAGGTAGGATCCTTTCTACCACTCTATTTATCATTAAGGAAGATAGGCTAACCAACTATAGCCATAGGTGAAAAATAACTCACTCGACCCATATAACTTCCTCAAGATGCTACAAAGCACTAACCATATATGTTTTACATATTTATTATGGATAATGCATTATAGAGTCATAGGTCTTTGTTCCTAATGATAAACTAGGCCAACTTATCATAAGTTTAACACTTTCACTTATACATTCAATCATGCATTCTTACAAGAGCGAGGTAACATGAACATCAAAAAATCCCACAATAACAATCACATGGGTCCTATGTTTCAGGATACACCATGTAGAAGTTGGAACAACTCTTAAAATTTCAAATGCTTACTTAGTATGACATGCATATGTTCTTCTATCTGACTATTTTATTTTCATGCAATGGATAACCTTAGGATTCCTACATGCATTAAATTCCTTCTTAAGTTATCATGCATACATATGCTCATTTCTTTTTATGAAACATATGAATTTTTAAAATAAGAAACTATGCAAGTTTTCAATGTAACATACGTGTTCCTTTCATGCAATGGTTATACTTAAACATAGCCTTGAAGACCCAACTCTTGGCTTTAATAATCATATAAATTGCATGTGGTTTCAATATACCTTCTACTTAAAGGGAAATGTCACAATGAAAGAATTTATTTACCTTCTTACGGTGTGTTCAAATTTTGTAATAAGGAACATCTTAGAAATTTTTCAGACATAATTCATGATACCTTATCTTATAGGTTCTTCATGAGTACATAGGTAATATTGTTAGGGGTCCTAACATCCAAGAGGATGAAAAATTGTATCTAACAAAGCTTACTTAAAAGGCTCAATAGATACAAGGAGACAACTATCAAACAAAAGGACAAGGCATCAATAATGTAGGTCCATCATATGGATAAGTTATGCAATCATTTATCATAATTTCCCAAGTGATTCCTTCTAGAATACACAAGGGATTAGGTCATGCACATAAAACTTAGGATGTCGTTAACTCAAACATTGATCAAAATCTATCTTTCTAATGCGTCAAAGGCACCACCTTGAGAGAAACTAACTTGGCTTCCAAAAACTCTAAGCCAAGGGACATCGTCCCTTTCTTGTTAGGGTGGAAAAGACTAAAAGACTCTCTTTACACTAATACTCTTACTGACTTTCTTTCACATCATGCACTAAGAACTTCCTAGGAGGTTCATGCGATCAAGTGTCACAACTAAGCAAGGTGAACTCAAGGCTCTTGTATTGAACCTTAAGCTCTAATACCAAATGTAAAAACCTTCATAGAAATTGCACATTTAAAATTCACAAATTATACATCATCACACACAAAGAAAGACATGTGTCCATTGCACAAGGAAAAGAAAGAATTATATTAAATTAATAATTTGGAGTACATGTGAAAATTTACATGGCATATAACATATGGGAACATTTCCCTTACAAAAGACCGTATGGTCGATAGCAAGACAATGCATTAAACTAAAAACTTCTGCCTTCTATATAGGATCCCTTTGACCTTGATCTCCTTCGACCTTCTTCAAGGGTAAGAATATTGTGGGAGCACATTTCCACCCTACCAAAAAGTGAAAATATTCCCCAAAATTCTTCATTCCATCGAAGAATACCCAACCCAGCATGACAAAAAATAGCAAAACAATATTGAATAGGAGTAATGGAATATGTGTGTAAAAAATAAAATCAATATCTAATCATATCAGGATCATCACAAAGATTCACCCAAACGTCATCATACTTGGCACTTTTGCACATACATAATCAGTCATGAAGATTACAAGTTAGATTACCATCAACATTGCTAAGACCATCATTCATTAAAAGAAAAAAGTAAACCTTAGAAAGCACAAGTATGCTGATATGATATCTAGTCTACAAGAATGCAAGAAAACCCTTCAATAATCATTCCATAAGTGCATTTCAAGGAAGTACATCAAAAACATCCAGTTATTACTTTTTGTACGTAGATGGATATGTTCTTTACAAAATTCTAAGATAACATGCCAAAATCACATCATATTACTCATGTGCAAGCAAGCATAAGAAATATTTCTAAATTCATATTTCCATGTACATAGAAATGTATTATTTTTATTAATAAAAGAATTTGTAAAACTAATTAAGGAAGTTGTATCACATGTATGTATTTATAGGTACATATATATGTAGGGATATGTGTAAACATTCTTATAAAGTACAACACTCATGTGATATAATAAGAAATCAACCATACATACACATCCATGCTTTGACTATGAGGATTAAGAGAGTTTCACACATATTTTATAAAATCCCACTATCACTTGTTAATCTTTCCCTTCAAACCAGTATATAAATCATGCATAAATGGAGCAACATAAGAAAGTTTACTTATAACTAGTTTTATGACATCTAGGCTATGCTTCCTAGCTCAAAGCACATAATCTAATTTTTGCAAAGGTGATGACTTTCACTGGGCTTTCCATTAGGGTAATATCATCTTAATTCAACCTTCTTCCATGCATTCCATATAGCTCTAATCAATATATATTTAGGGAGTCGATGTTTAAGATTTTTATCATTACTATAAACTTCCAATTCAAGGAAATGTAAATAAAAGTACTGGCCACATAATATTACCACTATTAAGCAATTTATTTAGTAATAACAATATAAATTGAAGCTTTTATCTAATTCTGGGTCATTATTTTTGCCAGAATCTATGGTTCTTCAACTAACCCATCAAAGGGTGACTTGCATGCAAATGTTCTATGAGCCCTTTGATGAAAAATGTATTTACTAAAGTATATTGAAAGAATGTTTTGACATACAAATGTTCTAAAAGAAATAAATGCATAAAATAGTTTATATATATATAACACCTGCATATATATATAAAAGTACATATATGCTTTTTTATTACTAATGTGATCTATTTGGGTTTCCAAGAACAACCTTATTACCCAAAAAAAAAATTCTTAAGGAATGAATGAGTCTGGTCTTAAATTAAGGTTCAACATTAAATTTTCTCATTGTTTTAAAACCTAGATGACATTTTTGGAGATTGATGGTGGTGCTAAACATAATACACATAAAATATTTCTTTAGAAAGTTCTTACTATAACTATCAACAGATTTCATCAAGTCATGAGACATAAGTGTCTTGTACATGGATAGGTGCATTGAAATAAGTCATAATGTGAGCATGTTATAACATGCTCGCGTTCTTGCATGTTAAAAGAAAAAAAAAAGTTAAACTCAGTCATTTTGATTTCGACTATGTTTTTTCTTCTCCTCGTAGCTAAAACCCCCAGTTTTTGTGCTCGCATTCTAGGAGGAGGCATTTTGCAAAAATATTCACCAACGCTAGCTATTTCTTCGCAACGATGGTGCCATGATGACAAGGAGGTGTGAGAGGTAAGGATTGTTTGCTTTTTGTTTTGAATTTGTTAGTTTTAGGTTGAATTTGTTAGTTTTAGTTTGTATTTAATATATATTTGATTAAATTTTTAGGAGATGAAATCAACCTGCAAACCCTCAAAATCCTGAACAAGAAGAGAAAAAAAATCCTCAAGAGAAAGATCAACCACAACAACAACCTCCTCCACCAATCACTCAACTCCCTCCTGACACTCAACAAAATTTAATGATTGAAATTGAGAACAACAAAAAACAAATTGAGGATTTAATCAGTAGGTTGAGTGATACAAATGGTTCAACCGTAGAAAGAATGACCCTAGCAAGTTCATTGAAAGATATGTTAACTAATTGGATGGCAAGATAGGAGGTAGGCAGTTAGGGATTATTATGTGAATAAAATATCATATAAAGATGTAAAAGATTTAAAAATTACAATAGGTGATATGTGCTCATTATTCACTGACCCACGCACAAATCAAAATATTACCCTCAATGCGAAGAGGTTTCCTATTCATTGGTTCCACCACCAATAGATTAGGAACTGGTTTTATGATAGGTAGTACATGGTCTTTGATTACCCATTGTGCAATAATTGCAAAGTCCCACAATATTTCCTTAGGAAACTATACAGTGAGCTCATATTGAACAAAATCCTAAATTATTTTGATATGAGAGAATTTCAGAGGAGAGGTGGGGGGTCGGCTCAGGATAGACTATGTGCACAACCAGATCCTATGTGGAAAAGTAGACAAGATCTCACTAGGCCGCATTGTGAGCACGTTGGTATGCCTTCCATCACAAAGGAAAGTGCCGACGTAGAGACATTGTAGGTGATCAACAGTTTGACCCAGGGCATCATCCATCATACTATCCCTATTCTACAGTGCCATCCAGGGGGGTCCTCGAGTGGTGGCCTTTGAACCCATGTGTGTCAATCTTGCTAGGTGACTTGTTCATATGACCCCACCGATACTCAGGAGGCTGCTACGCAAGATCCATTTGCAACTATGGAGATGGAGAGGGAGGCTGAAATTTTGCATGAGGCTAATGGCATTGATAGTCAAGTAAAAGTTAGAATTTTTATTGAATTTAATTTAATAAATTTTGATTTTGAAATGCAATATTAACTAAATTTTTTTATGATTTTTATAAAATTGTAGGGTCACAGTGTTGAGACTGAATACACTAGCCCTCCACCTACTTATTTTTGCAGTACACCTATCAATAGGGTATGTAACTAGTAAACAATTATAAATTTATTACATGTTAATAGCATTGTTTTATGAATGGTATTTTAATATGCGATTTTGGATGTTGAATAGGCTAATATTGGAGGTTTCAAGGGAACACTTCCTAGTGGTAGTGGATTTACTCAAACCTACATGGAGGTAATAGAATAAAGAGTTTAACTAATGAATTGTACTTAATATATCTATGTAGTTTATATGCACATTGTTGATTACGTTGAATAATTTGTTGTTTTATTTTCAGTTGTTACAAGCCGAAACACCTCTGAATGTTTATGAGGGAAATGGAGATTGGTGTGTCATCTGCTATACAATCCTCGATGGCTCTGATAGGGGAGGTATGAGGCAAATTAGTAAATTTTAATTTACATTTGTTGTTATAGATGTTAGTTAGTGATTCATAGTTTAATTTCTATTTGTATGGTTTATATAGGGCTTGAGCATGCCTAAGCATGGGTGTGATAAAATTTCTTTCATGGAGAGAGATCATGAGATGGTGGTAAGTGATTATTTCTTCAAATATATCATTTTTTATAATGTAATTTCTATATATTCATGTCTTTACTTCTTATTGTAATAGTTAAAACTTCACCATGAACTAAACACTAGGAGGAGTAGCAGGAGCACTCCTCGAGCACAGTAAAAATGAGTGACAAACCTATCGTCATCCGATCGTAAAGAAAAGGGAAAGAATTTATTTCCAGATCATGGAGAGCAATGACTTTTGATTCTAGAGCCCTTTGTTGTATGCCTACATGGAAGTTTTGTACATATTTGACATTGTATGCCTATATGGCATTCTCGTAAGCCTATATGGCTATTTTGTACATATATTTCATACTTATATCAACATATATTGATGTATGCCTACATGGCTATTTGGTTAATACAAATATCTTTTATTGATGGTTTCCATATTTGCATTCTAAATTGATGGTTCAATAGATATGAGTTACGTGTATTCAAGTGTATACTTTACAACTTACGTGTATACTTTTTGACTTACATGTGTTCCAATGTATACTTTGTGGCTTATGTGTTTTCATGTGTATACCTTGTATTCGTGCATATACTTTGAATTAATTTGTGTATATTATGTATTTATGTGTATACTTCTTGAGGCTTACGTGTTTTTGAGTACTTGTGCTTCCCTTATTCACATGTACATGCTTGAATTATTCATGTGTATACTTATTAATTGGTTAGCCCTAGCATTGATCATTGTTGTCCTTCATGGTTTGTCTTGAATATTAATTGATTGATGCTAAACAACTTTATCTAAAAGAAAACAACACGTTTTCAATTGGTATTCTATGAAATGATTCATAAAGAGATTCCAATATGTTCTTGATGTGTCACCATATAAACATGTCGAAAGATTTAAATGTCAACTTTTTGCAATATTATTTCTTGTATACAAAATGGACTCAGGAGAAAGAAAGTTATAATTTATAATACAAATAAGAAATGGACTCAACATTGTCGTAGACCCCAGAATAGGTCTATTTAACAAAGAAACATTCTCTTAATCACTCTTCCAATTGTAAAGCACCATTGGGAAACATTTACCAGTCTACAAATCCACAAAATCCAAAAATTATAGGGCGTGATTGGCCCTCTAACCCCACTATCCTGTAAACCCTCACTTTTCTCAAATTTCATGAGGGTTTATTGAAAACCCCATATCCAGATGCCATACAACCTCAAAACCTCTTCCAGCACTCTTCATTCTACCTACACAAACTTAATTGACCACCAAATTATGTTGCCCCTTGACTTTACCCACTTTTACTCCCTCAAACCTCTCTTTTTCATTCAAAACCCCTCTATTCCCAATTAGGGCATCATTCCATAACATACTTTGACCTTCCTTATCCTTGAAAACCATTTAAACACATCAAACTCCACAACCTCACCCTATTTCCAACCTATTCTAACTTATTCTCAAGCAATTTCTTCTTTTCACCTCATTTAGCCTTGCTTTTAAGGCCTAAATTCTGAATTTTGAACAAGGGCAGTGTTAGTAATCTCTTCCAATGCCTTTACCAATGCTATTTTCTTATTTTTACTTACATAATTGACTCAAATGACCCCACACTAACTCAAAACTAAAAGAAAGATTACAGAATGGGCTATCATTGCCTTATTCAACATTATAATGACTAAAACCACTGAACTAGACCTTCTTCATCAAATGGAGGAACAAGGTGCTCTGCACCAATGATCATATGCTTTTTGTGTGGAATACTTGGATTTTTCAATCGTCTTTTGTATGTTTCTCTTTTCTATTGTTTTGCATGTCATCATAAGGGATCAAGCCAATTGAATGTAGCTCAGATCAATTCCATGTGTTTGGGTGTGAAAAAGGACCATGCCTAGCATAAACCAACCTATCGGGATGTGTTGGAGCAGTTAGTTTGGTCACATGAATTGTAAAACGAAAGTTGCACCACTTTGCAACTTTAACTGCTTCCATTTGACACTTTTTCCATCAAGTGAAAACAGGACACCACAAGAAAATGACTCTGAGATAAAAAAAAAACTGACAGAGGTTATTATAGAGGGGCCCAACACAATCCTATAGGCTTAGATGAATATTTCGTAAGCATCATGGTTTACGAGTAATAGCCTGTCAAAGTTTGCTTCCCTTTTGCACTTTGGACCCTTAAGGGATCGATTCAGTTGAATGTAGCTTAGAGCGATTTCGCATGTTTGGGTGCAAAAGAGTACATGAGTTGTAGAGCAAAAGTTGCACCACTTTGCAACTTTGCACTGCTTGAATTTGACACTTTTTCCATCAGTTGAAAATCTACCGCCACAGGAAAACCACTCTGAGATAGCCAAAATTGAGAGAGGTTTTTTTAGAGGGGCCCATTGCAATCCTATAGGATTAGACGAGAAGTTTCTAATCATCATGGTATCTAAGTAACAACATGCTAAAGTTTGCAGCCATTTTGCACTTTGGACTCTTAAGGGATCGATCGGTGGAACGTAGCTCAAAGTGATTTCGTGTGTTTGGGTCAAAAGAGAACCATGCCTAGTGTAAACATACCTATTTGGATGTGTTGGAATAGTCCACTTGGTCACACGAGTTGTAGAATAAAAGTTGCACCACTTTGCAACTTTGCACTACTTGCATTAGACACTTTTTCCATCAAGTGAAAATCTGCCATCATGGGAAAACCACTATGAGATAGCCAAAAATGAAAGAGATTTTTATAGAGGGGCCCAACGCAATCCTGTAGGATCATACGAGAAGTTTCTAAGCATCATGGTATCTGAGTAACAACATGATGAACTTTTTAGTCATTTAGCACTTTGGACTCTTAAGGGATCGATTCAGTTGAATGTACCTCAGAGCGATTCTACGTGTTTGGGTGCAAAAAAGGACCATGCCTAGCATAAGCATACCTATTTAGATGCATTGGAATAGTCAGCTTGGTCACACGAGTTGCAGAATGAAAGTTGCACCAATTTACAACTTGCAGTACTCTTATTTGACGCTTTTTCAATCAAGTGAAAATCCGCCACCACGAGAAAACCACTCCAAGATAGCCAAAACTGAGAGAGGTTTTTTTAGAGGGGCCCAATGCAATCTTGTAGGATTAGATGAGAATTTTCTAAGCATCATGGTATCCGAGTAATAGCATTCTAAAGTTTGTAGCCATTTAGCACTTTGGACCCTTAAGGGATCAATCTGGTTAAATGTACCTCAGAGCGATTCCATGTGTTTGGGTGTGAAAGAGGACCATGCCTAGTGTAAAAATACCTATTCAGATGCGTTGGAACAGTCTGCTTGGTCACACAAGTTGCAGAGCGAAATTTGCACCACTTTGCAACTTTGCATTGCTTGCATTTAACATTTTTTCCATCAAGTGAAAATTCGTTGCCACGAGAAAACCACTCCGAGATAGCCAAAACCAAGAGAGTATTTTGTAGAGAGGCCCAACGTGATATTTTAGGATCAGACTAGAAGTTTCTAAGCATCATGGTATCCGAGTAATAGCATGCTGAAGTTTGCATCCATTTAGCACTTTGGACTCTTAAGGGATTGATTCGGTTGAACGTAGCTTGGAGGGATTTTGTTTGGGTGCAAAAGAGGACCATGCCTAGTGTAAAAATACCTATTTAGATGTGTTGGAACAACCCTCTTGGTCACATCAGTTGCAAAGTGAAAGTTGCACCACTTTGCAACTTTGCAATGCTTGCATTTGACACTTTTTATATCAAGTGAAAATCCGCCGCCACGGGAAAGCCACTACGAGATAGCCAAACTGAGAGAGGTTTTTGTAGAGGGGCCCAATGCGATCATGTAGGATTAGATGAGAAGTTTCTAAGAATCACGGTATCTGAGTAACAACATGCTGAATTTTGCAGCCATTTAGCACTTTGGACTCTTAAGGGATCGATCTGGTTGAACGTACCTCATAGCGATTCCGCGTGTTTGGGTATGAAAGAGGACCATGCCTAGGGTAAACATACCTATTCAAATGTTTTGGAATAGTTCGCTTGGTCACACATGTTGCAAAATGAAAGTTGCACCACTTTGCAACTTTGCACTACTTGCATTTAACGCTTTTTCCATCAAGTGAAAATCCACCGCCACGGGAAAACCACTCCGAGATAGCCAAAATTGAGAGAGGTTTTTGTAGAGGGGCCCAACATGATCCTATAGGATTAGACGAGAAGTTTCTAAGTGAAAGATAATAAGTTTTATGGGGTTTGTGTTGCTGCCCCTATAGATTTTGATGGAAAAGGGCATGAAAAATGAGGTTTCACCCTAGGGTTTGATAAAATATTGCATGTAGAGGTTGGGTGATTGTATTTTGAGTTTGTGCAGGTGATTTTAACAAGGTCTAAAGTAGTGGCATGTTTTGGTAAGGTGTGGAACCATTCCTTTCAATAAACCCTCCTTATACTAGAGTAAAATAAGGGTTTTGGTTTGGCATGATGGACTTAGTTTCTCCTGAGACAAATTACAGATCTGAGGGATACATGATAATTGCTGCCCCAACAAGTTTAGGGGATTGTTGAATGTTTAAAGGTATGTTCCTTTGTAAATTAGGCCTAGTTAGCCTAATGAGGACAACGAAGGTCATTTTTGATGCACATGTTCCAAGATAGTCACTATTGATTTTGAAGTATGTGTTGTAACTCAATAATAGCTATCTAGATCAGTCATTTTTTTGTGAAGTCATTTGAGAATTTTTCCTCGAAACACCACTTGGAGCCACACTTTTCACTTGGAAATTCATCATAAAACCCTATAGCAGAAACTCCACCTTTGTTTCTTGAATTCCCCTACACAGATTAACACACACACATAAAACATCCTAAGACTAACTTACTCCACTGATCTAAACTATCGAATCTGGTGGAGTAGTCATTATTGGTTATCTAGGCTCTCAAAACCCCAATCTTGAGGGTTTACAGATTGAGTTGAGAAAAAATAGTTCAAGCTAATGATAAACTCAATGGATACCCTCCTAAATAGATTCAAATGAAAGATAATTCACTATTCTAACTTAAACAACAAGATTCAAGGCCTTAAACTACTATACAGGTCATACAAGTTAATGAACAACTGGAAAAGCTCATAAAATCACCAAAATAGGGACTTTATTGATTGTAAATATTCAAGAATACAAAAGATCTATGTTTTTCTCAGCCTTACATGCTTTATATCACTTCTCTAATCACCTAATGACCTCTTTGAGACTTTTAATACATTACATATGACCTTCACGTGACCTTTTCCACATTGTTTACATTTCAAAATTCATATTTTGCAAATTTTCCTATTCAAAGCATTTAGAGAACAAGGTGCTATTGCACCAAACATGAACTCCAAAATTACAGTATTTGAGTAAATATCATTAAAATGCATTAGGTACTTTATTCTCACAAATCTTTTACAATTTCACTCATACATTCAAGATTCTCTTTAAATGTCTACATCATAGGTGCTCATTGTGAGGTTAACTTCAATTGAGTAACTTGAGATTCCCTCGCTAAGCTTCACACACTCTTTTATAATGGCTTGAAATTAGAATTGAGATTTATCAAGATCATCAAAATAAGGATGTTGCATTGCTTTTTTCCCTGAGATTCTCTTTGATGGCTCATAAATCAGCATCTTCTGCAACGAGAGATCAATCAATTTTTAGTAGTTTACTTACAAATACGCAAAGTAAAAGAGAAAAAGAAAGAGCATCCAAAATGGAAATGAAATGAAAATAGATGGAAGGCACTTACATATAAGCATGCAAGTCTCACAACTTAGTCACTCCTGGTCATACATCTTCACTGGGAATTCCAACATACCTATTGCACACAACACCTCTCATGAATAGAGTAAGTTGAAATTTGAGATTCTCTTATAATGTCTACATCATAGTTGCTCATGATAAGGTTAAATTCAAATGAATAACTTGAAATTCCCTCACCAAGATTTGCACACACTTTTCTAATGGCTTGAAATCATGATTGAGATTTGTCAAGATCATCAAAATAAGGATGTTGCATTGCTTTCTTGGATGACATTCTCTTGGATGGCTCATATATCTATTTTTTCTGCAAGGGGACACCATTAATGTCTAATAGGTTGCTTACAAATAGGAAAAGTACAAGAATATGATAACATTGGCATCAACCAAATTAATGTGCATACAAGTATAAATTATTAAGAACCAATGTGCATATACTTACAAATTAATGCAACGAACCATCCGAGTCTACTATAATCTTTATTGTGTCAAGTATTGCCTCATGGTCAGACTCACAGACCTTCCACAAGGTCTTGTTCAAAGGTCTACCCAAAATTTGGTCAAATGAACATTGGATGCCATGATAAGGTTCAAGTAATGAAGAATCTTACGATGCGTGTCAAAGTCTTGAAACAACCAATGTTTAACACTTGAATGTGGGTACCTTCTAAGCCATGTATCAATAACCACAACTAAGCTTGTAGGGTATTCGATGTTTTCTCCATCTATAATTGGGGCCTCCAATTTCTTTTTGGCCTTAACACAACGGCACAAGTAATAGTTTGTTCTCTCTTCATTGTCTTCATCTGCAATAACTGCATAAACATGCCCTGCATTGATATGTGCAACAAATCTCTTGAAATTATTCAACATTACGAATACACTACAAAGTAAGATAACGATATGGAATTCCAACAACTAAGCAAGTATATATATCACCTAGTTGAACTAGATCTGATATATGGTCAAAGTCGATCGATGATTCCATCTATGTCAGTTCCAATTCTGTCGGAGGGCGATACATGTGAAGTGGGCTAAGATAACTTGTCAACCATTTTTCAACCCACTCCCCTGACTTACAATCATTCCAAGCTTTCATTGTACATGAAGAACAAAAGCATGCCATCTTTCATGTATCGATACTCCATGAACCTGCATTTGAGCTAAGGAAAGAGTGTACCTCACTTGATCTTGTTAGTGTATAAGAGTCCTCATATGGTGCAATGTTAGTATCATCCATCAACCAAAAAAATATACAAACTGAAGACGTACCTTCATTACCTAGACCCATCGAAGCATTACACCATTCGATGATTGATTTTGCATCTGTCAACTTTGAATTGTATTTATACTTTAACTCTTCTCGTGTTAATGCTCTTTTCACGCATGCTCTTGCACCATCATACTCCCCTTTCCATGCCCGACCTCACAAAAGTTCCACATATGTTGAACACTTGTAATGACATGCATCATGCACAACTAGTAGAACATGTGTGAGTTCTTGAACTGCGTTGCACAGTTATCCGACCATATTATATGTCGATCGTATGCTATGCCCCTCTGAGCCAAAACACTATAGAACATATGGAAGCAACCTTGCATGAACTTTGGAGAATGTGTGCAATCATCACTAATGTAAAAGTGGTACTCCCTCAATACCTTCCTTTGGTCATCTGTACTATCAGATGCATGAATGAATTCTATGTACACAAATATCAAAACCTGTGTGGAGTTGTAATACTGTGACTGCACCTCACGCTATGGTTGTAGAGTGTAGTTCTCCACAAAGTCAACCACTGATAGTTTCCAATTATAAAGGTATCCTTGCATAGCTTAAATTGTGTGTCCAACCATCGGACTCTATGGGTATGCATTGCAAACTCAAATAGTATATTGTCATGAAACATGGACATAAACTGGTACACTGGAATCTTCTCAATAACCAAATCACATCTTTTTTCTTGAGACCCATCTTTTGTAGCATATGCCACTTTTTTACATTTCCCAAACTACTAGTTTTTGTCCCACCTCATATGTGCTTTCCATATGTTGACATACTAGCATATGTTGGAAGCCACGACAACGCTTGCATGAACCATCCAAGCATGTTGTCTTGTAGAATATATGTCCATCCTTTATTTCACATAATTTTTTTGATAAGAACTCTCTTGAATATTTTGGTGGGGCTTATATGCCACAATCCTGAAAAACATCATTAGTATGAAAATCTAAACATATAGAACGATAAACATCATCATGGTTAGAGAATTAAATATGTAGTCTACAACAACAAGTAGTGTGTGTGTGATTTATCTTGACATAAAAAGGTTTAAGCATTTTAAAAAATCTTTGAGAAATACTAATTTGAGGATAATCATTTTCAAATTTATGAAAAAATTGGGTTTGAGCCATATCCAAAAAATGCTTTTGATGTGGCTCACGATTCCGACAACTGATTCTCCTTCTTACCACATCCCTTTGATTCGAAGATGGCCTTGTGTTATTCTTCCAATACTCTTCAATTAGTGTTCTCAAGGCTTCGACAACTTCTTTATATTTTCATGATACTCTCCTCGAGAATGCCCATAATTCATTTGAATCAGTGCCCTCAATTCTTTTCCACCTTTGAATGACTCTTGATAAAGTTTTTCTACTAATTCCTGTTTGTTCACTCATCTTTCTAATGAGATGATATTTCTTTGTTTGATAGCTTACCAAAGTTGATGTAATGACATGTTGGGTGACATTACTATCCTTTGATTGTGAGGTCTTATCCACACTCTCATAAGCATCCATTAGATTCTTCACAATAGTGTCTTCACTTGATGCATTCGATGTTCTTAACCCAAGAGTCTCCATGATATTCCCATACTTTACACCCCACATCATTTCAACAAATAGTTGACATCTTGCGATCTCATTTATCCTTTCAAAGAAGAATTTACAAATCTTATCAGCATATCTTCTACAAGTGCGTGTTGAAATCTTACCTTCCATGTGCTACAAAATTTCATCATCAATATTAATCAAATACTTTGGCTTTCTATGCAAAATTCTAGGTGGTGTTCTCCTAGGTACATACATCTCAACATTAGGAATTTCATCAATATTTAATTGAGGTGGGCTAGATTTCGTACCTTCGATTGAGGCTGGAGAAGAAGACATACCTTGAGGTTCACGTGGGGATGATGGCATACCTTCTTTATCAAATTTGAGTGATGACGTACTCTTAACTTGAGATGTGTTGGATGGTGTCCAACAATATTCACTTGCGATAGATGGTGTCCCTCCATATTCACTTGTGGTAGATGGTGTCCCTCCATATTCAATTTTTCTTAATGGTCTCCCTTCATATTCACTTTCCATAGAGGGTGTGTCTCCAACTAAGCTATCTAAATCTGTCTTACCACGATGCTTTCACATTCGTGCCTTTTGTGCTACCAATCCCTTTTCTCTTTTTGACGGTTGAGGTTCCTCTTCAATTGGCTTGTTTTCATCAATCGTTTCCAATTTCTTCTTTTCACGATATGTCACACCCAAACTCTCTCCTTTTATTTGAAGGTTTCATTCTCTTCATCTATTAGTTTCCTCTTTGTCTTTTTATTCAGCATGGTGGATAATTTTATCTATAGCATGGTAATGAGACGAATATTAGTTCCTAGTATCCATTAAAGTTAATCAAAATATATGTCATTCAAGGCTTCATAAAAAATACTTACAATCATCCTATACAAGAGTTAACCTAGCATAGACAAAGGTCACATGATTTTTTTCAATCTAGAATTCCTTACAGAAATGTGGTAATGTGGCATGCCATGATTGCAAGAGCACCATTGAATGAAAAATGTCAATTCAAGAAGTTGTTGTCTAGGCTTTAGGATAACATCGATGCAAAGTCTGATTTAGAATATTTGAAGGAATATCATCAATAAATAGGTGAGGGAATTTTTTTTGTGTGCAAGGCATGTCTAAAAGGGTGTTGGGCATGAAGCCCTAGAGTGAAATTTTGAGTTTTCCATGAGACTTCAAGTGGTTTTGATATGATAAAGTGTGTTTTGCATTGGGGAAGCATGGTTTATTGTTTAATTGATTTTTTTAAGACCATTTTAGACCTATTTGAAGTATTAATAAGATTATGTGAGGGTTGGACGAGTGTTTTTCAATAAATCACTAGTTTCTTGGGTAAAAAAGAAGGTTTTTGGTGCATGTGAAGATGGGTAAAAGCAAGGTTCTTGTTATTTTTGAGTCTAATATCTTTATATATGCTAAATAAGGCTTATGATACCACTCTTAATATGTATTTAGTTCTTTTGAGTCATTCTAGGTGTTTAGGGGGGAGATTTGGCCTAACATTTTCAAAAAATTGTATTTTTGGCAAAGTTATCAAGAGATAAGTTAGTTAAGAAGTTACAAAAATAGTTAGATACAATGGGGGAGTTTATTTTGAAGGGAAAAAATATAAATATAATTCAAATTACTGAATGGAGTCTGATCTTCAAGATTTGAATAAAATAAAATAAAGGAATTCTCTGAGTTTTGTGATTTTCTTGTGTTTTCTTGTTTTCTTTCTTTGTGTACGGACCCGTACAGGTGTGTGATGCCTTGAAGGTCTGGGAGATCATTTATGCATGAATTTATCTTCACTTGAATTGGGTTTGGTGTCTTAATACCATTTTAGAAGACATTTTCAGTCGTTTACCAAGTCTGCCCTGTTTTGATAGTGTAAGGGTTTGAGGCTATAATGTATTGATTTTCACCAATCCATCCACTGTAATGGATCTATAACTCAGTGGATTGGTGTGTAACATAATAAGGTAGATGTGAAAAAAAATTGGGAGTCTGGAGGAGCATGGGTTTGGTCGGTGGAGTGATGCACTAGGCTGGGCAGAGCACATTTCTATGTGAAAGTGAATAACCATGATGGTGATTCTGAAAACTAATGAGTGTAATGGTATTGTGAGTGTTTGATAAGTTTTTGAAGAGGTATTGGAGGGTGTTTGGACCATTGGGAGGAATGGGAGAGGCTTGGAGTTGTGAAATCCTTGAAAATCCTTGTTTTTGCTTATGTTTTGGAGGGTTTCTTGGGACACTAGGGTAATGACCTTATGTGGGAAAAGTAATCATAAAATTGGTGGTTTGGTATCATTAAAATTGACTTTTCTTAGTGTTTGAGTGGAAACCTCACCTTTAAAAGGTACTTCCTTTGCAAATTTGGGCTAATTGGGAACCCTTTTGCTAGGTAGGCTTATTGGAAGTCAAGCATAGTCCAAAGAAGTCACCCCTAGTTCTGATGTATGTTGTGTGCCCTTGAAAAGGGTATCTTAATCAACAATTTATTTTCCAAGTGTTTTTGGAAGTTCCTGAGAAAAGTGCATGGAACCGGGTTTGGAATACTATTAGGGGAAACATGCTCAAAGGGTGAATTTTGGTGAGATCTTTGGAATCTATTTTGGAGGTTGATCTGAGATCATTTATTTTTCATTTGGAGTAGGTCTCCATCCCTCTCTACATCAATTTTGTGATTTGGCACTTTTGTGAGTGATTTTATGAAAACAAATGGTGGAATCCTTGGTTTCATAACATATAGACTGCTGCCCTATTGATTTTGGTGTTTTGGAAAAGGATTGAAGATAAGGTACTTTATAAAAGAGGCCTAATTTGAGGCCTAGTTGGTGTATAAATCTATTTTTTATGAAGTTGTAACAAATAAGCCTATTGTGGATTGTATGAATTGTTAATTGTGAATTGTTGTTGTTGGTTGATTTTGTGTTGAGTTGTTTTATAGGACCTCCCCATATTGCATCAATACACAAGGTAAGTCAATTATAGGCTTTGTAGTTCAGTGTATTAGGTTAGTTTTGGGTTGTGTAAGGTGTGTGCATGTTGTTTTGTGTAGGAGAAAACAAGAATCCTTCCTTTGGTTGTTGTCCTCTCAAGAAATACAAAAGTTGATTCCTTGTGCAAAATGATGTTATGACTGCAAGAATTAAAGAGCCTAATGAATCAGTGTTTTGTGAATGTGTATTTGGTTTATTTCAATCAATAAAATGTTGATTATGGTTTCTTGGATGTCTAGATAAAGGTTGGAAGTTACCTTCCATGATTTGTTGTTATTTTGCCATGTAAGTTGCAGCATTGAGTTCTTGAATTAGTGAATCATGAACGAATTGAATGGTTCTGAGTTTCTAATCAGGTTTATGCTATGTTACAATCAATTTTATGATGTTTAATCTATTTTTGAGTCTAATGAAGAGTTGAAGCCAAGTTCTAATGTTTTGTGGAAATATGAAATCAAGTGAAATTGAAGGATTTTGATGAAAATATGACTAAGTTTGTTGGTTGATATTATTCAATTTAGGTTAGGGTCAAAAGTACCCTTGATGATTTGTGGATCCTGATAGATGATCCGCATCAGGTTTAAAATGGTAATTGGCAAGTGTATATAATTGTGTAATTTAAAATGTGCATTGACAACCTAAGGTTATAATGACAAACAAACAATGATCAACATGGAATATGCAAAATAACAAAAATGAAAGAAATCCATAATAGAATGAAAGAAAATGTGTAAAGACTTCACATACCTAAAAAAATAGACTTTCAAATGGAGGATTTCAACCCAATTATGTAGCCTTAGCTTCTTCTTTCTTCAAACTCCACAACAATTTGACTTTTTCAAAAGCTTGTTCCCCTCCAAACTTCAATTGTGTATCAATTTTCAATGGAATTCAAACTTGAATTGATATTATATGTCTTTCAAAGTGGAAACTCTGCTATTCCATGCAAAGGTGGTAGAAAGATCGTGAAAAAGGTGGTGGAATGTGAAAAACATGCTTGCACACTTCACAACATCATCAAAAATCTACTTTTTGTCAGAGCACACGCATAACCAGGACAATATGCAGAATGTGGGCCTTGAGATCATGGGTATATTGAGTTTTTTACCATTTTTAGTGGAAGAAAAAACCTACTCACATTATAATATGAGCACGTTATTTCTTGCTAAAATGATAACATCTCTACTTCTTCAAAACACACTCGTGTTATATGAAATATGGTTTTTTTAATAGATTTATTTTCTCCCTCTTTGTCTATACCCTCTATCCTAATTCTATATCTCTCACCTGTACCCTTATAGTAGAGGAGATAGAGGTGAGTGTGTGTGTGTGTGTGAGAGAGAGAGGTAGAGGGAGAGGACAAATATATAGTAGAGAGGGAGGTAGGGTTGAGGGTTTAAGGGGTCGGGGTTAAGGGTAAAGGGTGTATGGTTGAGAGAAAGAGAGTGGGAGAAAGAGAGTTTGGGAGAGAGGGAGAAAGAGAGAGAGATAGGGGGGGAGTGGGAGAAAGAGATAGGTAGAAAGTGGGAGAGAGATAAAGGGTAGAGGGTTAAGAGTTAGAGGGAGAGAGAGGGAGAGAAAGAGGGAGAGAGGGAGAGAGGGAGGGAGAGGGAGAGGGGGAGGAATAGATAGTGGGAGAGATGGAGATAGAGAGGGAGGGATAGAGGGTGGGAGTGGGAGAAAGAGGGAGTGGGAGTGAAAGAGGGAGAGAGGGAGAGGGAGGGAGAGGGAGAGGGGGAGAAAGAGATAGTGGGAGATATGGAGATAGAGAGGGAGGGAGAGAGGGGGAGAGTAGGAGAAAGAGAGAGTGGGAGAGGGGGAGAGTGGGATAGAGAGAGAGAGATGGAGATAGAGAGGGAGGGAGAGAGGGGGAGAGTTGGAGAAACTGAGATTGGGAGAGAGTGGGAGAGGGAGAGAGGGGAAGAGTGGGGGAAAGAGAGACTGGGAGAGATGGAGAGTGGGAAAGAGATAAAGGGTAGAGGGTTAATAGTTAGAGGGAGAGAGAGGGAGAGAGAGGTAGAGAGAGGGGGAGAAAGAGGGAGAGAGGGATTGGGAGAGAGATAGAGGGTAGAGGGTTAAGAGTTAAGGGTTTAAGGGTTAAGAGTTTAAAGGGTTAAGGTTTTAAGGGTTAAGGGTTTTAAGGGTTAGGGGTTAAGGGTTAATGATAGAGGGGAGAGAGAGAGACTGGGAGAGAGATAAAGGGTAGAGGGTTAAGAGTTAAGGGTTTAAGGGTTAAGGGTTTAAAGGGTTAAGGATTTAAGGGTTAAGGGTTTAAAGGGTTAAGGGTTAAGGATAGATGGGATAGAGAAAAAAGTGGGAGAGAGGGAGAGGGAGAGGGAGAGGGAGAGGGAGAGAGAGGGAGAGAGGGAGGGAGAGGGAGAGTGGGAGAAAGAGAGAGTGGGATTGATTGAACAATGAGAGAGAGACCTAAGAGAGGGAGAGGGGGTAGGAGGGAGTGATTAAACCCTAATCCCTCAACCATCAACCCTTAAACCCTAATCCTTGAATCCCTATACCATCTTAATCCCTCAACCCTCAACCCTCAACCCTTAAACCCTAATCCCTAAACCCCTATACCCTATTAATCCCTCAACCCTAAACCCTTAAACCATAATCCCTCAACCCCTATACCCTCTTAATCCCTCAAACCTCAACCCTTAAACCCTCTTAATCCCTCAACCCATATACCCTCTTAATCCCTCAACCCTCAACCCTTAAACCCTAATCCCTCAACCCCTATAACCTCCTAATCCCTCAACCCTCAACCATTAAACCATAATCCCTAAACCCCTATACGCCCTTAATCCCTCAACCCTCAACCCTCAACCATTAAACCCTAATCACTCAAACCCTCAACCCTCTTAATCCCTCAACCCTCAACCCTCAACCCTCAACCCTCAACCCTCAACCCTCAAACCCTAATCCCTCAACCCCTATAACCTCTTAATCCCTCAAACCTTAACCCTCAACCCTTAAAACCTAATCCCTCAACCCCTATACCCTTTGAATCCCTCAAACCTCAACCCTCAACCCTTATAACCTAATCCCTCAACCCCTATACCCTCTTAATCCCTCAACCCTCAACCCTCAACCCTCAAACCTTAAACCCTAATCCCTCAACCCCTATAACCTCTTTATCCCTCAACCCTCAACCCTCAACCCTCAACCCTTAAACCATAATCACTCAACCCCTATTCCCTCTTAATACCTCAACCCTTAAACTGTAATCCTTCAACCCCTATAACCTCTTAATCCCTCAACCCTCAACCCTCAACCCTTAAACCCTAATCATTCAACCCCTATAACCTCTTAATCCCTCAACCCTCAACCCTCAATCCTCAACCCCTAAACCCTAATCCATCAATCCCTCAACCCCTATACCCTCTTAATCCCTCAACCCTCAACCCTCAACCCTTAAAACCCTAATCCCTCAACCCCTATACCCGCTTAATACCTCAACCCTTAAATCATAATCCCTCAACCCCTATAACCTCTTAATCCATCAAACCTTAACCCTCAACCCTTAAACCCTAATCCCTCAACCCCTATACCCTCGTAATACCTCAACCCTCAACCCTCAACCCTTAAACCCTAATCCCTCAACCCCTATACCCTCTTAATCCCTCAACCCTTAAACCCTATTCCGTCAACCCCTATACCCTCTACCCTATACATTGGACCCTAAACCCTAATCCCCTAATCCCCTAACCCTATACCCTCAATCCTCTACCCTCAACCTTAAAACCTCAACCCTTAAACCCTCTACCCTCTACCCCCTACCCTATAACCTCTTAATCCATCAACCCTAAACCCTCAACCCTTAAACCCTCTACCCTCTACCCTTAATCCTCTACCCTCTACCCTCAACCCTAATCCCCCAACCCTTAAACCCTTAAACCCACTTAGTAAACTCTGTACCCTAATCCCTCAACCCTAAAACCCCTTAAATACTTAACCCTAAACCCTCAACCCTCAACCCTTAAACCCTAAACTCTTAAACCCTCAACCCTCTACCCTCAACCCTCAACCCTCAACCCTCAACCCTCAAACCAATACCCTCTACCCTAAAACCTAATCCCTCAACCCTTACACCCTTAAATCCAAGAAAACTCTCTACCCTAATCCATAAACCCTCGACCCTTAAACGCCCAACCCTCTACCCTCAACCCTTAAACCCTAATCCCTGAACCCATATAACCTCTACCCTATACATCAGACCCTCAACCCTAATCCCTCGACTCTATACTATATACCCTCAACCCTGGACCCTATACATTAAACCATCAACCCTCAATTCTCAACCCTCAACCCTTAATCCCTCAACCCTCAATCCTTAAACCCTCAACCCATATACCCTCTACCCTTTACATTGGACCCTGAACCTAATCCTTCAACCATATACCCTGAAACCTATACCCTAAACCCTCTACCCTCAACCTTAAACCCTTAACCCTAACCCCTTCAACCCTAAACCCTTAACCTTCTACCCTATACCCTCTACCATCAACCCTATTCCCTCAACCCTCAACCCTTAAACCCTAATACCCTAGAAACCATCAACCCTATAGGTCCTCCACCTTAATCCCTCAACCCTATACCCTCAACCCCTATCGCTTTCTCTCTATCTATACATCTCACCTCTCCCTCCCTCCCTTCCTCCTACCCTCTCTAATTGTCTCTATCTACCCTCTCCCTCTTTCTACATACCTCTCATTCAATCAATCCCTACCACACTCTCTCGCTCCCTTTATCCATCTCTCTCTCTATGTCCCTCCCACTCTCTCCCACTCTCTCCCACTCCCTCTCTCTCCCTCTCTCTCTCATGTCTCTCCCTCCCACCCCCTCTCTCTCTAAGGTCTCTCCCTCTAGCAACCTACCTAGGTAACTCCATCTTTGTCTCTCTCCCCTCTCTCTATCTATCCCTCCCACCCTACCAAGATAAGTCCCTCTCACTCCACCCCCATCTTTCTCTATCTCTATCAGGTCACTCTCTCCCACACCCTCTCCCTCTCTTAGGTCTCTCTCTCCCACTCCCTCTCTCTCAAAATCCCTCTCACTACCTGTCTCTCAAGTCTCTCCCTCTCAACACCCTCACATTCTCAAGTCTCTCCCATTGGCACCCTACCTACATAACTCTCTCTTTCTCTTCATCTCTCTCTCTCTCTCCCATCTCTCTCTCTCTCCCTCTCTCTCAATTCTCTCTTTCCCACCCCCTCTCTCTCTCTCCTCGCTCTATCCCTCCCACCCTACCTAGCTAAGTCCTTCTCACTCCAACCCCTTCTCTCCCACTCCCTCTCTCTTAAACTCTCACTTACACCCACTCTCCCTCTCTCCAGACTCTCTATCTCTTAAAATTCTCCCTCCCTCTAAAGATATACATAAATACATACATACAAGCATAATACATATTTGCATACAAGCCTACATCCATACAAGCATACATACATACATGTGTAGATACAATCTTACATACATATAGGCATACATACAATATACATGCATTGATACATACAGGCATACGTGCATACATACAAGCATGCATACATGCATACACACATGACATACAAGCATACATGTAGATACAAACATACAAATATACCAGCATACATTCAATAGACTAGTAATTAACATAAAGGAGGACATAATGTGAGTGCATTATAGCACACTCACGTTATGTCTTAGTTGACATGTTTCTCATAGAAAAAAAAAAAACCATGTCAAAATTGAGATATAACATGAGCACATTATAATGCGCTCGTGTTATATCTTTCTTTCGGAATCCCCAAGCCTTAGTATTGGTATTTGCCTTGGAATACCAACCCAAAGGCTTGGAGGGCATTCCCAATGACCAGAGATGTTTTTTTACAAATTCTACCATATTTCACATAATTGAGTTTGTGCTCACCATCGGGATTGCACGTGGTTCAATATCAAACAAATCAAACATCTGGGTAATGTTATGTTCTCTCTTAGCTATCCAACGATGTAGTTTTTTTCACTTTCTAACAATGTTAAGCCTTTCATCCATAATTTCTTTTGTTTGTATGTCTCTTTTTTGGCAAAAAGACTGTGTTTGGTGTTTTTTTCGTTATAAATTAACCGCTCATGAAAATTTTAAATAAATTACATTTTTAGAAACTAGACTCCATTATACAATTGTTTTTTTAAAAGTTCAATTATTTTCCAAAATTTGTATGGGTAGCACGGCCAAAATTCTATATTTGAGGAAGTGTCCACTTCAAAAATTAGTAAAAAAACAAATATTCATTAAAAAATTATCAGAAAAATCATGCATCAACTACATAATGTTAGCTAACTTCTAACCGTTGTGATTTTAAAAATACTAAAAAAAATTTAACCATACAAGGGTCGTACAAGAGTTGCTATGTTATGTTTTTCTGACAAAAACAACACCAATTTGTGTACGTTCCTCTTTTGAACCCCTTAATCTCAACCATTTTAAAAATAAATTAGTAGTTTAGAAAGTAGATTTGGAGCACTTTGATCCTTGTTTTTGTTCCATCTCACAATTTTGAGTCTAACTATCCTCAATTTCACATCCAAGGTCAGTATTTCCTGATTTCATAAAAAAGTTGTCCACTTAAGTCCCCTTTTTGGGAACCATCTTGGTGCACTTACCCACAGGGCTCCTTCAAGATTTATGTCATTTGAGCATTAGATACTAGCCATTACTAGGCAATCTCATATGAGCGTTAAGCACAAACCATTAAATCCATCAGTGATAATATATTTGGGCACACAATATACATATGTGGCAAGGCCACAAGGCTAATAATAAATTTAGATATGATTAACTTTGGTAAGGCAATTCTGAGAGCTAACTTCAAGATATGGCCATTATCGTGACAAGACAAGAGCTCATTTGTTATCTTATTATAATCATGATTGTAACAACTAGACTTGGCAATGTATACAAATATTCATTTCACATAAGTTATTGACTGATCATCACCATGATATGGGTATGGATTTACATAGAAGATGGTGAGGAAAAATAATGAATTGGATGTCGGTTACAGTCAGAATATAAAGAAAAACATTTACTTGGATATCGATTGCAGGCGGAATATAAAAGAAAAGTAAACCAACTTTTAGGGTATCAGTTTTCATGGAATAAAACAACTGAGCAAGGCATCAATGAGCATCAAGATCAATTAGAAATCACACCTCATAGGATAATAATGGCAGTGCAAAATATTTACTTGGATATCGATTATAGGCAAAATATAAAAGAAAATTAAACCAACTTTTAGGGTATCGATTTTCATGGAATAAAATGACTGAGCAAGGCATCAATGAGCATAAATCAATTAGAAATTAGACCTCACAGGATAATAATAACTATGAAACAATGATGTACATTTCAGTTTTCATAAGATATACCGATCAAACAACATTTAGATATCTTGACTTTTCACAAGGGAAAACCTAACCCTTTTGAGCTGTATATCTTAAGGAACCTATTTCGCATACAAGACCTAAGGAAGATTGTTGCCGGAATTTTTTATTTATTTTTATGCATTCCCTTATATGCCCTTGAGCATGCCAAATCATGAAAATAATAAATTTTTAAAATATGTGAGAGATGTTGTGAAATACTTTGACGGGTTTGTTCATAACCTCATTTTGATCAATTTGGCCAGTTTTCATGCCCAAATGCCTCACCATTTGAGAGATTTTAAACCTTGCATTTTTCCCTGCTAAGTTGCAAATGAGGCTAAAATTCAAGTTTTGGAGTGTCGGAACTTAAAATAATCCTGGGTTTTGCTCAAAAGAACTCAATCCTCTTGTTGTCCAAATTTCAAGCAAAACAGAGCTGATTTGTGGAAGATATGAAGGTTTTCATCTTTCAGCCAAAGCATAAAGTTGGGAAAAATAATTGATGCATTATTTTTGGGAATTATTCCACATCATCGGATCAGCTTCTAGCGGAATTCAAATGTTGAGGATCAAACTTTTCTAAGGTGGAAAATTGGATGAATTCATAAAGTTATTTACCATCCTTTATTTCAAGAGTTAGGAGATTTAAATATTCCAATGAGAGACTTTATTAAAGTCAATTTAAATTTCGTATGAAAATTTTAGAAGGCTGGAAACTTACATGTCACGAAATTTCCAAATTTCCTAACCATGTCATGGAATTTCCAAATTTCATAACCATGTCGAGATATTTCCAAATTTACTAACCATGTCACAAAATTTCAAAATTTCCTAACCATGTCGCAAAATTTCAAAATTTCCTAACCTTTTCGTGGGTTTCTCAAATTTCCTAACTTTTCGCGGGTTGCTCAAATTTCCTAACCTTGTCGTGGGTTTCTCAAATTTCCTAACCTTGTCGCGGGTTGTTCAAGTTTCATAACCTCCTCATTTAATGATGTGAAAGTAAAAATTCAATCCAAGAGACTGTTACAACAAGAAAGAAATGGTCATTGTAATTTCTTCAAGAAGCAATTAATCTCAAAAAGGAGAATATTTTTCATTTGCAAGGGATTTTAAAGAAACTGTTATGAGACCAAAGGAAGGGCCTTTTAAAAACTCATCGAAGGCTATTGTATAAGGATCTTCTTCTAGCTATTCGAGGAATAAGGAGCAACATACTTTTTCTTTTTTGCATAGTCTTGGTGTACAGGGGGTATTGAGTCTGTGAACTCATATTTTAAGCATTGGGAAATAAAGGAGATACTGATTGAAGCTTTCCATTTATTAATGTCCTCTTTGAATTTCTGATGAACTTTGAGTCATTATAGTTATTCTTCAGTGTTGGCTATGTTATATTGAACTATGTATGTGCTGATTCTTGAAGCTTTGAATTTAGATTAACTCATCCATTGAGAGAGTTTGATGTTCATTCTTTTCCTGAATATAACTCGTGGGTGTGGGGTAAATGAACTTTGTGTTATTTGTTCACATTAACTACATTTTAAATCAATTTATCACATCTATTTTCATGGTTATGGGTAGATGCTAGTCTTCCTTTTCTTCTTTCCAGTTAAAAGCATACCCTGGGTTCTCATTCATTGCATATCTTAAGAGGAAGTTGTACCTTTAAAATTCAGAGGAAAGTTGTCAATCCATTGGCAATTTCTCCAACTGTTAGTGTTGTTTGTTCTTCTTTCTAGGCATATTGAGTCATTTTCTACATTTATTTCCGAAGGACAAATTCGTTCACTAACAGATTTTTAGTGACTCTGTTGGGGAAAGAATCGAAGTGCTAGTGTTTTCTTCTCCCATAAATTTTAAGGTGTCTCCCCGAGGATGGAGGTTGGCGGCTCTATGAAGTGGAAAGTACTAAGAAGCATTATGTTCTGGTGAAGACTTTCGCTGATTTATTTTTCAAAACTACATTATGGCATTAATTTCTTCCCAACCATGGGGAAGTCACTTTGGACCTCTTTCTTTGCCACAATATTCACCATTTCCTAAAGGATCAAGAAAGCACTTCCCAAAGTTTAGTGGAGAAAAATATCAAGATGCGGAACACCATATTTTGGCATTGACAATTGCATGTGGCATTTTGGGGGTAAGTGAAGAAGATGTTTTTGTGAGATTATTTATTGAATCTCTCATTGGGCCTGCAACAAATTGGTTTTATTACTTAGAAGATAAATGTATTGTCGATAGGGATTCATTGAAGACTAAGTTCTTGGAAAGGTATAAGGGCCCTGTTGATGAAGCTACTTTGTTGAGCCAATTTCTCAATATTTAGAAGAAATAAGATGAATTAATCAAAGAATTTGTGGATAAGTTCAATAGGTTGCTCAGAAAGATCCCTACCTCTGTTCAGCCAAGTAAGAAAATTCAACTTTGCATTTTTATTTCTTCCTTGCATCCTAATGTTTATTTTTTCTTAAAACAAAGTAAGATAAATGATATAGAAGTTGCTCAACAAGAGGTTGTAAAAATAGAAGATGACTTGATTTTAAGCAATTTATGAAAAATAAATCAAGCAATAAACAGTTTGAGTAATTAAATTATAAGGAAGACTATCATACAAAATCCAATTTATCAGCCTATAGATTTCCAATATATGCAACCTCCTATCGTTGAATGTCTAAATCTCACTATCTTTGATCCAAAACATTTTGGTAACAATGAGGTAAATAGTGTAAGGACAAAGACTCATATGAATAGAAGAGTTGAAGCATATTATTTGCATTATGAAAAAGATAATGATGAATCCATAATCCCATCAAATGATAGAGAAAATAATGCAAATGAGGTTGTTTCAGCCTCCTTGTCTATAATAGAAATGCAAACTTTCACTTTTTCTAGTGAAGAATAGCAACTTGAGGATGCACAACATTAAGATAAGGTATTGAATATCCTTCCACCAGAGTACATGCAAATTGAATATGAAGTCTTCACTTTTTCTAAGCAAGATAGTATGGAAGTTTAGCTGCAAGAAGAGGTCAGGAATGATTTTACTTTTGAATCCTTTCATTTTGAAAGTTTGGATACCAAAATTTTAAACAAAATCTAGAAGACGGGGTTAAAATTAGCCATGTTGAAAGTGGTCAAATAGATGGAAGCAATGAGCCTCATATTGTGTATATTCCAAACTGGTGTCTTGATGCATGTGAAGATGAAATTTTGTGTGGAGAAGAGGTTGTTATGTATAATCTATAGGATATGGACAGAGAAGATGAAGTATGCCATGACATTATTGAGTCAAATATTATGAAGAAAGAGGAGACCATTTCAATTGGGGGTAATTTTCAACCACATAAAAATATTACTTGCAATGCAAAGTTTCAAATTGATTCACTTCTACTTTTACATGTGACACATAGGAATAATGATTGGTCTTCTAGTGATTCAAGTGGTTGTTTTTAGATATGGAATATAGATTTGGGTGTTGCAAGAAGGAATGGTTATATGTAGGAATATGTTGAGCAGATTTTAGAGGTTTATGATGCTAACTAGATTTTTGGTTTTGAAACATTACTTGGAGGGTCTTCTTGCTTCGTGAATTCTAGATTCTTGTTTCAAATAATAAGATGGTTTCTAAGTTTGCAAGTGCTTCATGGGTACACCTCTCTTTTCCACTCGAGTATTTATTTTTCCTAGCTTGTTAATGGGTTTGCATGATCTTCCTAGAGCCATCTGAGGTAGGGTCTTCCTGCCATGTACATATTGTTGGCATATGGCTGGGGAGATTGGCTTGTAATTTTTTTCATTGATGGCAACCTAAGTCACGCAACTTAAATATAATTTTGGTTCCCATCGACAGAATAGAGTAAAGAACAGGGCTTCCGATTAATAGGCAAAAAAGTTGATCTAAACACCTTACCAAACATATATTTTAGGTTGTGGATCTTTGAGGAAGGTCTGTTGATTTTTTTAGTATCTTGGTTTTGATGCGCACTCACTAGTACGTGATCTAGAAGATACAATGCACTAATTTGTTGATTATCTATGCTAGAAGACTAACCCAGCAAGGATAGAAATTGCGGATGTATAAGATGTAATTAATTATAATTCTTCATGTTTGATTAAGTGCTATTTGGGTCCTCTCTTTGTCTTAACTGACTTTGGAGGATGCGTATAAAGATTTAATAGTGGATTTGGATGACAAGTTAAAAGTAACTTAATATTTTATAAAGCCGACTGATGGATGAATGAATCCTTGATTGCGGATATATATAAGAGGTTGGTTTTTATCATTTAGGTATGAGAAAATAAGGTTGTATGTGTATAAGTGTGAATTGCAAGATCCAATAGTGAAGTAGTGTGAATTTTGTCATAAGTGATTGGAAGAACAGAAAAGAGTAGAATAGGGCAGAGCAAAGTGCAGAGTCAGAAAGAAAATCCAAAATCAGATCTATGAACTTCACCGGAACTATCACCTGGCATAATTTGATGCTACTATCTCAGTTCACCCTTCAGATAGTTTTAATCTGAATTTTGTATGGTAGTAAGCCTAATGATCTCTAGGCAGTGTGCCTGAATACAAGTGCATTCCCTTTTGTAAACAATTATATTTGAGTACTCAAATTGTGGATTAACCTCCACTGTGGTTTTTCCCCTAACAGGGTTTCCACACAAAAAATCTATGTGTTATAGTGTTATGAATTTTTACTTTGAATGCATACATCTTTTATTTAATACAACGGTGAAATGGTTTCAATTTTTAGATGCATGGAGTTTAAATATTGTTTAACACTGATTCACCCCCCCTCTCAGTGTTCCCTTGAGTCCAACAATTGGTATAAGAGCTAGTTCCTCTGAAGAAGTTTTGTAGCTTGAGGTGGATCTTGGAATGTGATGGAATCTGGTAGTCTTCAACAACATCTTCTAGTGGCACTTGATGACCCTGATCAGTCTAAAGCAAAAATTCAAGAATTGAAAGAAAATCTTAGAGATGCTAAGAAATTCATCCAGTCATTGAAGGATCAGATAGTTAAATCCAGAGTGAAGAGAAAAGATCTTTGTGATTAAATACAATAGAAGGAGAATGAAGACATGGATGATTCTCACCTGAATCAAACCTTGAAGGAGATAACTGAAGAATGTGAAAATCTTGCTAGAGACAATACAAACCTAAATCATGAGATGGAATCTATGATGATGAAGATAACTAAGGAGATAGAAGAAATGAAGAAAAATGAGGAAAATCTTGCAAAAGAATAAATGGGGAATTCACTCAGTTGGAAAGTGAATTACAAAGAACCAGAAAAAATGAAGAACTTGGTAAGAAGATTACTACTCTTAGGAGTGATCTTGTCATTGCAAATGAATACAAAGAAAAGTGTAAGATTAGTTCAGTAAAGCTTGATGAGCTGACTCAAGGACAGAAGAGTGGAAATGACAAGAGAGGTATTGGATATGAAAAGGGAGAAAGTTCCAGATCAGGACAAAAGAATTCCAGACATAGCAGAAATGGAAGGTATCTGGTAAGACAAACTAACACACAAAAGTTTAAAGGGTATTATTTTTCCTGTAATAAGTTCAATCATATATTGGTTGCTCAGTGTAGAAATAATTTGAGGTCAAAAGTTTCATCATTTTTTGGTCAGTGCTTCAATTGCAAAAAGCTTGGTCATAAATCAATTGAATGCAAAAATATGTCAAGTCACTCTATTGATAAAAGAAATGTTGAATGCTATACATGTGGTAAATTTGGGCATATTTCTAATCAATGCAGATCTAGAAGAAGTCATTGGAATGATTGGTTAGGACAAGGAAACATTGTGTGCTACAACTACAACAAGTATGGTCATATTGCAAGATTCTGTAGAAACAAAAATGTAGACAAAAGAGCAGTATATAGAGGCAAAAATATAGAGAAGAATGAGAAAGGGAAAGATAAGTTATCTACAGATGAAATCAGAGATTAGATGAAGAAAACATGGGTAAGGAAAAATGATTTTGATACTGGAAATGGTTTCGTACTAGAACCTGCTTCCGGTAATTGATTTCAAGCCACTGGCCTAGGGGGAGTTTTACAAGAAAATATTTCCTCCCCTATCTATGGATGGCACCAAAACACAAAAAAAAGTCAAGGTGTATTGATGGTGTAAAAAAGTTTTGGATAACTTTAGCAAAAAGAACTTAGACAATTCATAGGTCTGTAGAAGATTTTTTGTCGTCATTTGGGAAAACAAAGTCTCTGAAAAACTTAGGGAAAATGCATTTATTGCACATGTTCAAGGTATAAAAGTCAAGTCGGAGCCGTCATTTGTCACTTTGCATCGAAGAAGAAAAGAAGGAGTGCACTCGATAGATAGATTACAAAGCAGTAAACTCGATTTCATCGGCAAATCTTGAAATCTATCAGGTATTTCACATTGCTCTCAAATTCTTCATACAATTTAGTGTGTGGTTGCGAACCCTAAATGTGAAAGGGAAAAATGGAACAAATCAAAGGCTCGATCTTTCTAGATGAATATAATAGTGCAAAGATTATGTCTATGAGGAATTTATTGCTCCTTGATGAATTAAAGCAATTGAGTGAAGCCAAGCATGAAAATTTGGATATGTGGAGTGAGTTTCTATACTTTGAGAATGCAAAATTCTTTAAATTCATATTAAGTAGATTGCATGGTGGTGTTTTAACTTTAGACAAACAATATATCATTTCAAAAGGAAAATTGAGAACTTAACTGGTTTTTGCAAAGTTGGAGATGTTCCTAGGAAGAAATCTATCTAGAACAAAGAGGTCGAAACCCTAACTGAAATAATCAGAGACCAGAGAACTCTGATGATTGCAACAATCAATAATCTTTTTGTGAAGTACATTGCACACGATATAACATATTAAATCTTCTACATAAATCAAGAAGGAGCTACATCGGTTGGCGCAGTATACATTTCTCACAAAATGATAATTGATGGTCAGGACTTTGAACTATGTGGGTTGTTAAAGGATCAGATCATGGAGAATGTTCAATTGACAAAGGATTCAGGTTATCCATTCAGGTTTGGCACTTTAATTATATGTCTAGTAATGTATTTTCTGAATTGGTTTCCGAAAATCAACAATGTAGTATGGAAATTAGACAAACCAGTATGTAATCAGATATACTCTTATTCTAAGAGCTTGACAAACTGGGATTTGGAATTTGAAAATTTCTATAAGAATGTGCTTGTAAAGTGTGGATCAGTCAATATTTCCCCTCTGGTAAGATCAATGGAAGTTGGTTCCTCTTCCGGTAGCACTAATAGAGGATAGGAAATTATTGAATACAACCCTCTGGAAAGAAAAGTTCCTAGGATTGAGGGAAACGGAAAGGAAATTGTGGACATTCCAGATGAAGAATCTAAGAATCCATTGGAAAATGAATTCAATCAAGAAAAAGGTAGTGAGGAAGAAGAAGATCTGACAAAAGAAAATCTACAACAACTTATTCAAGATGTAGGTGGCATGCAAAAAATTGCAAGGTTATGGTCAGTTAGACCATCATACAATCAGGACTTTATTCTGGAAGTTCTAAATGCTCATGTTGAGCACTGTAAGATAAGATTGGAAACTCTGAAGGTCATTCTCCCTAAAGAGATGATTGAGTGCAACAAAGAATCAATGGGCTCAGAGGTCAAAAGAAAGAAGAAGGTGAAGTTGTCACTCACTTGAAGGAACAATTCTGATTATCCCTTTCCAAGCTGAAAAAGAAAATGAATGAGTTGAGGCTATGCATTACCTCAGAAACAAGCATCTACAACTATTGCATCCATTGGCCCCATGCAGTCAACAATTACAAGGAGAATTTGGATCAAATTGAAGCATAATTGAATGACATTAGAAAAATCTTTGACATATCTCAAGATCCGAATGGCATCATCATGAAAAGAATCTGTGAGCTATAGTCAAAACAAACAAAAAATCAACTCTCCAAGAATGTTCTTGTGGATAATTTTTGGAAGCTAAAGGATCTAATTGAATGCAGGCTGGGGTAGATGATGGAAATAATGAAGAATGGTGAGAAACTAGAAGAAGCAATTACAATTCTTGAATCTCTCATTGAGATCATTAACAAGACTTCCAAGAATAATAGTTTGATCATTATTATTGGAATTATAGTTGATGGTTGGAAGAAGTTCCTATTGGAAGTGAAGAAAAACCATAAGATAATCTTCTAAAGTTAGTAGGTAATTATCTTCAAGTTTTTGTAATTTTGATCAAAGGAGGAGAACTGTAAGCATAAATGTGTTAAATTTTTGAAGCCTTAAGAATTTTGAACACATGTTTTGTCTCTTTTTGTATTTTTGGCATATGGAATCCATGCTTTGTCATTGATGTCAAAGGGGGAGATAATGCAGTGAAAAATTCCCCATAAAGGAAGAAAAGAAAGCAGTATAGAAGCAGAGAATGCCTTATAAATCTCAGGGGGAGAAAGTGCAGTAAAACGTTTAGCAGTGTATCTAAAATGATTCTGAGACTTAGTCATTTTTCACTAAGTGTTACCATCAATGCCAAAGGGGGAGATTGGCTTGTAAATGCTGTCATTTATGGTAACCCAAGTCATGTAACTTAAGTATAATTTTGGCTCCCACAGATAGAATAGAGTAGAGAACAGGGCATCTGGTTAACATGCATAAAATTTTATCTAAACACCTTACTAGACAAATATTTTAGGTTGTGGATCTTTGAGGAAGGTCTGTTGATGTTTGTAGTATCTTGGTTTTGATGTGCACTCGTGGGTACGTGATCTAGAAGATACAATGCACTAATTTGTTGATTATCTATGCTAGAAGGCCGACCCAACAAGGATAGAAATCATGAATGTATAAGATGTAATTAATTATAAGTCTTCATGTTTGATTAAGTGCTATTTGGGTCCTTTCTTTGTCTTAACCGACTTTGGAGGATGCATACCCACAAAATGCAAAAATCCTCCTCTCCACTATTTTCCAATTTTCAAAACTTCATCCTCTAAAATTGTGAGGAAAAATTCCATAATAAAGAAATTCCAAAAAAATCTCTGAAATATCAGTGCAACCACCCTCATCAATTTCAAAAAACTGAAATAGAAACATAAATATTTAGTAGTGGATTTGGCCGACAAGTTAAAAGTAACTTTATATTTTATAAAGCTGACTAATTGATGAATGAATCCTTGATTGTGGATATATATAAGAGGATGGTTTTTATCATTTAGGTATGAGAACATAATGGTGTGTGTGTAGAAGTGTGAATTGTGAGATCCAGTAGTGCAGTAGTGCGAATTTGATCATAAGTGATGCAAAGAACATACAAGAGCAGAATAGGGCAGAGCAAAGTAAAAAGTTAGAAAGCAGATCCAGAATCAGATCTATGAGCTTCATCGGAACTGTTGCCTGACATAAGTTGATGCTACTATCCCAGTTCACCCTTCAGATGGTTTTAATCTAAATTTTGTATGGTGGTAAGCCTTTCTCTTGAGCAGTGAGCTCTAGGCATTGTTCCTGAATGCAAGTGCATTCCCTTTTGTAAACAATTATATTTGAGTAATCAAATTGTGGATTAACCTCCACCGTGGTTTTTTCCCTAATAGGGTTTCCACGCAAAAAAATTGTGTGTCATAGTGTTATGAATGTTTACTTTGAATGCATACATTTTTCTTTAATACAATGGTGAAATGGTTTCAAGTTTTAGTTGCATGAAGTTTAAATATTTTTGAACATTGATTCACCCCCCCTCCTAGTGTTCCATTGAGTCCAACACATATTAGTTGTTGGTGTGCCAGTAGTGTAGTTTCCTTTCCTGTTTTGCCTTGTTTTTGGTTTTCTTTGGCTCCTTGTGTTCCCTTTCTATTTCTCTTGACTCTTTTGCCCAATGGATTTAAGAATTGATCCATATTTGAAGTTCTAGGTTCCTTGCTTCATCCTTTGCAGTCCTTGTCCCCAATTAGAGCCTATTGTTGCTCGAAAATTGAAATTTGAATTTATTTTAGTTTATTTTTTTGATGCATTCCCTTATATTCCCTTGAGCTTGCCAAATCATGAAAATAATTAATTTTCAAATCTGTGACAACTGGTATGAAATACTTGATGGGTTTGTTCATAACCTCATTTTAACCAATTCGGCTAGTTTTCATGCCCAAATGCCTCACTGTTTGAGAGATTTTAAACCTTACATTTTTCCCTACCAAGTTGCAAATGAGCCTAAAATTCAAGTTTCAGAGTGATGGAACTTAAAATAATCTTAGGTTTTTCTTAGAAGAACTCAATCCTCTTGTTGTCCAAATTTCAAGCAAAATAGAGCTGATTTGTGGAAGATATGAAGGTTTCATATTTCAGCTAGAGCATAATGTTGGGAAAAATAATTGATGCATTATTTTTGGGAATTATTCCACGTCATTGGATCAGCTTCTAGCGGCATTCAAATTTTATGAGGAACAATTTTTTCTAAGGTGGAAATTTGGAAGAAGTCATAAAGTTATTTACCATCCTTTATTTCAAGAGTTAGGAAATTTAAATATTCTGATAAGAGACTTTATTAAAGTCAATTTAAATTTCATATGAAAATTTTAAAAGGCTGGAAACTTACATGTCGCGAAATTTCCAAATTTCCTAATCATGTCACAGAATTTCCAAATTTCCTAACCATGTTGCGAAATTTCCAAATTTCCTAACCATGTCACAAAATTTCAAAATTTCCTAACCATGTCGCGAAATTTCAAAATTTCCTAACCTTTTCGTGGGTTTCTCAAATTTCCTAACTTGTCGTGGGTTGCTCAAATTTCCTAACCTTGTCGCGGGTTGCTCAAATTTCCTAACCTTGTCGTGGGTTTCTCAAATTTCCTAACCTTGTCACGGGTTGTTCAAGTTTCATAACCTCCTCATTTAATGATGTGAAAGTAAAAAGTCAATCCAAGAGACTATTACAACAAGAAAGAAATGGTCATTGTAATTTCTTCAAGAAGCGATTAATCTCAAAAAGGAGAATATTTTTCATTTGCAAGGGATTTTAAAGAAATTGTTATGAGACCAAAGGAAGGGCCTTTAAAAACTCATCGAAGGCTATTGTACAAGGATCTTCTTCTAGCTATTCGAGGAATAAGGAGCAACATATTTTTTCTTTTCTGAATAGTCTTGGTGTATAGGGGTATTTGGTATGTGAGCTCATATTTTAAGCATTGGGAAATAAAGGAGATACTGATTGAATCTTTGCATTTATTAATGTCCTCTTTAAATTACTGATGAACTTTGAGTCATTATAGTTATTCTTCAGTGTTGGTTCTGTTATATTGAACTGTGTATGTGTTAATTCTTGAAGCTTTGAATTCAGATTAACTCATTCATTGAGAGAGTCTGTTGTTCATTCTTTTTCTGAATATAATTCGTGGGTGTGGGGTAATTGAACTTTGTGATATTTGTTTGTATTTACTACATTTTAAATCAATTTATCACATCTATTTTCATGGTTATGGGTAGATGTTAGTCTTCCTTTTCTGCTTTCCGATTAAAAGCATACCATGTGTTCTCATTCATTGCATATCTTAAGAGGGACTTGTACCTCTAAAATTCAGAGGAAAGTTGTCAATCCATTGGCAGCTTCTCCAACCATTAGTGTTGTTTGTTCTTCTTTCTGGGCATCTTGAGTCATTTTCTACATTTATTTCCGAAGGATAAATATTTTCACTAACAAAGATAAATTAAGAATAACATCCACCTTGAAGGGAATGAAGTACAAATCCCATTTCACAGACCCAAAAAATATAAAAAACATCGGTGACTCAGTATTTTAAAACATAAAGGGAAAATAAAGCTTGATGGTTGGAGCAAATAACTAGCATGGAGAACCTCGATAAAAGACCAATAGGGTAATGATATTATTCATATAAAAGACATACCCGAGTAACCATGCAGTGACATATGGATGATAGATATTTTATTATTTCTAGGTTGTCATTTCATTTCCATCACCCTTTCACCAACTCAAGGTTCAACCTCTTTCTTGGATCTCCATCTCTAGCTAAGGAAATGCCTGCCTCCATGTCTTTGCTAATTACTCACTTATTTTTCTCTTTTTTTTAATATTGAACAAAATATATTATTATTCATGAGGAAAAATTATTACTATTATAATTGAACAACCAAGAAGGAGAAACACCAAAACTTCCTAAGTATTGACTCGGGATATTGGATATATTCTCTTTTTCCAACTGCTCTTTTCTCCACGACTGGCATTGCTAGGGATGCAAATTAATTATGTATTCTAAAAATTGTATTTGCATATTGGAATTAATAGTTTTCATTCTACCTCTTCCACGCCATCCCCATGACTCTTCAATCATGGATTTAGCAGTCCATAAGCTTCCAAAAACAGTTACTTTCGTTAAATTAAAGGATTGATGCATGATTGTTTTTATTTATTTATTTTATTTAATGTCATTTTTCTCAACAATTTTCTGTCATGTAATTACATAAAAATAATTTTATTTAAATGTCCATTTAATATTAAAATAAATAAAATTCATTCATTTATTTGTTTAATTTATTAAACATTTCTTTTGTTAATATTCTTGCAAATAATCATACAATACTAGCAAATGAATTTATTTTCATAATACTTAAATTATTCAGAAAATAGGATATGAAATGATGCTTGGCCTCCTGCCAAGTGGGCACCATCAGAATTCCCATGAGACCCATAGGGGCTAAAGACGAGGGCATCACAATAGGATAAGAGGTGGAAGCAGTTGGAACTGCAGAGGAAGAAGAAGAAGGTTCTTGAGCAGACTTCTCCTTCTCCTTTCAAGAGGCAGTGGCAACCCTATACTACACTATCATAGATGCCTTAACTAAAATAACTTAAGGAGAAGGAGGATAGGTCACTTTCAGTGCTATGCCCCCATTCTAGTATTTTACATAAGTGCAATACAAGAGGTCTATAGTTGGAGGAAGCAAACCAATAGGGGAAAGCTAGAAGTGATCTAATGAGTAAGCCCCACATGACACCAAGGTTTTGTACCTAGTGTCATGCATAACATGCACACAATCCTCATGGGAGAATTTCAAGAACTTATGGATCATCGAAGGGACTACATTCATGGAAATTAGAAAAAGAATGTGTAGATTCACTCTGAACAAGTCAAACTCTAGGATAATGTCAAAAAGGTAATTCATAGTCCTGGGCCCAACTATGACTGAAAGGGTGATAGAATCAATGAGAGGGATGGAAAGACCATCATGCGTACATATATTACTTTTAGATTTATCATACCCATCCTTATGTAAGAAGTCTATTAATATAATACCTTTTGTGAAAACATTAACCCAACATGTAGGATCAATGAGAACACTAATCATGGTATTCCCATTGATACAAATAGGAATGTACAAAGGAGAGGGTTGTCTATTAGCATTTATTGATAAATCCTATGAGGTAAAAGTTATAATAGGACACCCACTTGCAAGCTACATAGACGGGATGGGAAGATGAATGAAATAAGCCATATTCTATGTACACTTAGAAAGGAATTTCTCAGAAGCCCCCAAGGGATTAACAATTAGACAATGACCTATTCTAGGTTTTTCTTGACAACCTAATTAACCTAGGATACTAGGGGTCGTAGGTTGGGTTGCAAGGCTAGGATCCCTACAACACACACACACACACCTAGAATACATCTAGAACATGAGAGATGATTCCTTCAACCCTATGAAATGGAACCAAAATAGTTCATGTCAGGTTCACCAACATGTAGAGGAGGGGGACCGACTACTCAGAACCCCCAGGTCACGAGAGGGTCTAGCACAACCAACTAACTTGATCTACCTCATACTAAGGGATTGTTTAAGATAGGCTTGATGTTTAAGGGGTGAGAAGGAAGGAAAACTGATCTGCCTCTTTCTTTTTGTCAACTTGAGATGTTCAAGAATTCAAGTGAGTGGGTTTTTGGAGTCTAGACTACAATTTAGGCAACTTACTGGGTATGTGTAGGATCATGATGGGCCAAAAAGTGGTGATATGTAAGTGATATGATGACCCATGTGGCTGACGACTTTTTTTTATGAAACAAAAAGGGTTTTTAAAGGATATTCTCAGCTTTCCACCAATATAAATTATGTTTTATTTTGAATTTAATAAATATTTATTATTCATTTTCTATTTGAATTATGACTAAACTCGTGATTGATAAGTTGATTGAAAAACATCTATAGCTTTCAAACATTATCACATTTTTTGAATCCAAAACATGTGTCACATTCTATGCTTTGCATACTATAGGACTAAAAAAAATTGAATTTCATGAAGTTTTGACCAAGTTAAGGTGGTCAAACAGATGAATTTTTATATTTTTTAAAAGTTGTAATAAAAAATTCATAATTAATTATTTACTTGGAAAAAAAATACAAAAAAATATGCATAACATTGGGACATGAGTCTTCTACTTATATCTAAAATCTTATAAAAATATTATCATTTTATTGTGGTTAGGGTGGTCAGATAGACACCTACTTCTTATTTTCCCTAAAATTTAGGTACTACTGCATTGAAATTTCAAATTTTCACCAATAGATTTAAAAAATAAATAAACCTAGTAGTTTAGATACTACATTCAATTTTCTACAGATTCTATTCTTACATATTTTTGAAATAGTATAGATAACTTATTCATTTTATGTCAAGTTTCCTAACTCTAATTTTTTGAATTTTCATCACCACTTAAGGGCCTATTTTTTCCATGATGATCTTGCACATACCCTACTACCAAAGGACTCTAGCATGGGGAATAGACGACAATGCGACACATTGGTGTTTCAATTGGGTGTTGGTGTCCATATAGATAAAGAACGTAAAGTATAGTCAAAACTCAAAGGGAACCTACTAATGACCTAACAAATGCAATTTAATACAATAAAAGAAAGCATAAAGAAACTAGATAGTTGAATAATAAGAAGAATACTTTAACTTGATCTAATTTATGAACTAAGAAAAAAGAGGGTGAGGAAAGTGCACCTTCCTACCCATAATTTGATATCTTCAAAGTATTCACTCCATGAGCAACCTACACACAAGATGGAAAAATGTTGGGTTTGTGTATAGAGGACTACCGCAGTCAGTCCCTTGTTTTGGTGTTCCCACCTCCATGGACAACCAATATAAAAATGATAGAGAAATATGATAAAGAGAGATAATAAAATGGAATTACTATGCACTCTGCTAAACAACAATATTCTACAAAAGCAACACAATGATGCTAATTGAACGAAAAGTGGAACAATATCAGCTTCAACTATGTGCACTCAAGGAAAATGAGAGTGAACTCACAAGCTTGAAGATTCCAACATTTCCACAACAATGAGGAGAGTAAAACCAATAGAGTATCAACTTACAACTTCAATGGTGGTGAGAATACTATGAATGAAGTGTGTAGAAGTGAGAATGATCAAGTAGAATGCCCAAAAGACCAAGAAGTTTCCAAGAGAGAGTGAATGAACGAAGGAGATAGAAATTTGAAGGTGAAATTGGAGGCAAAGGAGTCATTCGAGGTTTCTCAAGTGTGCAAGAACGTTACACTTCATCACCAATGGATAATTGTAACGTCTCTACAAATTCTAGAGCTAGGAATCCTATCAGGATGCCAACACACCACGTAGATGTCCACACACTGCACTAGTGTCCCTGATAGAATATCTTCCACTAACATTAAAAACAACTTCAAAATGGATGGGGAACACATAAGGGATATGGAATAGCATCATCAGATTTAATTTTTCTAAGGTAGGAGGTACGTAAAAGGGGAATTTACAAGGGGTAAAAATTTATGCCATTACACCTTCAAGGATCAATTGTTGCTTGACTTGAATTGATTTGAAGGCCTACAACTATTAGTGTTAACAAACAAAATGCATATAGAACTTATGAAAAACTTACATAACACATGACATGATGGTTGAATGATGAAATTTTGCAATAATCTTGATGATCCTACTCTCGACTTCTCTTGAATTGATTTTTGAAGTATAATAATTTCTCTCCAAAATTTCTAGCTTGTTTCTTTATTAAAATTATGAAAATACTATGTATTTATATGCAATAATTCTAACTTCACAAAAAATAAATCTCGATATCCAACAAAGGAACTCAAATTTTCAAATAATAAAATATCAACACTGACATATTTAAATTTGGATCTAAAAAAATTGGCTTAGGATGTGGGGCACCCTAGGCTATAGTCCTTCTTTCTGAGGGCCAAAAGTGTCAGGAGAAAAATATTAAATGCATACTTTTACTTTTCATGTTTGATTTTGAAGTTGTTTATAAAATGGGAAATTAGATGCATAATTAGGTCCAAGGACATAGAGGGGAGATAAACCTAAATTGAAATCGTCAAGGGTGACAATTTTCAATGCTACACAAGGATAAATTTAAGAAACCCCCCCTCGGCAAAGGTGTAAAATCCTGGCGAATCCTTCCTTTTTTTTGAAAAAAATATTAATTTTTCTGGCGAATCTATACACATTATTAAAAAAAATAATAAAATCCTGGCGAATCTTAATGAATAATTGGTAAAAATAATAATAACACTGGCGAATCCTAGTGAATAATCACTAAAAATATTAATTACAATGGCTAATCTCTCTGAAAATTTGCATAGTTGATCGGCGCAGTTCCCCCATATATTCTGGTTTTTTGTAATATTGAAGTAGGGGCCTGCGGGCGGCAGCCACCGGCGGGGTCAAGGGGGAAGATCCCCCTTGTGGGGGTCGAGGGGAGTAATGCCCCCTCATGGGGTCCGGGGACAGTGGCCCCAGCACACTCCTGTCGCGATACAGGCGGGCCGAGGGGCAGAGCCCCTCTCCACCAAGCATAAATTCACTATTGAAAATGCATTGGAGCACACACAGATTAAGCATTTTTTTAAAATATCACTTTAAAAGTAAGACTGAATGAAAACTAAAAAAGTTACCATCGAATAACTTTTTAATCGGATGGTTGTGAGTTGATTCCATGGCCTAATACACATGTGCCTTTTAAAAGGATTGCTGAGGCCTGAAATTTGTTTTGGGCCACATGATTAAATCTAATCGTGTGGCCCAAAAAAAATTTCAGGCCTCGGCAAGCCTTTGAGAAGGCACATGCATATTAGGTCGCGCAATCAACTCATAGCAATAGATAAAATGCATATTCAAGGCTAAGCCGCTAAAGTATCCCTAAAATTAAATAGTATTTTATTATTAGTGGCGATATTACCCCAAAATTGATCGGAGGAATATAATATTACTAGTGAATATAATTAATATTTTTAATTATGGTATAAACTACTGGCGAATAATTTCCAATGACGAATCATTTACATGGTGAATTAATCGAGACAAAATTATTTTTTTGTAAAAACCTGGCAATTCACTCTCCTTTTTAGCTTGCACTATTCGCCATTTTTGGAGGTCCCGATTTCTATTATTCGCCAATTGACGAAGATTCACCACTAAAGTTTTCCCTAATGCCACATAATGTATCAATAAGTTATACATGATCAAGGATATTATGTGACATTACTTTTCCTTGAAAACTTATGGAGATTATTTTGGGTAGTGTTGATATAGTCACTACTAACCCAATTATTAGTTCTAACCTCAATTTTATTAAAGACATGGTCTCTTCTCAAATTATCTGAGTTTTTTAGAGGATATTTAATTGTTCCTATATAAATAATGATGTAATTAAATCTAAACCCCTAATAAGCATGATATTGGAAATGGTGGCCTCTAGAATTCAGGCTTGTATAAAGTTCATATGTGAAGTCACTTAGTCATTTTAAGTGGATATGCACACTATAATCCAAACCTTAGAAAAACTAATATTAACTCTCAACTTTCAAGGGATTAACTTTGAATAATTAATAATTACTTAAGGAATCAATGGTCATGTACTTTCCTAAGGTGAGGATATATACTTCTATAATTTACTTGTAGATATGAATGTACATATTAATTGAATTAGTTTCTCAATCCCAAATTTAAAATTTTATTATCTCTAAAGGATGTAAGAATGTTGAAAACTCAAATTTACTCACATTTTGGGTCCAATAATCATAAATTAAAATTGTGTGGATTATTTTCAAGATAAGACTCCTTGTAGTATTTAACTTAGTTCAAGATTAATTTATAAATATCCACACCTTTTTTACTACAGATAAGTAATAAAGTATAAATAGTCTTGAGTCTATCAAAGACTTTGTTGACAATATTTTAAATTTTAGGGTTTTTATTAAGTGTGTTTTATGTATTTTTTCTAAAAACCTAAGCCTTTTTGTGACATGTTACTTTATGTTCTAATCGAGTAGTGAATTTTTTATCCCATTGTAAGTTCTTAATTCATCCTTTTATTCCCTTGTAGTCATTTGATAACCATCCCCTTAATCTTAGTTATTGGCTTGGCCTTGTTATTTACATGCATTATTAAATCACTAATTAATTCTTATAAGCTCATATAAGTTGTACCTACCATGGTCTTTGATATCATCAACATGTAAAGATCCTATTGTTTCACATACATTTAGTACATTGTAGTTTATAAGTTCCTAAGTCTTGCAAAGTTGAGGTTGCACACTCTTGTTACATGTGGTGCTAATGTGTCAAGATCTTATTGTATCACACATCCTATTCACATATTATTTTCCAAATAAAGGGACCCCAAGAGCATACTTACACACTATGCTATCACATATCCTCCCAATGGTGTAAACAAACCCACTCTTATATGGTTGTAAGTTCACTTTATATGCGACGTGTTGTCATTGCATCAAATAAATCTAGTTCATCATAACTTTTATAAGAGGAATTCAAATTATTTTGATGGTAGGAATACAAATATGACAACCAATGATCTTTCATTCGAAATCAGATCTATGACCCAAATTTTATAGTTTCTAGCACTCTATTCATTTATATTCACCATCACTACAATGAATGAAATATTTCTACCATGATCATAAAGGATTTTGATTAAGGGAAAACCAATTCATTGTTGTAAGTTTCAATTGAGAATTGCATGAAGGAAATTGGTGAATTCAAGGCAGTCTAAGAAATTATAATAATAAATTAGGGAATTGATCAACTAATTGTGGGTAAGTCAAAATTTTCTCACTAAAGTATTGAAAATAATATTTATATTGTAAAGGAGTAAATTTCAGGGTTAAAGGATCATTTTTAGAATATTTTCTAAATTATAAACCTTAGAATATCTTCAAATTTATAAAACCCTAGTTGTCCTAGAAAACCCTAAGATAATTCAATCTTCTTGCCAACCTATGAAAATTAAATTAGGCTTAAAGGAAGACATTCTATCCCAATTTACAAGTTCATCCAAGAGGGAAAACATGCCTAGGGATTTGGAATATTTGTTGGAGTTGACAATGAACAAATTCCTTTGGATTTTTTTTTTGTAATTAAATACAAAGAAGATGATTGCATGTTTGACAAAGAAGAACTTAAGGCTGCTCTTGAAGATCTTGATAGAGTTAAAACTGAGAAGAAAATTCTGAAGGAAATCCTAGGAGAAGTAAATGAATGCATCAAAAATTTAAGATAACAAATCAAGAAGTTCAGAAAAAGACATAGGGAAGTAAATGCATCCAGTTGAAGCAAGAAAATGAAGAAATCACCAGACTAAAAGTGCAAATGGAAGAAAAAGGAAGGATTGAGGAATGCTTGAATGCACTGGTACAAAGCAAGACTGAAGAATGCTTAAGACTTGAAGAAGAAGTGGTAAATCTCATATCAAATCTGGAAAAGGAAAGAATACATGAGGAAAAATTCAAAATAAGTACTACAATGCTTGATGAATTGATTTCAATACAAAAACCTTCAAAGGATAAAGGTGGTTTGGGACTTGAAGAAGGGAAAAATTCAAAGGAAAATCAGACATCTAACAAGGTTAACAATCAAAATAAGATTCAAGGCAATAGGAGAAAATTCAAAAATCAAAGAAGCAATGTTGGAATACATCCTATCAGACAACCAATTGCTTAAAGGTACCCATCTTTAAATGGTATTTATTTTTCATGCAATAAATTTGGACACAAGGCAATATAATGTATAAGTAGAATGAAACAAAATGTTGGATCCTTCTTCGAACAATGTTTTGAATGTAAGAAATTCAAACATAGAAGTGTTGAATGTAGAATTCAGGTGATGAATAGATATAATATACTGGGAGAATGGCTCAATCTTTCAATGGATATTGGTATACATGCAATGTATTTGGATATAAGGATAACCAATGTAGATCAAGGATGAATAGAAGTCAGTTTGGTCAAAAAAATGTTTTATGCTACTTTTGCAATAAGCTTGGACATATTTCAAGAGTCTATAGAATAAAAAATAGAAGATAGTCTAATCTAGTAAAGAGGATGAACCAGTGAAGGAAGTTGATCCCACTAAAGTTAAGAAGGAAATGAACAAGACATAGAGAAATAAAGAAGAATCTGCGAACAAAGATGAATTAATAACTTCAAATGCATATGTGCCTCCCTTTGGTGTAGATAATTCACTTAAAAATTAAACCAAGGCATGAGCTTAAGGGGAGCAACAACAAAAAATCTAATATCCCCTTGGAAATATGAGGTTCTAAGATGTGGTATGAATATTTATCATGGAAGAAGAATTTCCAAATAGAAGAAAGTTGTGGAAGAAAATATTGGAGTACAACAATTTACAGAGCATGGAAAAAATGTCCATGCACACACTTTTAGGAACATCAACTTTTCAACCGGAAGCATTTATTGTAGGATTTAGGTCAAATCAGAGAGTTGAATATGTTTGTGAGAAGGAAAATTAATTTATTCAAAGGAATCCAAAGAAGAAACGAAGGAAAAAGAGGTGTAGGAGGGTTCGAAGTGTCTTTCGAAAGTTGAACATGAAGACCCTGGTTTGTCGAACTATTTAAGAGGTATTTTTACAAATCTTGCATAGTTTTTTCTTTCAAAAAAAATCTCTTAAAGAAATTTAAATATAATGGAATTACCAAAAGTAGTAGACAATTCATAATGATTGTGACTAGTACTTAAAAGACATTCTACTAAAGTGTTGTCGATTGAACGCTTGGGTGCATTCTCTGGCACTCCCATTGGGGTTGTAGCTAGTGAGGATATTAGAACATATATTCATGCAAAAATTGAAGAGGTATCACCCGGTAGATTATTTTTTCTATGGAAAAATGAATTGGGAGGAAATTAAGATACTCTAAAACATGAGTACAAAACCCTAAATAATAAAAGATTGTATATCTAGTGGAATTTTCCAAATTTTGAAAATGAGGTGAAGTACATCAGAATAGTACTGAGTAAAATTCATGACCAATCCATATGGATTGATGGACCTCACTCAATAACAAAGGAAGTAATTAAGGATGTAATTGGTTTGTGGTCTATTAGACCAGTTCTTGATCAAAAGTTGGTCGATACAAAGGATTTAATGGATAAAATAGGTGCCGCTCTTGAAAAAAAGGAAATTACAATGAACTCTATTACAAACCTGGTGGTTAGATTTGTAGTTGTACTTATTGGTCAAAAAATTTACTAGTCAAAAGTGTAATCTTTGTGCCTCCTAGTGCAGTTCATATGGCTCTTGATATGTTTGAGAACAATGTCGACTATGACCTTATGAGTTGCTCTAAAAATAATTAATAGAGAACCTAAGAGAAATTAAGAAAAAGAAGAAGTTTATATTCCAGTATGGAACCCTGGTAATTTTACTATTACTCTACTTCTTAAAAGAAGTACCAGTGGTTGGACAAGTAAATTGGAAAAATCTTGAACCAATTGCAAACAAATAGAAAAGTACACGAGAAACCTTGGAAGTATGGATGGTCAAGAAGATTCCCTTGCAACATTCTTTGGAGTATTTCATATTAGGATGAATAAGAGAACAAAGGATTCCTATAGAAGTGGTGAGAATATATTCAGAAGATATTAACTTTCTTGTCTCCATAGAGTTTTGCCTTATTGAAGCTAGTAAACCTAGAAAAATTTGGATATAAGAATTGGATTATGAAGTATTAGAGGCTGAAATAGTTAGCTATGCAAAATATCTTCTAGGTAGTCCTGAAGTTACTATAAGAATAGAGGTGAGTGTAGAGGCCTTCAATAGCTCTAAGAGAGCTAGTAAAAAGAGAAAGTCACAGACAACCCTTTGGTTGCGAGTAGAATCAAACAAGAAATTGTTGATATTGAAAGAGTGCATGAGATCAATGTCAATTCTATGGATGTACAAAGTTTGGATGAATCCATAAGAGCCCTACAAGAGATAATCCTTGGTGCAAGTGTTAATGTTTCATTATCTACTTTGTAGAATCTCAATCTCTTGATCAAATATCTTAAATATCATGTCTTTGGATTGAAAATTCAAATTAAAGGTGAAATTGAGACATGGCTTGAAAGAAATAATCTGGTGAATATCTCAAGGAAATGTATAAAATTACATCAAAAGGTTACAAAATGCTTGAGATAACTACAAGACTATGCGGAAGAAGCAAGGAACATATTTTCATACTAAATGAAATGGCCAAACATAACTTGAAGTAAAAGGATGACATGAGTACAATTGAGACTCAGATAAACATTGTTGCATACTCTTATGATCTAATGCAAGACAAGGAAGATCAAACTTGGATCTCTATAATGGAGCTTCATGAAAAATTCTTCACCCTTAAGAGTCAAAGAGATGAAATGATTAGACATCTTATAAAGTTAAGGTACTTAGTTAAGGAAAATTATATATCGATCTCGAGTGCTCTTAGTAGTACTAATAAGCTCTTGAAGATAAACCTTGATCCTAGTACTCTAGAAGAAGGAGAATAAATTCTACTACAACTTGAAATTCTATACAAGTCACTTACTACATCAAAGAAATAGTGGGAAGAAGGAAAGTCTGAATGGAAAGACACTTTTCAGAAGCTTCAAGCTTCTACATCCTCAAGGTGACTATTTATCATGATTTAACAAGTTTTTCAAATTTTGATATATATATAGAAGGCAAACAAATTTTGGGTTGACCTCCTAGGGGGCACACACGAAGTTCTGGCACACCCTTTGCCATTGATGTCAAAGGGGGAGAGAGAAGTGATGGTAATGAAGAGGTGAGATCTCCTATTCTTATTATACATGTTGCCATCAATGATAAAGGGGGAGATTGTTGGAAGTTTTGGAAAGGTTGGAAATATGAGCATAAATTGCATAATATTTCTTGATCCAGTGTTTTCATTGATAACATTATTATGAATAGCCTAGTATGTTTTGGAAGTTATACTGAAGATGTGTGTATAGAATAAGTTGGTTTAGTAAATATGGTTGTACAGGAAACAAGCTAAGTGCTTCTATTGACTGTTTTGTAATTCAATGCATTAGTTTTTGGGTCCACACTCCACTGTAATAAGTGATCTCACTCTGCATTTTTAAACATGATTTAAATTTTATCAAATTCAAGTAAAATTTAGATTTTGTGATGTTTTGTAAAATAGTTTGGAAAATATCATTGACAGAGTTTATCTCTATGTATCATAGTTATTTCTCTATATAACATGTTAGTGTGGGAGATTCCACATTTCTTTGAGAATATTTTTTTTTGTGTGTTGTGGTTCTAAATTTAGACTCAGTGATGTCGACGAAGTGTGAATTTGAAGAAAGATCAAATTTGAAAGTCACTTGCATGAAGAAGTGTATGTATGATTGAAAGTTTTGTGATTAGATCCAATTCCTAGCCGACCTAATACATGATATGTGTTGTGAAGTTTAAATATATATTGTGGATGTTCATAGGATATATTTTAGGTCCATGCCGACCTAAATTATCTATTGAAAGTTTTTTCTGAGCGTGATTTTTTTTTGAATCATGTGTGAAGCTGACAAAGCTATTTTTGAATTTTTTTTGGTTACATCTAATTAGGCTGACATAATTGATGTATGAAGATATAATTGGGTATATATATGAAAGACATTTTTGAGTTGTGAGATGGATGAGAAGGTATTGTGTGTATGAAATATGTGTAAATGAGTAATAAAACAACACACTCAATGAAACATATTATATTAGGGAAATCAAAATAACAAATAAACTAATACAACTATTCCTTAAAATCATTCCATTGTTTCCTATCTCTAAGGATTCCTTGAATCATAATGGCTCTCATAATTTTTCTTGCACTATGACCTTCAGAATGACAATGTAGAGAATGGATGATGTAAGATGCAAGAATCCTAGTCCCTATATGATCTGATAAACTATATGATTTTCTATAAATGAAAATGGTGATATGATACTAAAATCTATGATGCCAAATTTGTGATATAATTGTTGTAAAGAAACTATTATGATAATGGATATGCAGCTAATAAACTAAGCCATGGTGCTAAATTAGTATGTTTCTACTATGCTAAATGCTAAATTCTCTAAATATCCAAATGCTCTTAAATGCTCAAAGACAATTTCTGTAGAGTAAGTTTGCTCCAAGATGTGATATGAAAAGCTAGAGAATGAGGCTGCATTTATAGATTTTCCAAAGCATAAAATGATGTGGCAGCAACCAATGGTCTAGATTTGATCTGGAGGAATTGACGGTGGAGGATGAAGAGGTTGGAGAGAATCAAGGAGAGTGTTCCCTTTAGTAAAACATTATGCCAAGTGTGAGAAAGAATAAATGAGATGGAGAAGCCAAGTGTCCAAAGTTTATTTCAAATTTGTTGAGGGTAATTCCATTTAAAAATTATAGTTATTTAAATTCATGTGACACTTGATGAGGTGGATGATGAGGTGGAAGGAGGTTAGAAAGTTATGTAGAAATGTGACAAAATTTGAATTTAGAAATTCAAATTTAATGAAAGGGAATTAATCAAATAAAACAAATTAATTAGATTTGTTTATTTAATTAAATTATGAAGAAAATGATTTGAGATAGGAGGAAATTAGAAGATGAACTATATAAATAAATTTTTCAATCTATTTATAAATACATGAATTAAGAGGGTTTATTAATTAAATACCATGGATTTAATTAATCGATTATCCTGACCAATTTTAGGTGTATACATTTTTCTTCTCTTTGAAGTGGTGTGTTTACACATTTCTTCAAAGAAAAATTTGCTAGTGATGCTGACAATTTTTTTTTCGATATGCTCTAGACATTGATTTTCAAGTGATGACAGATATATGCCCCCCCGAGAGATAAATCGACAAGTTTTTGAATTTTTAGGATTTTTTGAATTTTTTGAATTTTTTGGTGATTTTATGATGATTTTGAAATTTTCAATTCGTTTCAACGATTTATCTCCTGAAAAATAATACAAAACCTGCCAATTTTGATGAATTGATTAATTAAGACCCATTTGAAAAATAAAATACCTCAATCCCATATAAATCCCACTTAATCATCCTTTAAAAGGTAAAAATGAGTGAAAAGGAATTCATTTGTGCATTTGCAAGTTTGAAAATTTGAGAGAGTGAGCAACTTTGAGCACTTTGAGCAAGATGGTGATTCCCATTCAGACACATCGATTTGAGCACGTGCGATGCCACAACTACCTGACAATGTATGGACCTCCGGTACATACCCTGAAAAACCTCCTTTTAATTTGTTCACTTCATTTTTCCTACTTTTTTCATGTTTAAATTCTTCTTTTAGCGGTTTAGCGCATAGAATCCCCGATGTAGTGCATCGGGTTCTTGTTTTGGAACACACGATAGATTAACACATAGGGTTATTTTTTTAGTGCATTTGGTAAATGATATAGTGCATCAGGATTTTAGCACATTTGTGGTAGGAAGTAGCACCAATTTATGTGTGTATGAAATATGTGTAAATGAGTAATAAAACAATACACTCAATGAAACGTATTATATTAGGGAAATTGAAATAACAAATAAATTGATACAACTATTCCTTAAAATCATTCCATTGTTTCCTATCTCTAAGGATTCCTTGAATCATAATGGATCTCAGATTTTTTCTTGCACTATGACCTTCAGAATGACAACCTAGAGAATGGATGTTGTAAGATGCAAGAATTCTAGTCCCTACATGATCTGATAAACTATATGATTTTCTATAAATGAAAATGGTGATATGATAATGGATGTGATACTAAAATCTATGATGCCAAAGTTGTGATATAATTGTTGTAAAGAAACTATTATGATAATGGAAATGTAGCTAATAAATTAAGCCATGATGCTAAATTACTATGTTTCTACTATGCTAAATGATAAATGCTCTAAATATCCAAATGCTCTTAAATTCTCAAAGATAATTTCTGCAGAGTAAATTTTCTCCAAGATATGATATGAAAAGATGGAGAATGGGGTTGCATTTATAGATTTTCCAAAGCATAAAATGATGTGGCAACAACCAACAGTCTGGATTTGATCTGGAGTAATCGATGGGTGGAGGATGAAGAGGTTGGAGAGAATCAAGGATAGTGTTCCCTTTAGTAAAACATTCTGCCAAGTGTGAGAAAAAATAAATGAGATGGAGAAGCCAAGTGTCCAAAGTTTGTTTCAAATTTGTTGAGGGTAATTACATTTAAAAATCAGAGTTATTTAAATTTATGTCACTTGATGAGGTGGATGATGAGGTGGAGGGAGGTTAGAAAGTTATGTAGAAATGTGAAAAAAATTTAATTTAGAAATTCAAATTTAATGGAAGGGAATTAATCAAATAAAAAAAATTAGTTAGATTTGTTTATTTAATTAAATCATGAAGAAAATGATTTGAGATAGGAGGAAACTAGAAGATGAACTATATAAATATATTTTTTAATTTATTTATAAGTAGATGAATTAAGAGGGTTTATTAATTAAATACCCTGTATTTAATTAATCGATTATCTTGACCAATTTTAGGTGTATATAGGTATAATTGGAAAATTAGGTGGGAGAGGTCTCATATTGTGCAAACATGTGAATGCAGAGGTGTGAGATCATAATAAGAGAAGAATAGTTGAGTGAATGCAAAGAAAAGTAGTACATTTTATTCAAAGCTTCAAAGAAACTAAAACTGAACACAAGGAAGGTTTAATTCATATCAGTTCACATTTTGGCTATGTAGCCATATTTATTTTATATCTATCTCTGGTTGTGAGCCTTATAAGGACAATATGTCTTGGAAGTGAGCCCCTGTAATATACTATATCCAAATATAATATATTGTGAGCTAATCCTCACTGTGATTTTTCCCTCTTTAGGGTTTCCACATAAAAATCTTGGTGTTCATGTGTTATGTGACCTTGTAGATGTTTCATGCTTTCATTCTTTATTTGTATTAATATGTTTCGGTGATTGGATAAGTTGTATTCAAAATTTTAATAGAATATTGAATCACCCCCCTCTTAGTATTTTGGGTGTTCAACACACCTATCACAAACAAGAGATAAAAATTGTAGAGAAGGGGGATTTGTCACCCCCAAGGCTCCAGGTCATGGGAGAGGCTAAGGTAATGAACTATCCTAAACTACCTCAAGTTCTTTTATGGGTTGAGAGAGAGGCTAAAAAGGGAAGGCAAAACAACACACTATTTCCCTTCTTCTATAAATAGGTGTATCCAAAACTGGTTGAGTCGGCCTCAAATCTTTCAAACTACAGACTACATAGCTCATTTTTTGAGGACAGTATCATGGGAACTAGACTCCAATGCAATTTGATAGACTCTTAGGGGTGTGTTGGAATCCTATTCGGATAGGGGTTGGGAAAATAAATAGAAAGCACAAAGGGCCTACTAATGACTCGATTGAAAAAAATTAATAGTTTGACAAAGAGAATGTAGGAAATAGAAAGTACAACAAGAATAATACTAAAAAATAATCTAATGTGGAAATGAAAAAGAAAGAGAAGGAAAAGATACCACCCCATCCACGCTTCAATTCTTCAACTTTAATTTTAAAAGGATGAACCAACACCTGCACACATGGGAATAGGAAAAATTTTGGGTTGCATTTTGAGGTCTTCCTCAGTTAGACCCCTACTTTGGTGTTCCCACCTCCATGGACAACTAGGTATGCAATGAGATAGAGAAATCAATAATAAAGAGAAAGGGAAAGACTTTATCAAATAGAGTGCAAAGATAGCCTATATGATACTCTATAAGACACAATGATGCAAATAAAATAATAAGAGTAATATCATCTTCCCTCTTGCTATCGCTTAAGGTTGAGAGAAAGATAACACTAGGATGAGAGAATGGAGCTTTTTCAACCTAGAAATATGGTGCAATTGCAACAATAATGTGTTTTAGAAGCCAAGTAGAAAGCAAGAATCACCAAGAAGAGAGCAAAAGTGTGCTTGAGAGAGTGAGAGAGTGAAAGAGTGATCAAGAAGTTGCAAGAGTGAAAGATAGAATGAAAGAATTGCATGGAGTTAAGGAATGAGTTTGAATTAACAAAATACAAGTAAAAGGTTGGTTTTCATCAGTCAAGGGAGGACATAAGACTTTTAGCTTCACAACCAACCAAAGATGTAATTGTTCTATAGATTCTTGAGGTAGGAATTTTGTCAGGATGTAAGCATAACACACAATGTTTGTGTGGTGTTAGATTTCCCCAATAAAAATTTCTCCATTGACACAAAAAGACAAGGCCACATTGAACAAATAAGCTGACAGTGGTGGGATTTGCATCATCTAAGTTATAGTTTAGTAAAGCTAAAATAAATGGGGAATTTTGCAAGGGTGCAAATTCACACCATTACATTTTCCCCCTTTAGTGAGCACATGTTTTAGTGTGAATGCAAGCTAAAGTAAAAATAGATTGAAGAGCACAAAATTGAAAATCAAAACATCATGGTAGCCCCCCCTTAGGATGGTGTGTGCTACTCAAAGGAGCACTTAACATCCTAAGAAGAGAAAGGAGAGGCAAAGATGTGGCACACAACAAATAAAAATATGTATTTCATGGTATGTTTTCACACACACATAAGGGAAAACACGTAAGAACCACAACATCAAGAAGCAGACAAAGACGAAGAAATCAAGAGAGATGGGGGGATTTGAGAGTTCGGGTTCAGATTTATTCATAGATACAAATAGATATGATATGCTATATGAAAGAATGATCATCAATCCCTGAAGTACTTAGATCATGAAGATCACATGAAGAAAAAATACAAAATAAAAATTGGGTCAACATGGAAGAGGGATTAAATGTCCCCAACACTTTGCATCATCCCTAATATCAAAAAGCAATTTCACAACATATAGAAGAATGATGATACACATAGAATAAGTTCATGAAAAAATTTCCACACCTATATCCAAGCACCTATAAGGGTAGCAAGGGTCCTCTAGGAAGGATCACAACCATAGAAAGACAAGAATAGGAGAACACAAACACAAAAAAAAATGTAATATAAAGATAAAGAAGAGGTACCATCCTATTCCTCATTGATCATGAGGTCATATTTCTCCCAATATATATCATTATAGGGGGAGGGCATACAGGCTTGCAAGGTTGAGATAGCAAGGGAAGTACCCTCTGACTCACCTACAACAAGGGCTAAGGAAGAAGGCCCCTCAAGGTCTTCTTCATCGTGCTCATGTGAGGAAAAATTCATCAATCTTGCAAAGATCGAGGAAAAATTCGATATATCATACATAAAATTAGACATGCACTTAACTAGAGTGGCATGTGTCAATTGGATAAGAGAAGGAGGCATTTGAGATTCACTACCAACCTCATTGAGAGGTGAAGTGACAAAATCAAGGGACGTAGGGGCCGCCTCTGTCATGAGGAGGCTACAAGCCAAGACAAAACCAAATTCTAAATAAGGCGAACCCTTCTTCTAGCCTCCACTTGCAATGAGGTCATCCTCTAGCTTGCACTTCAACAGAAGATACAAAATCCCCACAAAAGAAGTGAAAATAAAGAAGGAAGAGGATAGAGTTGTAGTAGACACCACCATGGTGTTTGACATGTTTATGGGCTAAGAGAATGGAGGGATTTTTGGGAGGGACATCAAGAGAGGGGGCTCTGTAGAGGGAGAAATGAAAATGTACATCCTTTTGGGTTGAGGATCATTGGAGCCTATTGGATGAGTCGAAAGTAAAACATAGGTGATTGGAACTAAGGCATGTACCGTAGAGGAAGAAAAAACTACATAAGAGGATAAAAAATAGGGGCCACTAACTCTCCCTCTATGTTTTGCAAGGTTGTGTGTTCACTGGTGAGATCCTTTTGCCTATTCTTGTACTCATGCACAAGCCGATTACATCAATTATGAGTGCTAGAAGACACACCCTGAGAAGAGGTCGTATGATTCTACTCAACCACATGATTATCCTTTATGGCCATGGTGGGTGGAAGGGTACTCTCCTGGGTAGGAGTAGGAGGAGGAAGTGTAGGTGAAGAAGCAACCACAAGAAGAGAAATAGAAACATGTGCCTCTAAATAGGACCTCTTCCCATTCTCTACCTTAGGGGTATAAAGAATAACATTATGAGGATGCACAAGCCAAGACATAGGAGCAGCCCCATGGGGATCCTTCCCCTTTTTATTGACAATGGGTCTAGGAATTATGGGGAAGATAAGAAGCTCGAAGACCTGACGCTTCACTTTTCTCCATTTGGGCAGCATCACACTTCCCATGTGAGGCATGGGAGCAGGAGCTAAATGTACCACAATAGGGAAAGAACTAGAATCAGGAGTAGATGATACAAAAGGAGAAGGACCTTGAGTGCGAGAAAGCTTCTTGTAAGGAAGCTAAGGTAGGAGAACAACTTCATAGACTAATCTTGAGAGGAGAATAATACAAAACTTGTATAGATCTTTAACAGTTACACAAACATAAACAAAAATAGACATAAATATCATCCATACCACAACACAATGATCTACGGGGGGGAAACCTTTTGGGAGAAAAACCCCACACTCCATGTTGGGTCTCAAAAATGCTGGTTTCAGTGAACCATGAAAGGTTGCCAAACTCTCAATACGTTGTTGGTCAACTAACAAGGCTAACCTGCATGGTTGAACCCTCTACTCTTAAGGCTCTGCTAGACCTAGGTGGGTGCACCTACATGAGTGACACAAATTTTGAATTTTATTTTTCCTATTTGATCTAACTTTCCACAAATGGCAATTTGATAGTGGAAATAAGATGATCCTAATTTGGTATGAATTGTATAAGGTATGAAGTAATATGTTTATTTAAAAGATGTCAAATGAAATGGATAGAACTGATGTAATTTAAATAAGGGAGACTGGTGCCTTGTTGGGTAAAACGGAGTCAAATGAAAGCTTTAAAACGAATGGTTTCTATTTGGCAGGGATTTTAATTATTTGGCATATGATATTTAGTCTATAACTTGTATAAACATGCAAGGATGTATTTATCAAACTCTTCTTAATGATCCAAATGATAATTTCCAGATTATTGTGAATGACTTGAAGGAGTTAATCTTTGCTTGAAAGAACCAACCAATCACATCACACAAATACAACAAATGTGTATTGATAAACTGAGAATATACTTGATATGTCAATTTAAATAACAAAGAAACATCAACCTTGGAGACAACTTGATAATATTCCAATTAATTTCAACAAATAATTGATACTAGAATAGTGCCACAATGTTAAATCTTATTCATCTGATCCTTCAAAATTTATACATACATCATAGTCTCCTTGAATATCATTCTGAAAAATACTCACATCAATTTTCCTATTTCTAAAAAATCTATCTCTCTTTTGTCCTTAAGAATTTTACAAATATTTGTACATTACAGATCAAGGGTCACGACCCTTCATTTTCTGGTTAGGGTCGTTCACATTCTTCATAGTTTAAATAAAACATTTAATTAACTACCTTGTCAGCAAATAAATCATTTTAAACTATAGTCGGGTTTTAAATTTTCTCATTTTATACCTTTTCCCACCTTTATTTTATTTTAAATTTTACTGCGAGATTTTCTTTGTATTTACTGCTCTACCACGGGCTCTAAATTTTCTCCCACGGTATGGCGGTGTCCGAACCTATTTTGATCGTCGTAGTCTCCATCATCACTTATCGCGCTATCGTGGGCTTTGACTTTTCTCCCGCGGTATGGCGGTAACCGTTAGCCGCTTCCCTCCTTGCCTACCGCTCTACCGCGGTCTTCGCACTAACTATGTGCGGTATAGCGGTAACCGCTAACCGCTATTTCCATCGCTTCCACCACTATTACTGTGTTACCGTGGTCTGTATTCGGACCCCCCGCGGTATCGCGGTATATGTCTTCGCTACTCCCTTTAATGTCGCCTTGCCCTTTACCGCACTACTGCGGTCACTGGCTTGCCCACCAGTGGTACCGTGGTAGATTTCCTTCACTATCTGTTGACCGCTACCATGGCCACCGCGGTCTATGCTTAGACCGTGTGTGGTAGCGTGATAAACCTTTGCTGCCTATTCTTTAGCCGCCACCGCCATACCACGGTTTAATTTTAGGAGATTGCGGTAAGGCTGTAAAAGCTTATATAGTGAAATTTAAAGGTGCGGTAAGGGTCATAAATTGTTTTTTGCCCCTTTTGAATGACGGTAAAGCTAAATTTTCCATGGGAAGGTAGTGAAATATAAGAAAATAAATGGGGGAAAAGTATAGAAGGTGGTTAATTGACTTTTATGGGAAAGATAATGAAAATGCAAGGCATGAGTAAATAAAATATCCGAAGGTTTTGATGGATTTTTATGGAAAATAAATAGGATAATCCTAGGAATTCTAGTGGAAAATTTCAGTTGTAACACTTTGAAAGCTACCAAATATATTATTCAAAAATCACAAAGATTACAACTTGCAGAGCAAGCTTCTCACAAGAGTATCACCACCAAAGATCAAGAGACAGCATAGCCACTATGAGACTCTCAGAAAACATCATTGTCCACAATCGTAGTACAACACCATCATAAAATAGGGTTACCTTCTAGGGCAAGACAGGCCAACAAAATATCCACCGTTATAGCTAAAACCTAATAATTAACAGTCTAGATTTACAATGTATGATTTATTTAATGTACATCATCCATTTTAAGAGTTTTCTAAAAAAAACAAAAAATTCTTTACATGCATCCCACTCCCCTTGTTGCCATTGTATATTACACCTATCTATGTAACTAGGAAATATATATATATATATATATATATATATATATATATATATATATATATATATATATATATATATTCGTATATATATATATATATATCCTATCAACAATAAAATATATATAATTGCAAGGTTGAGACAAATTTCCCCAATAAATCCCCCACTTTTGGAACAACTTGCAAGGGCAACGAAAGGGAGTAAACATTGTCTCTTAATTTTTAGGGGCCAAAAGGCCCATAGTCTCTAAACACCATATGAACTTCTCTATGCTCATAGGATTAATTAAAGAATAACCAACATTCATCAAAGTATCTACCTTAACTAGTTTCACCCTATCATCTTTGACCATATCTCAACAAAATGATGTTGTACATTAATGTGCTTGGTTCTAGCATGAAATGTCGGGTTCTTGGCTAAGAATACCACACTCTAACTATCACAATGAATTATCATTGCACCTTGTTTTATTCCAATATCTGAACATAGTCTCTTAATCCAAATGGCTTATTTAAAAGCATGAGTAGCTATCATATACTCTGCTCCAGTAGTGGACAAAGAAACCACAACCTATCACTTACTCATCCAACTAATTGCACCACCAAATAATGTAAACACATAAGCATTGGTGGATTGTATGCTATCAATATCACCTACCCAGTTTGAATCCACATAACCATGAATATCAAGGGAAATATTTTATTCAGTCACATTACTATGATAACACAAGGAATAATCTAAGGTACCACACAAATAACCAAATATTCTTTTAACTGCATCCTAATGAACTCTACCAAGATTATACATATATCTAGAAAGAACTCCCACTACTTGGGCAATGTCTGGTCTAGTACAAACCATAACATACATCAAACTTCCAACTACACTTTGGTAAGGCACTCTTCTCATGTCTTCCATCTTTGATGGAAATGTTGGACAATCTGAAATAGTTAACTTTGTTCCAACAAAAAGGAAAACACATAATGGTCTACAATCCTGCATGTTAAATCTCTATAAAATTGAATTGAAATACTTACTTTGGCCAAGCCATAGATTTCTATTCTCTCTATCTCTTTTAATTTCCATCCCAAGAATGCATCTAGCTACACCAAGGTCTTTCATTTCAAGTTTAGTAGCAAGTTGAGATTTCAATTTTAAAATCATACATTTCCCTTAGCCAATAAATAACATATCATCAACATATAATGCAATAAACAAGAAATGACTACCATCCATTTTGTAATAAACACAATGATCTGATTCAGAACACTCAAATCCCAAACGCAACACATATGTATCAAATTGTTGGTACCACATCCTAGGACTCTATTTTAAGCCATACAGATATTTCTTCAATTTTCAAACCAATTTACTTTAACCTTTCGCCACGTAGTGCTATGGTTGTGTTATATAAATATCCTCCTCCAAGTCACCATGAAGGAAAGTAGTTCTCACATCCATTTTATCAACCTCTAAATCATAGGAAACAACAATAGCAAGCAAAAAGCTAATGGATGTCATTTTTGTAATAGGAGAGAATATCTCACCATAATCAACACCCTCAACTTGAGATTAATCTTTGCAACAAACCTTGCTTTGTACTTCTCAATACCTCCATCTGAACCAATCTTTTTCTTGAACACTCATTTGCAACCAATAGGTTTTCGTCCTTCGGTAAATGGTACAAGATCCTTTATTTTTCAAAAGATGCCATTTCTTCATCCATAGCAATCTTCCATACCTAATGCCTCCTCAACATATTTGGGTTCATTCATGTGAGTATTCAAAGAAAAAATACATCTCCAATCATTAGGTGTATACCTTTAAGGTGGTTGTCTATAGCTTATAGACCTACGAAAAAGTTGAGTTGGAGGTTCTTCCTCCTCTTGTGAAGATTTAGAGCTAGATGAGCTCTCCTCAACTTCTTTTCTATCCATAGACCTCGATTCAACTTTCTCAGGTGTAGAAGGAAATTGAATCATGTCTTGCTGTTTACTTTGTTTTGGCTACAATGTAATAGAAGAAGGCTTAGTTTCTCTAAAAATAACACTTCTACTATGTAATACCTTCTGTGCAACAGGATCCCAAATATTTTATCCTTTCACACCATAACTATATCCAATGAAGATAAATTTCACAACCTTGTTCTCCAACTTTGTTCGCTTCTCCTTTGGCATATGTGCATATGCCTTGCAAGCAAACAATCTAATATGTCTTAATAAAGGCTTGCAAACCGATCATGCCTCTATAGGTGTCTTATCAACATAAATTGATATAGGAGACCTGTTAATTAGGTAACAGGTATTGGTAATAGCTTCATCCAAAAACCTTTTTCCTAGGCCAACACTACTTAACATACTCCTAGCCTTGTCCATTTGTGTCTTGTTCATTCTTTCTACAACTCCATTCTGTTGTGGAGAATATAGATTTTTCTTCTATAAATGAATACCACAATATTTATAGAATCTATCAAAATCATTAGAGTAAATTTCACTACCATTATCAGTCCTCAAAAAAATTATTTTCTTTTTAGTCTATAACTCAACCATTTCTTTAAATTATTTAAAATGACTAAAAACTTCAGATTTAGTCTTTAGAAAGTATACCCATGTCATTCTACTATAATCATAAATAAATGAAACATAATATGTAGATTTACCATTAGAAGGAACATCTACAATACCAAACACATCATAACGAATAAGACCCAATACACCACAAGATTTGTGAGAACTTGAGTAAAACTGAATGTGGTTTTGTTTTCCATAAATGCAATACTCACAAAAATTGAACTCAATATTACAATTAGACAAACATTCAATGAGGTTTTTATTTTTCAAGGTCCTTAGACCCTTTTCTCCAATGTGGCCAAGTCTCTAGTTCCATAACATAGTTTACTCTATAGGTAACTTTGATTCAGAAGAAAGAGCTCCCTTGGGTACCCAGAAGCCATGACCATCTACTGAAGGTGAAACCCTCACCTCTTCCACATACTTTTTTTTCATAGAAGTACTATCACACTCAAGAGTGCATGCATCAAGCTTATACAATGTGTCATATCTAACACCTCTAGCAATCACCATAGCACCTCTAACCATCTTGCATCTTGCATCATAAAATACTACCCGCACACCCAGATCTATTAGTTTGCTCATAGATAATAGATTTCCTGCTAATCTAGGGATATGCAACACACCATTAATCCTTTTTGTTCTACCATTAGGAAACCTAATTTTAAATTTACCACAACCAACAATGTCTAAATGAGAATCATCACCCAAGTACACCTTACCACCATCAAATTCTTCATATTTAGAAAATTGATATCTATTAAAGGTCATATAGAAAGATGCACCTGAGTCAAGCAACCATGCATCATTACCTGCATGAGTTTCCAAAGCTACAATGAATGCATCACCATATTCCTTCTCAAACTCAAAATCATAATTGTATAGGAGTGAATTTGCACCCCTTGTGTAAATTCCCCTTTTTCATCCCCTCACCTTAGAAAATCAAATTCGAAGGAAAAATTCCACATCACCCATCTGAGATGCATCCACTTGGCACCTATTTTATGTGTCAATGGGGGAATATTTTTTGGGAACGTGAGTGTGGTGCATGGAAAAATGCATGAAACATTGTTGTCCTTGAAAAATTCATACCTTTGGAGTCTGTAGGAAAGTTACACTCCTCATTGGGGACAAATTGTAATGCTTCTATGTTGACCAACTGACCCAAAAATGACTCATTCCCTCTCATTTTGGTCTTCAAATGCATCCATTTCACTATCACTTCATCTTCTACACAATCATTCGATCTTTTTCATGATTCTAGCAATTCACTTGATATTTTTTCATCCATTGAGCATTAGAGTAGTTTTGTTGCTCAATCAACTTCATTGAGAACGTGTTGTGCTACCATAGAAGCTATGAGTTTGGAGTCTTGCGAAACCTCCCTTCATCACTGTTGTGGCCATTTTGACTTTTCCAAGCTCATTTTCTTGCGTTCTCCCTTCATTGGCCTTGAGTGCCTTTGGGTGGAGGTGGTATTACTTCACTTTCCTTCTTGTTGTGGTTTGATAGAGTAGCATTGTATCTTTTGTAGTGTTCAATACTTTCCTTTCTATTTCCTTTATCATATTTTCTACTTCGTTGATTTCTTGGTTGTCTGTGGAGATGGAAACACCAAAGTGGGGGTTTGACTGAGGAAAACCCCTATACAACCCAACATTTTACCATCTATTGCTTGTGTGAAGGTGAGTGTATGTGTGGAGCTCGCTGGTGAATTGGAGCTTTAGTGAGTTGATATCCATCACCCTCATCTTTATCTACCTTCTTTATCATTTACGTAACAACTTTTCATACTTCATAGTTTTGTTTATTTTGATAAACTTAGTTAGCTAGACGGTTAGTAGGTTCTTTGGTATTTTGCATTGTATTTCCCTCTTTTTGATCGTATGAATGCCAACACGCTAGAGAGATGCCAATGCACTGTGTTGCCATCCTCAGACATAGAGTTGTTTGAGGTGTAGTCTGAACTCCAGAAACTGGCTTGTCTAGCCCCATTTAGACTTTTAGATCTATAGAGTGATAGAAGCACTTGAGAGTGCTCTTCATTCTCGATCCTTGTCCTAAACACCCATTAGCTTGAGGTAAGTTAGGGCAGCCCTCCGTTTTTGGATCTCCATGACCTAGAGCCTTGGTGTGGTTGGTCCCCCTCTCTTACAATAATCAAATCTCTTATTTTTATTTTTCTTTTCTTCTTTATATTCCTTATGAACATGTCCAGACTTACCACAGTTCCACCAAATAACTTTGGACTTTCCATAAGATTTAGATCTCCCCTTGGACTTAGATTTGTCATGCTTCTCATTCTTCTTGACTTTTACCTTAGATATTCCATGAAAATTTAGGGCCTCATTAGTAGTGATGGATACCTTTTTCCTCATATCTTCAAAATAAAAGAACCCACCACATCTTTAATCTTCAAAATTATGGAATTACTTCCAATTGCCATAACAAGAGAATCCCACGAATTAGACAAAGAACAAAGAAAGATCTGAAATTTCTCCTCCTCATCCATTTTGACACCAATTGATTCCAATTGAGCCACCAACATATTGAATTCTTTCAAGTGGTCTATGATTCGTCCACCCTCTTCCATTCTCAAGGAATACAACTTTTTCCTCAAGAAAATCTTGTTCACTAAAGATTTGGCCTAATACATCTCACCAAGCTTCTTCCATAGTTTCTATGCAAAGGTATCCTCATGGACATTTATTAAAATAGAATTTTCTAAGGACAATCTAATTAGACCCTTGGATTTATGATCCATAATATTATATTGAGCAGCCTAAGTAGGATCTATAGGCCTTGAAGCATTCTCATCAATAGCATCCCATAGATCTCAATCTGTTGAATCTATCAACAGATCTCCATCTTTAGCTTCCACATTTCAAAATTATTTCCTTAAAATTTATCCACCTCTATTCTCCCTAATGAACTTGTCATCTAAAAATTCCTACAACAAGATACAAAGCATCTTCTACACAAGCTCCTACTCAAATATGGATTAGTTCATAAAACCCAACAACCCACAACTGAAACCAAAGGTGATCAGGCTTTGATACCACTTGTAAGGAAGCTAAGGTAGAAAAACAACTTCCTACACTAATATTGAGAAGAGAATAATGCAAAACTTTTGCAGATCTTTAACAATTACAAAAATTTAAACAAAAATAGACATAAATATAATGCATACCACAACAAAATGATCTACGTGGGGAAAACCCTTTTTGGAGAAAAACCCCACACTCCAAAATCCACCCAATATATTATTTAGAAATCACAAAGATTACAATATACTTGCAAAGAAAACTTCTCATAGGAGTTTCACCACCAAAGATCAAGAGACAACACGATCGCTATCAGACTCTCAGAAAACATCACCATCTACAATTGTAGTACAATACCCTCATAAAATAGGGTTATCTTCTAAGGCAAGATAGGCCAACAAAGTATCACCATTAGATCTAAAACCTAATAATTAATAGTATATATTTACAATGTATCATTTATTTAATGTATGGTGGCCATTTTAGGAGTTTTTTGAAGAAGTTAACATAAAATTCTTTACATGCATCCCACTCCTCCCCTTACTACCATTGTATATTACATATATCAGTGTAACTAGGATATATATATATATATCCTATCAATAATAACCTTTTATATAATTGCAAGATTGAGACACATTTTCCCAACATCTTCTCCTTCCCCTTTTGCTAGGAAGAAGAAGCAACTTGTTGTTGCACAGTCATGGAAGCCTTCATAGAGACTACATAGGGGGACACCAGATAACTAGCCTCCAATGTCCCTCAGTCTTATACTTAATATAAGACTTATATAGAATGTATCCCCTAGGAGGGAGAGGTCTGAGCAGGGCAAGCCAAAAGTGATCCAATGAGAAGACCTCGCACGACACTAGTGGTTTATAACCGGTGTCATGCATTATGTGTATAGAACCTTCATGAGGGAATTTTAAACATTTATGAACCATAGAGGTGACAACATTCATAGAGGTCAGTCAGGGGATACCCAACCTAACTTGAAATAGGTCAAACTCTGGAATGATAACGAATGAAGATCACTAGTCTTGGGTCTTACCAAGACTAACAAAGAAATAGAGCCCAAAGGAGTGATAAAGAATCCATCATGCATACGGAGCCTGGGGGTAAGAGCAAGAAGATGATTCCACGAAACGTGGAAGTTTTTTCCTTAGGAAAAAAAATGAAATTGGCTTGCAAAAAACGGGATCCCGCTTTTTAATAAATGGGATCCTGTTCAGGTTCGAGATCTCGAGCCTAAAATAAAAACACTGAGATCCCACTTTTCAAAAAATGGGATCTTGCTTTTCAAAAAATGGGATCCCACTTTTCAAAAAATGGGATCTTGCTTTTCAAAAAATGGGATCCCACTTTTCAAAAAATGGGATATTGCTTTTCAAAAAATGGGATCCCACTTTTCAAAATGGGATCCGCTTTGAAATTTTTTCAAAATGGAAATTTCCATTTTGGAAACTTTCAAAACAGAATCCCATTTTGAAAAATTTCCATTTTTGAAAAAAAAATCATTTTTGGAAATTTTTCAAAATGGGATCTCATTTCACAAAAGCATAAAAAAATATATTTTTATGAAACGGGATCCCGTTTTAGAATGAGATCCCATTTTTCAAAATATGAATTTTTGGTCGGGTTTGTGCTTTGTTTTTTGGTTCGGGAAAAGGTTTGGGGAATCGAACCTAGGCCATGGACCTAGTTTGACTTTCAAGTTGAAGGTCCTAGCAATTTCACAAGAAAATAGTGACCTTGGCCATATGTTTGAAGAAATTTTTTGTAGAATTTTTTTACGAAATTAAAACCCATTATAGATGAGACAGTGTAGATTGCAAATATGTAATTTTCTTACAATTGGATTAATTTTTTGTTTCTCATTTAATTTCTAATGAAATAGGTCCATAAACTTGAATTATCAGGGTTTTTTAGTATTTTAATAACTTTTTATTAACATAATTTTTTGATGAACAGATTGCATGAAAGCGTACTTCAGACATTTCTTTTTAATTTAAAAAATAGATCAGAAAATGATAAGTTTAGGTCATCTTTTTCGTGACGTGCACGATGATTTTTCAAAACACCAAATATGGCCAATAAAAAATTAACAAAAAAATATATTTAGTAAAAAATTACAAAAAAATATGGAAAGCGTGCTTCAGTGAGTTACAAAGCTTTTCCCAAAAGGATTTAGAAAAATTTGATTATTTAGGTCAAAATATGGATGATGTACATGTGCATGGTATGGTAAAAAAAATGATTTTTAAATAGTGGTTTTTAGAAACACCTATTGAAAATCAATTTGTATCATTTGGGTATTGAAATAAATTATATATTTGGAAACTAGACTCCAGGTACTACATTTTATGAGTGGTGACTTTTTAAAAGATTCCATCTCTAAGTGCTTCAAATTTTAAGGTCAAGTGTGTCAAATTCTGAAAATCGAGGAAAACACTTCCACTAAATTGCCAAAAAGTGGACTCAACTTCTTGCAAGCCCATAGGGTGGACTTTGAATCTTCGTACTTCTCCCTATGTAAGTCGTTTATGAATGGATTTTCCTCTATTATCACATTAATCTAACTTGTTGAATCAACTAAGATGCTAGTTATAAAATTTCCATTGATCGAGGGGATGTATAAAGGGGAGAGATCCTTATTAAGAGGCTCATCATGCGAGGTAAATGTTATGTCAGGTGTAGAATTCACATTTTTAGGAGGGATATGCATGAATAAAACCATGTTCATGTACTCAAATGATATAGAATATTGTGTTACCAAATTCATCGAATGAGAGAGAAATGAATTAGTATAAATTTACAATTCAATATTAGCCTTGGCCATACATTTATTAGAATTATGTTTCTTTTCATCGAGAAAAATAATCTTGTCATCAATGCAGTCTTGAATCTCATGATATAGGCACACACATCGCTCAGTATCGTGCATGTGTACCTGGTGGAATTGATATAATTGATGCTCAATATACCAATCTAGATATGGCTTAGTCAGAGGTTGAGGCTCTAGTAATGTCAAAACTTTATCCTTTAATAATTTTGTCAAAACAATAGTATAAGAGATATTTTTTTGCAATTCCTTTTACGCCTTAGGCCCTTGTCCTTAGATGTAGAGACTGTGTTTGTAATAGCTTTATTTTTTCCAAAAACTGACACTAGAGACTAGCTATCAGAATGGGAGTGCAAAGATGAACCCCCAAGCTATGCCACCATTTGTTGGTACTCACACAATGCAACACATAGGTGTGTGAAAGAATGATATTTTATTAAGGAAATTTTTTATTTCCATGACTTTTGTAAGTTACCAATGACAACCTTTCGCACATCTAATTCTAGAAGTAGGTAATAAATTTGATAGAATAGCACTTGATATCAAGCAATAAAATAGTCACCTTTTCTTTGGCCCATTCTTACATCGTACAAGATCTGAAAAGGTCATCTTTGGTTTGATGTTAGCCTGAAACTGCAAAAGGAAATAATTTACCAACTGATCAAATGAGAAGATAGAGTTATCTAATAAGGAAGAGTACCACTCAAGGGAAATGTCCTTAAGGGATCTAGGAAAGAGCTTAGCTATTAGAGCATCATGGTGGAAAAAATCAGTGCACATAGCATTATATGTCAAAACATGTATTTGAGGGTCTCCACAACCACCATATTTTTCAAATTTTAGAATATCTATTCCTTGTGGGATAGGAGTGTTTGAAATAGCAATAGATAAAGGAATGTGTTAGAAGAAATTTTGAAAGATAGGTTGAGAAGTAGCACTAGATAAGTTTGCTAGCTGGTTTTGCATCTAACCCATGTTTTGTAATAAAGAATTCAAGATAGGGTTAAAGGATGAAATAAGACTAGTTGAAGCTCCAGAAGAACCACTAGAGCCACCAACCCCCATTTTAGTAGAGACCTCACCACTAGGACAAACATGGGCTCTAATATTTCCACCAAGAACATTAGAACTAGAGGAACCGAAACCTAAAGGTACCTTATTTACTTTAATGATGGGGGTGATTGAGGACTAGAAGCATTATTAATGGAAGGGCCAGTCTCGACCATGCATATTGATACCCAAGGCATGAAGACTTCTATCTTTCTTTCAACAATCTCAGAGCCAATGCCTCAAGAAACACTAGACCTAGGATTGTACGATGAGCCATGAGTTTCCACTATGTCTATAAGGCCCCAAAACAATTCTAGATCTACCCAATCCTTGTCCAACATAGTTCTCAAGTTGTTAATAACCTTAGAAACCTTAGCCATAATTCTTTCGTTCTCTAGATACTTCCTGAAATCCAAAAGTCTTTTATCTATTGAAAGAAGTTTCTATGCAAGAACCTCGAGAGCATCATCTTCCTCCATAGACAAAGTGGAAGGAGAAGCAAGAGGTGTAGGAATACAAGGAGATTATCTAAAAGGACTAGAGAAACTTATATTTTATTCTTGAAACCAATTCTTCAAAGGTAGGAATAGTAGTGACCTTCTTAAAATCCATCTCTATATGTTGTATGCTCCTTCTAACAACATGCCTGGAGGTTTTCGACTGAGTCGTAAAGCTCATAAAGCTTCACAACACACAAGTCTATAACACACTAGGACATGAGAAAAAGGTATCCGAAACCAAGAAATGAAAGCAAGAATTTCACGACAAGTTCACCAAAAATGTAAAGAAGGGGGATTTGTCACCCCCAAGGCTCGAGATCACAGGAGAACCTAAGGGAAAAAAATTCCCTAAAATACCTCATGTTTTTTGATGGGTTGAGAGAGAGGCTAAAAAGGAGAGGTCAAATAGTGCATTATTTCCCTTTTGCTAAAAATATGTGTATCCATAGCCAGGTGAGCTAGCCACATAGGTTTGAGAATACATAACATACAACTCATTGTCTGAGGATGATAGTGTGAGAACTAGACTCTAATGTAGCATGCTGGTGTCTTAGGGACACATTGGCATTCTATACAAATAGGGGTCTTGCAAACAGACACAAAGCACACAGGGCCTACTAACAACCTGACTAATAGAGTTTTTAGTTTGACAAAGAGAATGCAAGAAATAAAAAGTATAACAAGAAGAATATTGAAAAGTACTCTAATGCCAAAATGACAAAGAAAGAGAAGGAAAAGATACTACTCCACCACCACTCTGATTCTTCAACTTTAAGTTCAAAAGGACTAACCAACACTTGCAAACATGGGAATAGGGAAAATTTTGGGTTGTGTTTTGATATTTTCCTTAGCCAAAACCCTACTTTGGTGTTCCCAACTCCACAAATAACCAGATATATAATGAGAGAGAAATTGATAAAGAAGAGAAAGGAAAAGATACTATCAAATAGAGTGCAAAGAAAACATGTATGCTACTCTATAAGACATAATGATGCAAATAAAATAAAAAGAGTAATATCACCTTTCCTCCTGTTAGCACTCAAGGCCAAGAGGAAACAATGACACTATGCCAAGAGAATGGAGATTTGTCAACCTAAAAATATGGTGGAGTTTCAACAAGAACATGTTGTAGAAGCCAAGTAGAGAGAAAAATCACCAAGAAGATAGCAAGAGTGAGCTTGAGAGAGTGAAAGAGTGATCAAGGAGTTACAAGAGTGAAGGAATGAGTTTGAATTTCCAAAATAGAGGTAAAAGGTTTATTTTCATTGGCCAAGGGATGATATAAGAAATTACCTTTGTGGCAAACTGAAGACATAACTGTTCTACAAATTCTAGAGGTAGCAATCATGTTAAAATGTAAGCGCAATGTGTGGATTCCCACATGGCGCATGGGTGTCCTCGATAAAAATTCCTCCATCGACACAAAAAGACAATGTCACATAGAATGAATAAGTTAACGGTGGTGAGATTTTCATCAACCAACTTATAGTTTCTAAAGTAAAGACCTAAAATAAATAGGGAATTTTCCAAGGGTGCTAATTCACTCCATTACAAAAATAACTGATTGTCTATGTAAGAAAGAGAGAATGATTGATCCAAAAAATAATATGATATTGAGATTAACTTGTAATCATATTGAATCAATATATGAATGATTACAAAGAATAATAATGAATGCTTATAAAAGAAAAAAGTGTAAACCCTAGATGAGGATTTGATTAGATTGTGACAAGTTTTCTTATCTCATGCAATGAGACAACTTAACCTATAAATAGTGCAATCTAATAATAAAAAATCATTTCTCAGTTTAGATTAAGTGAATAAAGTAATAAGGGACCTAATAATTAATGATCAAGTGATTGTCCTAATAACTCCAACACCCCCTTAAGATCAACTTAGGGACAGATAAAAACCTTGATGAAATAATAGAAGATGGAGAAATAAGCTCAATTTGAAGAGAGGGAGTGTGAAGCTAAGTCTTTGAACCATCAAAACATGCAAGATATATGATATACTCAAGCTCCTCTAAAGTTTCTCCATCAAAGGGTATCAAATCTACATGTGCAAGTTGAATGGGAAAATATGCAGTAAGATCCTATGGGTATGGAGAGATAAGATGGTCTCCATCAATCTCCCAAAGTCGTGTTCAAAGTGTGCGGGGACAATTAATGTCTGATACAACACATGCAGTGTCAATATGAATACTAGAACAAATAAATCCTACAACATAATCACTAAAAATACCCCATGCAAAAAAAAATCCTTGGTATGTCTGGTGTAGGTATGAGTCCATAAAGGTAAGACAAAAGATCAAGCCACTTGAGATTTTTTAGGATGTCATTTCGCCAAGACTTGTAGTTATCACTTTCCAAGATGACCACAAAAGTATGAATAGAAAAACCCATGATAGTTCCTCAAATAAAAAAATTAGAGACTGATAACCTTTGTACATGTAAAATAGATCAAATGAAGTCATCTCACGCAAACAGATCCTTTCCAAATGCCAAGATGTCTAAGTAATTCAAAAAATTATGAAATCACAACAAAATGAATAAAATATACTAGGGGAAGATTTTGGAAAAGTGCATGCATGGATTTGAACAGATTTGAATTACCTTTCCAACACCACTACAATCATGAAAACCAAAGGTATATGTAGCACTTTATGAGCTCAAAAGTAAAAAATGATGATTTAACTTTGATAGAGAATAAAATGAATAAAAGATAAATTTGATGATGAGACCTACCGTGATCCTAATAAAATGTTGCTTCCTAAATGTGAGATGTTAGATAAAACTAATAGTGCAATAAAGAGAAACAACAAGATAATAGGGCACCTCAATGATTAGCCTAAGAAAATGAACAATATGAAAGCAAGATAAACAAATAAATTGTTGTTATACCTTCATGTTGTTGCTTCCTTGGTTGGCCCTTGATGTTGAAGTCTTGTGTGCTCCTTGGATGGCAATGAAATGAAGTGGATGCAAGATGAATTGATGCAATATGGGTGCTAAAATGGATGAGAGCTTGAATGACAGTTTTGCAAGAGTTTATTTGCAAAAAACTTGATTCCCCTAACATGAGAGAAATGAGGGGTATTTATAGGCTAAATTGAATTCTCTAGAGAATTCAACGGTTGGGATTGATCCAACAAAGATCAAGATGAAGGGCTATGGTGAGTTGAGGACTCACAAGCCCTCACATCTTGACATGTGGAGGGTGAGATGTCCTAGGGTGGAGTGATGTGGAGATGAGGTGGATCTTGGGGGATGAGAAGATTCCTTGGAGGAATAAAAGTGAATTAAAAATTCACAATGATTAGAAGAATCTAGTGGATAAGAGAGGGTCTCCAAAAAGCTGGAGATTTGTCACATGTGGGTGATGTGACAAGTCCAAGGTTCTAGAAGCCCTTGGCACATGTGAAGTGACAAGTCAAGGCTTCTAGAATCTTGCATGGGGGATGGGGAAGACCTTGGGAAGATAAAAGTGAATTAAAAATTCACATGGGGAAGAGGGGAACCTTGGTTGAATAAATGTGAATTAAAAATTCACATGGGGAAGGGAGTCCATACCAAAAATGGTAAGTGGGAAGGTTGACCAGAAAAGGTAAGCCAAATGTGGCTAATGATTCTGATTAAGGTTGTGCAAACACATGATTAAGGTAATTAATGAGAGATTAGAGGCAAGTGGGAGATTATGAAGGATGTGACACTTAATCTTGATTAAGTGGTGCACATCCTAATCACAGATTAATTAATTTAATCTGGATTAGGAGAGAGTTATGGAGAATGTGACAAGGAGAGAGAAAAGAGGAATTAAAAATTGGTTTTAATTCAAATAGGTTTAAAAGACTAAATTAAATAATTTGTCATATTTATTTAATTTAGAGAAGAATAGGGTATAAGGTAAAGTATTTAATTTATTTAATTAGATACTTTAAGAACCTTAGGTAGAAAATGAAATAATGATTAAATAAATTATTTAATCACTGTTAATGGAATAGATGAATATAATAGATGATTTTGATCATATGGAAGTGATCAAATTTGGATGTCTACATTTTTCCCCTCTTCGTAGTATTGTTAGAATAACAGTGCTTCAAAGAAAAGAAAGTGCAGATGACTAGAAGAAGTGACCGAAAGAGGATGCCCCAGCGTGGGGAAGAGGATATGAGTCATTCAATTAATGAGGAATGAATGAAGATTCCCCAATCGTGGAAGGTGTTGATTATAGTCAGAAAAAATGGTAAATGTGAAGGGTAGGTATGCCCCCTCGAGAGGGCAACAGGGGAAAAGAGAGGGGTCTCGGGTGACCTCTTGATAGGAAGAAACGGATGGTATAGTTGAAAAGAGGGAAAAAAAATAGGCAAGTTTTCCTTTTGAACGAAGTCAATCAGACAAACGGGGTGCAAATGGCGGCATCGGGAAGGGAAGGGATTAGTCAGAGGAATAAAACGGTAAATAAAGGTAAAAATACCTTTTAAAAGGGGAGGGAAAAGAGAGGGGTCCCAAAAAAAAAATCTCTCAATAGAAAAAAATGGAGGGTATGGTTGGAAAGAGCTCGAAAAAATAAGCAACTTTTCCTTTTGAACGAAATCGATCTGATGCACGGTTTGCAAATGGCTGCTTCGGGAAGAAAAAGGAGAAAAAGTGTTGCAGAGGAGCGAATGTGCCCCACTGCAGAAAGGTCGAGTTCACCCCGAGAGGGTGGGTTCACCCTAGGAAGGGGAGAGTTCACCCTGGGAAGGGGCGAGTTCACCCCAGGAGGGCGTGTTCGCCTTGGGAGGGTGTGTTTTCCTCGAGATGGGGTGAGTTCGCCCCAAGAGGGCGGGTTCACCCCGGGATGGGGTGAGTTCGGCTCGGGAGGGCGGGTATGCCTCGGGATGGGGCGAGTTCGCCTCGAGAGGGTGTATTCACCCCAGGATGGGGCGAGTTTTCCCCAAGAGGGCGGGTTCACCTCGGGAGGGCGTGTTCGCCCCGGGAGGGCGGGTATGCCCCGGGATGGGGCGAGTTCACCCCGGGAAGGGGCGTGTCCGCCCTAGGAGGGCGGGTATGCCCCAGGACGGGGTGAGTTTGCCCCGGGAGGGCGGATCCACCCTAGTCGGCCAAGGGCAGGTCCACCTCGTTGCAGGGGGTGGATCTGCCCTGATGCAGGGTGAGGGCGGGTTTGCCCCAGCAGGCCGAGGGCGGGTTCACCCCGGTTGGCCGAGGGCGGGTTCGCCCCGCTACAGGGGGTGGATCCGCCCAGCTACAGACCGAGGGCAGGTTCGCCCCAACAGTCCGAGGGCATGTCCACCCCACAGACGGGAGGAAAGAGGGAGGGGGAAGAGGAAAGAAAGAAAGAGAAGGAAAGAAAGAAAGTGGGGGGAGGAGGAAGAAGGAGGAGGAAGAGATGGGGGAAAGGATGAAAGATGAGATGAGGAAAAGGGATATGAAAATGATGATGTAAGTTCATGGATAAGAAATAATGATAAGCGATGGGAGATAAAGTTGAGCACAAAAGAAATATGATGTTGCTCTAGGCAAGTTGCAGAAGTGCGGATACGCCCTCTGGATTGCTGCAGAAGTGTGAATACGCCCTCTGGATTGCTGTAGAAGTGCGAATACGCCCTCTAATTGCTGCAGAAGCGTGAATATGCCCTCTGGATTGCTGTAGAAGTGTGAATATGTCCTCTCGAGTGTTGCAGAGGGGTGGATGAGTGATGAAAGATGAAGGGATGTGGGAAAAGATGAGAGATGAGATGATGAAAGGGGATATGAAGACGATGATGTAAGTTGATGGATAAAAAATGATGATAAGTGATGAGAGATAAATGTGAGCACAAATGGATTCGAGGACACATATGATGCTGTCCCAGTCAAGCGACAAGCCAGGTTGAGTGGATGGTTGATGGAGTGTTGTTTGATAAGGACATGAGACATCCCAAAACAACACAAGGATGGGGAATGACACATCCTGATGAGGATGAGGATGAGGACGAGGATGAGTGTTGTTGATGAGGGAATGATACATCCCAAAACAACACAAGGATAGGGAAGGATACATCCAGATGAGGATGAGGATGAGTGTTGTTTGACGAGGGAATGATACATCCCAAAACAACACAAGGATAGGGAAGGATACATCCAGATGAGAGTGTTGTTGATGAGGGAAGGATACATCCCAAAACAACACAAGGATAGGGAAGGGTACATCTTGATGAGGGTGTTGTTGATGAGGGAAGGATACATCCCAAAACAACACAAGGATAGGAAGGGTACATCCCAGAGATGATAATGATGATGATGATGAGGATGATGAGGATGATTGGATCAAGGCTTGTAGCAAGGCTAAAACCAAGAGTGTGATTAGATTATTTGAATGGATGAGGATGGGGGAGATATGCAAGACGATGGAATCAAAAATGAAATGCAATCCTAATGCAATTTGCCATCCATAGAGCACTAATTTTTGCTATAGCATAAGACACCGGACGTCGGGGTATGTAAACCAAGATGGATTAGTGTCTAATGCATAAAACAAACATAACAGACAAGAAGGCTATTCCAACATTCCAAAGTCATAAAGACAGTGGTCGGGCCTGGTATTGGGATAACCACAAGCACAAAAGGATGCCCCAGCATAACACAAGACCGCAAGAGTCTTGGTGGGTACTACGTGGGACAACCAAGAAGACAAAAACATAAAAAAAGATCAAGATACGCCCCTATGTTTACTAGTCAAAGCACACCATGATATGATAGATCAAGGCAACCATGACAAGTGATGATAGGGAGCTCAAATGATAAACAAAATGTCAAAAACATCGAAAGATCACAATCAAGTTTGAAACGTCCTTTGCCATAGGATCAAGATGATGGATGGGGTTGATGCGGTCTATTAGGAAGGATACATCCTATTGAGACCAAAGATGGAGAAGTAAATTAAAAGATCAACATGACGTAGGATACCAGAAACCGATTGGATCTTGTGATACAGATGACCATTGTTTGATAAGCACTAGCTCAGATAGGGACATACTTGATTACATGACAAGACGACATGATGATAGGATGAAAGGACAAAAGGCAATAAAAACCCTAAAGACCTAGGGGCTCGAGGGTTGATCAAAGATCAACCTTGCCTACGTGAAAGCGCAGAGCCCTCGTAGTTTGATAAGAGACCATGGATAAAAGCAGAAAGAGGAAAATGAAGACCTCGATGGAGGACAATGATCAAATGGAAAAAATGCCTAGGGGGTGGACCAAATGATTGACCTTGTCTATGTGAAAGTGCAGGGGCCATGTAGCTCGACACAAGGCTAAAGATAGACGATGGAATAGACAAGACAGACAAAAGATAGAACCTCGGGGGCGGATCAAATGACCGACCTTGTCTACGTGAAAGCGTAGGGGCAACGTAGTTCAACCAGAGACCGACGATAGACAATGGATAAGGGATGATGAGATGACCAAGATAAATGGATAAAATGATGGAGTGGATATGATGAGCCAGGATAGGCCGCAGGATTGGATAGGATGATGGTTGATATGTGTAAGATATGTAGGATGTGAAGCTTAGGGATGGGATAGGTAATTCAGATCATTAGAATATGAATTTGAGAGGTGAGAGGATGGATAGATGAGTGATGAAGATGTGAGAAAGATGTGGTAAATAGAGAGGAGGGATGAATGACAATGTGAATGGCATTGGGTTGCATGCGGGTAGCCTAGAGCTAGTTACCAAGGACAAGGGATAATAGAGGGAAATGGATGGATGGATAAGAAGATGCTAGGATAGGTGGATAGATGATGGATAGATGAGTGATGAAGATTGGAAAGATGTGAGAAAGAGATAGGAATGATGATAGGGAGATATCAATTCATTGGATTGCATGAGGGTAGCCTAGAGCTAGAGACCAATGACAAGAGATGGAAGGAAAATGGATGGATTGATAAAGATGGGGAGATAGAAAGATGCTAGGATATATGGATAGATGATGGATAGATGAGTGATGATGATTGGAAAGATGTGAGAAATAGATAGGAATGATGATAGTGAGATATCAAGTCATTGGATTGCATGAGGGTAGCCTATAGCTAGAGACCAATGACAAGGGACTATGAGATGGGAGGAAAGTGGATGGATTGATAAAGATGGGAGATAGAAATATGCGAGGATAGGAAGATAAGGATTGGGAGATGGTAGGGATTATTGGATGGATAAATGGATATGATGATGAGGGGATGAGAGTATATAGAGATAAGGATTGGGAGATGGCATGGATGACTGGATGGATAAATGGATGGAGAGGTAAGGATGGGCAGGATGGAGAGATGGAAAGGATTTCTTGGAGGGATGGATGGACGATGTCACTAAGGACTAAGACAAAAAAAAGGAGATGCCCCCACGCTAGATGTGTCATGCATGATGAGGCAAGAGGGATAGCAAGATGGGTGGATAAGGGAGTGAGATGGGATGGGAAATGGAAGATAGATAGAGGTGGATAAGGATTATGATAGTGTATGGATGGGAATATATGCCAAGAGGTGTCCAAAGCCTGTATATAGGTTTGCCCCTACATTTATCAAGATCACAAGGAAAAGGGAGGAAGTGGGATAAATGGGATAGGATGGATAGGATGTAGAAGATAGGCAGATGTAGGAGATGGAGGAAAAGAATGCGTAAGTGGATGTTGCCCCCAATTGTGGAAGGAGAATAGATGGGGAATTTACGCATGATGCCTATTTTCTAGGTTTTCATCATGGTACTTATCCAAGGCACTTGTTTGCCAAGTTTTCACCATTGGACGAATGATTTTCTCTTTATTATTATTATTATTTTATTTTATTTTCTGATTTTTTTTCTCTTTTTTGGAGTAGGATGTGGACGAAGATGGATAAAGATAGGGAGATGGATATCCAGATTTTAGAGGACAATTGATAAGGATAGAGATGAAGGATTTATGCATCAAGTTCCATATGAGGTAATAAGAGCCCATGTTTGAAGTGACTATGCAGATGTTGGTACAACCTTATTAGACTGGATGGTTTATGCAAGAGGATGGATTAAAGGAATTTGATGGGGGAGACAGAGAGGATAGTGGAGGGGATGTTGGTAAGTGTATGGATGGAATGATGGAGTGGATTGGTGATGGGGGAAGGTGTTCAGGATCAACATGGGCACATGTGATTGGGGATGCAAAAAGATAGGTGGGTGAATGGATGGAGAGTGTGATGATAATGGAGTCATTGGGATAGTGAATTTTGGGATGTAGGGACCCAAAACAAATTTAGGAGATGGAGGAGGTGAATGATTTTGTGGGGAAATAATAACTTTTGATGTCGTTATTGAAGGTATGGCACCTATTTTCGTTGGGATCCACATGGTTTTTATTTTCGCTTCAGTGGGCTTTTGTGGCCTTTTGGATTGATTTGGATTTTGGACTCGATTTTTCTGTTCTTCAACATGTTTGTGGAAGAGGACATGAGGAGCTTTAGATTCATGTGGATGTTTGTATTTATGTATTGTTGCTTTGGTATCCAAAGTTCTTTTAGTAGCAAGGCGATAGATGCGAGGAGATGGATGATGGGGAGTGATGGAGGTAGGCATTTGATGAGGAAGTGTGGATGGATAATGTGTAGGTATGTGCTTGTGTTGATCTTGATTAGGAGTTATGAAGGTGGGATTTTTATGCTATGTACGAGGGAGAGGGGGTGGATGAATAGGATAAGATGGAGGGGGTGATTTTGGGATATAAGGACCCAATATAGACTGTGTATATGGAGGATGTATGGGTTTTAATGGAGGGATATAAGAACCCATAGTAGATGGAGGATTAGCAACAATGGATGGAGGGACATAAGGACCCAAAATGGATTGAGAGGATGAGGGAGGAAGATGGATGGTTGTTTGTAAGTAGTATGATGGAGGAGGGGGGATGGCGGCATATGTCTTGGTAGAACGATGGGAAGTACCTCTTGTGCCTTTAGAAGAGGATCGTTTAGGATGTACGAAGGTTGTACCAACATATTTAGAGTGCGAGTTTGTGGAGACATATCCAAGACCATGTGTGCCTAGATGTTCTTTGACTTGAATGGGCTCTAACATTCCTTGCTCATGAAGGCCTAAACCTTTTCCTTGATAGTTCATGTTCTCAAGCATATGATCTATGGTAGGATGTTTATTCTCTTGGAAGAATGATGCAATTGCATTATTAGGTGAAGGAGGATGGGTGGTGCATATACTTTGATTTTCTTCGACAAGAAGACCACCATGGATGCACGTAATGTTACCAAGGTGATACAAAAGTGGCATTGGGATGGTAAGACTAGATGGCAATGAAGGATCATGTGATGGGGATGAGGGGATAGCAACATCAAGAGGAATGAGCGATAAGGGATCATGAGAGGAATTGGGGAGTACAATGGGATCTAGATGTATGGTAGTGGATGATAAGGGCTCATGAGATGGAGTTGGATCTTGAAGGAAAAGGGGATCATGGCATGGAGTGGAGGAGATAGTGTGATCTTGAGATGGGGTGGATGGGGGATAGGATCATGACTTGGTTGAGGATATAGATCACGAGATGAAATGAATGGACGACTATGTTCTTGAGATGGAGTAGATGGGATGGAGTGATCTTGATTTGGAGGAGGGAATATGCTTGTATGCTTTGGATCAATCTCTTGGCATAACTCATCTTGTGTGGGATGTATGATGATGGAAGAGTGTTGGAGGGACTCCTCAATTGGGGGGAGAGAGGAGGATGGAGGATTCATGAAGGTCATTGGATTGAATTTTGTGAATATTAGGACTAGGAGGAGGGGATTGGATGTCTTCAATGGATTCGGTGGATCTAGTAGTAGAATATGGTGATTCAATGGATTTGATGGGTTTGACCAGCTCAATGGTTTGGATGGTGGTAGGAATGGTGATGAGCGGGATAGGTGTAGGATGGAGGAGGGCCTCATCACTAGTGATAGTACATGGTAGAGTGGGAGGGCATGGTGGCTCTTCTTGCATGAGTCCTTGGGCGACATTTGGAAGAGATGTCGGATTAGGTAGGGTGATGGGAATGGATGGAGGACTAGGAGGAGATGTGGGATTAGGGTTAGATGTAGGGATGGGAATGGATGAAGGATTAGGATTGGATGGAGGAATAGGAGGAGATGGAGGATGAGGATTAGATGAAGGGGTGGGACTAGATGGAGGACTAGGAGTGGCTGGAGGATTAGGATTAGATGTGGGTATGGGATTGGATGTAGGATTAGGATTAAGAATTGGAGGATTATATGAGTGGATGTGTGGATGAGGATTAGGATTAAGAATTGGAGGATTAGATGTAGAACTAGGAGGAGATGGAGGATTATGGTTAGGGATTTGTGGATTAGGATTGGATGGAGGACTAGGAGGAGATGGAGGATTAGGATTAGATGAAGGGATGGAAATGGATGGAGGATTAGGATTAGATGAAGGGATGGAAATGGATGTAGGACTAGGAGGAGATGGAGGATTGGATTGGATTAGGAGGAGATGGAGGAGGGATGATGAAGGGATGGGACTATGGAGGATTAGGATTAGATGAAGGGATGGAAATGGATGGAGGATTAGGATTAGATGAAGGGATGGAAATGGATGTAGGACTAGGAGGAGATGGAGGATTGGGATTAGATGAAGGGATGGACTAGATGGAGGATAGGATTAGATGAAGGGATGGAAATGGATGGAGGATTAGGATTAGATGAAGGGATGGAAATGGATGTAGGACTAGGAGGAGATGGAGGATTGGGATTAGATGAAGGGATGGGACTAGATGGAGGACTAGGATTAGATGAACGAATGGAAATGGATGGAGGATTGGGATTAGATGAAGGGATGAGATTAGATGGAGGATTAAAATATAATGCGGTGAAAGGGAGAGTGATGTAGGAAGATGTGGATGTTGGATTAGATTGGGATGGGGAGTGATAGTAGGAATATGTAGATGAAGGATTAGAATGGGGAGATGTGGAATGAATGTAAGGGTATGGGGATGGGGGATTGTGATAGGAAGGTGTGGATGTTGGATTAGAATAGGAAGATTGAGGTTGTGGACCACCATAGGAAGACATGTATGGTGGGTTGGCATAGGAGGATACAGATGGTAGATTAGGATGAGAGGAGTGAGATGGTGGATTAGGATAGGAGGAATATTGGGATGGGGGATTGTGATAGGAATGTGTGAGTGTTGGATTAGGATGCGAAGATTGGGATGTGGGATTAAGGTAGAGGTATTGGGATTGATGATGATGAGGATAAGAGGAAGTGGATGTTGGATAGGATAGAGGTTGAAAGGGAGGACATGATGAATATGTCGATGGTGAGGATGTTGGATATCCCTTGTCAAGGGTAGCATAAGCACTGTTATTATATGTGGATGAAGGCATGGTGGGATAGTTTGAAGAAGTAGTGGGATTTTGGGAGGCGATTGGAGAGATCTTACTAGCAATGATAGCGTCAAGAGGATCTATATAACAATCTTCATGATCAACAAGATTTTCATTATCGTCATCAACGGAGTTAGGATTCCCTTTGACTACTATTATTGGTCGTGTGAGAGGGGGATAAAGATTCATGATGGATATAGATTAGAAGGAAAAAATAGATGATGTATAGAGAACTAGGATGAATTGAAAGCTCATATGGGGATTGGATGAAAGCTCAGATTGGGATTGGATGAAAGCTCTTATTAGGATGATGGGATTAACGTTCAGATTAGGACTAAATTCGGGCTTAGATTGGGATTGGATCATAGGATATGATAGGATTGATTTGAAAACATGATCATGGGTTTTAACTAGAGGACGTAAGGTGTTGACAATCAGATTTTTGACAAATTTGGCAGTTTTCAAAAATTGTCAAATTTTGCCATTTTAGGAAACTTCATGGGCATACGTTTGAGAGTCTAGTTTTTTCCACAAAATACCCAATACTAAGATAGGATGAATTTCCAACTAACATCAGAAATATGAGACATGCATCCAGAGTTATTAACGAAACAGTTCGTCAAAAACTAGAAAATTGAAAAAAATAAATGCTAATTTGTGATTTTGAGGGTCAAGATGAAAGTTTGAGGCTTTGAAAACATGTTGAAGCAAGATCCAATGGACTTGGAAGTCGGTTGGGAATCCAAATGCCAACTCCTAATGCAACCACCCATAAAATTTCAGCCAAAACCCACATCTGAGTCAAAAGTTATGGCCTTCGGAAGTTTTGGCATAAAAATCAAAAATTTCAAAAATGAAGTCTAGATGATTGGGATGGATGATTTGATGATAGATATAGAATACAATGATGTTCTAAGAAGCACTTATGCAGTCTGGTCAATGAAACGTTGATTTTCAGAAAATGTTGACCACTCAAAACAGGGAAACGACCGCTCGAAACGGGTAATCGGATATTCAAGTTGGATAGATAGATGGTCGAGAGGGGTGAACGGGGGCTTGGAATGGAAAAATAAAGGTTTGGATTGGTCAAATGAGTGTTTAGGATGATGGAATGGTCAAATGAAGGCTTCGGGGGTTCGAACGGGGGTTCAAAATGATCAAACGGGTGAAATTGGCCGTTCAGCGGGGCGTATTCGCACTTCTGCAGTAAAACTGCTAAAACAGAGGGCAAGGTCGCCCCTCTGCAATAAAAAGGCTGAAACAGCAAAGGGAAGATTTTCCCCTCTATAGAAAATGGCCAGAACAGAACGCAAGGTCGCCCCTCTGCAGTGGAAAAGGCTGAAACAGCAAAGGGCAAATTCGCCCCTCTGCAGAAAATGGCTAAAACAAGGGGAAAGGTCACCCCTCTACAGTGGAAATTTGAACTTGGTTTGGATAAGGGATTTTGGCAAGGACTTAAAATGGTTTAATGATAGTTTGACTTACCAAAATTTACTGGTTTTTCACAGAAAGACACTTTGAACAAGCACAATCCTATGATTAGTGTTTAACGGGTATGGCCGACAAAGGTCTTACTCTAGGATGAACAAGGTTTCTAAGGAGTCCTTGATATACGCTTGGTATGTGAGGCACAAACTGTGAACACCAGTCCATCACAAGCATGAGTCAGGAGCCCCAACGAGATACTGAAAGGCTCGGACCAACTCTTCACGTCTATCTAGGTATCACCCTAGCTTCGACGTTCTGCCAATTACGATGCAACTGGATTGAGGTACAACTTTGGCTCTCCCCCCTTTATATACCCCGCTGGTATGCGTGGTTGGGATCATCCCTTGGGGTGATGAAATCCCCAAGCAGGTCTCGCTAAGAAGATGACACTAATTATTTCCAACGACCTCCTTCAGATCCGCACAATGTGCAAAGGAGGAAAGTGAAAACAAAATAATGCCCCTTTAGGGTACAATAAGTAAAATAAACACAACAAATAGCAAATATTACTTTCCCATACTTATACTAAGTACATAGATAAAGTAGTAAGGAAATACTTTTAAGAATCAGAATAAAAAGGAAGGCCCTGCAAGGAAATGTTAATTGTTTATCCCTTCCCTTTTGTGATTTTGTAGCAAAAATATGCAAGATACTAGCAAGCAATCTGACTTCACTCATCAACAAACAGGATTAGCGGGTTAGAGCACAAAATAGCAAAAGAAAGAGACAAAAACAAAGCTAAAATGTCCCTTTTTACCTTCTCGAATGTGTTATTAAGGGAAGATTCGCCCCTCTGCAGTGAACAGTTAAAAAACAGCCTAAAGGGCAGATTCGCCCCTCTGCAGAAAACAGTCAAAGGGCAGATTCACCCCTCTGCAGAAAATAGTCAGAAATAAAGGGCAAGGTCGCTCCTTTGTAGAAAACAGTCGGAAACAGCAAAGGGCAAGGTCCCCCCTCTATAGAAAACAGTCAGAAACAGAGGGCAAGGTCGCCCCTCTGCAAAAAACAGTCAGAAACAGCAAAGGGCAGGGTCACCCCTCTGTAGAAAATAGTCAGAAACAGAGGGAAAGGTCGCCCCTCTATAGAAAACAGTCAGAAACAAAGGGCATGGTCGCCCCTCTATAGAAAATAGTCGAAAATAGAAGGCAAGGTTGCCCCTCTGCAGAAAACAGTCAGAAACAGCAAAGGGCAGGGTCGCCCCTCTGCAGAAAACAGTCAGAAATAGAGGGCAAGGTCGCCCCTCTGCAGAAAATAGTCAAAAACAAAGGGCAAGGTCGCCCTTCTGCGGCATCCGAGAGGGAAAGTTTTCCCCTCTGCGATCTGAATCTGCAAACAAGCTAACAACAAAAAACGTGAAAGAAAGAGACCCCTTTGTGGGTCCCACCGGGCGTGCTAGAAATGTGATCCTAATAAAATGTTGCTTCCTAAATGTGAGATTTTAGATAAAACTAATAGTGCAATAAAGAGAAACAACAAGATAATAGGGCACCTCAATGATTAGCCTAAAAAAATGAACAATATGAAAGCAAGATAAATAAATAAATTGTTGTTATACCTTCATGTTGTTGCTTCCTTGGTTGGCCCTTGATGTTGAAATCTTGTGTGCTCCTTGGATGGCAATGAAATGAAGTGGATGCAAGATGAATTGATGCAATATGGGTGTTAAAATGGATGAGAGCTTGAATGACAATTTTGCAAGAGTTTATTTGCAAAAGACTTGATTCCCCTAATATGAGAGAAATGAGAGGTATTTATAGGCTAAATTGAATTGTCTAGAGAATTCAACAGTTGGGATTGATCCAACAAAGATCAAGATGAAGGGCTATAGTGAGTTGAGGACTCACAAGCCCTCACATCTTGACATGTGGAGGGTGAGATGTCCTAGGGTGGAGTGATGTGGAGATGAGGTGGATCTTGGGGGATGAGAAGATTCCTTGGAGGAATAAAAGTGAATTAAAAATTCACAATGATTAGAAGAATCTAGTGGATAAGAGAGGGTCTCCAAAAAGCTGGAGATTTGTCACATGTGGGTGATGTGACAAGTCCAAGGTTCTGGAAGCCCTTGGCACATGTGAAGTGACAAGTCAAGGCTTCTAGAATCTTGCATGGGGGATGGGGAAGACCTTGGGAAGATAAAAGTGAATTAAAAATTCACATGGGGAAGAGGGGAACTTTGGTTGAATAAATGTGAATTAAAAATTCACATAGGGAAGGAAGTCCATACCAAAAATGGTAAGTGGGAAGGTTGACCAGAAAAGGTAAGCCAAATGTGGCTAATGATTCTGATTAAGGTTGTGCAAACATATGATTAAGGTAATCAATGAGAGATTAGAGGCAAGTGGGAGATTATGGAGGATGTGACACTTAATCTTGATTAAGTGGTGCACATCCTAATCACAGATTAATTAATTTAATCTGGATTAGGAGAGGGTTATGGAGAATGTGACAAGAGAGAGAAAAGAGGAATTAAAAATTGGTTTGAATTCAAATAAGTTTAAAAGACTAAATTAAATAATTTGTCATATTTATTTAATTTAGAGAAGAATAGGGTGTAAGGTAAAGTATTTAATTTATTTAATTAAATACTTTAAGAACCTTAGGTAGAAAATGAAATAATGATTAAATAAATTATTTAATCACTGTTAATGGAATAGATGATTTTGATCATATGGAAGTGATCAAATTTGGATGTCTACACCTACAACACTAGACAGTGCATGGAACTAGCTTCTTCACAATATCTTGTTTGCCCAATTTCCATACCATATGCCCAAGTTATGCCAAAAATAAAATAAAAATCCCTTTAGGGAAACAGGAGCTTGAGATTGTCCATACGATGCTAACATCATATTGATGTTAAAGAATATTCTCAAAATATTCCCTTGGTAAATAAAAAGTAGGCCACCTAAAAAGTATGCTTTGCCAAAATATTCTTGGATGATTTTGTGCCTGTTGGTTTGATGGATATTCACCAAGATATTTTGTGTGGTAAAATATTCTATCGAGGTGGTTGTTGGTAAATTTTGATAGTCACCAAAAAAAATTTTAGCATTGGGAGGTTGTGTTTAACATCATTGGCTATATTGAGTTACCACCCAGCGACTAGAGGAGTCACTAATAGGAGGAGTGATGAGACTCCCTCATGAGGCCCACCCAATGGTTGCTATAGGTACGCCTATGTAGGGAATGATGGCCTATGTAAGCTTTGTCAAATCTTGCCTTTTTAATTTTTTTAAAAGCTTTTTTTTCTTTTTTTTCTTTTTTAGATTATTTTTCCTTTTAAAAAAAAAATGAAATAATGAAAAAACTAGATTTTTTTAAACCCCAAGAAAAATCATACTAGTCAGGTGGTACAAATTACATAGGGCTTGCATGGATTTCCTTGATATTTTTGCAACCCTAAATTTGTTTGTTTTGTAAAGGCTCCAAATTTGGCAAATTGATAAGCATTCTTAAGATTTTTGGTCTTTCTAGACTCAATGATGATGCTTGTTTCACTCTAGGATGAGTCAATTTTCCCCTCAAGGATATCTCTCTCATAATTTGGATAAGAAGTAATAGATCTAGTGCTCTAATAGCATGTTGGAGTTGATAGTGAACCTCATAGCTCTCAAAAAGTCACGTACAACCAAAAACACCTATCACAAACAAGAGATCAAAACAACTAATTTTCTATGCAACCAAGAGAGAATGATTGACCCACACATATTTGATATTGTGATTAACATATAATTGTATTGAATGAATACTTATATGATTACAAAGTACAATAATTAATGCTTATAAAATAAAAAGTGAAAACCCTAGATGAGGATTTGATTATATAGTGACAAGTGTCCTCATCTCATGCAATGAGGAAAATTAACCTATAAATAACCAAATATAATAATAAAAACACTATTAACTTTAGCTTAAGTGAATAAAGTAGTAAGGTACCTAATAATTAGGTAATTATTAATAAATTATCCATTGATTTTTCTAATTAATCCAACAATATTATCATATAGGTTTTTTAACATGGATAATGGTTTAAGAGATTCAACGCTTCCCATGTAAGGATGAGAATTATTTGAAAATTATTATATGAGAAGTAATGATGTATAACCTATCTCCAACATATGGAACTTAGGTATAGGAAGGTTGGTAGTTCCCAATATATTTATCAATGTGGATTCATTCAGAGCTACAACTAAGAGGTATTATGAGAATTCAAAGACAATTTCAAGTGATCAGATAATATTCTGATGAGCTTGGATAGATCATATATATGTGAAGTATTTGGTTTGATTATAATTGTTAATATCCCCATTGATTTCAAATTATTATAAAAAGATAATGAGAGAGATAAATAGAGCTACATAACCTTTTAGCTCCCACATCCTAGGGTTAAGGGTCCAAACAAAGCCTAGTCAAACTCTAGTGTTGGTGTTTCCACCTCCATAGACAACCAAATATACCACAATAGAAAAAATATGATAAAGAAAGGAGTAGAGAAATATGTATATAAATAGTTTAGTAGGGATGAAGTTAAGCCATTTGATGTAGATCTGTTTGAAGATCATTTCATCGATACATACTATGCTCTCCCTTAAGTATTAGGAGAAGAGGTTAAATCACAAATTCTGATACATTTGATGATGTTGGAAAAAGTTTCATAATACTAAAACTTGAATAGGAGTTTTGATTATACTTCATATATTTTAGATGGAATTCACAAGGATTTGGTGGCCATAAAGAAAGATATCAGGATAATTTACTCTAGGTGGTATTCGTTGTTGTATGATATTTTGTTAAATAGTGGACAAAAAATTTGGATGCCAACATTATAGTTAATATTCTAAGATGCTCAAAGTGTTTCATTGCTAGTCCAAGGGTGAACCACAAATGGGATATGCATTGTCAAAATACATAGTATGTGGTGGATATCATAATATGTGATTTTTTTTTAAGAGTTAGAGACTTGGATCTAGAAAAGGGAGTTGATCATAAATGGGGTGATTGGTTTTTTAATACAAATACTACTATCATCAAAGTTTATGGTTCCCTAGTACAACCACATATATTTGCTAGAATTTTTCCTAAGATGATTATTTTCCTTAAAATTATGTGGCAACTAAATGAATTTGATAAATGTCATTTGAGAGAATACAAGAAGGGATCCTTTCTACCATATTCCCTCATATTCTCTGATTTTCAAATCACATCAAAAGAAGGATTATAATTTCTATATCCTTAATTTAAGATATACAGAATGAAAGTATATGTTCATAGGGATTGTGATCCTAAAATTTCATTGACCAAGTGAGACTTAGATCTAAGAGGTCAAATTTTTATCATAAGTTTGACAAAGTGAAGGATATGATTAGAAATAACAACGTAAATGAGGAATTGAAGATGAGAAAGGATAAGTTGTGTGCAATTGTGAAAGGGGGAGAAACAAGAAACAAATCAGCCCCAACTACATTCATAGAGATGTAAGATCTATTGTGCCTCTTGCACACACGCCCCATTTAGAACAGGGACCCTCTCTTTCCTTTTAGCTTATCGGGTCCTTTTTGCTTCACCTCATTTTGTGTGCACCGTTTTAACATCCTTGATGGTCAACACATTCTCAAAAGTCTCATTTTAGAGTTGACCCAATTTTGCCCCTTTGAAAATGCTAAGTCTTAAGCCCTTTTGGGTTTTGTCTGTCAGTTGGCTTTCTTGACGTCTATGGGACCCTTCGGGACCGGACCTTCGGGTTTCCCCTCTCGCGTTTCCCTTTGTTGGTTTCTCTTTCGGCTCCGCTGTTCCATAAGGCAAGCGGCTGGCGTCTTCCTGGCCTTCAGACCCCGGTGCTCCGATAGTCATCTGAATCAATTATTAAACTTGGCAGCTGCACCCATGTCTTTCCTGCCCTCGGACCCCAACCCTCGAACTTCCGTCTCTGGAATTCTGTCTGTGTTTCGTCAATTCTAGCGGCCATCCTCCAATGTCTTCCCAAAATTCAGACCTCAGAGTCCTCTTCATCGTTTGGATTGCCTTGCCATATTTTCCAGCGGTTGTGCCCCGACGTCTTTTCGGACCTTGGACCCCAGTTCTCCCACCGCCATCCCGAGATTTGAATTCACCTACCTAATCTATCGCCGTACCAAGCATTTACTAAGGCATTAATTGCACTAGGGACTATTTAAATAAGTTTTGGCCTATCATTTTCACATATCAAGAGTATTCGAAGAGCCCAGTGTCACCTCAGCAATCTCCTCCTCCGCGCCCGGACTCCAACTCCACCGTTCTTCAATGATTTGGTCTTTCACTGTTTCAGGCCCTCGAAGTAGGATTGTCGTCCGCTTGCCTTTCTGCTTCTTCCTCAAAATCATGGGTCAAACTAACGGAAAAATAAAATAAACCTTAAAGTTTGGTAGGATGGTGCCTTAACATTAAAATCCACAAGGTAAAAAATTGAAAAATAATTGTTTTAGGGTTAAAACCGAAAATCGGAACATCCCTGTCCCATCACTGTTCTCCAAAAGGGTGATTACATAATCTGGGCCTGGGCCTTGCCCCAGCTGTGACTTTAACTTAGAATTTTTTTCTCTCACAGCAAAGTTTCTCCCAGGTTCCAACCCCTAGAATTTCCTAACCATTTCGCCATTTCGAACGGCGACTTCATTTCATCTTCTTGGCCCCTAGACTCCAGTAACACAAAGTTCATCGCAAACTTGCAACAAACTCAAACTTCAAAGTTGTCCTCAGACCCCGCCTCAGACATCCATCCCCACTCCACCGTCTCTGCTTTGCCATTTCAAACGGCTACCTCTGGACGTCTTTCTGGTTCTCGGGCTTCGATTGCCCTTCCTCTTTGCATAATTTGAACAGGGGAAACTAAAACGTCCAAACTTCGCTCGGACCCCAACCTCTAGAATTGCGTCGCCAGAATTCCATGTTGCTTTTTCCATCCCGAATGGCCAAACCTTTCCACCTTTCCGGACATCGGGACCTGAACCTCAATCCACCTCTGGAAGTTTTACCAATTGACAAGCCTGCCTGGGTCTGATCTTCTGGACTTCCGTCTTTTGAATTCCGTCTGTGTTTCGCTGTTCCGCATGACTATCCCCAAGAAGCTTTCCAGCCCCGGTGACCTGAACTCCGGATCTCACCTCTCGAGATGTCATTTTCCCTATGCTATTTTGAAAAACCAACCATGGATGGCTTTCCTGTAGCTAAGGCCCAAATGCCAGAATGATGGCTCAAACGACCTCCAAATTGAAAATGGACTTTGACCCACATGCTAATATAGACCTTCTTTCACACTAACCATTTACTGAACAAATCTAGGATCGAGAAAAGTCATTGGGAGCACCTTACCTTGTTTTCCCTTCCAAACATCATTCTGCCAGAGGAAGTCCAGCCCTTGGGGCTCGGGTCACCTGTTTGCCTTCCAATGTTATTATTATCAAGTGTTAGACTTTTCTTAAATGAATGTTGTCGATCTAACCTTGATTTGCAGGGATTTTTTCGATGCTACGTTCTCATGTTAATTTTGCTAAATCTCGTCTCTCTGTGCAGGATTTATGGAATCTGGTGCAGAGGCCTCTGGGATGGCCAAGGAAAAAGGGAAGAGAACCACCAAAGCCCCTCAAGGAAAAGAAGATAAAGATCAAATGAAATATCAATTCCAAGGGGCACCCTTGCATTCCAAGGTCACAACTAGTTAGAAGAATATCACAGACACCAATATCGGACATGTCGATATTGATGAGTTTACACGAAGAGTCAGAATAGAACCAAAGAAAAATAATTTAAAATTCATCAGAGGCAACAAACTTACCAAGGCTGCAAGTTTCCCGCCTGCCTTGGTGGCCCCAGAGCTAGTAATGGCATGTCGGGAGGCATACCAAATTGAAAGAAGGACCATCATGGACAGAGATGGCAACGTCCTGGCTAATATGTCCCCTCTCGGGATAACTAAAACCTTCCACATCCCCACCTTCGAAAGCATGGAGACCCCAACCATTTAGGAGTGCAAAGCATTATGGGATCAGGATCCTTTAAAATGCAAGAAACTGATCAACCAATACTAGTTGAAAGATAGGCGGGGCAGTGCTACCAAAGTCCCTCAAGATCTCTACCGCAGTGATTTCTTTGAGGACTATCACGACTTGGTCACCCTAGTAAGCAAAGTAATGGGCCTTCCTACTATGGCCTTCTTCCTGGAATGGATGCTATATTTTGTTGACTAAATTCTCCGTGGGGATGATGCTGCATTCTATTGGGGGGAGATAATCAGCAATTGCTTTCATGAGCAATTCATTAATGTGAAGAAGACTTCCAAATTCTACATGACATCCTACCTAGTCTATTTTCTTGTCGATCGGTGACATTATAGTGGATTGTTTGTAATGCTCAATGAGGCATCGAGAAGAGCGATTAAACCTTATGAAAAATACCCTCAACTACAGTACAAGAATTTCAAGGACTATTGTAGGGTAAATGATGCTTTTACTCCCTACATCATTCGGTCGCTTGGAGGTGATTTTGAGAGAAGAGTCTCTCATAGTGCTAAGGCCCTTCTCAAGCACTACGCCTTCCTATTCATACAATTTCCCAAGTTCACCTACATTCATGCCCAAGGACTCTCTGAAAGGCCGAACAAGCTACCCCAGTATCCTAATGACCAGATTATACTATTGGAACTAACTCGACAACTGTGACACATACACAACATTCTAAGCAGTAAGAATTTTGTGGGAACCCCTTATCCCCTTGCACTTTTCTGGGGAGTATATGAAATCCATACTTCCCAATGCTCAGGCAATTCAGAGAAGGAGCTGGCTGAATACCACTTTAGATAGCATACAACTCGACTGTGGATGGACCCATATGGTCATATTAGAAAGGCACTTGGACCAAAGTATACCCACCTCCACCATGTTGAGGATTTTTGGGCTAATTGCAAAGATGAATTTCAATTACGGATACGATATTATATGCATATGATGGCATACTTCGTGAAAAGGGTGAACCTGTGTCCGGTTCTAGATCAGCTTGAAGAGGAGGAGAGCATAGTGATTGACCCAAGGTATAGGGCCATTCCAAATCTTTCATTACCTTTAATTGATTGGGATGAGGCAAAGGTTGATGACCTCGACATTCTTACCAAGTTCATTGAGGCTCGAACAAAGGCATGGATCGATGGGTAGGTCGCTTGACTAAACAAAAAGGATTTTCCTTGACATTCAAGGGGCTCGAAAGTGAGCCAAGTGGTTTTGATGGTGGGATGACTTCCACTACAACTAGAGAGACATCCAAATCCCCTCCATCTATCAAGTTGAGAAAGAGAAAGGAGGTTGATGAGCAACAACCTAACCCAAAAGTGTATGCCAAAAAGGCCTCGGAGGGCAAGCCTCCTAAGAAGCATAGAAGAATGAGAAGCATCATGAAGATGCCTATAATACATGAAGATCCACTCCACGAGGGTGAGGTGATGGAGGCTGACCCCCAAGGTCTCCATTCGCTTCATCTTCTATTGCAACTATTGTTGCTATTGCCACCATCCCACCCACTTCACTTGCAATAGTTGCTTCCTCTCCACCTGCGGTGGACATTGTTGTCCACCTCGCCTCCACTTCTCCGATCGTGCGAGTCATATCGATGGATTCATCCTATGCAACAACCTCGCCAACCTCATCATCCTCCATGTCCCCTTCCCTTCCACCTGCTTCATTTGTTGTTGCAATGCTTGCCCTCGCTCTCCCAGAGTCCTTTGTCAAGTATATGCAAAATGTGCCATCTGAACTTTTGAGAATTCTTGCAAATCTAATGGCGCAAGATGCAATCTCCCAAGCAATGGTTAACGCCCCAAATCTCCCTCCTCCTACGGAACCACCTACAATGGAGGCTACAATGCAAATCTTGGATGATCTCAAACGAAGGCAACTCGAGGCAGCCGAGAGGCTGGAAGATGAGGAATTTGAGTATCATGAGCATCCAATATACAAACATCGGGTGATCAACGAGGTGGCATATGAGTCTTCCAGTGAGGACAGTGAGGGTCTAGGGATGAACATAATCCAAGAAATAGTTGATCTAGAGCTCGACGCGGGGTGGAACAAGCAACTCAAGGAGATCAGGGAGAAAGAGGCTGAAGGACAAGCTACAATTGAAGAAATAATTGTTGCTCTAGAGACTGAGGGTAGTAGGTCTCCTACGGAAGGACATGATCAAACCCCAGAGCATGATGAAGAAACATCCTTCCACGAAGATGAGCAAGAGGATAGGCATGAGGAAGGTGGGTAGTACCAAGATGAAGAAGAAAGGGGTGCTGAAAGGGAAGACCACCCTGACAAGCAACTACTCACCAAATATCCTACCAAATGTATAATGCTCGTGCAAGATTCCAACAAGGAGAAGGAAGATGCAAGAATTGAGCAGGAGGCCTTAATGACAAAGCCATTGAACTCAGGGTGGGGGACAACAAAGATCGACATGAATCACCCAAGGAAGGACCCCCGATGCCCTATTGGCTAGAAAGGTAGCTTGAAAAGAGAACTCCCGCCCTAAAGGATCCGAAAGCAAGACTAGAGACAATATTGGCTAGAGCTCAGATTAGTACCAAGAAGGAGAAGAAGCCTAGAATCAGATCAAAGGTAACAATGGATGCCTTTGGATCTAGGGCAATGCAAATAGCTATGCCGGTGGTTGGAGAACAAGGAATAAGCTATAACATCTCCACCATTGACTTGGGAGTGGCGACCAGGGAGTAGAAGGTTGAGCACCTCTGGGAATTAGTCGCCACATGGTGCACCTTATCCAACAGGATAAGGTTTCAAAGGAAGATCTCAAGGCACAAGTGGCTGATCTGATGACCTACATTCAACAATGGTCATCTCTAGATGAAAAACCTACCACATCATCGGCCCGCTATAGTTTCTATCCTAGGAATACATCAACAAGTTGGAAAGAAGGAGGAACTTGGATAGGACCACAAAAAACTGGTTCCGACAGGTCTTGGATATCGCGAATACGAGCATCAATTTGGCTATCCGAACAAAAAAAAAGTTCCTAGAAGTGCAAATGTCTCTTGAAGGCATGAGGCAAATCTTTGAAGAGTTCCCAAAGAAGTATAAGGTTTCCTACCAAAAAATTGAGGCTATCCTCACATTACCAAGTGAGGTTTAGGAAAAGGATCTTTCCTTCAAGGACGATGACCATTGGTTAATGGATGTGTGGAAGTGGGACTTCAATCACCGAAAGGGGAGGATGGAACAGATCCTAGAATGAGTAATTTCGGATATTGAATGGGCCAAAGAGGCCAGAGCAGATTATGTTAGATACCTCAAGTTGATGATAGGGTACGAGATGCCTACTATAAAGATCAATCTAGAAAGCATAAAGCCTCACTTCCGAAGGAGGATGGAAAAGGGAATGTTAGATGAGGTTACCATAGACTTTATGAGCTTTGTTGCTCAAGCTTTCACCCAGTTTGAGCTTTTCAAGGACCACGCTACCAAGTATGACGAAGACTCGGAAAAGCTCATTAACAATTCCAAGGAATGGAGTTACCAAGTGCTAAGGTTTGACATCATTGAGATAGACAAGCTTTGATCGGTAATCTTGAGATTCATGGAGTATGCAGCTTTGAAGAAATGGGAAGGAAACTCTGTAATTGATGAATAATTTCTAAAAGAATAGCTGCAACAAAGAGCAATCAGAAAAAGACAAAAAATGCTACAGTGCTGCCACTAGAAGACAAAATAGGGAAAAGACAAAAGATGCATTTTAAAATGTAATATATTTGGGGGTAGGTGAAACCCTATTGTAAAGTGAATCTTGGCCACACAATGGAATTGAATCTTGCCCACTCATTTCATTTTTTGGAAACTATAAATAGGGGTCTCCTCCTCTCATTTCAAGAGAGTGGAGTTGTTGTAAAGACATGTTGTAGAAATTGCAATAGAAATATAGTGATTTTGGTGTATTTTGGATTTCTTCCCATGTTTCATGATTCTTCTCCCATAAGTTAAGATTATAGTTTGAGTTAATTTGTTGTTCTAATTTCCTTTTTAGTTGTCCTTAGTAGATTTAGTAATGTTGTCTTTGGTTGTGAAGATTCCTACTGTGTGTATGCTTTTCTTGTCCATACTTTTAGTCATTTGCTATTGGTAGGTGACTGTGCAAAATTAGTCTGGACTCTAATTTTATAGCTTCTCTTTAAAATTTATTTTTATTCACATATATATGGTGAATGAATGATGAAACATCTACAGTCCTTAGAAGATAGCATAGATTTCATGGTATTGTGAAATTTTTGATTAAGTGAAATTCTATTTTAAGGAAACTGTCCACAACAGGAACCTCCATGATCACTGCTCATCAGTAGTTGTAGGTCCAGAAACCTTCTCTCTTCCCTTCCCTTCTCATTTTAAAAAAATAAAACCTATGCTAAGGTTCATTTCACATTGTAAAGCCAAATTCAATGATAAGATAGAGTTCAAGACTACTGTTTGAACCTACAGTAAAAGTGCAGTAATTTCCTATCCAAAGAACTATGTTCACAGATCCGATTCTCCTATAGCTTTGATTCACATAAGACCACCTTGTGATTCTAGAAAATCAAATCACAAATTAACTGATATATTCCAAGCACCATCATGACCTGACATCCGAGAGACCTTGGGATAGTGTTCTACAATTTGATTGTGGAAGATTGTCTTTGAAGAGAGGTAATGCACTTGCGTGTTTCCTGTGTTGAGAAGTGCATAAAAAAACCATCAACAAAACTGGCACTAGAAGGAGGTCATTTTGGAGACAAATCTGGATCAAATCGGGTGTTTCTCCCCTGAGAGATTTCATCGAGTCTTGAGGTCTACACCGAATAAAGGGGAATTTCAGGAATTACAACCCTTTGTCTGAGCTAAAAGAGCTAAACAAAGGGAACCATCCATCTCCAATTCACCAGACCAGCTCATTTCTCTTTCACCTCCATCTTCTCCATTATCATTGGCAGTACCGCCTTCCTCTCATCTGCTCCAAACAGCCTTCTAGGCTGCCACTTCGTCTGGGTTGAATGCTGAATTTCAACCGAACAAAGTCTCAAACCCTGGTGTTGTCCCATTAACCGCTATTGTCCCTTTATAGCCACCAGTCTGTATGGCACAATTGCCTCCTCCCATGGCATGGTTGGGAAATAGCCCATCCCTTTTTTCCTTCAATTTCTATCATGATATGCTAAAGAATCCTGAAAGCTTCTGCACGAAATTCAATGCTCGAGACTCGTAGAGGACTACGGAGGAACATGTAATGATTTTTGAAATTGCCCTATAGATCATGCAGATTATATATGAGGATGTGGCTTGCAGGATCTTTCCCTACTCTCTTAGAGAGGAGGTATTCTACTAATATGTCAACTTGCTTGCCAGAACGATCAATACTTGGACTCTTCTGAAGGAGGCTTTCCTACAGAAGTTCAAGACCCCGGTTAGCCCTGTAGACTCCTACCGACACTTCATGTCAGTTCAAAGGGAGATCAATGAACCGAACAACTCATTTAATGATCGCTTCCATAGAGCATACACTCGGCTACATGCCCCGTACATTTTCAATGACGCTATTTTTTTGCCTCTTTATTATGCAACATTGGATAACCTTACTTCAGATCTAGTAAAAAGGATGCGACCACCGCCCACCAAGTTGGTAGATGCGTACGTTGAGGCCATTATTGCTAGCATAGATTTGGGGTAGAACATTTCTGATCCGCTACGTTCTCTTAGGAAAATGGCACATCTAGTGCAGATTCAAGGGCTTACTCAAGCCTTGCAGTATTAGACACCCCTACTGAATCCAGTACCATAGCTACCTATGGTTCTGCACCCTGGGCAGCCAATGAATCAGGCACTTGTGGTCCCTCACTACTTGCTGCCCCAGCAATAGCATCCACATCCTCAGTCATCCCAGGTGCTAGCGTATCTCCAAGCATCTGAACTCCAGCCCACTCATCAAAATCAGTCAGTTGCACAACCCGTGTTCCTCCAGAATTTGGTGTCGCAACCAAAGAATGCCAAAAAGGATGGGATTGACGAGCTCACATATATGATCAAGAAGATGTCCATGGAAATGACGCACTTGAGGAATTAGAATAACCAGCTGCAAGGATCAAAAAAGAGCATCTAGGCTAACCTTAATTGTCATAACTGAGATCATCATGAAAGTTGGGACAGTCGGGATGCCAGCACATCATCCGGGTAGAATTATGACAGAAATCAAAATTCAGGTCAGAACTTTGATAGAAGGCCTTTCCAAAGGAAAAACTGGACGTGGAACACAAGACCCAATAGTGGTGGTGTTCCCACACCCCTTGATTAGCTTAACAACAATGAGAACACTACAAGAGGATTTTACTTGGTTGAGGCCACTTTATGTGGTTGGTGTCGCATACACAAAACAAGTTAGCACTCTCAGCTAGATTGTTCGAAATTCCAAACTGCTACCGAAATCTTACAAGTTGAGGTCTAGAAGGCTGTGGACAATTTGGGGTGCAGAGACATCATCCCGTCTGACCCATATGACTCTTCGGTGCTGGTGGTGAATCAGGCTCCTTTCCAAAAAGTTGAGTGTAATACACCAGAGCAGGAGGGTGCCAACTCGAGCAACAATGATAAAGCAGAAGAGGTAAGTTCCAAAAGTCCTTTGGCTCATCTTTTCGATTCAATAGATAATGGTGCTAAAGAGGATGAAGAAGAGCCTAGGGAAGATGAAATCCAAATGTTTCACCAATGAACTACCCCTTACAACCTCAAGAATAGATAAGTCGGCGATCATGTTGGAGGTCCTTTTACAACTTCCACTTCACCTAATAATTTCAGCACCCCTCCTAATCCAAATGCGAGCAATAACCCAGAGTTTCCCCATACACCTACATGGTACCTCAACAAGAACAAATAGCAGAACCATAGCCAAATCCTACCCACTAGCTCATCCTAAAATGTTTCCTATGATTAGGAAGTCGAGCAGATGGGGGAGTATATTGCTGAGGAATTTAAAAAGGTGAAGCTAAGCATTTTCGCCTTTGAGCTACTAAAGGTGCCTTCCGTTAGGAATGCCTTTTTCATAATGATAAATGGGACTCCACTAGTCAGGTCAACTCAAGAAACTCTAGCTAGGAGTGTCTCCTTCGATGATCAACAAAATGAGTTGGTCATTAGACAAGTCTTCAATAATAAGGTTGACCTACCTGCAAGTCAGGAAGGAAATAAGCAGTCTGGCAAAGTAACTAATTAGACACTAACCCAAAGCAGGGGCACCAAGAAGGACAAAGGCCAAGTTGTGCAAGTGGACGTTTCTGGGGGATTGTTTTAGGGGAAATTTGAAACTCCTCCATTTCTGACCACCATCCATGTGTTTGAGAAGAACCTCCATAACTACCTGTTGGATTCAGGAGCTTCTGCCAATGTCGTGCCCCTTAGCATGTGTAAGGCACTCAGAATAATGCCAACTCCCTCCCAGCATAAGGTAACACAACTTGACAAAACTGAAATCAGCATAGTGGGGGAAATTAACAGAATAGCTATGCAAATTGTTGCTAATCCCTGAATCCAACAGACCATAGATATTCAGGTAGCTGATATCCCAGATATGTATGGTATAATCCTAGGAAGGGATTTCACAAGGGCATTGAATGGATACACCGTGACTGACTACTCGCACATGTGGTTGCCATGGAATGGAATGCTGAATTAAATTCGAATTGATTAGGAACCACAGATGAGATTCATGATCATCGAATACAACAACACGAACGAGGTGTTATTTGCTGAAATAGATTTGGGGAATTATTCCCCAGTATCATATCTAAATGAGAAGGAATGCCTTGAAGAAGAGGGAACACGCGAGGTTTTCCTCGTATTATGCAGCCCACCTGCCAATCTATCCAATACCTTTGAAAGCACTGAAGTGCTGATAGAATCCAACGATGAAGAGTTAGGAGAGGATGACAATCTTGGATTATTGGACGGTTTCCAAAATTTCATGGAAAAGTGCATATAAGACTAGCTTAGTTTGGGAGCATAAGTGAACTTTCAAGAACTCTTGCTGCCTAATTGGTGTAGGGTACATAATGCTACTCATTTAGAGTTTCAATGATGTTTGTGTCAAACAACAATTGAACACATTAGAAGAAAAACCACTCCGAAGGAGAAAGCTCAATCAACACTACCGAACAAACATGTTTCGCCCCTACACCTCCCCAAATGGTTACTGAAATGAGGGCCCCATTGAAGGTGAAAGTTGGGTCTATTGATTTTGCGTTCAAGGATTCTCATAGATTATGGATGTTGTGCTTTGACAGGTACAAATTTAAGCATGGGGCTAGAGTAGGTTTCAAATTAATTAGTCCTAGAGGTAAGTCATACTTTTCTACTCATAGACTTCAGTTTTATTGCACCAATAATGTAGCAGAATATGAGGCCTTAGTCCTGGGCCTCTTGATGGAATTAAGAAAAGGTGTCAAAATGCTCCAAATGTTCAGGGATTCAGAGTTCTTCATAAAGCAAGTTAGGAAGATCTATTCTTGTTATGATAGAAGACTCACCAACTACAAGCACTGGGTATGGGATCTACTGGAAGGACTGGATGCATTCAATATCCAATTGATCTCGCATTCTCAAAATCATACTGCCAATGCCTCAGCACAGGAAGCAAGCATGCTACAACCACTATCCCTATCTGGCCTCAAAAGATTCATAGTGGAACTCACCTTTGTCCCATTAGTGTCGGACAATGTAGCCAACTTTCAAGTATTCAACGATGACAAACACATCCTAGATTTTATCTCTAGTTTAGATGTGTTTGCTACCTAGATAATCAACGAGGTTGAACCTCAAGAGGCTGACCTGGATATAGAGGGGATCATCAACCTGAAGACCAATATCATCCCTAGGGGGATGGTCCAATTAGATCGAATCTTTGACTTGGATCAGATTAGAGATCAAGATCAGTAGGCTAAGAAAGATACCATTAGTGGACAGTGTGACACCTACAACCTCGAAACGGCTGGGAATGTTAAGAACATGTTTATTGGTAAGGTGTGTGCTCCAGTGGAAAGAAAGGGTATAGTTGAGGCTCTACAGAAGTACCATGACATCAACGCCTGGAGCTACGAGGATATCAAAACGTATGATACATCAATTATCACCCACACCATCCCTCTCAGACTAGATGCAAAGCCATTTCGACAGCGGCAATGCCTTGTCAATGCTTTGCTGGAACCAATAATATACAAAGAAGTACAAAAGTTGCTATTGGCTAAGATCTTTTTTTTCGTTAGACATTCCACATGGGTGGCAAATTTGGTTCCTGTTAGAAAGAAAAATGGGGAAATTAGATTATGTGTCGACTTCCGCAACCTGAACCAAGCCTCAGAAAAGGATAACTATCATGTACCTTCATTAGATGAAGTGTTGCAGATAGTAAACGACTCTCAAATGATGTCCTTCTTGGATGGATATTCAGGGTACAATCAGGTCATGGTATAGTACGAAGATTCACAGAAAACAAAATTCACCACCAAATGGGGAACCTTTGCTTATAGACAAATGTCGTTCGGACTAATCAATGCTGGTGCTAACTTCCAGCGCACCATGGATATTGCTTTCAAGGACCTGATCGGAAAGTGCATAATCATCTACATGGATGATTTTATAGTGTTCTCAAAGCAGCAGGGTAATCATGTCGCTGACCTATGCAAAGTCTTTCAGAGATACCATGAATTCGGGGTTTCCCTTAATCTGAAGAAGTGTATCTTCAGTGTCACTAAGGGAAGCTCCTTGGATATGTACTCTCAGAGAGGGGAATTTCTATTGACCCCGAGCGTATCCAATCAATCATGAAGATTCAGCTACCAGGCAGAAAAAAAGAATTAAAATAATTTTTTGGAAAGATCAACTTTGTCCGCAAGTTTATCACAGGCTTTGTGGAAATCATCAAACCACTCAATACTATGCTAAAACAGGAAGCCAAGGTCGAGTGGACCTTAGAAGCAAAGAAGGATTTTGGGGAAATTAAGAAGGAAATTGATGACGCCCCTATGTTGGTTAGCCCCAACTACCTAAAGCCCTTCTACATCTACTCATTCGCTTCAGATCATTCGTGTGCCAGTATCTTGACACAAAAGGATGACGAGGGGAGAGAACATCCGATCGCCTTCATGAGTATCCCTTTGAAAGATGTCGAGCTACGTTATCACAATGTCGAAAAATAAGCCTATGCGCTTGTTAAGGGGGTCAAGAATTTCAGGCATTATATCTTGCGCAACAAAGTGTTTGCTATAGTTCCCGACCCCACAGTGAAGATATTGCTCATGCAGAACGAGCTAGGAGAGTGAAGGGAAAAATGGATCACATTGCTGCAGGAGTACGATATGGAAATCCAGCCAATGAGGCTGGTGAGAGGGCAATCACTTGCCAAAATGATGGCAGAAGTGGTTATTGAGGCTGGGCTCGAACTCACAGTGCAACAGCACCAGCTCGAAGATGTCTCTCCACGGGAATGTTATGATGATATATTGTATTATCTGTTGAATCATAAATGTCTACCTTGTCTACAGGGAGTCCAAAGGCAAGCCCTTAGATTGAAAAGAAGTAGTTACATGTTGCAAGGTGCCGTATTGTACAAAAGAAACCATGAAGGTATCTACTTGAGATGCCTTGGTAAAGAAGAAGTTGATCGTGTTCTCAGAGAGTTCCATGATAAGTTCGGGACTAGTTACGGTTCTGGTTTATCAACTACGCATCAAATATTGAGAGCTGGTACTATTGGCCCATAGTTTTCAAGGACGCTCATGGTCATGTCCGTACCTACTATGTATGCTAGACCGCCGCCACCCAAGAAAGGAATGTTGCTGTCTCATTGCAACCTGTTTTGGAGGTAAGGTTGTTCGTGAAGTGGGGTCTTTACTTCATTGGTCCAGTAAGCCCTCCATCATTTGTTGGACATAGGTACATTCTGAATGCTTCTGATTATTGTACTAGGTGGATAGAAGCAATCGCTTGTAGGCAATGCGCAACTGAAGTAGTAACTAATTTTTTGGAAAGCTTTATTTTAAATCACTTTGGCTGTCCTTATGCGCTGGTATGTGATAATGGTCCTACATTTGCTTCATTAAAATTCATGGGTTGGGCCTTTGATTATGGTATCACCCTTAGGTTTTCCTCCAATTATTATCCTTAAGGAAATGGTCTTGCTAAGTCGACCAACAAGAACTTGATCATTGTGATCAAGAAGTTACAAGATAGGAATCCCAAAGACTAGCATACCCAACTTCGTTTCCTCCTATGGGAAAATCGTACCCATCACAAGGCTGCCCTTGGAGATTCCCCTTACCATCTCGTTTACAGCTTGGAGCCCGTTTTCTCCATACATTTGAAAATCCCTACCCTCCAGTTCATCAACTATTTTGATGAAGGGGGAGACCGCAGAGAAGCTCGCTTCGCCGAGCTGCTACACCTAGAAGAAGTATGAGACTGTGCAATAGAAAATTTTGCCAAACATCAGGGCGTAGTCAAAATATGGTTCAACCATCGAGCCAAAATTAAGGCTTTTTGCATTTCCGATCTGGTCCTTTATTGGGACAAGGTCCACTAAAAGAAAGGGGGACATAACAAATTCGACAAGCTTTGGCTTGGCCCCTTTTAGATTGCTGAAATCCTTGGAGATAATGCTTTAGTTTAAAGACTTTGGCTGGTGAAGATGTCTCATTGTCTATTAGTGGGAAACACCTTAAGAATTGCTTCCAAGCCTAATAACTTCTAGAGTTGTTTGTGTAAATACCTATACATAGGTTAAGGTAGGTTTCCCTGCTTTGTCCTTCTGCTTTTCTTGTTTCTCGGCTGTTTTTGTTTTTGACCTTGGAAGAGTCTTTGTGTTCTGCTGTGGTGGCCATGCTTGGCTCGATACACGATTTTCCCTATTGCCCACTCTTGCGTTGTTCTCTAGATAATCCTTCATTCCCTATTACTAACCTCTGAGAGCCCCCAAGCATTGGTTTTCCCCTTTCAAACTCTAAACTAACCTGGGATGGTGTCCCACTTAAATTTCCTGCATCTATCATGGAACACATAGAAACACATTTTAAAATTCCAAAGAATGGTATAGTGACTACTAAGAAGGTTGGATAAGTGAAAAATCTAAAGTCTGCTCCAGTGACCACTGTGGTTCCCAAAGCCCATAGTGAGCTTCGTTGCTTACATGATTGAGCAGAAAGAAAAAGAAAAGTGTTGCAAAGAAAATATCAAATGAAAAGAATAGACAATATAAAAACAACAACCGTATGGGTGTGCAAATATCTCTACCGGGGCTATGGATGCCTGGTTGGCAGTAGAGCTATATTCATTGGGTCACAACAATAACTTTGTCGGGGCTATGGACACCCGACTGGTAGCGGAGCAATGTCCAGGTTACTTTTGGGGTCAGGTGAATTACGTAGCTTGTCCTTTCTGATTAGTGGTTTCCCATGCTATCTCTAAGGAAAGGAAATGAACTCACCAAGCACACACCTTCATGATGATGTCATGACGTGATTCAATTTCGCCTTCCTTAACTTGCTCTTAGTTCAACTTTGAAATTTAGCAATGTTGTGCGAAACCATAGATCATGGGTTCAGAATGAATATTTATCTTTAAAACGTCGGGAGCGTTCTCCCAGCGGAGTCGGAATTTTTTGTGCCTCTTGCACACATGCCCCGTTCAGAATAGGCACCCTCTCTTTCCTTTTGGCTTGCTGGGTCCATTTTTCTTTGCCTCATTTTGTGTGCCCCATTTTGATGTCCTTGATGGTCAACACGTTCTCAAAAGTCTTATTTTAGGGTTGACCCAATTTTTCCCCTTTGAAAATGCTAAGTCTTAAGCCCTTTCAGGTTTTCTCTGTTAGTTGGCTTTCCTAAAGTCCGTGGGACCCTTCGGGCCCGAACCCTCTGGTGTCCCCTCTCAGGTTTCCCTTTGCGGGTTTCTCTTTCGGTTTCGTTGTTCCATAAGGCAAGCGAATGGTGTCTTCCCGGCCTTTGGACCCCGTTGCTTCGATAGCCATCTGAATCACTTCTTAAACTTGGCAGTTGCACCCACGTCTTTCCTGCCCTCAAACCCTGACCCTCGGACTTTCATCTCCGAAATTTTGTTTGTGTTTCGTCGATTCTAGTGACCATCCTCTGACGTCTTCATGGACTCTGGACCCCAGAGTCCTCTTCGCCATTTGGATTGCCTTGCCAGATTTTCCAGTGGTTGTGCCCCGATGTCTTTTTGGACCTCGAGCCGAGGTTCTCCCGTTGGCATCCCGAGATTTGAATACACCTACCTAATCTGTCGCCGTATCAAGCATTTACTAAGGCATTAATTACACTAGGGACTATTTCAATAAGTTTTGGCTTATCATTTTCACATGTCAAGAGTATTTGAAGAGCCCAATGTCGCCTCAGCAATCATCTCCTTCGTGCTCAGACTCCGGCTTCTCCGTTCTTCAAGGATTTGGTCTTCTGTTGCTTCGGGCCCTCCAAGTAGGATCACCATCTTCTTGCCTTTCCACTTCTTCCTAAAAATCATGGGTCAAAATAAGGGAAAAGTAAAATAAACCTTAAAGTCTTCTAGGATGGTGCCTTAACATTAAAACCCACAAGTTAAAAAATTGAAAAACAATCGTTTGAGGGTTAAAACCAAAAATCGAAACATCCATGTCCCATCGTTGTTCTCCCGAAGGGCGATTGCATCATCCGGGCCCAGGCCTTTCCTCGGTCGTGACTTTAGCTTAGAAAATTTTGCTTTGACAGTGAAGTTTCTCTTTGGTTCGGACCCCTGAAATTCCTTGACCGTTTCGTTGTTCCGAATGGCGGCTTCGTTTCGTCTTCTCGGCCCCCGGACTCTCGTAATGCAAAGTCCACCGCAAACTTGCAACAAAATAAAACTTTGAAGTTGTCCTCAGACCCTGGCCCTCAGACTTCCATCCCCACACTGCCATCTCTACTTCGCCATTTCAAATGACTGCCACTTGACATCTTTTCGGTTCCTAGGCTCCGGTCGCCCTTCCACTATGCATAATTTGAACAATGGAAATTGAAATGTCCAAACTTTGCTCAGACCCCAGCCTCTAGAATTCCATCGCCAAAATTCCATGTTGCTTTCGCCGTCCTGAACAACCAAACCTGTCTGCCTTTTTGGACATCGGGCCCTGAACCTCAATCCACCTTTGGAAGTTTTACCAACTAACAAGCCTTCCTGGGTTTGATCTTCTGGACTTCCGTCTCCAGAATTCCATCCGCATTTCGTCGTTCCACATGGCTATCCCTAGGAAGCTTCCTGACCCCTTCGAGCCAAACTCCGGAGCCCACCTCCTAGGGTGCCCTTTGCCCTGCACTATTTCAAACAACCAACCCTGGATGACTTTCCTACAGCTAAGGCCTGGATGCCAAAATGATGGCTCAAACAACCTCCAAATTGAAAATGGACTTCGACAAATGTGCTAAAAATGGACCTTCTTTCACACCAACCCTTTATTGAACAAATGCAAGATCGGGAAAAGTCATTGGGAGTAACTTACCTTGTTTTCCCTTCCAAACAACATTTTTCCAGAGGAAGTCTGGCCCTTGGGGTCCGGGTCACCTGTTTGCCTTCCAATGTTATTATTATCAAGTGTTAGACTTTTCTTAAATGAATGTTGTGGATCTAACCTTGATTTGCAAGGATTTGTTCAATGCTACGTTCTCATGTTAATGTTGCTAACTCTCATCTCTCTATGAAGGATTTATGGAATCTAGTGCAGAGGCCTCTGGGATGGCCAAGGACAAAGGGAAGAGAACTGCCAAAGCCCCTCGAGGCAAAGAAGATAAAGATCAAATGAAATATCAATTCCATGGGGCACCCTTGCATTCCAAGGTCATAAATAGTTGGAAGAATATCACAAACACCAATATTAGACATATCAATATTGATGAGTTTACACGAAGAGTCAGAATAGACCCAAAGACAAATAATACAAAATTGATTAGAGGAAATGGACTTGCCAAGGCTGCAAGTTTCCCGCCTACCTTGGTGGACCCCGAGTTGGTAATGGAATGTCGGGAGGCATACCAAATTGAAACAAGGACCATCATGGACAGAGATGGCAACGTCCTAGATAATATGTCCCCTCTTGGGATAAATAAAACCTTCGACATCCCCACCTTCGAAAGCATGGAGACCCCAACCATTCAGGACTGCAAAGCATTATGGGATCAAGATCCTTTAAAATACAAGAAACTAATCAACCAATACTGGTTCAAAGATAGGCGGGGCAGTGCTGCCAAAGTCCCTCAAGAGCTCTACCACAACGATTTCTTCAAGGACTATCACAACCTAGTCACCCTACTCAACAAAGTAATGCGCCTTCTTGTTGCGGCCCTCTTCCAGGAATGGATGCTATATTTTGTTGAACAAATTATCTGTGGGGATGACATTGCATTCTATTGGGGGGAGATAATCAACAATTGCTTTCATGAGCAATTCGTCAATGTGAAGAAGACCTCCAAATTCTACATGACGTCCTACCTAGTCTATTTGCTTGCCGATCAACGAAATTATAGTGGATTGTCTGTAATGACCAATGAGGCATCGGGAAGAGTGCTTAAACCCTATGGAAAATACCCTCAGCTACAGTATAGGAATTTCAAGGACTATTGTAGGGTAAATGATGCTTTTACTGCCTACATCATTCAGTTGCTTGGAGGTGATTTTGAGAGAAGAGTCTCTCACAATGCTAGGGCACTTCTTAAGCACTACGCCTTCCTATTCACATAATTTCCCAAGTTCACCTACATTCGTGCCAAAAGATTCTTTGAAAGGCCAAACAAGCTGCCCTGGTATCCTAATGACCAGATTATACTATTGGAACTAACTCAATAGCTGCAACACATACACAACATTCTAAGCAGTAAGCATTTGGCAGGAACCCCTTATCCCCACGCACTTGGCCAGGGAGTGTATGAAATCCATACTTCCCAATGCTTAGGAAATTTAGAGAAGGAGCTGGCCAAATACCACTTTAGACAACATATAGCTTGGCTATGGATGGACCCATATGGTCATATTAGAAAGGCACCTGGACCAGAGTATGCCCACCTCCACCACGTTGAGGATTTTTGGGATAATTTCAAAGACGACTTTGAAGTATGGATACGTCATTAAATACGTATGATGACATACTTTGTGAAAAGGGTGAACCTATGTCCGGTTCCAAATCCGCTTGAAGAGGAGGAGAGCATAGTGATTGACCCAAGGTATAGTGCCATTGAAAATATTTTTTTGCCTTTAATTGATTGGGACAAGCTAGAGGTTGATGACCTCGATATTCTTACCAAGCCCGTTGAGGCTCAAACAAAGGCATGGATTGATGGGCGGGTCGCTCAACTAAAGAAACAAGGAGTCACCTTAACATTCAAGGGGCTCGAAAGTGAGCCAAGTGGTTCTGATGGTGGGATGGATGCCACTACAATTGGAGAAACATCCAAATACTTGCCATCTGTCAAGTTGAGAAAGAGAAAGGAGGTTGATGAGCAACAATCTAACTCAAAAGTGTATGCCAGAAAGGCCTCAGAGGGCGAGCCTCCTAAGAAGCATAGAAGAACAAGCAGCGTCACAGAGATGCGTGTAATACCTGAAGATCCACTCCATGAGGGAAAGGAGATGGAGGCTGACCCACCAAGGTCTCCACCCGCTTCTGCTATTGCCACCATCCCACCCACTTCACTTGCAATAGCTACTTCCTCTCTATATACGGTGGACATTGCTATCCACCTTGCCTCCACTTCTCTGATCGCACAGGTCATATCAGTGGATTCATCCTCCACCACAACCTCTCCAACCTCATCATTCTCCATGTCCCCTTCCCTTCCACCTGCTTCATCTATTGTTGCAATGCCTGCCCTCACTCTCCTAGAGTCCTTTGTCAAGTATATGCAAAATGTGCCATCTGAACTTTCGGGAATGCTTGCAAATCCAATGGTGCAAGTTTCAATCACCTAGGCAATGGTTAACGCCCCAGCTCTCCCTCCTCCTATAGAACCACCTAGAATGGAGGCTACAATACAAATCTCGGATGAGCTCGAATGACGACAACTGGAGGTAGTCAAGAGGCTGGAAGATGAGGAATTTGAGTATCATGAGCATCTAATATACGAACATCAGGTGATCGATGAGGTGGCCTATGATTCTTCCAATGAGGACAATGAGGATGTAGGGACAAACATAATCCAAAAAATAGCTAATCTAGAGCTCGACGTAGAGTGGAACAAGCAACTCAAGGAGATTGGGGACAAAGAGGTTGAAGGATAGCCTATGATTGAAGAAATAATTGTTGCTCTAGAGACTAAGGCTAGTAGGTCTCCTATGGAAGGACATGACCAAACCCTAAAGCATGATGAAGAAACATCCTTCCATGAAGATGAACAAGAGGATAGGCCTAAGTAAGGTGGGCTACTACCAAGATGAAGAAGAAAGGGTGCTGAAAGGGAAGACCACCCTAACAAGCAACTTCTCACCAAATATCCTACCAAACATATAATGCTCGTGCAAGATTCCAACGAGGAGAAGGAAGATGCAAGAATTGAGCAGGAGGCCCTTAATGACAAATCCATTGAACTCGGGGTGGGGGACATAAAATATCGACATGAATCACCCAAGGAAGGACCCCCAATGCCCAACTGGCTAGAAAGATAGCTTGAAAAGAGAACTCCTACCCGAAAGGATCCGAAAGCAAGATTGGAGACAATACTGGCTACAGCTCAGATTAGTACCAAGAAGGATAAGAAGCCTAGAATCAGATCAAAGGTAACAATGGATGCCTCCAGATCCAGGGTAGTGAAAATAGCTATGCCGATGGTTGGAGAACAAGAAATAAGCTATAACATCTCCACCATTGACTTGGGAGTGGCCACCAGGGAGCAGAAGGTTGACCACCTTTGGGAATCAGTCACCATAATGGTGCACCTTATCCAGCAGGATAAGGTTTCAAAGGAAGATCTCAAGGAACAGGTGGTTGATCTGATAGCCTACATTCAACAATGGTCATCTTTGGATGAACAACCTACCACATCATCAGCCCCACCACATTTTTTTTCCCAAGAACTGATCAACAAGCTAGAAAGGAGGAACTTGGATAGGACCACAAAAAATTGGTTCCAACAGGTCTTGAACATTTGGAATACAGGCATCAATTTGGTTGTCTGAATGGAAAACAAGTTCCTAGACGTGAAAACGTCTCTTGAAGGCACGAGGCGAATCTACAAAGAGTTCCCAAAGAATTATAAGGTTGCCTACCCAAAAATGGAGGCTATCCTCACACTGCCCAGTGTGGTTTGGGAAAAGGACCTTGCCTTCAAGGATGATGACCACTGGCTAATGGATGTGTGGAAGTGGGACTTCGATCATCGAAAGGGGAGGCTAGAACAGATCCTAGAACGAGTAATTCTGGATATTGAATGGGCCAAAGTGGCCAGAGGAGATTGTGTTAGATACCTCATTTTGATGATAGGATAAGAGATGCCTGCTGTTAATATCAATCCGGAAAGCATAAAGCCTCACTTTTGAAGGAGGATGGAAAAGGGAATGTCATCTAAGGTTACCACAAACTTTATGAGCTTTGCTGCTTGAGCTTTCACCTAGTCTGAGATTTTCAAGGACCACGCTACCAAGTATGATGAAGACTAGGAAAATCTCGTTAACAATTCCAAGGAATGGAGTTACCAAGTGCTAAGGTCTACCATCATTGAGGTGGACAAGCTTTGGCCAGTAATCTTGAGTTTCATGGAGTATGCAGATTTGAAGAAATGGGAAGGAAACCCTATCATTGATGAATAATTTCTAAAAGAATAGTTGCAACAAAGAGAAATCAAAAAAAGATAAAAATGCTATAGTGCTGCTACTAGAAGACAAAACAGGGAAAAGACAAAAGATGTATTTTAAAATGTAATATATTTGGGGGTAGGTGAAACCCTATTGTAAAGTGAATCTTGGCCACACAATGGAATTGAATCTTGGCCACTCATTTCATTTCTTGGAAACTATAAATATGGGTCTCCTCCTCTAAATTCAAGAGAGTGGAGTTGTTGTAAAGACATGTTGCATAAATTGCAATAGAAATACAATGATTTTGGTGTATTTTCGATTTCTTCCCATGTTTCATGATTCTTCTCCCATAAGTTAAGATTCTAGTTTGAGTTACTTTGTTGTTCTAATTTCCTTTTTAGATGTCCTTAGTAGATTTAGTAATGTTGTCTTTGGTTGTGAAGATTCCTACTATGTGTATGCTTTTCTCGTCCATACTTTTAGTCATTTTCTGCTAGTAGGTGACTATGCAAAGTTAGTCTGGTCTCTGATTTTATAGCTGCTCTTTAAACTTTATCTTTATTGACATATATATGGTGAATGAATGATGAAATATCTGCAGTCCTTAGAAGATAGCATAGATTTCATGGCATTATGAAATTTTTGATTAAGTGAAATTCTATTTTAAGGAAACTGTCCATAGTAGGAACCTCCATGATCACTATTCATCGATAGTTGCAGGTCCAAGAACCTTCTCTCTTCCCTGCCCTTTTCCTTTTTTTTAAGAGATAACCTATGCTAAGGTTCATTGCACATTGTAAAGCCAAATTTAATGATAAGATGGAGTTCAAGACTGTTGTTTGAACTTGCAGCAAAAGTGCAGTAATTTCCTATCTAAAGAACTTTGTTCATAGATCCAATTCTCCTACAACTTTGATTCACATAAGACCGCCTTGTGATTCCAACAAATCACATCACAAATCAACTGATATATTCCAAGCACCATCATGACCTGACATCCGAGAGACCTTGGGATAGTGTTATGCAATTTGATTGTGGAAGATTGTCTTTCAAGAGAGGTAATGCACCTGTGCGTTTCTTGTTTTGAGAAGTGCATAAAAACACCATCAACAAGATCCTATTCTTAGGATATATACCATGTTAAAAAAAAATTCACCTTATCTCTTGGAGGCCCTATTCCTAGCCACAGGAAAATTAGAGAGAAAGTAGCACAAGAAGAAGAAATGAAACATTTGATGCCTCAGGTAGACTTTCCAGAAACATCAAGTTCTTAGGGATTGGCTGTTCTAGTGGTTCCTCGAAGTGATCTTCCAAAGGATCTTCCAAAGAAATCAAGTGGTTTTTGGCCCTTTTTTGATTATTTAATTTAGTATATAGAGACTGAGGGAATGGGTGAGAATACACTTGAATTTGAGGAGGTGAATCATGTTTTACCTTCCCCACCTAGGGTTCACATTAAAGAGTAGAAATTTGATTAATCCCAAAACTAGGGGAGATGTAGTAAATGATGTCAAAACCCTAGCTTACACAAAGTTTAGGTTTGATGACCATTTTGTTAAATATAAAGAATTTAAATATTTTTTTATGAAAAATAAAATGGAGAAATTATTTAGGGAAATTAATAATGTTGGAGCAATAATTTCACCTTAGGATAGAGAGGAAATAAAAAAAATTGTTGCAAATGTTGATTCCTACATCAACAGTATAACTCTTGAAGAGGCAAGAAAAAAAGTCCAAGACAGTGGGTGCTTGCTACTACCAAACTAGGATATTTCTTTTTCTATGGATATAAAAATAGTAAGAAGACAACAAACAAATCAAGATGTGTTAGCATAAGAAGAGAAGGAAAACGATCTGTATTTTGGATCAAGATTCAACACTAAACATGAGTCTCTAGAAATATGGGCAGTTCTTCTAGAAACTCAAAAGCCTCAAATTGCCATCAATTTCAATGAGCTTATTAGAATCATTATTGTTAGAAGGCCTTATGACACCACTGCCCCACAAGTAACATCCCTAGTGGTTAGTACAACTATGTTCCTTCATTTGTGCCAGTGGTGAGCTAGATTCAACCATAGTAAATAACAACATGGATGATATAATCAAATTGGAATCAAGCTTGGAAAATTTTAATAAGGAGGCCAAAGAAATTTTGGATGCAAGATATAATTCCCACATTAATAAAAATGCTAAATTTCTTGAGTATAGTTGGCCATCAAAAGGGACTTATGCTTCATGGGTTGAAAAGTACCAAGAATAAGCAGCTAGCTCAACATGCTCATCATTTTATCCTCATAATTTTTTTTGAGGTTTCAGGTAGTTGTAGATGTGCCAGAATTTAGTTTCCGTCAGTGGTTTGATTAAATTAATTTCTTCAAATGAATTCAGGAATTGTTCTCTTTGTCTCTTCTAAGAAAGAAATCTATTCTATTATCAATTTATTACACCACCTAGCTTGTAACATTTTTTTTTGTAAAGTGGGCCAAGTGTCAACTATGCTCCTTAAGCTTGTATTTTTAGTCTTCTTATTTATATAGAATTGTGTATCATTATCAAGAGTTTGTGAATTATATTTTGAGTCTAGATTTTTAGTTTGTAGAGTTTCATTATGGTTTTTTGTTGTTAAGATTTGTAATTTTTTTTTCTAAATTAGCAATGTACCTTTGATCAATATGAATACATTCTTTTGATATGTTATTGTCTCTAAATTTGTACACAAGAATATATGAATACATTCTTTTGATATGCTATTGTCTCCAGATTCGTACATAATATTTTCATGAATAAAATAATTAGGGATTATGGAGTTCTCCTTTGAAAATTTCTTTCACTTTGTATTTTATTCATAACTTGTATTGAAGGAATGGATTAATTTTCTTTCATTAAAATATAGGAGATATTATTGTTGTGAATGGATTGTTAAGAAGAATCATATTGAAATTCATTTATTGGTCTTCTTATTATAGGATAATAACAAAATTTTGACTATTAGAGTATACTTAAATTTCTACGAAGAGAAATTTGTAGGGCTTTATGACTCTTTTACCCTAGATAGGCACTAATGAAATTAGGATAATACTCATCAATCCTAGAAAAAATATTTAAAATAATAAATCCAAAACCACTTGTAAATTATTGTTAATTATTATTTTTATTTTATACAAGGTTCTTGGAATTTACAATGATATCATAATTGTAGTATTGTGTTGTAAGAATCCTTGTCATGTAGGTCTAAGAAATAATTTTCTATATATATCATTTTCATTATATGAGTATTTTAAATTGATACCATAAGGGAAACCAACCTTGGTTATGCAAAGCCTAAAGTGCAAAGGAAGTCTATTTTGTCAAATAATTTTGTATGTGTTGGCTAGCTACCTAATATCCTTGAATATAAGACATGGTTTACCTTGAGAGGTTATTTAGGAATCAATTGGAAAAGCAAAAAAACTCCAAAATTTTATGTCATATAAATGATCAATGTCTTACCTTGGGCTAATTAGTTAAATTTTATAATTAACTAAATTAAGATTTGAAGGAATGAACAAGGAACTAGTTTTGATCATGCTTAAATGAGATATTCTTGCAAGGGGAATATATAATACTCATCAAGGTATTGATCAATAGTTTCTTAATTTTACTCATACACATATAATGATGTCTCCTTAGGTGTTATATATATAGTCATAAGGAGGTTTTAGTAATAATTTATATCACAACTCCAAATTGTAACACCCCGCAACAAGACCCTAGAGGAAAACACACAACTCCACATAAAAATGGTACGATTTTTTTTAAACAGTAAATTAAACCTACTAGTACAAATGTAAAACTTAACACAGGTCTAAACTAAGTCCTCTAAGGTCTGTGACAACGTTATCAAGATTCCCATAAACAAATTTCATAAAACAAAATACATAATATTAAATTAAATCAATTGACATTATAAACTATCCATTTCATAACAAAGATAATGAATAAAAAGAACATCACTTCTGCCACCACAGACAATAGTCAATGAGAATACTAACATTGAGTTAACAAGAGTATATATTGTAAATATCATAATCATATCCAAATCTACATAATCCAAGAATGCCACATGAACCACCTTCAGTACCATAAGTATTCAATAGTATCTCAAGATAAGATATCCTAGGTAGTGACTTCTCAGAATAACAACCCCAATAAGCAACTCCCCAAGATATCAAATCTTGAGTACTACTCATTCTCCAAGGAGCCGCCAAGTACACAGGTTAAAGTACACATGTAAACTAAAACATACATCCCAATTTGTTAATAACCAAGGTACAACATTAATCATCAAGAATTCCTCATATAATCCATTCATTTTCACATCATTAATTTAAGAAAATATATTAGAAAGGTTTACAATGAGTTGCAAGGTAATATAATTACATCAAGAGTAGCAATTTCTCCTTGAATACAAGTAGGATAGTACAACCGATAAATAATAAAAGATACATCAGTTATAACATGATACAAATACAAGAGTAATGGTCCACATGAACTAGTACACTGCAAGGTTCTTCATTCCAGTAGAAGTCATCACAAACATGGACAAGAGAGGGAACCCAATCGATAACAAGGCATGTTCCACCCAGCCATGTGGTACCCCAAGGTCCACCCCCCATGCAAGGAGATAGTGAAAGGATCCCACAACAAAAAGGGCAACAAGGTGACAAAACACAACATAACAAGGCTAACAAAATATCCACATATAAGTACAGCATAACACTGCACGAAAATGCCATAGTAACCAAAGATGCACATAAACATCATAAGGAAAGCCCATCATGACATAACAATTTTGTAGTATAGGAGATTTTCATCGCATGGTTCAACATGGGTTGCCATGATAGTCCTTTACTTGATGTCGACCCCCATCTATGGTTGTCCTGATAGTCATACATTCGGCGTCAGCCCCATAGGGTTACACATGCAAGATCAATTATCCTTTTGTGGTGACAAGGACATTGGTCTTGTCGAACATGCCTTCTCTTTCCATCCTTAGCTTGAACAAGCACTAACAGCATGGAAGAGGCATCCAATTATCTTTATTAAGTGAATCTCTACCCAACCCTCTAAATAGTTTATTATGTTTCCATTTGGTTAGGAAAATCTCACGTGGGTTGTCCTTGACACCACTTTGTGCATCAGCCCCCACTAAGAACCACTCCCCCTTCTACATCATGAAATCAACATAAACAACAAGGTGACTCACTAAACATAAACCCATAATGTGTGATCATACCCTAAGGCAAGGCATGAATCATCCCGTGCAAGCGTAACTATGGAGCAAGGAAATGAAGCAAGAATGGTCTCCCCCTCCAAAACACATAGTACAAACATATTATCCCAAAACCAAAATTTAAGAAAAATAATAAGTCACAGTCTAAATTACACACAAGACCAAGAGCACCAACAATAACACCCGATCAACCCTTTTATTACATCAATAATGACTCACTAAATAGTATAATTGACATTTGCAAGACACATTTATCAAGGCATTTCTGCTTTACTTTCACTAACCAAGTAACTAATCCTTTACTTATTAAATCAAGTCTCTTCTATTTATATTTCTCTCACTTTAAAATTGTAACTGTTAAGTTTCAATCAATTAATCAACACAACATTACTACCACTAAACTCCTCATCTTATCTACTTTTGATGTTGTTTAAATAAGAAATATATCAATACAAATATAATTACAATTAACAATATACAATCATATTATCATTAACCATGTTATTTTAATAAAGACAAAATATATATATACAACCAAACAGATTGCAATTTTTGTGTTATAATGTATAACACATGCACTTAAAGAAATGTCATATGCGCTGGAAATTTGAAAGATAACAAGTATTTTTTTTAACATATTGAATTTACATAATTGAAACTAAACAAAAAACTTACACTTATTTATAAAATTTAATAGTATAATATGAAGACAACAAGGTCTCTTTATTCTTATTTACATAACTAAATAGTATTGATACTCCAAGATAGAGGCTGAAACTTCACCATTTATAATTCATAACAAAAGTTCGATAATGACAAGGCATTATTCAATATAAAAGAATATTTCTCTGTTAAAAAAAAAATCGACATAGTAATTGAATCTTATTCTTACGACTAAGCTAAGGATGTATTAGTATAATTCGTTGTGGCTTTGTTTGATTTACAAGCACACTAAGGATGTAATGACGGACTAAGGCAACTGTCAACTCAGAGAGAATTAAGGATAGCATTCACTGCCTTATGGATGCTAAGACTCCTATTCACAAGGATCCACCATACATATCATCAAAATACTAAAACATGAATGGTTAAAGATTAAAGAAATGCCATACTTAACAGAGAAGACGAACCATACATGAACAACATGAATTCAATCCACATTCGGCAAGGATGAAGGAATGATAGCTGATATACTAGCATGCATTGGAGCCCATAACAACATGACAAAGATCACAAGGAGAATCACATAATACGCAGTATGACTTTACTCCATTGGTAAATTAATTCGAAGGTATTTAAAGGCTCAACTTCTATATAAATGAGCCTATGTTGCCAAGGTCGATAGAGATTGATAGAAGGCCGATCAGACTAAATTCTTAGTTTAAAGGGATGACGTCGGTAAGGGTCAAGCCACCGAAATCAGGCAACAATGTGAAGTTTACGGCGGAAGGTATGGGATAAAAGAGGGGATGCACACAGGGGCCAAATCAATACAAAATGTGCTTTCCTTGCTCGATACAAAACTTAGCTATATCTATGGCGGAAATAGAGAACTCGATAAAGAAAAATTTCATTTAAAACAAAGATACAAAAGCTGGAAAACATATAATACAGGTAAACCCTACCTTCAACCAAAGCACAAAAAGAACCTGTATTGGTAGCGACTCTTCCAGTATCTAGAGCTAAAATAAAGACTCTACTTTGTACACAAGAACATAAGAGATTTTGACAATAATTTCCAGCCAAGGTCAAAAACATAAAGAGCCAGATAACAGAGCTGACAACAACATAAAATGTACTCAATAAGGAGGAAGGACACAAGATTACATCACCTATTTTCAAGGAAATAAAAAAATAGATAGCACATTTACATTATTCATTCAGAAAAACAAATAATTCAGATAAAGCATGGAACCTGGAATATTCGAGTCACGGAGCTGCAAGTTTGTCAGTTTTAAAGACAAGGTACAGATTCAACTTCTTCCCAAAAGCATCAAATTTTCTTCCAAAGCAAGCTTCCAAACTCTATAGCCCCCAATCTCCAATCTACAGTATATAATTTCCAAGAAACAGAAACCCCCCCAAAACAGATCTCTCATACAAAATGTGAGATCTATTTTTCCTTCTTTTCCAAAAAGGTCCAATTGCCCCTCTTTTAGATAACTACAACTAATCTAATTATTGCATTTTTCCTCTCTGTAACTATTTTCTCCTCCTTTCTTTTAATAGTTTGTTTTTTTTAATTTTAGATTTTATCTCCATTCCTTTATAATAGTGCAATCCCCAACATGTTAATAATTTGTGAATAAAACTCAATCTAAATATTAAATATTTAAATTTATTACTTAACATTTTATTTAATATTTCATGTACCATAAACTATTTAATATTTATTTGTTAAATAATTCTTTTCTGAGACACAATTTAATTATTTAAATCAGAGAAATATTGTTAACAATTTATTTATTAGAGCTATAATTTATAATAATTCATCTATTTAAATTAACCAATACCTTTTAAAACACAATTCTTTGCAATATAGTAAAATCTATCAAGGCATCAAATTGAAATATACTCAATAAACATAGTACCCAAAATACTTGAGCATCGAATGAAACAAAAGACAAAACGACAGCAACAATGGCAAACCAACACAGATGGACCACACAAACAGGGAATGACAAAAAAACACACACCCTCGTCAAAGATGATGGAACGACATGGGGAACCCGATGCTATCTCTGAAACAATAACCTCCATTGGGTATAAGGAACGCTCTAACCTGAAAATTTAGGTGTAGTTGATGCTTGGTACCTACAACCTATATTAATCCCACAGTCGAACATGTGCATAGAGAAAACAATCAATCACACCGTGAAGGGAAAGTCATGGCATCGCAAGGCACTCACAAGTGAGTGATGAGACCTTGTTCCCCTTCACCCATACATCAACACATAGTAATTGATGAAAAAACATTGTTAGAAAACACATCACATTTATATACACGATATCTCATATAAATAAATAAGCAAATTAAGTAAACAGGTATTAGTATAACATCAGATACAATAGTGTCATCATAATCTAGCATCAAAGAGTCATAATCAACTAAGTAACATCAAAATTATCATCAAACAATATAAAAATGTCTAAGTGCATCCAAGAAGTTGTCTAAAACAAAAGTAAACTGAGGGGCACTACATCCTGCCCCCTAGGATCAGGCTTACTCCTGGAAGCTTGCAAACAAATATGGGCCAAAACTCACAAAATCGGAATACATCTTCCCAAGAAACAAAAGACTTGACACTAGGATCCCATTGGACCCTCACTAGGACCATGACTCACCTCTTGAGGGTCAATCCCCGAAGCTACGGAATGAGTACAATTACCAAAGAATGCTACCCATCCTCTACCAAAAGTCTTTCCAATCAAACCCTAGTGCTTGGCCTGGCGGTTATCCACTGCTACAAACACCCTGTGCGATCTTCTTGCATCTCCTATTGTCAACTCTGAAGTCGCCGACCTTTGACTAAACCTAGATGTTCCCTTCTGAGGACAATGTCGAGCAATGTGACCCTACTGACCACAAGAGAAAAATCTTGTGCCTCTACCATAACCCCAACCACCTGAGGGTGCACTAGGTTGCTAAAAATTTCCTCCACTAACTGCAAACTGTGAGCTCTAAGCATGCTAGTTAGGACGATACTGCTTAACTCATCGCCAAATCTAATCTTTCCTTCTTTGGAACTGACTAACATGTTGAGATTGAGAGTTCACAAGTTTTGACTAGGAGTGTTGTTGTTGCTTCTCACCCTTAGCAGGTGATTGATGTCCCTTAGAGGAACCTGCAGCTAGAGATGGACCACCATGTGATCTGACACCAACTAAAGGTGCACTACCGATCTGTACACCTATATGACCACCTAAAGGCATAACCAAATTCTCCTCAACTAACTGAGCTTTCTCCACATCTATCTCCATAGTTTTCGGCTCAAATACTCAAACACCCCAACTGATACGGGCGTTCAAGCCCTTGATAAAATGTTGTACTAACATACTCTCATCATCACCTATGCCTGCATACTGCTTGAGCTCATAAAATCTCCTCTCGTACTACTCAACTAACATCGCCATCTCCCTTAGCTCATGGAACTCATCCACGTGACGCTGTCACCAATGATCAGGCAAGAACCAAGCTTTGAATCACTCTAGGAACATTTCCCATGACACTGAGTCTATCTCCAAATGGAGCTTATGCTCCTCCAAACACCACCATGTGGAAGCAAAACCTCATAGATGCATGATATCACACCTACCCTTGGTATTGCTACCATATGGGTGCATGGAGAAACACCTGTTTAGATCAATCAACCATCTCTCATCCTCCAAACCACTACCAGTCCCATCAAATGTAGGAGGACGAGCTCTCAACAAATCTCTCATATGCCCCACTAAAATTGCATCCTGCTCTGCAGTAACTTCCTTTCTCTTGGGAGACCTCTCCCTCTCCCTAACTATCAACTGCTCACCTTGTAGTCTCAGACCAAGATGACCAATTATATCCTCAAGTAAGTTTCGCAACTGTGTGCCATCCAATCCTGGTTGACCCGGGTTCTGATTTCCACCACCCTGGTTACTCTATGAACTCTAATGTTCCTCATGGTCAGATTCATGGGAATTCTGAGGGGAGATTCCTGATGATTATCCTCGTGGCCACCACCATGACCTCTACAACGTCCTCGACCTCGACCCCTACCTCTAGGCATAATCTTACACAAACACCACGAAAGACAATTTCAATTATAAGATGAGGTCAAGAAAGGATTCATAAACTTCAAAATCTACACATCTACTACAGCTTAATGGGCTCTTGAATATACCCAGAGCACCCAGTGTTTTAACTTGGGCTCTTCAATACCATGTGTAACGCCCCGCCACAAGACCCTAGAGGACAACACACAACTCCACATAAAAATGATATAACTTTTTTTGTAAATAGTAAATTAAACTTACTAGTACAAATGTAACACTTAACATAGGTCTAAACTAAGTCCTCTAAGGTCTGTGACAACGTTATCAAGCTTCCCATAAACATATTTCACAAAAAAAAATCCATAATATTAAATTAAATCAATTGACATTATAAACCATCCATTTCATAACAAAGATAACGAATAAAAAGAACATCAATTTCAACACCACAAACAATAGTCAATGAGAATAATAACATTGAGTTAACAAGAGTATATATTGTAAATATGATAATCATACCCAAATCTACATAATCCAAGAATGTCACACGAACCACCTTCGGTACCATAAGTATTCAGTAGTATCTCAAGATAAGATATCTTGGGTATTGACTTCTCAGAATAAGAACCTCAAGAAGTAACTCCCCAAGATATCAAATCTTGAGTACTACTCATTCTCCAAGGTGCCGCCAAGTACACAGGTTAAAGTACACATGTAAACTAAAACATACATCCCAACTTGTTAATAACCAAGGTACAACATTAATCATCAATAATTCCTCATATAATCCATTCATTTTCACATCACTAATTTGAGCAAATATATTAGAAAGGTGTACAATGAGTTTCAAGGTAATATAATTACATCAAGAGTAGAAATTTCTCCTTGAATACAAGTAGGAGAGTACAACCGATAAACAATACAAGATACATCAGTTATAACATGATACAAATACAAGAGTAATGGTCCACATGAACTGGTAAGCTGCAAGTTTTTTCATTCCAGTAGAATTCATCACGAACACAGACAAGAGAGGGAACCCAATGGATAACAAGGCACGTTCCAACCAACCATGTGGTACCCTAAGGTCGACCCCCTGTGCAAGGAGATAGTGAAAGGGTCCAACTAAAAAAAGGACAACAAGGCGATAAAACAGAACACAACAAGGCTAATAAAATATCCACATATAAGTACAACATAACACCACATGAAAGTGCCACATTAACCAAAGATGCACATAAACATCATAAGGAAATCCCATCATGACATAACAAGGTTGTAGTACAAGAGAGTGTCAACTCATGGTTCATAATGGGTTGTCTTGACAGTCCTTTGCTTGATGCTAGCTCCCATCTATGGTTGTCCTGACAACCATACATTTGGCACTGGCCCCATAGGGTTACACATGCGGGACCAATTATCCTTATGTGGTGACAAGGACATTGGTCTTGCCAACCATGCCTTCTCTTTTCGTCCTTAGCCTAAATGAGTGCTAACGACATGGAAGAGGCATCCAATTATCTTCATTAAGTGAATCTCTACCCAACCATCCAAATAGTTTATTATGTTTTCATTTGGTTAGGAAACTCTTACGCGGGTTGTCCTTGATGGCACTTTGTGTGTTGACCCCCACTACAAGCCACTCCCCCTTCTTCATCATGGAATCAACATAAACAATAGGGTGACCCACTAAACACAAACCCATAACGTGTGATCATGCCCTAAAGCAAAGCATGAATCATCTTGTGCAAGTGTAACTACAGAGCAAGGAAATGAAGTAAGAATGGTCTCCCCGTCCAAAACATATAGTACAAACATATTATCCCAAAACTAAAATTTGAGACAAACAATAAGTCACAATCTAAATTACATGCAAGACCAAGAGCACTGACAATAACACCTGATCAACCCTTTTATTACCTCAACAATGACTCACTAAACGATATAATTGACAGTTGCAAGGCACATTTATCAAGGCATTTCTACTTTACTTTCACTAACCAAGTAACTAATCCTTTACTTATTAAATCAAGTCTCTTCTATTTATATTTCTTGCACTTTAAAATTATAAGTGTTAAGTTTCAATCAATTTTTTTTAAATAACATTACTACCACTAAAATCCTCATCTTATCTACTTCCCACGTTGTTTAAATAAGAAATATATCAATACAAATATAACTACAATTACCCATATACAATCATATTATCATTAACCATGTTCTTTTAATAAAGAAAATATATATAAATATAAACATAGCTACAATACTCATATATATATATATAACCAAACGGATTATAGTTGTTGTGTTATAATGTATAACACATGCGCTTAAAGAAATGTCATATGTGTTAGAAATTTGAAAGACAACAAGTAATTCTTTTTAACATATCAAATTTACATACATTCAAACTAAACAACAAACTTACACTTATTTATAAAATTGAATAGTATAATATGAAGACAACAAGGTCTCTTTATACTTATTTACATAACTAAATAGTATCGATACTCCAAGATAGAGGCTGAAACTTCACCATTTATAATTCATAACAAAAGTTCGATAATGACAAGGTATTATTCAATATAAAACAAGATTTCTCTGTTAAAAAAAATTGGCACAGTAATTGAATCTTAATCTTACGACTAAGCTAAGGATGTATCAGTCTAAGTCACTATGGCTTTGTTTGATTGACAAGCACACTAAGGATGTAACGACGGGCTAAGGCAACCATCAACTCAGAGAGAACGGAGGATAGCGTTCACTACCGAATGGATGCTAAGACTCCTATTCACAAGGATCCACCATACTTATCATCAAAAGACTAAACCATGAATGTTTAAAGATTAAAGAAAGACCATACTTAACAGACAAAATGAACCATACATGAACAACATGAATTCAATCCACATTCGGCAAGGATGAAGGAATGATCGCTGATATAGTAGCATGTGTTGGAGCCCATCATAGTAGGACGACGATCACAAGGAGAATCACATAATACACAGTATGAGTTTACCCCATTGGTAAATGAATTCGAAGTTATTTAAAGGCTCAACTTCTATATAATGAGCCTATGCTGCCAGGGTCGATAGAGATTGATAGAAGGTCGATCAGACTAAATTCTTGGTTTAGAGGGATGAAGTCTACAAGGGTCAAGCCACCGAAATCAAGCAACAATGTGAAGTTTACGGTGGAATGTATGGGATAAAAGAGGGGACACACGCAAGGGATGAGTCAATTCAAAACGTGCTTTCCTTTCTCGATACAAAACTCAGCTATAATCTATGGCGGAGGCAGAGAACTCGAATAATTTTTTTATTTAAAACAAAGATACGAAACTTGAAAAAATATATAATACAGATGCGTAAACCCTACCTTCAACATAAGCACAAAATGAACCTATATTGGCAGCGACTTTTCTAGTATCTGGAGCTAAAATAAAGACTCTACTTCGTATGCAAGAACATAAGAGATTTGGAAAATAATTTCCAGCCAAGTTCAAAAACTTAAAGAGCCAGATAACATAGCTAGCAACAACATAAAATGTACTCAATAAGGAGGAAGGACACAAGATTACATCACCTATTTGCAAGGAAATAGAAAAACAGATAGCATTTTTACATTATTCGTTCAGAACAGCAACAAATAATTTAGAGAAAGAATGGAACTTGGAATATTTGAGTCACAGAGCTACAAGTTTTCCGGTTCCAAATTCCAGGTACAGATTCAGCTTCTTCCCAAATGCATCAAATTCCTGACAAACTTGTCTTCCAAAGCAAGCTTCCAAACTCTATAGCCCCCAATCTCCAATCTACAGTATACAATTTCCAAGAAACATAAACCCCCCAAAAAAAAACTCCCATACAGAATGCGAGATCCGTTTTTCCTTCTTTTCCAAAAAGGTCCAATTTCCCCTCCTTTAGATAACTACAACTAATCTAATTATTGTCTTTTTCCTGTCCGTACCTATTTTCTCCTCCTCTTTTTTAATAGTTTGTTTATTTTCGTTTTAGATTTTATCTCCATTCTTTTATTATAGTGCAATCTCCAACGTTAATAATTTTTGAATAAAACTCAATCTAAATATAAAATATTTAAATTTGTTACTTAATCTTTTATTTAATATTGCATGTACTATAAGTTATTTAATATTTATTTTTTAAATAATTTTTTTTCAAGAAACAATATAATTATTTAAATCAGACAAAGATTGGTAAAAATTTATTTATTACAGCTATAATTTATAACAATTCATCTATTTAAATTAACCAATACCTTTTAAAACACAATTCTCTGCAATATAGTAAAATCTATTAAGGCATCAAATAGACATATACTCAATTGACAGAATACCCAAAATACCTAACCATCGAATGAAACAAAAGACAAAACAACGAAAAATCAACATAGATGAACCACATGAACTGGGAATGGAAAATAGACACACACCCTCATCAAAGACGATGGAACAATATGAGGAACTTGATGCTATCTCTAGAACAACAACCTCTATTGAGTATGAGGTACACTCTAACCTAAAAATTTAGGTGGAGTTAATGCCTGGTACCTGCAACCTATAGCAAATCCCATGGTTGAACATGTGCATAGAGAAAATAGTCAATCAGATAGTGAAGGGAAAGTCGCAATGTCGCAGGGCACTTGCAAGCGAGTGATGCAACCATGTTCCCATTTACCCATACATCGATGCATAGTATTTGATAAAAAATATCATTTGAAAATACATCGCATTCATATACATGATATCTCATATAAATAAATAAGAAAATTAAGTAAACAAGTATCACCATAACATCGGATATAACAGTGTCATCATAATCCAACATCAAAGAGTCATAATCAACTAAGTAACATCAACAGTATAAAAATGTCTAAGTGCATCCAAGAAGCTTTCCAAAACAAAAGTAAACTGAGGGGCACTACAAAAATAACATGGTAATTCAATCACCATGGTTCTAAGGAGGATTTACTATTTATTAAAATTATAAAATAATATCTAACTACCCTTGGGGTATTGGGTGAGTTTGATTTCAATTCCTTTTTGTTGCTAATTTAATGGGGAATGGTGGGTCCTATTTTTTATTAATAGAAAACACAATTACATATAATACAATTTATAAACCTATTAAATATTGGTATAGTAGTTAATAAAACTAAAATAGACCAAAAATAGAATATCATTGAAAGTTATCATATTTAGACTCTTGAAAATTTATAAAATAAAAAAGTTTTAAATCCCCTTTGTTTCTACCATGATGAGGTCTTCTATACTCAACCATATTGATGATAGTGAGCTTCAAATACAACCTAAATTTAATATACATCCTCTTGAAATGGTATTTATTTCTCTACGTTGCATCTAATTCATTTTGTAACCATACTATCATTATAAATAAACAAGTATTGACCATTATGATGGGTGACTATCGTGCTAATATACTCACTCAGGATCAAGCCTAGAAGGATAGCTCACCCATTGTTTAATTTTTTTATGGATCACTACTATATTTTTAGTTATCAAAATATTTAAACTAATTTAAACTACTTTTAAAATTATGCATACTTGATATCTCCTAAAAAAAAATATTTGAACATTGGTTCCTCACTGAGATGTGCTAGCATCATGTGTGAAGTATTTTTTATACCATTCAAAAAAATCATGAGCATCATTTAAATGATATCCCTCATAATTAATTTGATTTTAATTTAAGGACTATATCAATCACTTCAAATTCACCAAAACCATTTAAGTATTTAAATAATAAAGTAATAAATACACTCATGTTGGGGTTCATCCCATATTGTGATGGTTAAGTGGTGGAATTATTGTTGTGGCCACTAAGGTTCAAGTCTCTGCTGGGCTATTATGATCACAAATACAATGCTTTCACTAATCCAATGTACCCATAGACTTGCCAAATAGTCTCCAATTTGTGGCCTCTTTGGTTCATAGCTCTAGAAAAACTAAGTGCTTACGAATCAAAAAAATACTCATGTTACCTCTTTAAAATTTTAAACATTATTTGAGGTGGAGATAGATGTTAATCACTATGTTATATGGGAGTTATTATAATACATTAAGGTAAGCTTATGTATTACTATTTTGAAATGTTTCAGGGTTTTGTATTTGGGTAATTTACCTATAAAAATAAATTTATTCTGTTGGAAAAATTATGTCTCAACTTCCAGTCTTGTGCCTCTATCACAAAAGACTTGGCAAAAAATGCATCATTTCTACCCTTATCGCTTTACCATGGTGGTATGTTCATGCCTTGGCAGTACCGCAGTGAGAAGGATTGGCAGTCATTGCCTTACCGCGCGCGGAGTTCTCCTTCACCGGGATGGCCATGGTAGGCGGCTCGCTGTCTGTCACACCGACTACCGTTGCACCGTGGGTGGTGATCTAGGTCACCACAGTGTGACCGCTGGCAGTTTGCCAAGGCGGACACCACCCTACCGTGAGGTGGCCTGCCAGCCTCTGTAGTAGCACAGTTGACTGCTGACGGTTTGTCAGGGTGGTCACTGCCCTACCGCGAGGTGGCCTGTCGGCCTCTGCAGTAACTCGGTTGACCAATAGCGGTCTGGGCATGCGATCACTGCCTTGCTGCGGAAGTCTGGTGGTCAGGGTCCGGTAGCACGATATGACTGCTTGTAGTCTGCCTGACCGTCACCACCACACCACAAGGAGACTTGGAGAGCTCGGCAGTAGCACAGGAAAGGCCGAGATTGAGTCGAGTGGGCTCACTGCCATACAGCGACAAGGTAGAACGAGCTCGACGGTGGCGCGGTGGAAGTAAGAATGAGCTCAGAGCTCAGTCAACTGAGCTTGACTGAGATGGACCAGAAAGATAGAGCGGTAGGCGAATGAAAGGCCAACATGTGGCTCAGTGTCAGCAATCCGATTGGCTAAAAGCCAAAATTGTAAAATGCAGTTATTGCAGGCCGATTTCTAGTTGGAAACAGAACCCAATTAAGGCATGAATTTATTGCCTGGGTGGCTTGATGTAATCTGTGTAGATCAGTTACTTGTTTGGATGGACATTACAGCATGGAGCAATTCATGGGATTGGTTGGAAAGTGTAAATGCGATGTAAGACTTGTATAGTCGATTATATTATTTATGTAAATCAATCATAGGTTGATGGATGAGATAGTGGTTGTAAGCTAAGTCAAGGAGAGTTGTAATTCATTATATGTGAAGAGCATTGTAACAGTGAGAAAACTTGAGTGTTGTTGTGAGCTGATTATTAGAGAGTGAAGACTAAACTTTGTATGTAATTTGTTTATTACTGAAATACAAATTATCTTTGCTTGGTGTGGTGGGTTTTTTACCTGAAAAAGTTTTCCCACATAAATACTAGTGTCAATCTATGAATGCGTTTTTCTGTTATCTCTTTTATGTTGTATGTATTCACCTCGAAATTTTTTAAGAAGCTTTAGAACCTATGTTTGCTTCTCTCCTCTGTTGTATTAGTGTTAGGGAGGAATTCTACATTGTCCCCTTTTTTCTCCCTTCAAGTGGTATCGAAGCTTGGCCAGTTGTGTTATTCTTGTTTGAAAGGTTAGTTTTTTGTGTTAATACTGTTCTAGTGGGAGTCTTGCATTGTTAAAACTTGTTTCTATTTGAGATGGTGAGTACATCAGGTAGAGTAGAGATTGAAAAATTCAATGGCAACAACTTTGAGTTATGAAAACTCAAAATGGAAGACTTTCTTGTGGATAGAGACTTCTGGGTAGCAGTTTCTGGAACTATGCCACAAAGTATGAAACAAGAGGATTGGAACCTTGCTAATAGAAAAGCAAGATGTCTAATAAGACTAAGTCTGGATGATTTTGTATTCCTGAACGTCCATGAGGATAAGTCTACAACTTCATTATGGAAGAAGCTTGGTGATATTTATTAGGGAAAGTCTCTGGTAAATAAGTTTTTCCCGAGGAAGAAGTTGTACTCCCTAAAGATGGAAAAAGGTGCATTTGTGGCAGACCATCTGAACTCTTTTAACATGAGTGTTACTTAGCTGGCATCTGTAGTGTAAAGACTGAGGAGGAGGATCGTTACATGCTCCTGTTGTGTTTGTTACCTGATAGTTGGGATCATCTGGTGATGGCTATTGGAAGCACGACAACTGCATTCAAGATGGATGACGTGGTTGCTTCGCTTCTATTTGAAGAAATGCGAAGGAAGTCTTCTAAGATGGCCAAAGAGGCTCTTGTTGTTTGAGGTAGACCAAATAATAAAGACAAGAATTCAAAATCCAAATCAGCAGGGATATCAAAGTCTCCTGGTAAAAAGTCCAAGGTGAAATTCTGGAACTGTGGGCAACCTGGTCATATCCGAAAGGATTGTAAGGAGAAGAAGAAGAAAAATTCTTCAAAAGATGACTCTTCTCAGAGTGATGCAAATGACTTCACTGCAACCTTGGCAACTCAAGCATCAAATGATGTCTAGTTGGTTGACTCAGGTGCGTCTTTTCACATGACATCTCACAGAAAATGATTCTCCAAGTACGAGAAGTATGATGGTGGAAAGGTGTACCTAGCAAGTGATTCAATGTTGGAGATCATTGGCAGAGGTAGAGTCAGAATTCAGTTCCCTGATGGTAGATTCAAAGGTATTGGTGGCATACTGCACATACCAGGTCTGGCTCATAATCTTCTTTCTGTCATTAAGTTAAATGATGCTAGTGTAGAAGTTTCTTTTTCAAGTAAAGGATGTAAAAAGGCTAGAGGTGCAATGGTGTTGGCTAAGGGTGTTCGTACTGGCACTCTATATAAGTTGGATGCACATCTTGTTTAATGTAACAATGCCTATGTAGAGTCATGTAAAGTAGACCCTGTAGAGAAAGGTGAAGACACTTCTCTATCTGCAAATGCATTGGAGGTAAAACTCCCGACAGAGAAGACTATGTTGTGGCATCGTAGACTTGGTCACATAGGTGAGAAAGGTTTAAAAACCTTGAAGAATAAATATCTTGTAGAAGGGCTTGATGATTGTAACCTTGAGTTATATTTTTGCGAACACTATATTTATGGAAAATAACACCGTGTTTCATTTTACTTGAGTCCTCATAAATCTTTTGGCATACTGGATTATGTTCATTTTGATGTGTTTGGTCCAGTTAATGTTCCTTCATTATCAAAGTCTAGATTTTATGTTTCTTTTATTGATGACTGTTCGAGAAGGGTATTTGTATACTTTCTTAAAAGTAAATCAAAAGTGTTCAGTTAGTTTAAAGAATTTAAAACTTTGGTAGAGAATCAAACTGGAAGAAAAAATAAATCTTTGAGGACAAACAATGGTGGTGAGTTTTGTTCTGTAGATTTTGAAAGGTATTGCACAAATCATGGGATTAAAAGGCATAAAACAATGCCTTATACTGCACATCAAAATGGAGTTGCTGAAAGGCTGAACAAGACGCTGATGGAAAAGGCAAGGAGTATGTTGAGCGGTGCTAGTCTAGAGCAGATGTTCTGGGCTAAGGCTGTGGCTACAACATGTTATCTGGTAAATCATTCTCCTTGCTCTGCTCTTGTTGATAAGACACCTTTTGGAAGCATGGTCTGGTAAGAAGCCCTCTCTGAGACATGTTCATGTTTTTGGCTATGAGGCATATGCATATGTGCCAAATGAGAAAAGATCAAAGCTAGATAACAAGGTTGTTAAATGTATCCTCATCAGCTATGGCATTGGTGTGAAGGGATAGAAGCTTTAGAACCATGTTACTGAGAAGGTTTTTTACAACAGAAGCATGATTTTTGTGAGCTGAAACCTCCAGGTAAGTGATCAACAGCTCGAGATAGATTAGAAAGAATAGAAGAATGATGCAGTTGAGATTCCTCAAACTACAGAAAAGGAAAAGTTGCATGGTGTACCTTAAACTGAGGAGAGCTCAAGCAACTCTAAGAGTTTTGATGATGAAGAACCACCACCTCAGCTAATAAGAAGATCTACACGAGAAAAGCGACAACCTGAAAGGTATGGTTTCTCAATGTTAGATTCTAACTATGCCTATGCCTTGATTACTAGCACTAATGAGCCTAGGACTGTAAAAGAAGAAATCAATATGTCTGATTCGAATTCTTGGCTAGAAGCCATGAATGAAGAAATGGATTCATTGAAGAAAAATGAAACCTGGGTTTTGGTACCTTTTCCTAAAGGGAAAAAGCCTATTGGCTGTAAGTGGGTATTCAAAAAGAAGACTAGTCTTGATGGTAGTGTTGAGAAGTATAAGGCAAGATTGGTTGCAAAAGGATTTTCCTGGATTGAGAGAATTGATTATGGGTAGATTTTTTCCCCTATAGAAAAGCTGACATCTATTAGATTTTTGTTATCATTGGCAGCTGCGTATGATTTAGAAATTGAGAAGATGGATGTGAAGACAACGTTTTTCTATGGTGAGCTGGAAGAATAAATTTATATGTCCCAGCCTAAGCATTTTATTGAAAAAGGTAAACAAAATCTGGTCTGTATGGTTTGAAGCAATCCCCTAGAATGTGGTACCATAAATTTGACACGTTTGTGTTGTCTATGGGATTTTTTAGATCAAAATCTGATCATTGTGTTTATTATAAATTTGAAAATGATCGTGTGTTTGTTATTACACTGTACATGGATGATATACTGTTCATAGGAAATAGCAAGTCTATGATTTTTTATCTTAAATCTCAGTTGTCTGCAAAGTTCAAAATGAAAGATCTAGGTGTAGCAAGGTATATTCTAGGAATGGAGATAACCAGGGACAAAACGAGCATAAAGCTCTGGGTAAGTTAGAATAAGTATGTCAATACGGTTCTAGAGAGATTTGGTATGGATGACTGCAAGTAGCTAGTTGTTCTAGTTATGCAAGGAATGAAACTATTTGTTGAAGACTATCCAAAGTCTACTACTAAGATGGAGGGCATGACCAGGGTGTCGTATGCAAGTGTTGTTGGCAGTTTAATGTATGTGATGGTCTCTACAAGACCATACATTGCCCAGATAGCGGCAGTTCTCAGCCGATTTATGGAAAATCCAGGAAGATCACATTGGGATGCTATGAAGAGAGTGTTCAGATATTTGAAGGGGACTTCAAAGTATGCTTTGTGTTACCATGGCAGTTTGGTTGCACCACAAAGAACACTTTGCATTCATGGATATGTGGATTTAGATTGGCCAGGGGACATTGATAGTAGGAGATCCACCAGTGGATACATGTTCATGTTAAATGGTGGAGCAGTCAGTTGGATGAGCAAGCAACAAGTTGCAGTTGCTTTATCCACTACTGAGGAAGAGTACATGGTAGTGAACCATACTTGCAAGGAAGCAATTTGGCTGAGTCGTTTGTGTTCAGATATTGGTTTTAATGTAGGGCAGATTACTATTTGCTATGACAGTTAGAGTGCCATTTGTTTGGCAAAGAACCCGACTTTCCATGCCAGGACAAAGCATATTGATGTGCAATATCACTTCGTGAGGGACATGGTTGAAGATGGAAAGGTTTGTCTTGAAAAGGTCGACACTTTGAAGAATGTTGCAGATGCATTAACGAAGCCAGTAAGCAAAAACAAGTTCAGATGGTGCACAAAATTGATGGGCCTTGGGGCCTATGATCGATGGTAATTTTTTCAAAGTCTAGAGGAAGCTGGAAGTCTTCACTAAGTGGGAGCTTGTTGGGAAAATTATGTCTCAACTTCCAGTCTTGTGCCTCTATCAGAAAAGACTTGGCGAAAAATGCATCATTTATGCCCTTACCACTTTACCATGGTGGTCTGTTCATGCTTTGGCGATACCACGGTGAGAAGGACTGGCAATCATCGCCTTACCGCATGCGGTGTTTTCTCTCACCACGGTGGCTGTGGTAGGTGGCTCACTGTCTGTCACATTGGCTATCGCCACACTATGGGCGGTGATCTGGGTCACCGTGGTGGCTGCAGTGTGGATGCTATTGGTTTGCCAGGGAGGTCACCACCCTACTGCGGGGTGGCCTGTTGGCCTCCGTGGTAGCACAGTCTGGGCATACGGTCACTACCTTACCGTGAAAGTTTGGCCGTCAGGGTCTGGTAGCACTATATGACCGCCTGCAGTCTGCTTGGGTGTCACCGCCACACTGCAAGGAGACTTGGAGAGCTCAGTGGTAGCACGGGAAAGGCTGAGAGTGAGTAGAGTGGGCTCACTTCCATACCACGACAGGGTGGAACGAGCTCGACGGTGGCGTGGTGGATGTAAGAATGAGCTTAGAGCTCAATCAACTGAGCTTGATTGAGCTAGACTAGAAAGTCAGAGCGGTAGGCGAATGAAAGGCCGACATGTGGCTCAGTGTCAGCAATCTGATTGGCTAAAATCCAAAATTGTAAAATATAGTTATTGCAGGCCGATTTCTAGCTAGAAACAAAACCCGATTAAGGCATGAATTTATTGCCTGGGTGGCTAAATGCAATCTGTGTAGATTGGTTACTTGTTTGGATGGAAATTGCAGCATGGAGCAAGTCATGGGATTGGTTGGAAAGTGTAAATGTGATGTAAGACTTGTATAGTTGATTATATTATTTATGTAAATCAATCATAGGTTCACAGATGAGATAGTGGTTGTAAGCTAAGTCAAGGAGAGTTGTAATTCATTGTATGTGAAGAGCATTGTAACAGTGAAAAATCTTGAGTGTGGTTGTGAGTTGATTATCAGAGAGTAAAGACTGAACTTTGTATGTAATTTGTTTATTACTGAAATACAAATTGTCTTTGCTTGGTGTGGTGGGTTTTTACCTGAAAAGGTTTTCCCACATAAATACTGGTGTCAATCTGTGAATGTATTTTTCTGTTATCTCTTTTATGTTGTATGTATTCACCTTAGAAGTTTGTAAGAAGATTTAGAACCTGTGTTTTCTTCTTTCCTCTATTGTATTAGTGTTAGGGAGGTATTCCACACTATCCCCTTTTTTTTCCTTCATATTCTTTAGTGTAAGTGGTGAAAAATTGGAATCACTACTTGTTGACCTTAAAGAATTCATTGCTTAAATGAACCATTAACCATTACAATGCTTACAAGATCAATACAAGATTGAGAAAGTACACCATGTTGTAAGGGGACTTTATTTATTGAAGAATTCCATTTATTCATTAAATATTAAAATGTGTAAATAATCTAAGCTTATTAATTTTTTTCAAGACCACCAAATTTTTATTTGTACTTAGTAATTTTTCTCTTCTTGAACCCTTTGAAAGTTAAGTATATGAGGGGCAATATCCATATAAAGAGGATTTTGGAGAGCCATTTTAATATATATATTTTTTTTGATAAAAGGTTGTTCGGCCAACTATTTATATATATAATAGTAAAGGTTATAGTATTTCTTAGTAGTTTCTTTCTAGATAGATACAAAATGCCAACTGATACATTTTGGATATAACCAATAGTTGCTAATAGTTGGTAGACCCTTCCTATTGGACGACAAAATTCTTGCTAAATATGGAAAAGTATGCAAATGTCAACTGTCAAAAATAACAAAAATAGTTGACTTTTACAAAGAGAAATACATTTTAATAATTTTACTATATGCCTTCTGTACTAAGAAGTTGTCTTCTTTCCCTTCTTTGTTCATAATCTGATTTAGTTGAGGAGATGATTTAGAGTTTGTTGTGATGTTCATGTCTGGGAGGATTGGTTGACACCTTTGAATGAGTGGCTGAGCATTTGATGGCCCTAGTATTGAATTTGATTCTCCAGTTTCAACCTCTCCTTGTTGTGGTTGTTTTGGATGACCGAGTAAAGCTTCTTGGTGATAATGATGTGTAAGAAGGAATGAAATTGAGTGATATTTCATTTTGAAGCTCCTTGTAACACCCCACCATGAAACCCTAGAGGACAACACAAAACCCCTAAAATGGAACAATTTTTTTTTTAAAATGCAATACTCACATGATTATAAATGAAATATTAACTCAAATTCTAACCTAAGTCCTCTAAGGTTTGCGACTACGCTACATGATTCCCATAAGCTAAACTAGCAAGTAACTATAAATCATTACATTAATTAAATTCTAACAATGATATGAAATTACGTCTAATATTCTCATTTAATTAAACAATCAATATGAAACTACCATAACATGTAATCAATAGAGATCATTTTGAATCAATCCATTTAACAAACACATACTAGCATATTTTACATAGTTCATTACATAAGAGGGTTCAACATCAATTTACATCAGTTGTCAACATTACATCAATACAAGTGAACAACAATGTCTCCTCGAATACATATGAGGAGAGTGCCTCCAAGTATGTTACATGATACATCATATTTATGGCTTGATACAAGTACATGAATAAAACTCCACATGGGTTGGTATGAATGCAAAAGTATTCAATGCAGAAGAGTACACCACAGTCACAAACAAGGAGAAAGAACCCAAAGGAGTACAATGCACTTTCCATCCAACCATGTGTGGAACCCAAAGGTCCACCCCTTGTGCTAGCAGATAGCAAAGGGTCCCACCATCACATACATGCAAAAGACAACACAAGGATAACATGAAATCAATGAACAAGTATAGTACACCATCACATTACAATAACACCACTTCCAAAGGCACACAACATCAAGGAGACAAGAGACAAGGGAATACTAGGTTGTCATAAGAGGTCCCAATAAAATCACATGAGCAGGCCAGTTGCATAGTCACATAACTCATTAACAAAATAACATGGTGAGGCATAACCCTTCCTGCTCACAAGTTCCAACCACATAGGTGGATATACCATGCAAGTCTAATGACCCTTGTATATTCAATCAATACAAAACAACCACCTCAAGGATTATCAATTAATTAAATCAAGAAGAGAATTTCTCCCTAGCCTTTGGAAGACTTCCTATAACCATTTTACATAAAATACTTCTACATTTGAACAATAAACAAAATAAACTCCATGTCAAAATCAAACACAATAATCAATAATAAAATCAACCAAACAATGCATCCAAGGAAGACAATATTTCCACAATGTCTACACTCATTACATAATCACTAACTTACTCAATTATTTAAAACAAGCATTCAAGTAACCAATAATCATATAATAACAAATAATCCATTATATGATTATGAATGAAATCCACACCTAACAAGGATCATCTAATTCTATTCCTTAATCCTCCTATATATACTTCAATCCATTTATTTTCATTGCTATTCAATTTTCTAATTCATTTATCTACATACTTAATTACTCTTTCAATAATAACCTTCTAATTCAAAAACCCTAAGTAACCAAGACTAAGAAATGTAACATCACCTATCTAACTTAACGAACCCTATTTCTCTAAAATACATATATAAAGCAATACAATTCACTCTAGTTAAAATATTCATTTACTCAATTCATCAGATACAATCTTTCATTAAACTCACTTGAAAAATTACTCCAAAAGTGACAACATTAATTAGATTTCTGATAAGTACCGTTAGCTAAGAAGTCAACCATTTACTTGGCAACCACATATCTCAAATCAATGTTTATGAATGTGAGTTTATCAACTAATTGAAAACTAAGAACTATCAAAATTATAAAGCTACACAACTGTGAAATAATCGTGATAGAAATCATCATATACTGATTAACCAAGACAATCTAAATCATTTATTTAAGTAAATCCTTTAGTCATCTAATTACGAATAAGCCAATTCCCAAAACAATAATCATTCACTTGCATCAAAAAAACAATTCAAATAATAATAACACATGGATTCTACAATGGGTTCCCAAGGTAATCATCTCACATTGACTATTTAATCATCTAAATCAATGGTAATATTTTCTATATAGACTAAATTCCATTTATTCCAAACATTCAAAAATATCAATATTTTATTCCTAATGTTTTCCTTGCTTAATTTATTTATATGCAAGTATGTTGGACTCAAGGGAACACTGAGAGGGGAGGGGTGAATCAGTGTTCAACAATACTTAAACTTCATCCATTCAAAACATGAAACCATTTCATCATTGCATTAAGGAAAAGATTTATGCATTGAAATTAAACATTCATAACATCATGACACACAAATTTTTGTGTGGAAAACCTATTAGGGGAAAAACCACGGTGGAGATTAATCCATAATTTGAGTACTCAAATATAATTGTTTACAAAAGGAATGCACTTACATTCAAGCGCATTGCCTAGAGCTCACTACTCAAAAGGAAAAGGCTTACTGCCTACAAAATTCAGATTAAAACCATTTGAGGGGTGAACTGAGATAATAGCATCTAATCATGCCAGGTAATAGTTCTGGTGAAGCTCATGGATCTTATTCGGGATCTGCTTTTTGAATTTATACTTCGCTCTACCCTATTCTGCTCTTTGCTACTCTTCGCATCACTTATGATCAAATTCGCATTACTTCTCTACTGGATCTCACAATTCACACTTCTTCATATTTGTACACCATACATGCATGCTTAAATGATAAAAAAAATCTCTTATATATATATGCAATCAAAGACTTATTCATCCAACAGTCGGCTTCATAAGGTATTAAGTTACTTTTAACTTGTCGGCTAGATCCACCACAAAATATTTATGTGCATCCTCCAAAATTGGTTAAGAAAAAGAGAGGACCCAAATAACACTTAATCCAACATGGGGACTTATAATTAATTCTATCTTATACATCTGTGAATTCCATCTTTGTCGGGTCGGCCTTCTAGCATAGATAATCAAAAAATTATTGCATTGTATCTTGTAGATCACTTACCAGTGAGTGTGCATCAGTACCAAGATACTACAAGCCTCAACAGACCTTCCTCACAGATCCAAAACCCAAAATATATGCTTTAACTAGATGCCCTAAACTTTACTTTGTTCTGCTAGTAGGGGTCAAAATTGCACTAACAGATGCAAGACTTGAGTTGAATGACTTGGGTTGCCATCAATGACAACACCTACAAGTCAATTTCTTCATCCATATGCCAACAAAGTATATAAAGTAGACATAGTACATCACATAAGCAATAATTATGTTGATGTACAATTAAAATACATTAAGAACAAATCTATCTATCATAATTGATTATAATAATTAATATAGAATGTAAGACACACACACACACACACACACACACACACACACATATATATATATATAACGAAACCTTTGAATAAAAATTCTAACCATGTAATTATTTGTATATATACATACATCATAACTGGATGTCATTTCAAATTATATTTCTAATGATATGTGGATGAGAACTATAATAAATGTGAATACTCGCAATAAAATTAAGATAGTCCAACCCTGATAGACAAAATTGAATACAAATAACGCTTACCATACATAAAGAAATATATACTGAACTATTCCTATTGAATGTCGAACACAGAGAGTATAGATATAAGATGTAGGAAGGGAAACACATTCCAAGATATCAACTATATATACAATATATAAAAAGGACTTGCATCCTACAAATTCGGTTTCCAAACATATAATATAAGCTATTTAAAGTATCAAAGCATGTAATATCTAGCATCAAATACTCCATATAGTATATCGAAGGTAAAGATCAGTAATTAAGATTCAACTTCAATCTAGGGGTAGTTCCAAACTTATGATATTTATATATATGCATAAATATCTAAGAAGAGAGAATTAATTTATGATATTTGATATTGAACATTTATCCAACGCTATCACATAGATGATATCCAGTTATGCTATTCACTATTTTATATTTCAATGTTGAATATTCTATTCTCCATCAATGCCAATGTAATACATCTCGAGGGGATTATTGATTAACATTAATAATTTAATAAATACCTATCACATTTTAATCCCCGTGATAATGAATATCTTAAAGATATTCATGTTTAAAATAGCAAACATCAAATTCGGCCTTATATGGCTAGATCATAAGCATATCAATTTTAGTACAACATATTGCAAGGGTCGAGGTCTAGCAACAACGTGCCATTATGATAGTGCACTCCATGTTCTAAGGAGTATAATCTATATTGAGAACCCATCAGGTAATGAGTCTACTCATACCCCTATTGAAAATGTGTTAAGGTTAAGATTATGATCTAAATCAATGATATAAACCCACCACTTCAAATGTAGTTCAATGGTAAAGCTTTAAAAAGCTAAGAAGATTAGAAGTTTCATCCTTTCATGAGGGAAAATAATCTCTTATCGAGCTATGATTCATAAGGCAGCTATTTAGTATTATGATAGAAGGAAATATAATAAGAATAACATATCATGAGCACCGACTTATATACAACAACTATACTGGAGTAATATAAGCTTTAGGGAAGTTCAATTTGGAAGTGACAAGGTGAGAGGATATTCAATAATCAGACACAAGCAAGATCATTCTGACAATGTTCTCAAGTACCTGAATACAAATTTAAGGGTGTGTTTATAGAAATAGTGAAATATTGCAACTGCGTTGGAAGACATGGGTGCAAAATGTGAAAGCATGGACAATGCATGCAAATTGTTTTATAGAAAGCCACAAAGAGATGTCATCTCATGGGCTGCAATGATCGCAGGATAAGAACAAAATGGATTTGTCAGACAGGGTCTTAGAAACTTCAAGCAAATGCAATTAGTTGGAGGGAGCCATCACTACCTATTTAACAACTATTTTAAGGATGATTAAAGTGGAATTATGCTGCTTGAGATTTCTAACAATGTCAAACTGATTCAACAATAAATTGACAAATCAATTGCTTATGATTCAGACTTTCATTCCAACACGACATTACTAACTAGTAGGTACATAATTTGAATGAAATCAAGAGGTCAATGGATTAAATAGAAAATATTTTTTTTCCCAAGGCATTTCTATTCATGAAAGGTATGGAAGGGGAAGGGTTGCTAGGAAGATTTGATACTATAACTCTAACTTCATACTGAGCAACATTCCAAGAAATTACCCTATGATTAGTCATTAGATGTAGTTTCCAAAAATATGGTCGGTTATTCATAACCCAACATGCATGATAACTAATTATTTCACTCTCAAATTTAATTTGACACATTACATTATTCATTTATATGTAGAAAGAAAGATCACTGAACTGCGAATGACCCCCTCTTACTCATGGATTTGTCTTGGTTTTGACATCGTTAAACTATCTACCATACCATCCTCTTATTAGATGAGTTATCCTTCTACAAGGCATCCCTCCACTAACCTACTCCCCATATCTGAAATTCATGGACTATGCAGAGCGGTTACCAAAACCGTTTCATGCAACAACCAATATTTTTGATCTCTTTTAAGAGCTGGCATATTAATTTCTTATTAACAATCATTTTTCCAAACTAAATATAGCTTTATTTACTTATACGTATCTACCTAGTTATCAATCAGATAATTCCCATGATCAATATTCATTCATACTTTCTAATATTCGAATAAACCTAGTCTAGATTAGAACCCAAAGAATCAAGTTGAACGAGAAAAACTAGGCAAGTTTGAACCTAACTGGTTAGGACCTTACATTATTACAGAAGCTTTCGTATTACTTCTTTCTCACCAATTAGAATTCATAAATACACTTAAATATAGATCATGAGATACTTTAGCAATTGCATTCTATCCATGGTCTATTTGGTCACAAAGAAGTGCAAGTGATAAATTACTCGACCAACTTTTAAGGTAGAATAATCCAAAATACTATCATAAAATAATCTACTTAAAATTGCAATCACAATATAACCAAAAATAATCATTTATCAAAAATAAAGGACAATGATCATGGAGGGGCAATAAAATCCTTACCATCTCATTACCCAACTCAATCTGATACCTATTTAGCTCCTTGTATAGGTTAACTTGAGGAATTAAATTCAAGTTCCAACCTGATACCGGTATAGATGTTTTTGAAACTCAATTTGTAGTGCAAATAGTGTCTAGGAAAGACACCTCCAATGTAGGCTTCTCCAAGCCAAAATTGATAATTTTGAATACTTGTGAGAAGTGCATTTTCTATCTTCTACATATCCTGATAGTTCGGGTTCAAATCCATCACATTGGAAACAAATATTGATACCAAATTGGAAGGTAAAATAATTTTTTGTTGATGGTTGCAATATGTCATCTCCAATTGTGTCCTTCACACATTTGAAAACAAGCATGCAATCTGTATTAAAAACATAAGACAATTGTTCTCTTCCTAGCCCTTTGGAGAAGGGAATTTCCCACTGTTGCACTTGAAAAGGTGCTCGATGATTTCTTCGAAGAAATTCCATCATAGATACACCAAGAACACCACTAATAAGAATAGTATGAAAAAATTCCTTCGAGAACTAAGCTCATGGTGAAAAACACTCACAGTTGACCCAGGATGCAGAAATGTCAACAAAGTTTCCCAAACTACTATATGGCTTTCAACGGATCAACACAAATTGGTATATGACTTTCGACAAATAGAGAATAAGGCATGAACTCATAGAACATTCATTAAGCAAAAACTAACATTTTCAGGCTTTCATGAAAACTACCTTGAAACTCTTGCAATAATTGTGATTTGAAATACCAAGAGAATTTGGAAACAATTTGGAAAGCTTGAACACCAACTTGAAGCGGAGACAAAAGGAAAATTTCACTTTACCCGATTACTTGCACCTCAAGTTTCAACTATTTTGTTGTTGCTGATATGCTTAAAGTTGATGACTAAAAGAGTGCACCAGCTTGTCACCCAAACAGTGAAAGGATAAGCAAGAAAGCTACATTTTTTTGAGAGGCAATTTGCTGCATTTTGATGATACAAAACTTGCAAGATGAAGGAATCTTCAAACCAGATCCTCATATAGTTGTGGATTTACTATTGTATTCAGAATTGAAAAGTTTTCTTTGAAATCCACTTGTCCTTGAAAATTATATTAAACACACTTGAAACTTCTTGAAGATAAACATATTTAAATATTTTCACTACCTTGCATAAATTTCCTACAAAATGCAAAATTTTGTTAGAAAAATTCATAATATATCCTTACAACATATTATATGTGAGATGGATAAAATCACGATGATTTCATTTGATTTAATTCATCAAACACTTGTAATTACAAATGTTAGCTTTGGCCTTGTTTCAATTTTTGGAAAAGATTTGGTTTGAGACAATAGCTTTGGCACATAGGTAAACTTGTACAACCCACATAAAATGAAGCAAGAATGATTTGACTTTCATTGGTTGAGATGCTAAGAAATGGCATCCTTATTTGTGTATTAATCCCACTTGGAATACACATCATACTTGCTATGGCCTTTTCATTAAGATTCAAGACAATTCAAATTTTTAGCTCATATTCCTACAAAACCCAAAACATGTTAATAAAAAGGTTACACCTTACGACATAGTCTGAATAGTGCAAAATTGCCAGTTGATGTTGCCACCTATATGGTTCATACATGTTGATTATTGACAAACTAAAAGTACCCACACAGATTTTCTTGTGTGATCGGATGCCTATGTTTCACAAATTACATGTGCGAAATAAAATAACCATGTGGGAAAGGATATGCTATTATTCAGTATGTACTCCTTGTACCTATACTCTAGAACAGATTTTATACTATTCACCTCGACAACATAGAAAATACTTGAAACTTCTGAATCATCACTTTATGCTAATGCAACCCATCACATTGCATTTAAATAATACTGATAGTAAAAGGACTTTGCAACTTCTCAACAAAACTCCCTTTTACTTAATTTTTTTTAATTCAAACTATAAGCTTTGTAAAATAATTCAAGGTTTAACATCCTCACTATAACCAAGTGCTTTAATTAACTCCATTTCATTATTAAGAATCCAACACTTTTCCTTTTAATAACTTCAACCAAATCTTGAGTAATATTTTGCATACTATTTCCATAAAATTGCACACTCTGGTTTTTCTCACACCCAATATTTGCAAATTTGTCTGCAACCTGATTTCCTTCCCTATAATTATGTTTAATTTGCACTTTTTGAACTTAGGCAACATTTTCCATATCTGATGCAACACATATCTAATTTTCCAACAAAAAAAAATTATTTCTTTACAAGCATTCACAATGACTATTGAGTCACCTTCAATTTCTATGTCTTTAATTTTGATATCATATGCTAGTTGCAACCCAAGAAGCAATGCTTGCACCTCCACAATATTATTTGTTCCTCTTGGAAGTTTCACTAACTCGGTTGAAATTAACAACCCTTTATGATCTCTTATTACAACCCCCACCCCTAAAACACCTGGGTTTCCACGTGATGCACTATCAAATTTCAACTTGAAGAAACCTTTTGTAGGTGGAATCCAAGATATTTTTCTTTTGTCTACCTTCTGACTTAGATTTTGATGTAATCTTCCTTTAAATGGTAGAACAATATTAGTCCACTTCTGCATTACCTTTGAATCCCAATCTGTGAATAAAGACCCAATGCTTTTGGATTTCTAAACATATGAGTTTGTAATCTCTGTTATTGAAGCTTCTAATTTCTCCAACACTTGCTCAACTTTCAATTTTTACTTCCTAAAAATCCTTCTATTACGTTCTCACCAAAAGGACCACAATACGACAGATGGAATCACTCTCCAAATGCATGCAAACAATGCTGATTTATACAATACTAGCCAACTTGAAAAAAGGTCCCATAAATTGTTTGGTAATGGAGCATACCAACTTAATTTATTTTTAATAAAGGACCAACATTGAGATGCAAAAGGAAAATGAATAAAAAAATGATTCACCTCTTTCAACTCATTATCCCATAGGACATATGTAAACTGATTTGTTATCCCAAGTTTAGCAAGTCTATCACTTGCCAATATTCTCCTTTTAATAGCTAACCATGAAAAATGTCATGCCCATAATTTTTACTAGAAAATGCAACATTTTTTTTTTGTGTACTCAATACTTAACTAAATAATATTCTAGTGCAATGTCCTCATTTAAATATGGGTTAAACACAACCATTAATAACTTTATGTTAATTAGTTGCATAATCAATGCTAATGAGCTACTCTACCATGCTTGATATGGTATGTTACTACACATATTGGATTATGTTGCTCATGCAATCACATTGGCATTATGTCGTTTACCTACGATGAGTGGGAGCAACTTTAACGTGTGTGAGGGGTCGATTGCACACACCAAAGTTGATAAAGTTGACCCTAGAATCCTAGGCCGTGCTAGATACATGCAATTGATTTAGTGCAAAACGACGAGTTACAAATTTGAGAGCCTCCCCAATGGGGGAATAAAGAGGTGACCTCTTTCAAAACCAACATTGCAAAACTTTGGGCTATGCTTGAGCCATTATGATGATACTTAACAATAACCAAATCAATAGTCTACCCTAGTGCCAAAAGACATGTTGTTATGATTATTTCACCCCTAATTTTTTTTATTTTTATTTTTGCCATACTATGAATCACAATTATCTCTTTAAATTAATAAGAGAGCGAGTTGAGCTCTTGTCAACACAATAACCCCAAGGATGCGATCATTATCAATGACTACATTTAATCTAAATTTATTTACTAGAGCTGTTAATTATCATCAATTAATATCGTTGCTTTTTAATGACGGATTAACGATATAATTTTGATTACTCTTTAATCAAAATGATAATACTACTAGTTAATACCCAATTCACCACTGATCATATTATTATCATTTTACCAAAATATTGATATTATTATCCACTTCAAATAATAATAAATAGTTAAATCAACTTATCCTTATTGATTCTTTAGTTGCTTGATTAAGACTTCTCTTAATAATATTATCATTAAGATTAAGTTATTTTATAATAATCCCCACCTTCTAGATATAGAATTAGATCTTTACACATCGTAGAACATTATCCTTATTTTGCTTCATATCATTGATTCAAAAATAATAATAATGATGATAAAATTATTCTAACTTAATTGATCGTAAGATTTTGTTAATTGTATTTCTATTTAATCCACAAAATATTATCGTTTATTTAACCCATAAATATATATAACCACTTGAAATTGATTTTTGTGTTACTCTTGATCAATTGTTACATCCATGCATTTAGATTCCCCTAAATTTGAATTACGCACATCATGTTTGCAGACCTTGAATGTCAATAAATTACATTTAAATGCTCGTGAATTGGTGGCAGTAAAAAAGAGAGCATTGCAGATGAGGCAAGGTGATTTGAATCACTAGAAAGATTTAAGGTGGACCAAATTTATTTCCAGCAGACCTTCATCATTCAAAAAGATCCTTCAAGACTAAGATTACTTTAATTATTATTTCCTCTTGAGAACACTGACAGAGCTCAACATTTATCGACATGCTTGGCATTAAGGTGGTGTGATTACCTCAGTGATACAAGACTAATGCAACAAGGGTGGGTGTATATACAGAAATGACAAGAAGTTGTGCGGTTAAGTCGCTTTCAATAATTACTTGAAGTTGAAATGACATTAATTCAGTTGGTTAAGCTAGCCAAAAGAGTAATTGCCTCGCAGGGAAAAGGCGTTTGAGGTGACTAGATTTATTTGTCATTAAATGCGGTGTGGGATTCACACTTTCTCTAAACCTTCCTGCCTCCAGAAAATAATGCAAATCTACTACGTCTGTCTTGCCCAATGTCCTACTAAACAATTTAATAAGGGAGCTAGAATACACCTAGAGTGATCTAGGCAACTGTATAGGGCGAAATGATTTGAACCACCGGTGGTTTTCTATGCTGGACAACATTTATTTCCCACTATCCTCATTTGCCTGACAAACAGAGTGTTCATTCAAATATTGAAATTAATCACCAGCTCTTCTACCATATCAAAAGGTAGCCAGACGAGAGGATAATTTTTTGATAGCATTAATTACATGACACAGAAGAGGTTGGTCTACTTTGGTTGTAAATCTTCTTATTCAGCCCCAAGTTAGATTGTGCCCATACTTCATTAATGAAGCATTGGACTCCGGACAACACCCATATAGTTGCTAACATCTTTAGGTTGATTGCAGGTTATGCCTTTACAAATTATGCTGCTCAACAAACCAAGCAGGAGTATATGCAACAAAATAGGGCTCTACTTAGTCATATTATTAAGCTCCTGTGATTCTATCACCATGCTTTTTTGTTGAAGAGGTTTGATAAATGGACCTCAGAGAAAGGAGTTAGTGTGCCGCCAAAGTTGTGCATGATTCCACAAGGAAGTTTGATATGCTTCTCAGGTCAACTTCGTGGATGGAATATATGCCTATCTAAGAGCTGAGCTATCAGAGATTGGGGTCACAATCCATTATAACATAATCGTTTTTTGATCTTTCCCCCATTTTCTTTTCAATAATCTTATAGATACCTTCACCTCTAATCTAACTCACACTGCTCGCTGATAGTGAAGATTTTGGTGTTTCCATGAGATTGCCACAGACACATAGTAGATGTCTTTATTTGGTTCATGTATGCCTAAAGTTTTTTGGTTAAAACAGAACATAAAGGAGATAAAGGAGGGAAGATGCGAGGTGTGCATTTGATCTTGGCACTCTCAGATCCGTGAAGAATACACATGCATACTTTCTTCTTGGTATAATTAAAATAGACAGGTTTTATTTTGTTTTAAAACTTTCTTTCTTTATTTATTTTTAATTAACATTTTCCATGTTGGTAACTCCCAGTAAGTTAACTTGTATGGGCAGAAGTAATACATGACCATTACTTATAAATGATTAACAATATTTTTATAACAAGAAATAATATCCAGTTTTATTTAATATCCATGTATATATTTATATATTATAGCAAGATGTTAATCTATAAATCATATGAGTGGCATATAAAGAGAAGACATATGCATCTTTGTGTTTTTTAATTTTTAAGTATATGTATTCTCTTCATATACAATATATATATATATATATATATATATATATTCACTGATAACTTCACTGCGTATACAAGGGTTAAGTTCCAGATTTAAATCTATTCTTTTTTCTTATTTTCCAACTACTATTTTAAGCCTAATTTAAAATTTTAATTCATATAAACAAAATAACAGAATGGAAATTTATTAAATTTATAGGCAACTCTACCCACTACCCATTAAATCTCTGTGAACTGTATTCTTCCTGTAGCCAGTTTACTTTTGTTTAAAGCTACATAAAACTTCATTATTTAAAATGGGATTGAGCAACAACTATTCTAAATTTAAATTATATCTGTTTTTAAATAAAACAATAGCAACCATTCGTAATTTATCTAAATTTAAATGATTCGTTTAGAACTATAAAATGAGCAACAGCTATAAGATGAGCATCATATTGCTTTTTATATATACTTTATAATATTTACCACATTATATAGCAAAATTAATACACTTGAATGCATTCTATTTTCTTTAAATGATATTCACTCTGATTCTTAATTTTGGAAATATCTACTCACTTTGCATAAGTACAATAAATCACTAGATGGTGTTCAACAATAACTTAGGTATATTACTTCATTTCCGTAGAGTTTAACAATACATGATACACCACACTTCCCATCTTACTAAGTTAGTGTTTGACATCATGTTTAAGATCAAGATTGGTTTTCTATATTTATGCATACCATTCTTCCTCTTTTATTCAACTATATTTGTTATATCAATATGGGTAATTCCACTATAATTTTCACAACATGCTAGAGAAGGTTTCTTACTTCATAAGGGAGATAGTCAACTATTTTTGTTTGAAGCATTGCAATATGAGAAGGGAAGGCACACTCAATTCATAAAGCACATGATAAATCATGAAATAGTAATTATCACAACTCATTAATATCCTTTTACAAATCTTGCATTTTGTTATCTATGGTTGAACCATTTATTCATATGTTTTAATCATTATTTTTATAATCACAGTTCCATCTAACCTCATAAAGATGAAAAATGAGTAAAATTCTAGAAAGTTTTATCTACCTTTTAAGTTTTCTCCTTTATATTTGAGTGTATATGTTTTTCCTTAAAAGAGTACATATAGTTACTGATATAGAACTCACAACGTTGGTTGAAGATTTCACAAGTCTACTTTAGGGTCTCTTATCTATATAGTTTTAACTTTTCAATCACTTAATACACTGTGAAATCACACATAATTCATTATTTAATTTATCAATTTGTACAATTGAATATTCAATTATTATTGCATGAACACAACCATCCAGGCTTAACATGTAATTGAGTGCATTATTAGTTCCTATTTGACATGCATCCTTTCTAATTTTGGCACTAACAAATCTTTGGTTCTTAGCTCATTTATAAGGAAAATAGTAATAGCATGTGTTCTAGATAACATTTTAACTTCAAATTCACATTTTGATATGGTCTCTTCACTGAGGTTTTATGTTTAATTAGAAGACTGAAATTATTTATATAATATCTAAATCATTTTTTTTTTCACCAATCTTAACTCAGTTGTAACTTCCTACACATTTTCACCTTTGACTTGATTCATCTACTTTCTCTTGCTACTTTAGTCTATAGGTAAAACAACTCAAAGTTTTAGTAGTTGTAGTTCTATTAGATTCATTATGTCTCTATTTTCTTGCAAAAGTGTTTGAATAACTTAAATTTTAACTATTTAATTGAAGGTAAGAATATGTTTTTGACCACTTTTCAATATTGACTTACTATGCGTTGCAAGGCTTTGATCCTTAGTTGATTCCATTATTCACACAATTTCTCCTACCAACCATAAGGTGAGTCGTACGTTGCTTCACAAGGTTAACCCATATACACTTATATGTAAATCAAAATCTTTAGGTAATAGGTTAAGGCCTATAACTAGCATGATCTAAGGCTAGCAAGATATTAGTTCCTAAGTGTATTAATACCAATATGTAAATAAGTCCTTAATTTTTGTCAAACAACCTTCACCCTAAAGGTTTAGTTTTAATCTTTTTCAATAATTTAAATCTATCTATATGGGTGCTCAATTCCTCATAATACATAGTTCAAAGGTTTTCTATTATTTCATTCTTGTTGTCAATTTGATTTTGATCTAATCAATTTAAGGGTTTAGAGATATAATATTCTTTAACCACAACCTTTAGCATATTGATCCCCTTTAGTGGTTTGTGTAGTTCCTTCCTTTATCTAGTATAATTTTTATCCTTTATTTGTACTAAGGTTTAAATATGTTGCTCCAAAAACAACCATAACTTCAAGAAGTGGAATTACTATTGTATGTTATATTTGTAGACATATGTAGGAAGCCAAAAAAAAAAATGTTTCTTTAATGAAGCACATCATGTGTCATATAACACTATTTATGCACTTTATACAATACTATGTTTCAAACTCAAATATACCTTTTTAAGGTTTAAGAAAATTTAATGCCAAAAAAAAACTAGATTAATGCCATAACCTTGGATAACTAGACTAATATGTGACTCAAGTTATTCGTCTTATTTGATTAAATCAAGGGACCATGTTTAGATTCAATTTCTTCTCAAATTTTAATGTCATTAATTGCCTATCTATTTGACCCAACTATAATAGTCAATTTTCGACTAGTGGGTACATTACAACCTTATTTAGGTTGGATACATACGACTATATTTTTTTTTTTTCATTTTCTATACAATATAGTCCCTTTCAAATTTTCTTTTCAAATCATTTTATTCTAACCAACATGAAGTAGGTTGCTCATTTATCTATGCACACCCAATAATTAATGCCCAAATTATTCCCAGAGTTCCCTAGAGTTGCAACCTAGGGCTCTGATAAAATGCCACTCACTTTACAAAGAATGTGTTGCATAGTATACTCCATATATATGCGCTTATGGCAGAGATAAACATTCTATTGCCTAGGTTGATATATGCACTTTTATGGTTTATGCAACATGTATGTTGCTTGCTTTATATGAGCATTACACTGCTTATTAAATCTACATATATAATACGTTGGAGTTTACTTTATAACATTTCAAATATATATAACATACATTAATATATATATATATATATATATATGTGTGTGTGTGTGTGTGTGTGTTATAAATTTCCATAGTTATAATATATATATATATATATATGTTCATTTAAACCAATAATTTCCAATCATATACATATTAACCAATGTATGTATATGTATATATTTATACATATACGTATATATGTATACACACTTTATTTGATACATACATATATTTTAATATATATACATATATACATGTATCATATTTACTATTTCACAATAAACATAAATACATATATATTTACCGATATGTATATACATAAAGTGTATATATATATCCAATCGATTTACCATGTATGTGATATATTCATGTATGAATATGCGTAAGTATTTCTACCTAAGTATATGTACACATGCATATGCTCATATGCATGAGTTATCCAATATATATAATACATACATTTGATGTATGTGTGTATAGATCAATATATAAACATAAGTAGATGAAGAAGCACATATATAAAATACAAAGATCCAATCATGTAATCAAAACTAAGAAACAATCAAGAAATCAAAGACCAAAACCAAAACCTATCCCCAAACAATGACCGAATGTTTACTTACCAATTCCCAAACTAACTCAACTCAACTTGACCAAACTAGAATGTGAGTGTATGATAGCTCAAATAGGCACATTAAGGGTTACCAAACCAAGCTCTTCTCCTGAGTGATACTCTCTTTTGGAGGCTCAATTTTTTCCTACATCCAACTTAGTGCATCACAATACAAGTTAGCCAATAAAATTACATTCATATGCATCATATATCGTTTGCATTATCAAAGCATTAAAATTATTCATATTGCATTGCACATCCATTCATCACATTTTCTATCCAAAATATTCAAAACATAATCATGTATTAAAAAATTTTAACTCATCAAAGTAACATTAAATAGGTAATAAAAAAATTAGGTGTAACATTTATTTTGTGCAACACGAACATGGCTAACCTTTTCGAGCATATAAATACATAAATTATTAGTTTGAAAATAATTTTAAAGGAGTCATAGACCACAAGGGTCTATAGATCAAATTGTCAAATTATATTATATTTTAATTTAAACTGGGATTTTTTAGGAGGTTTTACTACTTACTTTGGTGACACTACAATAGTGATTCTTTCCCAAATGTAGGAGAGTGTGTTTGGTGATGTGTCTCTCAAAACTGTCTAACAAAATGTGCCCAAGGAGATTATTTAAAGAGATTGTTTTCCTCACTATACCCCTAGATCTAGTGTCATGGGATTCTAGTTAACTAGGTGCATGTGCCCTCCTTTGGCACCATTGATATATCCTAGATTTATTGTTGTACATGGTCATTATCCTAGTAATGACCAAATTCCACTATAATTTGCACAACAATTATACAATTTGATCTATTTAGGCCTCAATAACAACTACTTAGATTTACCTACATATTTGGCATAGAGGAATGGTAGGGTATGTGATAGGTATGCATGTTGTTATATAAATCAATAACATCTTGCTTATAAAGTATTGGTTGGTAAGAGGATACCAACAATCTCTCACTTAGCAATATTACTAATCGTATGGTTATCTCTTCCCAAAGGGAAGAAATTGATAGTATTATTGAGATTGCTACATAGACTCAATGATATCCTTAGGCTGAGTGGGAAATATTTGAATAGGTACACATGTAGGTCATCTACATCATGTGTATCATCATCAACCCACTCAGATCCCTATCATTTTTTTTCTATCCTATCTCTAGAGGATCTTGACCCTATTATAGATTATCGTCAAACTCATAGGTCAACACACTTCTTGTCCAAGGAATTGATGAGGGTTAATCAAGTGATATAATTATAGCAAGGCATCCCTTTGTTAGATGTTGGTGCATATGTAGATAATATCCTTGCATATTTTGAGATCTAAATAGTATACGCATAAAATTCTATTATATATTATAGAGTGATGAGGGATACACCACCCGAAACCCACACAAATCATAGAAATAAATACCAACACAAAAGTTGTGAGATAGAAAATAACTCACTTTCAATTATTTTCAAAAATGAAATTATAGATTCAAAACTTACATGCTACAACCTCATGGGCTTGATTCATTACAAAAAAATCAACTTTGAAAACAAAATATATTATTCAGAGCCATAATCTGAACTAATAGAGTGACCTTCTATAACCCCACTTATCCATTTTTATTTTACTCAATAACAACCCTAGAATGTTCTAAGAAAGTGTAACTTTAACTTTTTTTTAGCACTAAAAATCCAGCCATTTGATTTCTTGCCTAGGAAGATATTTTAATGAAATTCACTTTTTAGTGGGGCAACAACATGGGACCATAACTTTTGATCCGGGTGTCCGATTTGCTATTATAACATATTGTTGGAAATTTCTCCTAGAAATTTACATGACCAAACCATCGAAGATTGGTTCATCAAAAATTTCAGCTATTTTGGGACCTCTAATGTAACGCCCCGCCACACAAACCCCATAGGACAACTACAACAAATACATAATAATTTTTTTTCAAAGTAACAATAACACATTGCAACATTAAAAATTTATACAATATAAATATAACATAAATCATTAACCTAATCCTATGGGGTGCATGGTGCGTTACTTAAACGAACTCAACAAATAAACAATATGCGATACTAACTAAGTGGAATAAAGAAACTAGAATAAACATGATAAAAGTACATCAAGAATAAGATATAATCTCATAAACATAAATCACATAATATTATATTCAACTTCAAAGTTCAGTTTACAAATGTGGAATATATTTCCACAGATACAACACAATATAAAAATCAAAGTTACATTACAAGGCCGCTTCCCTTATAACATTGGGAAGGGTAAAAATCATAATACAACAATACATAATGAAAGATAATTCTTCAAGGAACAATCTTCTTTGTGCGAGCTCTGAGATCACTGCAACTGCATCCATGCCTTGATCACAACTGGGGACCCAACGGGTGCATTGCACATTTCCACCCGACTGTGTGAACCCGAAGGAACACCCCCCATGCAAGGAGTCGATAAGAAAGAACCCTCAGCCACAAACTCAGACATAAAGGACACATGTCACAAGACTCAAGCCCACATAACAACATAAACATTAGTAGTAAAATAAACAACTAACACAACTCTAGAGGCACAAGAGAACAAGGGAAACAAAGGGTGCAATGGGAGAGTGTCACTGTATGGCCTTCATAGATTTATCGGACTACCTATAATCTAGGAGCCACCTCCATCTATGGTTAACCAAACATCTTGTTTCAAGGTGTTGCCCCATAGGGTGACTCATGCAAAGCCAACTACCTTTCATGAAGACAAGGTAGTGACCTTACCAACTAGGTCTTCCCACCCATCCTTAGCCTTTGGGAGTGCTAACGACAGGGGTGAGGTATCTATTTTTATCTTGTTATGTGATAACTAACCCAACCCACTAAGTAAATTAATTAGGTTTTCACTTAATTAAGGAAACTCTATCATGGGTGACCACTTGTACACTGGCCCTGAGAAGAGACACTCTCCCCTATGGTTTCCCTAAAACCAGAGACAAGTACCACAATGTTCAAACAAAAAAATTAGAACCACAACAAGGTACCTCCCACTAACTCCCACATGGTAACAACATGAACCAAATAAATGCAACCATAGAAAAACATTCACATTTTCCCTAACCTCTGGAGATATGCTAAATCCACACAAGATATACTAAAAATATCACATTTAATTCAATAACACACTCAACATTAACTATTAGACATTTAACTAGTAAATCATCTAAGTCTCCATCAAATTATCCTTTTCATCAATTTAAAACAAGATAAGGAAATTCACTAATATTTCTATTTAATCAAAACCCAATATTTAATTTGATTAAATATCTTCCTACATTTAAATAATTCACTGATTAAATAACTAAGTCTATAAACTTGCTAAAAAAGGCTAATTTGAAAGAGCATAAATGATAATTCTATGATTTAATAAACATAATAAAATATACTTTTAAAATTTAAAGATACTAACTGTTGACGTAGAATTTTGCATGTAGCAGTAGTCTCATGGGAAACTTGGCTATTGGGGGACATTGTGCGCTAGCTAAGTGACCTCCGAGATTTTACCGAAGCTGGCTCTTTATTTAGTTGGGGAAGTAAAAGGTTAGAAAGATAGCGAAAATATAAAATCTACACTACAGGAGATGCGCCAAAATCTTAGACAAATTCACCAGAGCACAGTGCAGAATGCAAAGGCTCGAACCACTAAAATGTTCAATAAGTTATTTTTCTCAAAAGCACTTAAAACATAAGAATACCTTCTAATTTGCATAATATAATCTAGCATAACCTTAGCTAACACATAAGAGTCGAAGAAACATGATCTATATTCATTGAGCTATGAAGGATTACAGAAGTTGAAGAACAAGCATTCATACAATAAAAGAAGATAACAACACAGACCAATAGTCTTACTAAATGCATGAAAACCAGAAAGGCCAAATTTATTTAGCATAGTCTGGAGTCTTCACACTACTGAATTTGACCCCAATTTCTAATGGACATTCATCAAACTTTTGACGATATATTGTCGGTTGACCGACGAATCACAAAAATCAGTGTCGTCGCTCAATTTTTGTCTATATTTCGACGGACTATAAAATTTCAACCTCACGACGCAAGCTCGTTAGAACCACGATGCCCACTTCGTCAATCGCGTGATGAATAGTACCCAGACCATGAAAGGCATCCCTTTGCCAAAATTTCGACCTCACGACGCAAGCTCGTTGGAACCACAACGCCCACTTCGTCGATCGCGTGACAAACAGTACTCAGAGCATGGGAGGCATACCTTTGCCAAACCGTCGGATTAACAACATAAGTTCGTTGCCATTACGAAAAAAATTTGACGTATTGCCAATATCGTTGAGAGATCAAGACTGTTATAGCGATCAAAATTGCCTGAGAAGATATATCGGGAGGACTAGATTTTGGTCTCAGCGATGAAGTTTCATCGGCGAGATACACATCTTGTCTCATCGACGAAGCACGAGGGAAGCATATCGGCAAGACATATATCATCGAAGTAAGTTTTGAATGTCTACTCAACCAGCTATGTGACACCATTAAGAATACATTGGCAGGAGTCTTGGCGACATACTTTAGATTGAAATAAAGACAGAAGTTCGTCGAACTCGCGATGAAATAGGCAAGTCATTATGGCGAAAATTCGTCGGATAAATTGCAAATTCGTCGGATGCTTTTTGCGGTTCGTCGCAAATTCGATGAAATAATGCAATTTTTTTAATAAAAAAATATTCATTGAAATGCAGGCATATCGGTGAAAGATCAAGACTATTACAATGATCAAAATTGCCTAAGAAGATATATCGAGAGGACTGGATTTTGGTCTCAGCGATGATGTTTCATTGGCGAGATACTCATCTTGTCTCATTGATGAAGCACGAGGGAAGCATATTAGCAAGACATATAACATTGGAGTAAGTTTTGAATGTCTACCCAACCCGCTATGTGACGCCAATAAGATTACATCGGCAGGAATCTTGGCGACATAGTTGAGATCGAAAGAATAATCATCGGGGAGACTCACCACGTCGGGGAAATTATAGAATAGCCTAGCAATACATGATCTCTTGTCGATGAAGATACAAATGGATCAAAATACTTATCGAGGTGACTCTGGGCGATATATAAAAATAGTAGGAGGCTCCAAAGTGCATTTATAGGGATAATGACAGAACATAAGGATAGGTCAATCAAAGAGAGAAAGTTGATGTGCCAAGACCATGAGCATTTAATAGGGGTAGTAAAAGACAATATGGATTGTCATCAATGCTTAGATTTAAAGGAAAGATTGGAAGACTTCATTATGAAAATTTAGATAACAATATGATTATTCCTATTTGGACAAATGCAATGGCATTAGTGTCAAGAGTTAAGAGACCATTCAACTTTGCATTTCAATAAATTATTGTATGCATTGAGTAAGTGTTTACAAGGTAGAAAAAGGATAGTCATATGACTATTTAAAATATCAAACAACATGTCAGTTGTTGTGTTTAATTAGGCTTATAGAGGTAGGGATTTATCATTTTTTGCATACATCTGCAGTCCAAGCTCTAGGCCTGCATTATTTGGTTACTATGTATGAGAAATGAGCAATGAATAATTGTAGAATATGGAGGCTATGGATGATATTATGATGGCCACATTTGATGTTGATCAACAATTGGAGCAAAATATAAAACCTATGATGAGTCATGAGATCAAGGGGACTATCATGGACAACAAGCACAACCTACGAACTGGATTCTAATTTTGCTAAAAAATAAAAAATCAAACTAGTGAATATTAAACTACACACTAGAATCTAAATTTGTGGAAAATGAGCAATTTGGTGAGAAAAAGTGCCTGCAGTGCATCTTGGATACTTAGCTAGTGTACTAAAAAATAGGATTGCAAACCCAAAATTATTCTCACTCTGGAAATTCAATAGAAAAATATAGAATTTTATCCTGGATACTTAGCTCTTAGAAAGTCAATAAAACAATATGAGCATGATTATGAATGGTTTTACCTGGTCCCACTCTTCATCTCCATGTTTGAGAGCCTTCTCTTTAAGACCCCATGAATCCACTTTGATCCATTGCTGCCAAAAGAGATATGAATGAACAAGGATCCACATTTAGACAAACTGGTTGTTGATTTCTTCTAAGAAATTTAGAGACTACAAAAAGAAGATACCTAATGGGGATCATGTGGGCTTCCTAGAGAAAGCACTGCAATATGGCCTCGAGCAACAATGAAAAACTTTGGTTCAGCTTCACAGTAAATCCTAACATCATGACATTGAAAGTTGCTCAAGTACTGGGTCCTCTCCCCTAGATTAAATTAAGGAAAAAATTATTGTAAACACGATATGTATAGAAGAATATGAATGTAAAGGAAAATGGATATTAGCAAAACATAAATGTAAATAAAAGTAGTGTGAGCAGAAAATGAATCTAAATTCGTCTTGAACAAATAAAATCATACCCAATCAACATTAAGTTATACTGACCTTGTACTCATTGCCATTGTCAATCTTGAAGGTTACTTTGATGCCTTCTACAGAAACTCTCTGGCCACGAGGCAAGAGAAGGCGGGAAAACCAAGTGTATATTGATGACTTCCTGACAATCAAAAAGAAACAAGCAACCAGTCAACCCTATTAGAACAAAATAATCTTATGAATTGATTTTATTTGTTTTACTGGCTAATGGATAGTGGATCTAGTTCTCTTGAATTGAGATACTACTAAGATGTGTTGACTGGTGATTTTAGACTACTGATATTCTACTTCAATCTATATAAGTTACTTTTGTCTTAAATATATTCAAGATAACTCTGCAAAAAAAATTCCCCAATCTCTTATAAATTATGCAGATTATTTTTTTAATTCTTCTCCATTTTGATATTTTCTTTCAAAAATTCATAGAAAGATATGTAATTCCATATTTGAAACTTACATATTTTAATTTTACTAGTTCTGTAATTATAGGATATGATTCCAACAATTGTGAAATGCATTGGCAATATGCTGGATGAATGAAGTAAACTATGCAATTGGCAGGTGTAAAGCCAACTTTTTTAACCCTTTCCAACATCCTTCTTGCCTATTTTAAAACATGTGCTTTGGAACAGGGCATGAAAATCCATCTAAGTATAATGAAAAGGAGATTTTTGTCAGATATTATATTATAGTAAGTTGAATGAATGTAAGTAGAGATATTTTAGCATACCTGCAAATGGTACAAAATTTCATGGTTAAGTGGAAGCCTCCCATCAACAAGAAGATCCAAATATCCATGTATCTATCTCAATCGAGGCTCTAAACCCTTCAGATCTGTCAAATTTTCCACTAACCTATTATGCACAAAAGTGAAATTAATGAGACCACTAAAATAAAAATAAAAAACAGAGCTTTGAAACCAAATCCACACACAAAACAATGTTCATAGTGAAAATTTATCACTTTCTTTCATCTTTGCAGATTGGTTTGATGCTTCAAACGATGCATTTCTTATATTGAAAAGTGCATTACTTACCTTATTGATCTTCTATTTGTTTTGAGAATAGTTTAATATTCTCTACTTAACAGGGCCAACCACGTGAAGGTGGAAGCTCATTTGCTCCCACCCCCCTCCCCCCTCACATCACTCTCAATTCCCCATACCTAATCATATAACATTAATCATTCATTCATCCATTAATAACATATAACATTCATTCATTCATCCTGCATTAATAACATATAACATTCATTCATTAGCATATTCACATTCATTCATTCATCCATTAATGACATATAACATTCATTCATTCATCCATTAATAACATATAACATTCATTCATTAATATATAACATTTATTCATTAACATATTCACATTCATTCATTAACATATTTCATTTTTTCAGTTTTTACATACTATCAAAAATATGGCTGTCATAATATGATTACAATCACTTCTTTTTTTGTTTCTTTTTTGCAGCTAAAAAAACCTGAAGTGGAGTATTGTTTTCAAAATCATTTGTCCCCCCTCCAGTTGTTCTGAGCTCTGCTCGTGATCTTAATGTATGCCTAGTCATGTACTCACAATGTGGATGCAGCTGCAAGGGGGGGTTTGCTGCAATAGCAAAGAAATGTTAAATTGATATTTTTTATTATTATTGTTACACATATTTCATTAATTAAAAGAACATCAAAGTGGTGCTCTTTACCTGATTGGGCCACATCATGTTCCTAATATTGTCTTATAGCCTCATGCTCAACATGCTGAACACCCTCATGTATTTGATCTAGAGTTGAAACATGAAAGATTACATTAATTAATACACCAATTGCAATTAAATATATTTAAAAGAACATTAGAGTGGTCCTCTTTACCTGATGGAGCCACATCATGTTCCTGATCTTGTCTAGCCTGATCATGCTCAACATGTTGATCACACTCTACATGCTCAACATGTTGATCACACTCTACATACTCTAAAGTTGAAACATGAAAGGTTACATTGATTAATACACCAAATGCAATTAAAGATATTTAATTGTATTAATCCATACTACGTTTTTATATAGCACATGAATAAATCTAGTACCAGGATGTACACCATGGCCTTCATCGACAGGTTGTGCTCCACCCTCACCAAGCTTCATTCCAATGTCATGTGTAGTATTATCATTGCTTATCCATGTAAAAAAAATAGGCACATTATTATGGTGGAAATTAAAATTGAATAGATTGCACAATTATTCAATTTGAAATAAACTTTATTGAATTTATTTACTTGCATTTTGAATGCAGTGGAAGATTTTTTTTTCCCAGTCGAGACTCTTAGCTGTTCAGTCAGGGCTCCATAGCCTTGGTGGAAGGCAATCTTCAAGTCCTCTTCTGTGGGCACTCTGTTGAAATCAAAGCCCTGCATTTTTGCATGTGATCATGAATTTTGCTTCTATGGTGTGATAAAACAAAAATTATTTGCAATTTATTATTTGGATGCAATATTTCATTTATTGATATGTACAAATCATGTGGCTATTTTCATATAACCACCAGAGCCAAGTTTGTGCTGCCCGTGTTTTTCTAGTCTTGCCTTCGATGCGTTGGGCAACCTATGAAAATTTTGAAATACGTTAGATTATGTAAAAAGAAAGAGTAATCAGTATATAATTAAATTGTTGATAATATCACATACCTTCCTTGGCCTGGTGGTATCTTTCCTTTCTTCTTTTTAGCCTCCTCCTTTCCATCTGACACCAAGTCCTTCCACTCTCCAGAATCATGTGGGGATGCTCGTACTTTCTGTTCTTCTCTAAATGTGACCTTTATTGGTCCCTCACATACTTTAGATAGGTACCAACTTTCTTAAGGACCTTCGTTTGGTTGAATGTTTTATCACCGAACAACACAACTAAACGGTTAATGAGCTCATCTTTTAAATCTTTATTTTGGGCATTCCACCGTGTACGTATGGTGGGCCCGAAGAGCTCCAATGTAATATCACTTAGATGTTTATAAAAAACATCATTTCCTACAAAATGATCATGGGATCATTAGTCTATAAAGAGTGATCAATAAGTAAATTTCAATTGGATTATATATAATAATAATTAAAACATTTTAAAGTACCTGGGACCTTCTGTATCTTTATGGGAAGGAAATCCTCGGTCACCACAAATGTGACCGGCAATGTTCTCGTACTAGTAATATGGGAAGATCTAGAAAATTCTGCTAAAATATCACTAGTACTAGTGGCCTCTATATCCACAGGTACTACACATGTAGTGGCATGTGTTCGCTGCCAGACGATGCACTACCGAATGCCTGCATGGTATGTGTTTCCGACAATATAGGCATGGATGATGGGGTCATATGATGTGTTGTATGCATAGGAAGATCAAGATTGACACTTGTACTGACCCCTACTTCCCGAGAAACACTTATAGTACCTTGATCATTGTTGGTGTAATTAAATGTTTTGTACCTTGTCCTAGGTCATAATTACACCTTAGTTAAGTTTACTTAGGGACCACATAGGAGTTGTTGGAGAATTTCCACCTTTGGTGGACTTATCATGTTATCACTCTATCACCTCCACCTTTCATGGACATATCATGTGATTAGGGTTCCACCTTTTGTGGTAGATCCACTATTTGTGGTGGTTATCACATTATCACCTTTCCACTTTAGGTGGAGTGATAGCTTTTCATTGTTGTCTCATGTCATAAGATTACGACACTTGTCATAATCTTATGCACTCCTATGTTCTCACCTTGGCTATATAACCAAGGGGTCTCTACTACATTTGTACACACATTGAAGCATTATCATTGACATTGAATACAGTTTATTCTTGTCATATTATTTTCTCTCTTCTTTGTGCTTTCTATTTGGTCCATAGATCTTGGCATCCATAGCCAATTCTAACATGGTATCAGAGCATGTTTGATTCTAACAATCATAGCCAACAACATGATGAGGATGCAAATAATCTTGTAAAAACAACACATATTTTAGTTCATGACATTATAAAAGAGTACAAAATCTAAAACCATGAATGAACTTATGTTATAATTAAAGATTTCACGACAACTTACTTGCAAGTTTTATGCTCTCTCAGACAATATTTTAACTCTTTCTCTTATCTCATCTGTTTGAGGCACTATGAATACCAACTTAAGGATTTCTTCATTGCATTTTTTTTGGGCCTTCCTCATCATATCCACAGGGTTTGCGGAAAATGCGATGTCATCATTGCATAATAGTGACTGCACCTCCATATGGATGCTCTCATGTACTGCTGGTGCCTTTCCCCGATCAACCATCTGCAACAAGAATATTAAAAACATTATCAAAATTAACCCAATAAACTCATGAAAAAAACATAATAATAAACATTTTGCTCGTATCTAATTTGTAAAATTACAATGAGGTAAACCTGTTGGATAGAAGCTCCTAAAGATGGATCACGATTTGCGCTCTAGGCCAGAGCCTTCCTCGTATGATGAATGTCCCGCTGTGACAAAAATTAAATATAAAAAACATTATCGAAATGAAACCAATAGACTTACGAAAAAAAACATAATAATAAAATGGTATATTGGAGTCATTAATTGGAGGTTGGGTAAAATGGTATATAGTACATACCACCCCCATAGTAATTGTGTTTGTATCTAAGTGATTCAAATTGTAATCGATTAGCAACTCTTCCCTTGCAGTTATTGATTTTATCGCACATACGAATACATGGTTTCCCTCTTGCGCCTCGAATATACAATTGGGTTGCTTATTTGTTGTCCCAGGTCATGTACTATTTATAAACCCTGCAATATTCCCTGATGCTTTTGGCCTCCCGTCAATGTACTTAGCCACCCCTTTATTTTGATCCTTATATTTTGGTTGTATATAATTTGCTGATAGTGCATACCTACGCATACTTCGTGTATATCGAACCAGCTACATCCAATCTTTGTAACTGTAATAGGGTCCAACATACTCCATCAACTCAGTAACTTTGTCGTAACAGACTTTTATGTTGTCCATGCAAAATAGGTCTAAACCATGTAATGACGATGGTGCTATGCGATATATCCTCTCGTTGACACAAAGATTAGTTTTTATTGGAGGAAGTTCCTTGGGTACCCATTATTTTTGTAGATGTTTGTACCTCAAGGGCACCTCGATGTCGCCTATGCTCTCATCATCATAAGAACATAACACCCCTTCAGCAAGAAAAAATTCCATGCGGTTACAAAATTTTCTTCTAATCTTTTGACCTCTAGTTGATCTCCCTCTTTTAAACCTACTACATGTCTCGCTTTCCTCTTCTCTTCCTAAATTTCCCTCACTTGAGGAAGACAAATCTAACAAATACCTATTTGGTGGTACCTGCACTCATAAGGATGTTGGATGAAGTTCTTTCATGGTGATGTGATCCGAAGGTGACATTATGATTAATCTATCATTTCATCACTAGAAATTGATAGGTTATAAGGTAATCAAGTCTTGATAGATTGCAAGTTATTGTTACTACCATCCAAATTTTTCCATCACAAATCAAATTTACTTAACGTTTTAACTCCCAAACTTTATAACAAGTGTTAAATGTGACTATAGTCCACCAGTTACACAACCAAGGCATCAAATGTATTCTCTAATTGTAATCAAAGGAATTTTTCTCTTCATTCAAGTAAATAAACTTGAAGGGAAACACCACCAAGTGGTTTATTGGACACCTACATGACTAAAAATAACAGTAAATTTACATTTAATTTCCATATGTCTAAGTGGTTAACAGGGAGGGAGTGTGTACTAGGCCTAGTAAAGTCATCATAAGTTTATGCTTTGGCAATAAAAAATGTTTAAGTCATCTTAAATCTTCCTATGTCTAATTGCTAGGAGAATTTTGGTATGTTTTAAGGTAGGATGAGTGGTCGCATCAATGTTCTAATAAACTTAAAGTTAAAAGAAAAAATTTTAGTTAAAGGGGTTAGCACTTTCTTTCATCTTTGTATATTGGTTTGATGCTTCAAACGATGCATTTTTTATCCCACTTCTATCATATTGTATTCCCATCGCATTGCAATTGTTGGAGGAGTTGATACCAAAATTTCATATCAGATACCATGTTCTTGAAGCAATTTTATGTGCTTTTACAATTTTTCTAAAGTTCTTTTGTGTTGTATGGATCCATACAAGCTTGAAATGCTCTGAGATCATTGTTGTAGATAAATATATGTGTTCCCTTTCATTTTCATTTGTTTTGAAGTTATCAATCACTATTTTGTGGGATTAAACAATCAAATATAGGGACTGCCCCATTGTGCCTATGTAAGGGTTTGAGGGCTAAATAGAAATGACATCCACCAATCCACCCAATGTCTTGGAACTATAACTCGGTGGATTGGTGTGCATCATGGTGGATTTGATGGAGTATACCATTATTGGAGAGTATAGTAGAATGCAACAAAGGAATGTTGAGCTGCAAACTGAGGTAGACAAGTTGAAGTATAGACATGTGGGGGAGTCTTCTAGTGCTCCTAGAAAAGTATGATCAAATTCTTCTATTATGAAGAATTGGTCTATGTGCCTCTAGTAATCACTATAAAAATGTGAAAGACTAAGCTATTTTATTTTTTCTATCTTATCTTATACCATTTTACGAGAATGGGGGGGCCAATGTATGAGAAGATATTTGGAAGCTAGGCATGAAAATTATAGGTTAAAGAGAATGGGGGTGCCAAACTTATAGTACTCATTGTCCCTTGGTCATCGATTTTCCCTGAGTGCCCTCAACCTCTCCTCGGCACTGGTATTGACCTTGTTTTAGCTCCAAACTCTTCATCGGCGCTGGTATTGACCTTGTTTTCACTCCTCCAAACTCTTCCTCAGTGCTGGTATTGACCTTTCACTTGTCCAATTTGACGAGCTACAACCTACTTTAGTTAGGTTTTAGAGTATGTTAATTAAATTTAAAATTATGGTGCCATTTAGAGTAGTGAATATAAAGCAAGAAAAGCCTATTATGGCACCATTTAGAGTAGTGAATATAAAGTAAGCCAAGCCTATTATAGTCATGAGGGAAATAATAAAACTCCTAGGATACTTTGTGAAACCATTTTCCTTGGTTAAAGGGAGGCCATAAAATATACCTTTGGATTTTTTCAATCTTCAAATATGAGGATTTGCAAGGTTCTTAGCAACATGAGTAATGGAAATGTGTGCAACAAGAATTTTTGAACACACATGGAATGTCCTTGCCAAAGAAAGGGGCTTCATAATTTAATATGATAATTTTTCTCAGCTCTAGAAATGATACATTTCCTTAAAGCGGAAGGAGAAACCTAAAAGGTAAAAAAGATGCTTAGGAATCTCAACACTTCCTTATGATCAACCCCCTTCTATCCATAGGAATTGAACAAATTGGGCTTGGCTAAGAATGATTTCCTATAACATTGAGTTTTATGCCACTATATATTTGACCTTAAAGCTTTTTAGAAAATATCTAGTCATTGAATATCCTAAATAATGTCACGTTTGTCCTCCAAGAGAGTGAGAAAGGAGTCATTAGAAAAATGACCATTAAATAGTTGGGCTATAGAGTTACGAAAAGTAGCACCTTTAATAAGGTTCCATGAAATACTATTAGCCAAAAGATACCTAAAGGCTTCCATAAAAAACACACATAAAGTAGGAGCTAAGGGGAAAATATGAAAAATTGAATGAAAACACCCAACACGCTCCGTTAAGTTTTACATTCCTCACAATAAAACATGTTGATTGAAACAAACAAATATATATAGTCTAAGCTAACATCATTTTACTTTTCTTTAAGTTCTCCCTCAAGAACATCATTGGCTCGAGTTATACAAGTCCACACTATGTGATCCTTTTTCTTACAATAATAACATTCATTTTTATTTTTTAATTATTATTACCTCATGAGTATAATACATTCTCATGTTGAGAATCAACTTTTAAATCTTTTCCATTGTTCTTTATTCTTCTCCTAATAGGGAAAAAATCACATCTTCTTGTGTTTGAGAAGTTATCGAATGACTGCCTTCAAAAGGTTGATGTAATCTCCATCTCAACACCAAGGGCCCACCACAATATGCATCACCAAGGAAAGACATGTGGCGCTCGCCCGTGATATCACAATCAAAAAACACCTTGCATCTTTGTATCACGCGAGGGCGGGCAATCGTTGATCTCCACCATCGGCAATCGTGTTCATTCATAGTAGTCACCAACACTCAATACATAACCATCAAGCAACTTTTCATCAAAATTATAACATCACCGTCGATTTTGAGCACGTGCATCTCGGAGCTACTTTAGTAACCTGTCATATAATGTATTAAAACTTGACATAAATATTAAAGCACTTTGATTAATAGTAATGTTATAATATTAATATATTATATAACAATATTATATTACATTATATGAATTATAATGATATATTTGATATATTAAGATTATATATAATCTATAGATTAATAGTAATTATATTAGATTATTAATATTATTGGTATATTATTAATAATATTAATATTGTATTAGATCAATAATAATTATAATATTGTTAAATCATTAATTATATTACAAATGGACATTGCTTTCAAATTCTTAGCTTTGAATGAATGGTTGAAGCACCAATGTTGAATGTTGCAACTCCAGTAGGCGTGAATAGAAGTAGAGGAGATTGTTTGGGAGAAGAATTTTTTCTAGTGCTAGGTTATGTGTTAGGTTATAAGTGTTTGAGCCTAGCCTAGCCTCAAACACTACAATTAGATTTAGGTTATGTGTTTTCTTTAGGGTTAGGTTTGGGATTAGGTTTATGGTTATGGTTAGAGTTTAGGGTAATCCAAATCATAAACTAACCCTTTTTCTCAAGACCTTAACCTTGACCCTAATCCTCACATTTATCCTATCTTTATAACCCTAACCACAACCAAAACTCTAACCCCAACCCTAACCTTAATTACCTAACCCTAAATATTTTTTCTTTTATTAATTAGTTGCATTCACTCTAATAACCCTAAACCTATCCCTAAAATTAACCCTAGCCCTATCCATGGCCCTAATCCTAACCCCAACTCTAAGCCAAATATAAAAACAACCCTTAATCATAACAATAACCCTAAAACTTAATTCTAGATATAACCCTAATACTATAATCCCTAATTGTAATCCTAAACCCTAACCCTAATTTCATATCTAATCCCAACCATAACCAAAACTCTAAATCTAACCCTAACCATAAAACATAAACCCTAATCTAACCCTAATCCTAACATTATTTTTCCTAACCCTAACCCTAACTCTAAACCTAACACTAACCCGAACACTAAATCCTAACCCTAATTAAATACCCAATCATAACCCTAAATTGTAACATGATCCTTTGAATTGGATACTACATAAAAAATTATGTGTTACAATCATTGCTTCCATTGTTGGCATTTTTACATTGGGATGCATATATTTTTAAAATCAACAAAATCTTTTAATGTCTTGCCAAAATTAATATTATTAATTGTAATATCAAACTTATAAACATGTATGCAAAATAAGAACATAAATAAGAAATATATGGTAATAGTTTCTTCAAAAAACAAAGTGATGTGGACTACAAGGACTATAAGATATCCACAAAAGAGATCTACATTGAAAATATTGTAGGGAAATTCAAGAAAATACAATTGGTAGATGCAAAGCCAAATAAATGTGAAATTGTGTACTATAATGATTTTAGAATATACACATAATGGATTTGTTGAAAAGGTTTTAGAAACTTTCAAACAAATGCAATTGGTAGATGCAAAGAAAAATTCCACAACCTTCACCAAAATCCTTATTGGTTTCCTTAATATGGGAGATTTGGAACAAGGTATAAACATCCATCAAAGCATAATATGAAGATGAATTTTTTCAAATGTTGTGGTTGTAGATACCCTTTTAAAATTTATACAAAATATGGAAGGATAGAAAAAGCTTGTGAACTATTTGACAAAATGTCTCTAAGAATTGTAATCTCTCAATTTATTTTAGTGTCTATTTTGTTATAACCCATGTCCCAAATTGGGTATAACACAATAGACACTAAAAAAATTTGATAGATTGTTATGAGCGTAGTGATGAGACTTTTCTAATTAGAGTGTACTCCATGATATTACAATTATTCGAGGCATTGTGTCAAATAGTTCATGAGCTTTGTCTATCCTCCCACATTTTGCATAGATTTCAAAACGGCATCTGCAACCACAAGATTTGAGAAAATTCATCTTCATATTATGTTTTCCTTATGATTGGTTGACTCTTATACTAAATTAATGTGTTTACTTGATCTAACTATCCACAAATGGAAATTTAACAGTGGAAAGATATGATCCTACGTTGGTATAAATTGTATATGCAATATCAAGGTATGAATTAATATGTTCAATTAAGAGATGTTAAATGAAATGAATAAAACTAATGTAATGCAAATAAGGGAGACCAGTGCCTTATTGGGTAAAACGGAGTCAAATGAAAGACTTTAATGAATGGTTTCTATCTAGCAGGTCCTCTAATTGTTTGGCATATAACTATGAGTTTACAACTAGTATAAACATGCAAGAGTGTAATTGATAAACCCTACTTGAGGTAGAATATCAAATCTAATTATCTGATTCTTCTTACTGATCCAAATGGCATTCCCAGATTACTGTAATTTATTGAAAGGAATTTTAATTCTTCTTTAAAGAATCCAATAAACCAAATCACAGAGAAACAACAAATGTGTACTGATAAATCGAATATATACTTGATATTTCAATTTAAACAACCAAGAAACATCAGATTGGAGACAATAAAATAATCGCAAGAATCCAACAAACAATTGATACTAGAATGAAGCCACTAAATCAACAGTCTTTCATTATCTCCTTCAAAATTCATACATGCAACATAGTCTCCTTGAATGTCATCATTTCTGAAAATTTAATGCTTACAGCAGTCTATCCTATTCTAATTTTATCTTCTACCCCTTTACATTTATCCAACAACGGATAATTATACATTAGTTTGCAAAAGGATGTGCCTTTTCAAAAAGGTTTAAAGCATAAAAGGTTTAACAAATCCACTATTAACTAATTTTTGCTAAGCCACAAATGGATTGCAGACATATGCTTCGTATAATCCTGGCACTCATGAGTGTCAACATCTCCCAACGCATCGTAGATCATAATCTCCATCATTATCATTCGCTCATTTTGCTCACATGCTGCATCCAATATCACATCTTTCGCAGTGGCTGTCTCCAGCATCCCTTGGAGTATTGTTTCACACTCACTTTTCCATGTAGTTGCTTCCTTCATTTTCCCTTCATCATCACATGACTTGGTCAATCTATCTTCGGCAGCCTCTGTCAATCCCTACATATCCCCTTGTAACTCCTCAAATAAATCCTTGTGCCTATCCATAATACAATTGGCATTTTCAATCTCTTCATTACTAGGAGTGTCCTTCTGCTCCAACTCAATTCTTTCTTGAATTTTGCTATCCACTCTCCTATGTTCCTTTATTGCATCTACATACTGTGAATTTTTTCCCCAGAGTTTATTTAACCAAGTGGTTAAAAAAACCTACCTTTTTATTATTATTGCAGAAAATGCATCCATTCTCCCTTGAGAGTATGCAGTTGACCCTTCCCAACGGTCTTTTTTTTGTGAATTCTCACCTTGAGTGAGCATCCTTGTTGGTTTTGTAACAACACCTACCAAGTCTTTGAAGTGTTCATTCTCTCTCAACATCCTCTCATTATTGGTTTTGTACATCTCCCTTTCCCTTATCAATGCTTGGATTTGGGCTTTATTCAACTTGGCTATATTTATCCCAATATCAGTAGTTGCTACAGGATCAACCTCCCCAGCCTTGAGGGTCATGACATGTCTGAATGCCTTTTCAGTATCAATAACAATTAATTTCTTGTGAGGAGGATACAAGGCCCAAATCATCAATGTTTCATCATCAAGATTGTATCTTGATCCTGTGTATACCTCCGTCACCTTCTCTATACTGAGCTTGTGGGTAGCATTGTTATCTTTTAAGAAAATATCAAAAACTAATGCAAAATTCATATCCAAACCTGGAAAAATCATAACACCTACCTTTTCAAGCAGCTCCCTCCCCTTTTCAGGGGTCATGTCGATCATCTCTTTGTCTACTTCATCCTCTAAGCTTTTTAACAGTTGATCCTCATTCCCTGGAGTGACATTGTCAACCTGTCCCCTTATCTCTTTCCCTTTTTTCTTATATAAAAATGTCTTAAACTCTAAGGTCTTTATAAATTCATCATCAGATATGAAAGACCTATAGTCTTCATGTCTTGTATCTACATCCATGGTTTCCTCAACATCTATTTCTCTGGAAACATAGGCATTGTTCTGAGTCTTCATTCTTGAAACTTTCCCAGCTGAGCTTTGTGGCCTGTCTATTTCTGAAATCCCCTTAATGGAGGATAACAACTCAGCATCCACCAACTCCTGATTATGTTTTTCAATCACAATTTTAGCTTCCTCTGCCTCCAGGTTTCTGATTATGTCATCAGATTTAAAGGGCACATGATGGTACCCTCCAAAATTTATTTGTTTATTTGGTAGAGTGGATATACCCTTATGGATCAAAGTTCTTTCTCACTGGTGCTCTTCTCATGTTGTAGTGCAATAATTTATCCAAAATCAGATCATAACCTTCCTTGGCTAATATAGTGAAATCACTAAAACACAATGTACTGGGCATAAAATCCTATTTCCCATATGAACTTAAGTTCATAACACTAGAGTAATCCATTTGCCTAACAATTTCTAGGTATGCAATTCTATCCGGGACAGTTCTGGGCAGAATGAAAGGTGTATCCTCAAAGCCATAAACCCTAATCATTGTGGCATTCTCTAAGCAATACCAATCCCCCCAGTTGTGGTTAATTGGTCCATTGTAATCTCTAGGCCTAAGAAACCTTTTTACTTCTTCAGATAAAGAATAATCACAAGGATGGTTAAAAAATCTATACAAGGGTTTCATAAAGAATTCTTCAAAATGCAACAAATTTGAATTGGAAAACCCGTTGTCCCAAACAACAGTCCATAATTGAACAGGCAATGCCCTACCTTCCTTATCGGATTGTGAAATCCTTAGCTCCTCAAGCCATAAACCTAACTCTTTTCCAAAATACAACACTAAGTGCATCAACGATGAGTAATTTCTGAGATGGAGAACATAAGCACCACTCTTTATTGCCATCAAACCTACATCTAGCTCCTTAAAAACATGTGTAGCATAGTCAAATGATCTAGAATTGTGATACTGGATGTCTGCAGTAATCACCATGGGCACAACCACCATATGCTCAGGTACCTCCATCCCTAATACCTGTCCCACTGAGTAGTAAGTATATTTTAGGTAAGGTTCAAAGAGGTCTACATGAAAGGGTGGCCCCTCACTGTCTTCAATTGGAGTAGGTTTGCCATGAAACCTAATTCTGTGCAGAGGTAACCTCCACCCTTTATAAATAGTGTCCATCCTTCTGAACTCACTATCGATCTCTTCACTCACTACTTTCTCACTGCATATTCTCTCCATTCTGAAAACCTCAACAATTGCATTCTCAGATACATGTATCAATGGATTCCCTGACAAATCACATATAGCTTTGTTTTTTGAATCATAGTGTCTGGCCAGCAATTTTACCAGTTCGACGTAAATAAAAACATTAGGGCACACTAATTTCCCTAAATTGAGCCTCCATGGATTGCATACTGGCTCAAAGCGATTTCTCCTGTGGTAATGGAAATTGAATAGCTCATAGCCTCTAATCGGAATCCAAACATCACCTATAAATTTGCATTTCTCATCCAATTTGTCAACTTCCACTTTGAGCTGTGCAAAATGCCTAGCTCTAGGTCCAGAACCAGGTAACTAGTCTATGAGGTCTTGATTTAGCTTCCTTTCAGTACCTTCTGGTTGCAACTCAGTCTTTTGTTTTTTTTCTTTTGATTGGCTTCCCTCCCCAAGTTTTCTTCCCTTTAGTTTTCCTGAACCAGTGCCTTCCATAATTCAAATTTTTACGAATTCTGAGAGGACGAGAAACTTATTGTAACTTTCTTGCAAACTCAAGCTAGGTGAATGCCTTAATTTCTCTGTTGATTCCCTTGCTCTCCTTCGCTTTGAATTCTGTGACACAATGATTTCAATTGATCATACCCCGATATGCAAAATCTCCTATGCTTCGTGGCGCCATTAATGTCTTTACTGAGACATGAATGCTACAAGTTTTTTTTTTCAAAATTCTCACTATCACATCAAGGCTTATATCAGCAAGACATTTCAAATCTCTGGCCGATCCGCCTATTCAACCTTCACCCATCTGCCAAGATGTCTTGCAGTTTCCCCGACATCACAAGTCTCCCTGATAGTTTCTTTCCTTTTTCTTTTTATATCGCCATGACTTTCACCGAAAGAACTATCACTCAGACTTAATGAATCGAGAAAACGGTTCTTTGCCTTACTCCAAAAGTACTTTTTCTTACCGAGATGTTTACTTTATTGACTTATGTCACCAAGACCAAGCAATTTGTTCTGTCGACATAATAATACTCGCTGTGATGTCTCTTAGATCTCCCCGCGGTGACATGTCTCATCGATACGCCTCTTCTTCGGCAAGACAATGAGCATCATCTTCTCGATACCCTTTATCTCTGCATGCTCAATTCTGTCGGTGTAACCCGAGGGGTTGGTAAGACTTTTATGAACTCTTCCCGACATCGTTTGTCTTACCGATTGAGTCCTCCTTTTGCTTTATCGGCAAGACCAATAGCACTTCAGCCAGTGGTTTGAAATCTCTCTCCGACGACCAAAGTCTCTTCGATAGACTTTACTTTTCTCCTATCAGCAAAAGGTAACTTAGCTCGATATGACCTCACACCGTCACGCCGATACCTTTTGTCTTGCCGATTTGTAATACAAACCCAAATTCTCCCAGTGTATAACTTTATCGGTATGACCCATATGATGTCTTGCCAATATATTGAAAATTTGTATATTATCATCGATGAGACCTGCATCAACTTATGCCGATATTTTCATATGTTAAAAATTTAATGCCATATGAATTTTATAGGTCTTTATGACAAAATTTTAAAATGGATTTAGGTAAAAGATGCTATGTGGGGATTTTTATGTCTGTATTATGAACCTTTTGGGAGACTAATAGTCATGAAGGGTGAATGAAATTGCCAAAATTTCACACTTCCAACAGAGACCATGCGCATTATCTTCTCGACACCCTTTATCTTCATATGCTCAGTTCTGTCAGTGTAACCCGAGGGGTCGGTAAGACTTTCTGAATTCTCCATGGCATTGTTTGTCTCACCGAGTGAGTCCTCCCCTAGCTTTACCAGAAAGACTAATAACGCTTCGGGCAGTGTTTTAAAATCTCTCTCTGATGACCAAAGTCTCTTCGATAGACTTTACATTACTCCAATCGACAAAAGGTAATTTAGCTCGATGTGACCTTACATCATCACGCCTATACTTTTTGTCTTGCTGATAAGATATACAAACCCGCATTCTCTCTGTGTATAACTTGATCGGTGTGACCCTTCTGATGTCTTGCCGATACATTTAGGATATGTATATTATCATCGATGAGACCTGCATCAACTTATGTTGATATTTTCATATGTTAAGATTTTAATGTCATATGAAATTTATGGGGCATTATGGCACAATTTTAAATTGAATTTTGGTAAAAAATGCTATGTGAGGATTTTTATGTCTACATTATGAATCTTTTTTGGGAGACTAATAATCATGAAGAAATAATGAATTTGTCAAAATTTCACAGTTCCAACAGCATGAAGGTTTGATGTTTCATGACAGTACTAGCATTTGAATTATAATGATATATTTAGAGCTCATGGCTCTCCTTTGCATAAACATATCACAATTTTGAATAATATAATCAAGGGTTATGACGTTCATCTCACTGTTATGGTGTGTATGAATTCCATTTTTGCTTTAATTCAAAGAGTTAATTAAAATGCTTGGATGGAGTCATAGATGGATATGTTTGTAAAGGGATTTGATAAGAAGTATTGATTTAGGATAGAAATTGACACTGTTGTAATGCAATATTGTCAGAGATCTTATATGTTATGTGTTTGAACCTGTTATGGAAATCTAAATATTTGTGAATTTGACTCCCCAATAGTATATGGCACTGGCCTAAATCGTATGTGTTTGTAAGGTTCTGTGTCTATTTGTCTTTTACGCTTCGTGGCACCATTAATGTCTTTACTAAGACATGAATGCTTAAAGTTTTTTCAAAATTCTTGTTGTCACATCAAGGATCAGATCGGTAAGACATTTCAAACCTCTAGCCGATCCACCTGTTCAACATTCACCCATCCGCTAAGATGTCTTGCAGTTTCCCCAACATCACAAGTCTCCCCGATAGTTTCTTTCTTTCTACTTTTTTATCGCCCAGACTTAATGAATTGGGCCAACAGTTCTTCACCTTACTTCGAAAGCTTTTCATCTCACTGAGATGCTCACTTTATTGACTTATGTCGTCGAGACCAAGTATTTGTTTTGTCGACAAAACAATACTCTCCATGATGTCTCTTAGATCTCCCCATGGTGACATGTCTCACCGATACGCTTTTTCTTCGGTGAGACCATACGCATTGTCTTCTCGACACCCTTTATCTTTGTATGCTCAGTTCTATCGGTGTAACCCGAGGGGTCAATAAGACTTTCCGAATTCTCCCCGACATCGTTTGTCTCACCAAGTGAGTCCTCCCCTTACTTTATTGGCAAGACTAATAGCGCTTCGGGCAGTGTTTTAAAATCTCTCTCCGATGACCAAAGTCTCTTCGATAGACTTTATGTTACTCCAATCGGCAAAAGGTAATTTAGCTCGATGTGACCTTACATCGTAATGCCGATAATTTTTGTCTTGCCGATAAGATATACAAACCCGCATTCTCTTTGTGTATAACTTGATTGGTGTGACCCTTTTGATGTCTTGCCGATACATTTAGGATATGTATATAATCATCGATGAGACCTACATCAACTTATGTTGATATTTTCATATGTTAAGATTTTAATGCTAGATGAAATTTATGGGGCGTTATGGCACAATTTTAAATCGGATTTTTGTAAAAAATGCTATGTGAGGATTTTTATGTCTGCATTATGAATCTTTTTTGGGAGACTAATAATCATGAAGAAATAATGAATTTGTCAAAATTTCATAGTTCCAACAGCATGAAGGTTTGATGTTTCATGACACTACTAGAATTTGAGTTATAATGATAAATTTAGAGCTCATGGCTCTCCTTTGTATAAACATATCACAATTTTGAATAATATAATCAAGGGTTATGGCATTCATCTCACTATTATGGTGTGTATGATTTCCATTTTTGCTTTAATTCAAAGAGTTAATTAAAATGCTTGGCTGGAGTCATAGATGGATATGTTTGTAAAGGGATTTGATAAGAAGTATTGAGTTAGGATAGAAATTGACATTGTTGTAATGCAATATTGTCAGAGATCTTATATGTTATGTGTTTGAACCTATTATGGAAATCTAAATATTTGTGAATTCAACTCCCCAATAGTATATGGCACTGGCCTAAATCGTGTGTGTTTGTAAGGTTTTGTGTATGTTTGTCTTAGCTTAGAGCTTGCTGCCAAATTGCAAATCAAATGACTATCTTAAGTGGTGAAAAGTCATTGTAATCATCTCATGCTCCAAGTAGTTGATACTATTGATGAAGGGCCAATTCAGTTCAATATTATCCTATTTTGTTGAGCTATTAAATGGGATTATCTATTAATTGTTAATGATTGTTTATAAATTCAGTGCAGAGATTGTAAACACATTGAGGGATCACCCTCTCGGGTCTTGTAGAGCCCAAAGTGTAGGATGTCTTTTAAAATCCTCGTCAGTTGGTCCAAGTCCTCCGAGTTGCCCTTGATTGGAATTGGCAATTCCATAAGTAGATTAGGAGATAAAACTAGTTCACATTAAAAAACCACCAACAAATTGAATGAGACATAGCTGATGTGGTTGCATTCAATGCTATCTTACAGTCTAAGCACCCTATATAAAATAGTGAAGAAGAGGTTAAGGTAGCTCTACAGGACTCTGCCTTCAGTGAGGAGTATGAAACTCTGGCCATATGGGCATTGGCACCCCAGGGAAGAAAGCTAAATGTAACTGATATTAGCCCACACCTAAGGGGAGGGATAATCATCAAGAGAGCTTCTAAAACTTCAACAACAAAAGCTACAAGCCTGACAATAAATGTGGCCAAATTGGCCCAAAAGACAACTGAGAGAGAAGAGGCTGAAAAGAAGAGTCTTATGGAGAAATACAATATGATAATTGGAGAATATAGTAGGATGCAGCAAAGGAATTTTGAACTGCAATATAAAGTAGATAGGTTGAAATATGGGCAAGTGGGAGAATCCTCCAGTGCTCCTGGTATCAGAGCATTACCTTCTATTGTAGGATCGGTCCCCCCTACTACTCCAATTGTTTCAACTCTAGGGTCCCCCATCCAGGCACCTACTCTCAATCCTACACCAGGGCTAGTTGAAGAAGAAGTTGAATATTCTATGGATCCCACCAAGGAGCAAATGTTGAATAGGATCATAGAATTGCAGGCTTCCTTAAAGGCAAGTGAGGATGATGCAATTTCCAAACAAAGTGTGGTGGTTGACACAGTTTTGAGGCATCTTAATGAAAAGGTGTATGGTAAATTACCATCTGTACATTCTTTGTATTCTTTATTCTTGGATGGAATAAAAAATATCAATAGGGATCGGGAAATAGTTTTGCCTTTGGCTAAGAAATGGATCCCTAGGGCCAATGATCTAGATATTATGTACAAAGCTTCTAGGTTTGATACAGACAACAGGTCCCAGTCATTGAAGCCTACTCAAATATTTTTAAAATCATTGAAGGGATTCCATGCCCTACCTGATGATTTGAGTAGAAGAATTAGGGAGCTGATAAAGAGCTTTGATGACTAGAATGATACATTTTTTCCAGACATTATTGATGTGCAAGGAAATGTTAAGACATTGCAACAGTGGCAGGATGGGGTGGAAGAAATTATCAATGCATAAATCAAATTGATTTGTGATGATTCAAACTATGATTTGTTGGTAAATAGTATGGATAAGATAATTAACACCAACACATTCTTAGAATTTTTGAAAGGGAAGCCAATCAGGTTGCAGTGAAGTACACACCTTACAATACTAAGGTGAATGAGGTAGTGAATTTTTCCTGGCCAATGGATGAAGAGTATCAGAGATGGGTGGACAAGTACTTAACTGAAGAGGAGTAGAATAGTGTCTATTACTGACAATTAACAACTCAGTGGTTATAGTTATAACTGATTATGGTTTTGTCTTTGTGGCGACTCTTTGGCGTAGGTTTTGAGGTTTTCCAAGGTAGTGGCTTTTCTTTAATGAGTGGAATTTAACAAGAAGATGCTTCGGGACTTGGTGGAATGCATTGGAGGATGCTGATACACACAAGTGGCCAGCTTACCGAGATTATCTGTCAAATATCTATTTATGGCTTAAGAGAGCATAATTTCTAGTTTGTTATTGTTGTTAAGCAAAAGACATTTCTGAAAGGATGTGCCCTTTCACAATTTTGATATATTTATATCTATTTCATAATGTAAAACAGATATAGGTGGATAAGAGAAAGATACAATAGATAGTTTGCAAGGAAACTTTCCTTTAAAAGACTCACATGCATGTATGAATTTTGATGAAGTTAATGAAGATGTCTAAACTTGTGGCTTAATCTTGGTATCAGCTATTTGTGGAATTATACAATTATCTGGTTGTCTCCATTTTGATGCTTTTCTGTTGTTTAAATTGATATATCAAGCATATATATATTTAGTTTACCGATACATATTTGTTGTATTTGTGTGATGAGATTATTTGGTTCTTTCAAGTAAAGATTAAACCCTTCTAGTCAATCATAGTAACTAAAGAGTATTAATTGGATCAATAAGAAGAAGCACATAACTAGGATTGTCATTCTATCTCAAGTAGAGTTTGTCAGTCATTTACTTGCACATTTATACAAGTTATAAACTACATCTATGTGCCAAACACTTTGAATTATTGCCATCATAGATTACACTTTTATATATCTTCATTAGACTCCATACACCCAACAAGGCAGTGGTCTCATGCTTTCATCTTTTGGTTTATCCATTTTATTTTTTACATCTGTTAACTAAACATATTCTAATATAATTCAAATATAATTAAAATTAAAAACATCATAAATTAATTATGTAACCACATAAGTCAAATATAATTCTATCAAGAAATTAATATCAAATAGATAATACAATCACATAACTCATACATTTCAATGTCATTGATCTTATTCTTCATCCAACTCTTTGTCTGTATCATCCGATCCATATTCAACATTGTAAGGATATGTCATATCATCATCATCATCATCATTGATATTAGTTTTGATAATGTCATCATCCACACAGATACCATCTTCATGAACATTAACTCCTACATCATCATGATCTAGTTCCTCCTCTTTGACATCTTCGTCAGGCACATCATCAACTAACTGTTGATCCTGATCATCATCGACATCATCTTCTATTTCTTTAGTATCTTCTTCTTCCACCACATTATACTTTACTGGCCTTCCTCTTGGATCATGTCTAACAACATATGACCAATCCGCTTTACCTAGAACCTCTGAGTAAAATACCTGCTCACATTGGCTTGGAATAACATATGGCTCATTTCCAACTCGCTCAAAATACCTTGTATTAACCATGGTAAATCCATTATCATGTTCAATAACAGTTCTCTCGAGATCATTTTCATTCAATCATAGCCTGTATCATAGGATGACGAATAGAACTAATTTGAAGGACTTAAATTCACACTCAAGTATATCATCCAAAATCCCATAGTATTGATTTTCTGAGACTTCTAGATGTATGTCGCTTCTAGATGAAACATTAGTCACCTAGAAGACTGCAGTTATCCTAGAATCACAAGTTTTCTTCGTGTCCCAAATCACACTCAAGTATATCATTCAAAATCCCATAGTATTGATTTTATGAGACTTCTGGATGCATGTCGCTTCTAGATGCAACATTAGTCACCTGTAAGACTGCAGTTATCCGAGAATCACAAGTTTTCTTCATGTCATCCAACTTTTTGATTTGAAATTTACGACCATTGCACCACATAGCCTTGTGGTGTTTCACTTGCAATATGTCAAACATGTAAAACTTATTGCAATATCGTTAGTTGATAAACATATTTATTCTTGGCCAAATGTATGCAAAAAAAAAAAATCTCAACATATATATACATCAATATAATTGAAAATAATTAAATAATATGGGTGATTAATATATTTATACATACCTATTTATCTCTTAAACCATATGCTAAATCAATTTCCCTTGGTGTAACATTGGAATCTCCATTACAATGAGCTTCTTTAACCAATGAAGCCACACCTTCCCATGTTAATGCGCGACCAGATTGTTGACATCGTTCAATCCATACCGTCATCCAATCAAGATTTTTTGCGACGTACAAATGTAGTGCATCCCACTCTCGACCAACTATATCAAAAAAAATTGAAATTCACAAACGACGTATAATTAGTTAATTACCACGGTATACGACCTTAATTTATAATTGATGAATATTGAAGATTAATAATTAAATAAGTACAATATACATAAAAACCAAATGTAAAATGTATTCTAGTTAATCTCCATGGTCATCTTATAATTGCCTGTCACTTTCCTCAATCTACCTTTCCCCATCAGGTACTCCCCTTCGAATTTGTTAATGGAGATGGGATCCCAAATGCGATCTACATGGATCTTTGCTGCAAACTTAGGAAGATATTCAGTAATGTACACCATGGTCTGTTATACCATGTATCCCTCCACCATAGAACCCTCGAGATGTGCTCTTTGTCTAACCAAAGCCTTCAAAAATTTCAAGTGCCTCTCAACCATCCACATTGACCTTGTGTGTATAGGTCCACACAATTCAATCTCCTCAACTTGGTGTATGAGGTAGTGTTCTTGAGCATTGAAAAATGTCAAAGGTAGACACTTTTGCATTTCACACATTAGACGAGGAATTTTTCTCTTCCAATCATTTATATCTTCTTTATGGATTGCTTTAGATGATAGCCATCTACAAGTGATTCAAGACACAAATATATTAACGAGATTTAATAGAAATATACAATGAATTGAACAAATATCACTACTTACCTCATGTATTTTCCAAGATCATATATAACTTGCTTGACATTGTTGTCGAAGTTGTCTAGGAGAGATAGAGGTAGAATGTACTGCAACAATTATAAAATGATTTTTTCATTATTTTCCCAAAAGTAGTAAACATAATACATTGAAAAGTACATGCAGTATACAAATATATATATAATATACCAGAATAATTACCTTAATAAAGGTATTCCAATCATGCATTTTCATTCCTGACCCAAATTCACCTTTCTTTGTTATGATATTGTTTATGTTCGCAGCAAATCCTGTGGGAAATCAAATTTTTCGTATGACTTCTTTTATAGCATTGCTTTGCTACTCCTTTAATAACCAAGGAAGGGCACTTATATTAATTTGGTCTCCATCACTATTTAATTGAATGAAATTTGTCATTGCATGATTGGCTTCCTGAATGTCACTATCAATTTTGACAATTTTTTCTTTGTTATGCCTTCCATCCAATATTTTCCATAACGTTTTTGTCATATTCTTTCCGATATGCATTGTATCAAACAAATGCACAATTTGTAGCTTCTCATAGTAAGGCAACCTACTAAATTGTCTAGGATAACTTTTCAGTCCCTATGGAAGCCGACCATTAATGCTTTGACGACCTTCATGAAGCATATAAGTTAAACAAATTAACAACGACAATCATTGTCAATTACAACATGAGTAAACACAACACAATATAAAAATATAAATTCAAAACATATCATATATGATAGATAAAAAATTTGATCCAATGTATAACCTTGACGATTAATTCTATTATATTCCAACTTCCATAGGCGAGGTGTCATTCTTCTCGATTTTAATGTATTCTCTTTTTTCCCATTGAAAAGATGTTTTTCAGTAGTTCGATACTTATGATTTATGTGGAGGAAGTGCCTATACTCATCAAACACCTGCTTTCCTAAACTTGTTGAACGACGAGATTTCATATTTGGACGACAAATTGGACATGCAAATTTTCCCTTTGTTTGAAGACCTACAAATTATCATATATAATTGGATTAAAAATATGTCAATTTTTATAATTATATATAATGAATAGATTATTTAAAAAAAATGCATGATATCTACTTCATAAAATTAAATATCATTAAAGTCATGCAGTCAAACGTTATAACATACCAGAAAAATATGTTAGCCCTGGGGGCATCATGAATTGTCCATACAAGCATTGCATGGAATTCAAATTCTCTTTGTCCTATTGGTTTAGATATGTCATACATAGTCATGCCATTCCATAACTTTAATAACTCGTCGATAAGAGGCTCAATATATACATTCATATCTTTAACTTGGTACTTACCTAGTTGAATGAACATAAACATTACATAATTATTATAACCATTTTACTGCAATATATAAATTCATGTACATTACTATTAAATGAAAAAATATATGTCATTATGCAAAAAATAAGATAAATGAGATGCTACTACGTTAAAGAAAATTGATGTAAAAATATACCTAGAACAATCATTGCCAACATTATGTGCTCCCTCTTTATTGACATCCATGGAGGAATGTTATTGTTGATAACAAAAACAGGCCGCACTAAGTAAATAGATCTCAACTCTCCAAATGGATTGACACCGTCCGTTGCCAATGAAATCCTGAGATTATGAGGTTCTTCTTTAATGTGTGGCCATTTTTCCTCCATGTCCCTAAATGTAGAACCATCTACAGGAATTCAAATAATGTCATCTCCACTTCTATTTCGTGCATGGTAATCCATAAATTGCACTAAGCTTTTGCACCTAAATAATTGTTGCATACATGGAATAATGGGAATATAACGAAGAACCTTGCAAGGCACCTTTTTTGTTAGTTGATTTGTTCGATATCTACTGATATGACATTCTGGGCATTCTGTTGCAAATTCATGTTGTTTATGATATATGATATGATCATTGGGACATGCATCTATTGCTTGATACTCCATTCCAATATCTTTCATAATGCTAGATAAATCTCGGTATGAGCGAGGTAAAATATTAGATGGTGGTAACAAAAATTCACCAATCAATCTACAACAAAAATAATTTCTTAATATAAAGAATATTAATGGTACATACTTCATCCTTTATTTACTAGTGATGAACTAACAACAATTAAAATGGATGAAAAAAGTTGACATATATGACATACCTTAACATCCATGAGATTGCTATGTTGGATAAACCATTCATAACCTTCAATTTCACCAGCAACTATACAACAGAGAGAAGAGTTGTTTGGGAGCCTTCATAAAGGGACTTGTATGCCTTCTCAAGTACAGGTAAATCATGAACATCATCAAAGTCATCTTGATCAACATGATTAGATGTGCCACTACATATGTCATGGATCAATGTATTTGTACCATCATCTTCAATTGTGTTTTTTGGCACATGATCATCTTCTTCCATAGGATTATTAACTTCATCTTCGATATTCACAACTCCATGTTCCTCCACTTGCAAAACCACATTCTCCAAGCCGTGATAATCCATATCATGTGCCCTAGGGTGCCCCACCTTTATAATAATGGCAGACACAAATAAACCATGATCATGATCAAGTGATTTTTTATATATATATCAAATGTTAAAACAATATAAAGATTTACAAATTCAATCAATATAAACACATATAATAAACAACTTACCAATGGATGATAACCATGCCCCCCTTCAACGTGACCATGTTGCCTACAATGTTTCTCAATTGTTGTGATTAAAAGTCTTCTCATCTTTAAACCCTTGCAATTATTGCAAAGACAATAACATTTCCCATCACCCTTTCTTTTCAATCTAGCCCATAATCTATCAAGTGACTCTTCATTTTGTTCTGGAATAATATTATCTGACATGATTTTTCTTTACCAATCTTGAATATTTAGATCTTCAAAAAATATCAAACTCACACTCCAATAATTTTTAATCATACACAAGTAACAATATATAATAATTATGATATTTTACACCAAAAAAATTCGGCATGCAACCACCCCTGCAAAAGAGAAGATAGTCTAAAGTTAATGACCCCAAAAAACACTTTAAAATGCTAATTCTAGAAATGATTAAATTCTGATTTTACTATGATTTCCAACTGTTAGACTCCTAAAATCATAATATTAAACTTGCACAACAAAATTTGGAAATAAAATTCTCAAAATGCAGCTTGAGTGAAGTTATAAGTGACTATGTTCATATAAGGATTTGATAAGTAGTATTGGGTTAGAATATAGATTGATGGTATTGTAAGGCAGTATTATCTGAGATTTTATATGTTATGTGTCTAGAAGATAAACTTGGTTATAAGTAAAAAACAACCAACATCTTTGATATTATCTATCTATGGCTACCAAATCTATTAAAAATTGATCATTAGGGTTAAAATTGAAACCTTGCAAATATAATCTTTGTCCAAATCCATCAAGAATTTTCCATCAGTTATAAACAATTCCCTTATAAAGAACTTGTGAAGTCAGGTCTAAAATCTGGAAATGAAATTCTAAAAATGCACAAGACTAATAATGAAATCTGATGAGATGTGTTGCTTTAAAATAATATTTTCAAACCTAGAAGTACAAATATGATTTCACAAATGAATTCTGGAAAAAGACAATGACTACCCTCAACCTAGCAATATCTTCTTGAGTTTCTTCTGATTTTCCCCAAGAAAACCATCGAGCAAAACACTGTCGCAATAAATAGTTGAGCTCATTTTTATTTATGTCCACCACAATATAACTTTGTATGCAACCACCCTTGCAAAAGAGAAGATAGTCTGAAGTTAATGACCCCAAAAACCACTTTCAAATGCTAATTCCAGAAATTATTAAATTCTGATTTTACTATGATTTCCAACTGTTAAACTCCTAAAATCAGAATATTGAACTTGCACAACAAAATTTGGAAATGAAATTCTCAAAATGCAGCTAATAGGCCTCAACAATTAAGGCCTACTCAAGACTTTGTGAAGTCATTACAAGGTTTTTAGGCCTTACCTGATGATTTCAGCAGGAGGATTAAAGAGTTGGTAAAGAGTTTTGATGACTGGAGTGACACATCTTTACCAGATATTGTAGATTCCCAAGGAAATGTTAGATCACTGCAGCAATGGCAAGACAAGGTAGATAAAATCATCAATGCACAAATCAAATTGATTTGTGATGACTTATATTATGACATGCTGATGAGTAGTATGGATAAAATCATTAACACTAGCACATTTTTGGAATCTTTTGAAAGGGAGGCGAATCAAGTAGCAGTAAAGTATACACCTTACAGTGCCAAGATAAATGAGGTGGTAAATTTTAATTGGCCAAAGGATGAGGAATATCAAGGATGGGTAGAAAAGTACTTAACTGAACAAGAATAGGACAGAGTCTACAGCCGGCAGTTAACAGCTCAACGGTTATGGTTATAACAAATTTTGGTTGTCTTGGTGGTAGTTTTGGTGCAAGTTTTCAAAGTTTGGAAAATGCAACAGTTATTCTCCAGTGGACGGGATGAACAAGAAGATTCTCCAAAGACTAAACTATTGTAACCAATTTTTGAAATGTCATAAGGTAGTCCAAGTGACCAGTGACAGGTGTATTTTTCGTTTGATGCTTGTTGCTCCTTCAATTTCCTTATAAAAAGGATTTCAGGACCAAAAATACAGGTTAGCAAGTTAGATATCTTTAGGTCGAGTCTAACTGAAGTTGCAGCGCGAATTTTTAAAGAGCCTGATATTATAGTGAAGATACTATTCTTAGGTTTGGTGTCATTCTATTGTAGGTTTTAGTTTCATGGGTACTTAATTTTCAAGATAGTACTAGCATCTGAATGAAAATTACTCATTTCGAGGTCATGTATCTCCATTGTATGAATATATTATTATCTTGAATAAAATGATCAGGGGTTATTTTGTTCATCTCACTGTTATGGTGTGTGTAATTCTCATTTTGGCTTTAATTCAAGGAATTAATTAAAATGCTTGAGTGAGGTTATAGGTGACTATGTTCATATAAGGATTTAATAAGTAGTATTGGTTTAGAATATAAATTGATGGTATTGTAAGGCAGTATTATCTGAGATTTTATATGCTATGTGTCTAGAAGATAAACTTGGTTACAGTAAAAAATGACCAACACCTGTGATATTATCTAGCTATGGCTCCCAAATCTATTGAAAATTGATCATTAGGGTTAAAATTGAAACCTTGCAAATATAATCTTTGTCCAAATCCATCAAGAATTTTCCATCAGTTATAAACAATTCCCTTATAAAGAATTTGTGAAGTTAGGTCTAAAATCTGGAAATGAAATTCTAAAAATGCACAAGACTAAAAATGAAATCTGATGAGATGTTGTTTTAAAATATGATTTTCAAACCTGGAAGTACAAATCTGACTTCACAAATGAATTCTGGAAAAAGACAATGACTACCCTCAACCTAGCGATATCTTCTTGAGTTTCTTTTGATTTTCCCCAAGAAAACAGTCGAGCAAAACACTGTCGCAATAAATAGTCGAGCTCATTTCAATTTCTGCCCACCACAATTTAACTTTGTAGGTCCATCAAAATTTTAGCAAAATATCTTTGTCAAAACATAGACGAAAAAAATGGTTCATCAAAATTTCGACGAACATCGGGGATAAAAATTTAAAAAAATGAAAATTCGCACAAGTGCCCGACAATACATCTGATTATATAGCTTTCGTCAGAAGGTTTCGTCAGAAATTGGGGTCAAATGAGTTAGTGTCAAATTAAATAAAACTATTACAAAGGTTTTCTTCCCAGTGTTCGGGAGTTTTTTGCAACTTAATCAACAACAAGAGAAACATGGCCGAATTTATAGGCTAGTCCACCGCCTGAGACACACCAAGAGAAGGAAAACTGTGAGCAGAGATCGATGACCTAGATCACCTCGAGCCACCACAGTAAACATTGATCACTCAGGAGCATGCTAGTGAAGCCATGAAAGGAAACGAAAAACCACGCAGCAGCAAAAATCAACACGCAGTGCCATAGAAGAAAACACGGCAGCAGGCGCAACAACAACTCCAAGGTAACTGGTGTGGCAACAACTGCCACGTGTCATGCAGATGAGGCTCAGAAAAAAGATGAAGGGATGCCCAAGGAAAAGCTCTGAGAGGGAGCCATGTGGAGCATGTCGAGTGAAGGAAAGTACAAGGAGGGCCTAGTTCGGAAAGCAGCTAGAGAAAGCCACGCGGCATGCACTCGAAGACCGACGAAAGGCAAAGTAACATAAAAAGTAGAAAGCTTCATGAGGAAGCCATGTGGAGCACGCCAAGGGTAGTGAGCATTTGAAAAGTAAGGCACAACCGTAAGGATAAAAATAAAACCGTAAAGGCCTGGCAGTTTTTGTGGAACAGTTTGGCAACTCACAAGGGCATTTCACTCGCAAAATGAAGAACCCCCAGAAACTTTGGTTCAACATCCCAAAACTACTCACAACCTCGAGAGGGCAACCTGCTATAGAGTGGTCCAAACTTCATTTGATGGCGTAGAGAGAGCTCACAGATTCTCATGAGCCAGTCTAAGATCAATAATTGCCTTGAAAGACAATCCACCTGATACTTTCGTTTCCAATTCCAATTGGAAGAAAAGTTGAACCAACTGATGCACGATCCCCTCAATTTCCTCGACAGTCAGAGATCGATCAAAAGATTGGAAGACAGAAAGGTCCTGCTTCTTCTCCTCGATCATAGAAACAAACTGTTCCACACCCGTTACCACCTGATTCGCAATGAAGGGTGAAGGAAGGCCTTTCTGAGTTAAGAGGGAAAATTTCGCCCGCATGTCAGTGGTAACCTGATTTAACCGAGCCCTACATTCTACTACCTATTGAACAACCTCGTGCATAGAAGTGAGGATACTTATGCCCATGGCCACTATTGTTTGTTCCTCGATTCCCATGCCACTCAAAGCTTCATCGAAAGATGTATACAACTTGCCCAATAAAATCCTAGCCTCCAGAACTTTGTTAGAAGTTAACTCTTGAATCTGCTGTATTGTTTCACCTACTATTTCGCAAAGGCTAGCCACTTGCGCCATTAATTTTAAAGTGGGCTGAAGAGTAAGGCACAATGCCTTCACCTTGTCCCAGTATGATGCATACAACTCCTTGACAATCTCCAACGAGCTCATCTGGGGTGCAAGAAGTTGGGTCTTTAGGGTAGCCAATTTTGCTTCTTTGTTGCTCTAAATTGCCTTCAGCTCTGACAAATTTTTGTCCCATGTGGACAACTGCTCCTTTAGAGTGGAAACCTCTTTTTATTTTTCTTCCAAGGCCAATTCGGCCTGCTTTTCTTTTTGAGTTTTCAACTCCACAGTGGCATTCATTTCATTAATTCCAGCATCCGTGCTCTGTCGGAGCTTCTTCATTCCTTCACTTAGCTGCACAGATGCAGGAGAGAGTTTTTCTTCACTTGCTCAGTTATGCTCAACCTCTTCCTAGAGAGTTGGAATGAACTTTGTGCTCATAACTTGCAGCTCCCTGATTTGACTTTCGAAGGTACTCCTCTCCTTCTCCAGGTGACTTATTTCATTCTCCTGGGCTTTAAACTTGTTTACCCAGATATCAACCTTACCCTTGAGCTTTGATATTTGATCATCCTTTTTCTTCGTTAGGCGGTTAAGCTTGAGGTAATCGGTGGTCATGATTTTTTGGGTCTCCTCCATTAGCTCGGCCTTATCTCGTGGGCGGGCCTACTGCAAGTCTAGCCCAATAGCATTTACAGAGTAATCACTCGATAGTATTTCTCCTACTGGTTTAATCACATTGGGAGTGATTTTTGCAAACATCAAATAATTTTGGCTTTCATTGAATATAGTTTGCAAGAGAGGCTCTGCCTTCCTGGTCATGTCCTTTTTTCTTCTTTTATTGATACGGTTGGCATGGGTGCTCTTGTTTGCATCCACCTGTGAAAAATATTCCTGAGCAGGGATACTCAGGTCACCAACAAAAGGGAACTCCTGAGGGATGGCCAACGGGAAAGACAGCGTATTCAACACATCAAAAGTTTTGTTGGGTCTCGTTATAATGGTCAGGGAAAATGGTGGGATGAATTGGCCACTCAGAGGGGATGATAGTGCGGTGTAGGAAAAGGATGGGAAGGTGCCTACTAAAGGGTTGGGCCTTAGAGATAAGAATTATTGTCTCACGAGCCCAACACTTACACCAAATTGTGTTATGGGTAAAGGATGGAATGCAGAGGGCGAAAGTGGGAAACTAGGAGGGGTAAGACTTGACTGTCCGGGATATCCGACGACAGAGAAAATTGGCACAGATGAAAAAGCAGGGGTAGATGAAGAAGAGACCAGAGACATGGTAGAGAGAGAAGAGGAGGAAAAGTTACCTGAGGCTCAAGAGGAGCTGCAAACGATTCAACTACTTCCTCCATTGGCCGCTCTTCTTCTCCACTGAGCTCTCTAGTTCGTTGCCGCTTTTCCTCTAAGAAATCATCGAGGTCAACAATGACCCGCCTCCTTCCACTGGTAGTCCTTACCCATTTCTTTGTTGATTTAGAGGAGCTGGATGGCTCTGATGTTTGTGCATGTGAATCCTCCTGCTGTGTAGGTTGTTTACTAGTATCCTTCTCATGCATTGGATTCTCGACAATGGCAGGGGGATTCTGAGTTACCTCCTCCCTAGGCTCTATGGAAATCTCTTCCCTTCTATAATTTTGCATGGATGTTGAATGGTTCAGAGACCTTTCTAAGTCCAGATGCTCCCTCTCCCAGATGTCATCGAATCTTTCATCAAGGGCCACTTCTTTGTGAAGCTTGTCGGTTGCTAGAATCTCCTGCCAGTATATCCAGAAGTCTTGAATCTTCTCGGATGTCCAATTGAGCTTATTCAATTGGGTGCACAGGGACTGGTTGATCTTCAGCTTTGGGTTGGGTCTCCCCACTATGTAGTAAAAATTTAGCCACGGCGGTCGCTCATCCTCAGTGGACAAATATTCAAGGCCTACATATAAACTTAAATTACCCTCCTCAATATTTCTTTGAGGGTCCCAGAATGGCTGAGGCGAATGTGGGATTTTGATGCCAACCTCTGATAAATTATTTCTGGGGTTTTAATGCCAGGTGTCATTTATCAACACCAACCCAAGATGACCCAACTTCGAAAGAAGAATCTTTGAAGTATCAATCTTCGAAGTCCTTTTCTTGATCAGCGACATAGAACCAAACATGATTGGCAGCAACAAATAGGAGGTTAAATGTTTTCCCCCCCAGTAATCGTTATCAATAGTACACAGCTACCTCATTGCTTCCAGGGCCAACACTCTGTTGGAAAGAAAATAGAGGATTCAGAAGGGCTCCCAGGTAAAACCTCGCATGTGGAGTATGGTGAAATCAATGCCAAATAACCAATCACAGGGAGGTACAATCTTTCCTAACTAGGACTTTTGTTGAGGCAATATGCATGCGGTCATATTGATGCCAGCTCCATCCAAAGCTCGCAGAGTTGGGGTTAAGAATAAATTTGAAAATGCATAGTAATCAAAGGTTTTCGACATGATAGGAGTCCATGTCGAAACTGGATTTCTTAGGCCGACCTCGTCAAAAATTGCCAGAGACATAAATGTCAAAAAGTAATTCGAATTCTTGTGTAATATCAAGTAATTCAGGAAAGAGGAATAACTGAACCTAGAACCGGCTTGGAATTCCTGCAACTGCTGCAAAATCCCATCACTAATAACTCTTGCAAAATCTAGGAGCGGAGCCACGTTATTCTTCCTTAGCATAAAGTTGAGACACATTTGGAACTCAAAAATGTGCTAGTTTGTATCCAGACCACACACCAGTGCTAGCATAAAGGCGATAGAAGAAAACCCACCTTTGAGAATCTTTGGACCAAAAGGAAACTTGGGCAGCGTTGAGTTACATGTTGGCTGATTAATTTTGGTGCGGTAAAACTGCGGTGCCGTTCGAAGCCCTCTCCACTTCTCATGCATCCTGTTCACTTCAAAAATCTCAATATCTCGGGTCAAGGGGAGCAGGACACACAACATATTCTGAATAGCTTCAGGGCTGATGACTACCCTAAAATTAGTGTTGCTTATCACTCCAGTGCTTGGGTCGAAGCCTGCCACGCATGCTGACACAATTTTTGGGCAAGGGTGTACCAAAGGAACCATGTACTATGGAAGCCCACAAAACCATAGATGCTTGTTGAAAGGGTCTGCTACATTATTTATTTTCTTGCATGCGGCTTCCCTAAGGATCCTAAGATTGTGGGATAGCTCAAAATCAAAGACGTTATCCCAATCCTCTGCAACCAAATTCTGATCTTTGTGAGGAATTGCATTTAGTATTCTCCGGTCCACCTGAATGGTGAAAGGCCAACAAGGCTTTGTGGGGATGTCTGGAGTAGCATAAGACTCCTTGTCGTAGAGTTGAACACAGGGCACTATCCTCATTTGCTCGATTATACTTGCTGGGGCCAAGGCCTGTGTTGGGTTCTCTGCAATCTCAGCCATTTTCTGTATTCGTAAGAACTTTTTTGCAAACTTTCGCAAATGACTTAGATTTCTAAAAAAATCTTTCTCTCTTACGAATGTCTTAGCTATTTTATCTCTAGATAACTCCTTGCAATAAATGTGCTCTGCATGCCTAACCTACCCATTTTGATTTTCATGAAAAAAAATGGCTGAGAAGGGTATGTGCTAGCCATTCATACCTAGTTGCCATATACATCACCAATTTTTTGTGCATGCGAAAAGATCACCAACCTGCGAAATTGCTCTCTACATTTAAGAGAGATTTTTGCGTGAGGTGGTGCCTGATTTTCTTGAACAACAAACCAAGACAACCCTACAAGAACACCTTCGCAAGCTTTATACATTTACTGATTTAATTGAACGTACTTGGGTGCATCGCCCAATAGCCTATCTTTAAGATTTGCCTTGATTCAAATGGGATGGTGGCTCCTTGTGCTGACACCTGGCCGACTTCTAATGAATTCAGAAACCTAAACAAAGTAAGTTGCAAATGTACTTGCATATTCCCATCACCTCACATGTCGCAACACTGAAAATGGAGGCTTGGCAACACACTTTGGCTCAATCATAATTATGGCCTACCTTGGTTGGCCAACCCTCGCCAGTCTATAAATAAGACTCTTAGCAGCATTGCAAATCACAATGTTTCCTAGCATTCCTAGCTTAGCAGGCTTTTCTTATCTTAGTAATTTCATTTTTCTAACCAGAATAGTAAACAGCATAGAAACGCCAATAAGGTTAGTCTGCAAGAAGACTCAAGCTGCCTTCTTAGACAAAATTAGGTGTAGGCACTTAAAACGTATGATAGGCATGAAAAACCTGTTGTATGTGAAGGTAATTAAGTGGTTTATGGGAAAATATTGCATAGAGTATGAGGAACAGTACTAGGTAAACACTAGCATTTTCTCCCATTTTGTCACCTCGCTGCTGGATATTAGTGTTTCCAAGCGCAAGATCTTAAATTTGATGAAGTGGGTGTTCCCTTGACACTACCTCAGAGGACTTCAGCAGATCATGCATGCTGGTCAATTTTATCGTGGGATCCCTTCAGTTCGTAACCTTTGTCTGCTACAACTACATGGAGGACCTATTCCAACTGGGCCCTTCCTCTTCAGCTTCGAATTGGAGACTCATGTGGAGCATCATGCCAAGGTCTACGTCAGTTGCTACTTCTTCATGTGGGTGCATTATATTGAACCATTCCAAAACCTCCAGTGGTACGAGGATTTTGAAAGAATGGTGTTCCTTGATCTCGTGTCGCCTATTGCTACAATTTCTAGTCCCTCCCATTGATAATCTGAGAATAAAAATGGTCCCCAATTTTTTATTTTTCACTTTTCAAGCTCCGCTTCATAGTGAACATATGTAAATATCGATACAAGGCCATTGGCCTCTACCTTATATAATGTAAATTTCTGGCCAATATAAATAATATTTTTTTTCACAAATCTTGGCTCATTTACAATATTCTTTCAATTCCTTGCACCTTTGCTACTATTCCATAAAGCACTGAGAAGACCCAAAACTTTAAAGCAAGAAAAAAATTAATTACATATTTACAATTTACACAGCCTTCACACAAGCAGAATTAATGAATTTTTTTAAGATGTATTCCATTAATTGGAATACTTAGGGCATTAGCTTCTTTATCTTCCAACTCGAAAGAGTTGAACTATTTACACTGGGTGATTTTGAAAGGATCTTCATAAAGGCTGTCGAATTTTTTGTGTTGGTCAGGCTTTGCTCTACTCTCATTGAACTTGAGCACCAAATCCTAACGTTGTAACTCTTGATATGATGCCCTTTTATCAAACCATTTCTTTAGTACCTGCTGGCAGTTGTTCATCACCTCAAGGGTGTGCTCTCTTTTTTCCTATACCTCGAGTAGCTTGGAAAACCTTACCTCCATTGCTCTGTTTTGTTTAATCTCTAGAGATTTAACCAACTGCAGGGCAGGGATTTCCATGGCAATAGGCAGCAATGCCTCCTTCCCACACACCATCTCATAAGGAGATGTCTTCAATATTTGCTTGGGCATGATTCGGTCTATCCACAACACTGTCCAGAGATTCCTATGCCATTCTTTCTGGTGTTTTGAGCCTATTTTCTTTATTAACCTAATGAGGTATTTGTTTGTAGACTCTGCAAGGCCATTCCCCTAGAGATAATAGTTAGAAGAGGTTTTTAGGAAAACCCCATACTTTAATGTGAACTGGTTCATCTTTGAGCTGAGAAATGCTTTAGCATTATCGGAGATGATTGTTTTGGGCGGGCCAAATCTGGCTACCAATTCCTCCAGGAAATTAACAATCTCCACTTTTGTTACATTTTTAATGGCACTGCTTCTGCCCTTCTAGGGAAGTAGTCCGTAGCTGTCAATATCCATTTGTGTCCGGTTGAGGAGAAAGGATTAATCATCCTAATGAAATCTAAACCCCATTGAGCAAAAGGTTCTTCTACTACTATAGGCCTTAATAGCATAGCAACATTCTTTCTCTTTCTGACATGAAACTGACATTCATTGTAAGACTTAATCAGTAAAATGCATCATTGAAAAGTGTTGGCCAAAAATAACCAACACATATAATTTTGATTGCCGTAGTTCTTGCAAAAAAATATCCTCTAGCTAGGCTATTGTGGTATTGATCCAATATTTTCTTGGCCTACCCCTCATCGACACACCTTAGCAAGACACCATTAAAATTTCTTTTAAAGAGGACACCCTCCAAGAGGACATAATTATTATTTTGTAAATGATAGAAATGCCTTTTAAAAGAAGGTAGATTGATTGGATACCTTCCCGTCTGCATGAAGTTTATTCTATCTTCAAGCCAGTCACCCTAAGAACTTTCTTCATTCAATAACACAAGTTTTGGAGCTTCAAGCTCTATCGTTGTTTCACTATTTTCAGTGAGATACTCACATAGTCCCTTTCCTTTGATAGTCTTGATAGTTCTAACTTCAATATCATATTCTAGGATCTTGGTGATCCAATTAGCTCTCTTCTCGATGATTTCTCCCTCCATGATATACTCATGCACACTAGGATGTGAAACACAAACAATCACCTTATTATATGATATCAAATGTCAGAATTTTTTAAGTCCTTTAACAATAGCAAAGGCATGCTTTTCTACAAAGTTGTACTTCACCTCATATTCTTTTAAGGTTCGTGAGTAGAAGGCAATAGGGGACTCCCTTTTATCTTCATCATCTTTTTGCATAAGCACAGTGGCGATGCTGTTGCCACCACCAAAAACATACATAATAAAATCCTTTGATAGGTCGGGGTTCACCAACACAGGAGCAGAAGAAATAGCCTCCTTTATAAGCTCGAAATCTTTTCCGGCTTCCATCGTCCATTTGAAAATCTGATCTTTCTTTAGCATTAAGGTAATAGGCCGAACGGTCCCTGTAAAATCTGCAATGAATCGGCTAATGAAGTTGACCTTACCCAGAAATGACTGCACGCCCTTCTTGTTGACAGATAACGGGATCTCCTAGATCGCACAACTCTTTCAAGATCAATGGAAATGCCTTCCTTAGAGACAACATATCCCAACAACTTCCCTTGGGGAACTCCAAACACAGATTCCTTCGAGTTTAAAGAAATCTTGAATTCCTGGCACTTCTGGAAGACAAGCTCCAAATGATCAAATTGATCATCAGTAGATTTTGAAAATACTGTCAAATCATCCAGGTAGATGAGTATAATTTTGTGGATCAAATCCTTAAGGGAAATATCCATGGCTCTCTAAAAGGTTGCTCCGACATTCGAGAGTCCAAAAGACATCTTGGCATATGCATAAGTTTCCCACTTGGTGGTGAACGCTATTTTGTGTTGGTCCTCTTCCTTTACCTGAATCTAGTTGTAGCTCGAAAAACCATCCAACATTGAAAACATTTCAGAGCCAGGTACAGTTTGTAGAATTACCTCCATTGAAGGCAGGGGGTAATGATCTGTTAAGGATGCTCTATTCAAGTCTCGAAAGTCTACGCACAGTTGTATATCTCCATTTTTCTTTTGGACTAGTACCAGATTTGACACCCAAGTGCTATGTTTGATCGGAAACACTATTCGGGATGCGATCAATTTATTCAATTCTTGTGACATGAGAGATTCTATCTTTGGGTTCATAGGTCTCTGCCTTTGATGAACTGGCTTCACCCCATCTGATAACTCAATTGTATGCTTGATGATCCTGAGATCGTATCCTTTAAGATAATCATATGACTAGGCTACTACACTCAGATACTCTTCACAAAAATTCCTTAGTCTTTCCTTATTCTTCTGAGATACTCCTTTCCCAACCTTGATCTTTTTGTCTTCCCCGATATGCAAATCAGTGTAATCACCCTTGTTAGCCATGAGCTTCCTTTTGTCTCTTGTCACATCATCGAAATCAAATAGGCTCTCTAGAGTGACTAGCCCTCTCGGAAGCTTATTGGATTTCAACTAGATAATTTGATCCCCATAAGCTTCGAAGATCTTTGGTTGCAGTTGATCGGCTAGTTCCCTAGATGACTGGAGAAATGATGTAATATGAGCATTGCTATCGAACACTTGCCAATCTTGATTGTTATCTGGAACAACGGGTGTTACAATTACCCTCACCGAATGCTTATTTTTTAATAATTCAGAGGCCGGTTCGAACTGAGCCCTGATAGTCGCCATTCTATTGGATTTGGAGTTCTTCTCCCTCGGTATAGCCTAAATGTTGAATGCCTCAAATTTGTCTATCAGATCCCAGACTCTATGTCGATAGGATCGAATACGGATATTCTTTGCAGCAAATATTCCACGGATTTGGTTGACCACCAACTCCGAATCTCCGAACACAATTTTTGCTTTGCACCCATTTGTTCTATAAGGCTGAAACCATGGACAAGACCTTCATATTCAGCCTCATTGTTTGAGCACACGAACTGGAAACGATACAACCTTAAGGTCTTTTCCTTGGAAGGGGATATCAAACGAATCCCTACTCCAACTCCTACTCTACATCTTGCGCCATTGAAGTACAAAGTCCATAATTCTGAAAATTATTCACCTTTAGGCTCCTTAGTAACTTTAGGCATAATCTGCCCCTCTTCATGTATAACATAGATTCCTAGGCTAGTTGCATGGTAATTCTCGAAAGGGTCTGTATCAATAAAATCTTTCAACAAATTTTCTTCATCTTTTGTCTGGGAGCTAGTAGCCTCCTCTTCTTCCAGAAATTCCTCATTGAACCTCTCTTCCCAAATGATTGAAGTATGTGCTGCTTCAAAGTTGAGCAGGGCCTCGTCAGCAACATGTTCAGAATGCAAATTTTCTGACAGTTGTTTCATCTTGGCTCCATGTTTGGTCCTTAAAATTAGGTGTGACTAGTCTAGTGCTAGATATCCTCCAACATTTGCTGTGAATTCTCAGGACAAAAAAATTCCAAATAGAGGAGGAATATCAATGAGTACGATATCCTGATTTACAGTGATACTAGGGCAAGCAAATAAAGTCATAGGCAATCCCTTGATTACCCTGACGGTATCAACTTTATTTCCATCTAGTTGCATGACTCCTTTGTTCAAAGGCTCATATTTTAAACCCAAAGCATCTACTTGCTTTGGCATGATGGTGGTGCTAGCACCAGAATCAATTATACAATTATGTAACAGCTTGTCGCCAATAATAAGTGTTAGAAAGAAAGGCTTAGGTTTAGGCTTACTTTCTTTTTCGGACTCGAGCTTCTCCTCTGGTTGATTTGTTAGCACTTTATCCAGGTCGGGCCTGGATACTTTCTCTTCATTAGACTGAGTAGGTACCTTCACATCCTCCTCTCCTAAAAAATCCTTTTGTAATTGTACCTTCTACTCTAGAATAGCCAGGACATCCCATAGCGAAGTGTTGGCAGACGACTTCTTCAGTTTTTCCACCACATTAAACTATGCTCTCGACTGGTGAATCGCATTTGCTTGCTCATTAGTTTTCATAGTCGACATTGGATTCACGGTTGGTGCGTCTGACTATTTAGCAACAATAGGGGTGATTGTAAGAGTCTTCGCCTTCAAAGGAAGTGGATTCAGAGAGCTAGGAATAATCGCCTTAGACTATGGCGGAATTCACAATAAACTTGCCAATGGGCTAGGCATTGACTGAGATGAAGCATTGGTAGGCAAGGCTGTGAAATCTCTAGTGAATCTATGCTTTCAATGCATGTTGTAGTCAGATTGCACTCGGGGCACTTTATCCATAGGGATGTCATTCATAAATGCTGACTCCTTTCCTTCCATCCAAGAAAAGAGTGCTTGGTTTGGAACAATGTCTGACTCTTGCTGGATGGACATCCCTTGCATTTGAGCAATGAGGAGAACATTGTCTATCTATTGAGAGGGGTATGCTTGGTTGTCGGGATCAGGTGTGCTGCCCTGGCTACGTTGGTCTGCGATCTTTTGTCACAAATTTCCCCACGGATAATTTCTTGGCATGTGTGCATCATTGCAAGGAAAGCACCATGAATTGGCATCTTCAGCTAAGTTGTTTTATCCAGCCACCAGCTTCTTATTCAAACTAGGATGAACGGTCTGCATTGGCAGGGTTACCGGAATCATCTGGTTACTCAGCTAAGCCGAGGTATTTCCATATGACCTATCTTGGCACTAATTTGATTGGTACAGAGCTTTTCCACCTTGGTAATTCTGGTATATCGGCTTTTGATAGCTATATTGCTACCGCTTTAAAGTAGTTAATTCATTATTTATGGCCCACATCTATTATCTCATCTCGTTCATCTTGGCAGCCAAGAGATTAGGCACAGGAGCTACTATTAGAGCTGCGTTCGGAGCACTTCTGGGATACACGTACATAGATTAGGGAGGAACTGTAGGCATGCTGGTCGAAGGGACTTTGGCTTCCACGGTGTTGCACTCGGGAAACAATGGCATGATGGGTCTCGGTGCCAAATTTCCTACAGTGATTAGATAATTTTCCGCAGCGACAACCAAGGCATAAGCGTCAAGAAGAGTCTCTCCGCCAAGAGCTTGTAACATTATGGAAATGTCGAGGTTGATTGACTTCAAGTATAACATAAATGCCGAATCCAGGAGCAGACGACTACCAACAGGCACTCTCTGCTAGGTCAAATGGAACCTTGCATTGAAATCAGATAGAGCTTCATGAGGAGCTCGCTTTATATTTTCCAGTTGATGGTACAACAAAGATTTGTCACTAGCATTCAAAAAACACTCATAAAACAGAGTTTCGAGCTTTCCCAAGTTGCAATAGTACTAGATTCAAGAGTCATGTACCAATTTAGCGCTTTTCCTCAGAAGGAGGCAGCCAACAATCAAAGAGCTACATTTTCATTTGATACGCCATGCACCAGACATACATCTACCACATCTTGCAGATGTTTCGTTGGTGTTTTTGACTCGTCCCCGAAATATTTAGGTATAGATTTTAGAGCGGAAGTAGGGACTGAAGCCCATATTGTAGGAGGCACAGGTGCAACTAAAGGACTGTTGGAGTCCTAGGCTATATAATTTCTAGTAGCCATAGGTACAGGCATCATAGGCGACAGCGGAGAAGGAGGCGACAGAGGAGATGGAGGAGGTGAAGGGCTACCTCGCCGACCTCTCATGTGCACAGAAACTAACAGTGGTACGAGCTGGCCAAAGACTCTCGCAATCTACGACCTAGTTATAGGCCGATGGCTCATACACACTTATAAAATTAGGTGAATGTGCTAGTTCGCGGTCCCACCAGGCATGCTAGAAAAAGAACTGTTGATGCAAAAAATTTCATGTAGCAGGAGTCTCATGGAAAACTTAGCTATTGGGGGACATTGTGCACTAGCTAAGTGACCTCCAAGATTTTACCGAATTCGGCTCTTTGTTTAGTGGGGGAAGTAAAAGGTTAGAAAGATAGCAAAAATATAAAATCTACACTACAGGCGATGTGCCAAAATCTTAAACAAATTCACCAGAGCATAGTGTAGAATGCAAAGGCCCGAACCACTAAAATGTTGTTCATCAAGTTATTTTTGTTGGTGTAATTAATATTAATTACACTTGCATAACTTTACTTAGGTTTTTCTTAGGTAATAATAAGTTTACTTAATTAATAAGTAAGCTTTATTTAGTTGAGCTATTTTTAGGTCAACATTAGGGTTGCATAATTTGCTTTTATAAAGCAAATCATCTCATTGTAATATTGAATTCCTGAATATATCATTTTGCACATTCGCATGCAAAGCTCTACTTTTTTATGTTTTCTCTTTTGTGGAAGGTTTTTAGGTTTGCATGTGTGATCTAGGGTTTCTAACATGGTATCAGAGCCTTGACATGCAACCCCTTCTCAAATTCTAGAGAAAACCATTGCAGATTTCGTTCGGGGTTCCTCGAAGATTTTATGCCTTGAGTTCATTTATGCAACATTTTTTATCAGATCAGACCTCACCATTGGATTCAGAGCACTATAAAAAGTTAGGTTTGCCTTTTATTTTGCAGATTTTGGCCATGATTTGCCAGATCTGTAAGGGTTTCAAGTTTGGTATTTTTTTGCAAGCTCTAGAGGTCACCATTTTCTTGAAGCATTTTGAGCAGAAACGGAGGTCACCAATGCGTTCACAGTGGCCAAAAACCCTAAGATCGCCTTTCATTTTGTCGATTTTGGTGAAGTTGGTTCGGAGGGCAAAAAATTTTTGCCAGGAAGCCGTACGGCCTCCCCAGCACGCATTCCGAGGCATTTTTTTGCATGAAAATCCAAAAAAAATGAAAAAACGACATTGGTTTTCACACCGCTAGTTCAGAAGGTTACAGCTACTAGGCGGCCACCAGGCGGCCACCCGCTAGCCGCTCAGCCCGACGGTGCCACTCCACCCACCACCGGTCAGTGCAGCCCCCGCGGGCTCCTCTACTCCCAGCGCTAGTCACATTGGGGACTGGGCGCTATGCGCCTAGCCCCCGGCTGGCCTCCCAGCTCTCCACGTGGTCGTATGGAGAGCCAAGGGCTCTATCCTAGCCCCCTATCCACCAGCCCATGGTCACATGCAGGACTAGGGGCCGATTTTGTTTAGCCCCCTGGGCTGCCTGCAGGCCTTATAGGCCATTCTAGAGCACCTTTGACAAAATCGGGTATATTTTTTGCGTACGGTATCCATTTTTCACAAACAAGATACCATTGGAAAGCTGATTATGATGCCGATCTAGTGGTGTTGGTATTTTTTTCTTATTTTGCTCCAGATTGTTTTTTCAGGTCCTTGAACTCAGAACTTCTATTTTTCACTCCGGAGGGCATATCTTTTGACTCAGTGATCGTTTTTTCACCATTCTTGCAGAATTGGAAAGCTGGTTTAGTCCTCTACATAGATATAAGGTCTATTTTCATTTTTTGTTTATGTATGTTAGGAATTCTCTCATTTTTTAGTCATTGGGGATTGTAATAAATGAACTGATATAAAGTTTCATTGGGGGGGTTCTTGCATAATAATCTTCATCATGTTTTGATGGCAACTTGCATGGGTTGTAATCTAGTTTCTTAGTTTCTTTTGGCCATATTTTGTCTTAGGTTGACACATACCATATTCATTTTGGTTCACACTTTAGATTGAGAGCCTATGGTTAGTGATCCGCACCGGATCCATCTCAGTTTGAGGGCCACTAAATTTGTGGTTAATGTTCTAGAGTTTGTATGGTACTTTTTCCCATGGAAGAGTTTCAATCTCAATTTTGACATCGGCATTTAGATTCATGGCTTCAAGATTTTGTCATCATCATTTCATCTACTGTTGCTTTATGGATTTCAGGGTTGTTCCAGTTTGGTGTTTTCGAGTGTTCCGTGGCATCGGGTTTGCTATCACATTATTATGATTTCGATATGGTTTCTTGAAGTATCTTTCCTTGCTTGCTAGATTTCGGTTCTAGTGTTACTTCACAGTGTTCTTCCAGTGCTTCTTTGCAGTAGTTATCTCATTGTAGGGGGGGTTGTCCCACTGGGTTTTCCTTCTCTACCTCATTATTGCATTTGTATATGGGTACCTGATCAGGCCTTGTTGTTAGGACCCATTCATGCTTTCTTGCATTCATCTTAGTTTTAGGTGCATGCTTATTTAGTCTCCCTAAGTTGCACTTATGGGGGGGTGTTGGTGTAATTAATATTTAATTACACTTGCATAACTTTACTTAGGTTTTGCTTAAGTAATAATTAGTTTACTTAATTAATAAGTAATCTTTATTTAGTTGAGCTATTTTTAGGTCAACATTAGGGTTGCATAATTTTCTTTTATAAAGAAAATCATCTCATTGTAATATTGAATTCCTGAATATATCATTTTGCACATTCGCATGCAAATCTCTGCTTTTTTATGTTTTCTCTTCTGTGGAAGGTGTTTAGGTTTGCATTTCTGATCTAGGGTTTCTAACAATTTTTCTCAAAATCATTTAAAACATAAGAATACCTTCTAATTTTCATAATATAATCTAGCATAACCTTAGCTAACATAGAAGAGTTGAAGAAACATGATCTGTATTCATTCAGCTATGAAGGATTACAGAAGCTGAAGAACAGGCATTCATACAATAAAAGAAGATAACAGCACAGACCAATAGTCTTACTGAATGCATGAAAAATAGAAAGGTCGAATTTATTTGGCACAGTCTAGAGTCTTCAAATTAAATAAAACTATTACAAAGGCTTTCTTCCCAGTGCTTGAGAGTTTTTTGCAACTTAATCAACAACCTAATAAAGAGAAACATGGCCGAATGGATAGGCCAGTCCACCGCATAAGACACACCAAGAGAAGGAAAACCGCGAGCAAAGACCAATGGCCTAGATCACCTCGAGCCACCATAGTAAACATCAATTGCCTAGGAGCATGCCAATGAAGCTACGACAGGAAATGGAAAACCACGCAGCAGCAGAAACGAACATGCGGTGCCACAGAAGAAAACGCGGCAGCAGGCGAGTACAATAGGTGCAACAACAACTCCAAGGTGATCGGTGCGGCAACAACTACCACATGTCATGTAGACGAGGCCTAGCATTAAGATGAAGGGACGCCTAGCGAAAAGCTCTGAGAGGGTGCCACGTGGAGCACGCCGAGCCAAGGAAAGTACAAGGCGGGCCCAATTCGGAAAGCAACTAGAGAAAGCCACGCAACATGCAGTCGGAGATCGATGAAAGGCGAAGCGACATAAAAAGCATAAAGCTTCGTGAGGAAGTGACATGGAGCACGCCAAGGGAAGTGAGCATTTGAAAAGTAAGGCCTAGCCACAAGGATAAAAATAAAACCACAAAGGTTTGACATTTTTTGTGGAACACTAACTTAATTTATCAATCCCAATTATAAATTATTTACTAAATTATATTTTTCAACCATATTCTATTTCCTGATTATAATTCTTTTCCACATAGCAATATCTAAATTTTTATTTTCCTAGATAAATGAAATCTAAATTTTAATTTAAGAAAATCAGCTATAAAATAAAAAGCAGATTCCATCTATTATTTAGTTAAGTCCAAAATCTGATTGAGCTACTTAATTTTTAAACAATTAATCTGATATTTCCTGAATACAGTCTAACTGGAAAATAAGGAAATCCAACTTCTACAATAATGTTTAAAATGCAATTATTTTCTGACACTTAAAACAGAATAAAAGAAATCATTTTTCAAACAGATTTTTTTAAACAAAAATATTTCCCTCATTAATTATAAAATTTACCAAAGAGTAATTTACTTTATTTTTCATTTCTTTTCCAGATACGTATTCTCATTTCCTACCTATACACTATATATATATATATATATATATATATATATATTTAAATATATATGTATATACATATATACATATGTGTATACAAATACAGGAATAAATATATATATCAAATCATTTGATGTAACTGAAATTGAAAACACAACAATAACCAAATATCTTATTTCATAGAAAATATATATATACACATGCATAAATACATATATATCTATAAAGAATCGAATAAAGCGTATTATGGCCAACACTCACCCAATTTATAGGGTTGTAGCTAAGCAAAGGGGGTGGTGTTGCCTTGGTAGCGCTCCCTCCATGTATGGGGGGAGCGGTGTGGGATACTCCCCACCCCCAACTTAAAAGACATAGTCTGCAATAAAAATAAAATGCCTTCCCAAAGCATTCATCGTACGACGCCAAACAAGAACATAGGCTTTAAATAAAATATTACAAACATATATATATATTCTACTCAATAAGATACAGAGAACACAATTTGTAGCCAAACCAGAGGGGATTGCACGAATTTCCAGAATAATAAATTGGGGAAACGAATTACAAAGGTAAGAAGAATATCAATGAGAGATTTCTAGATGAGAGAGGGGTTTCTAGAGATTACAAATAAAGAAATCAAATCAACAGAATTTTGAAATGGATACAAAGAGGAAAAAGGGAAATACATGAACAGGTAATAATATTTTGCAAAGAAAGGGAATTTTTCCCCAAATACATATAGGAATTCATTTTCTTCCCCAAACATTATTTCTTTTCCTCTTTCATAAAGTTTTTTTTTTACAAAGATCTAAATAAGAATTTGAATTACCGAGAGTCCTGTTGATGGTGAAAATGACACAAACAACATTAAACAGAATATCTCTACTCTATTTCTTCTGAAAAAGAAAGACAACATATAGTAGCCTAACTCCCAAGGTCCTGGTAGTTGGTTCTCAACTGTCTGGTGTCACTCAATTGGTCCATGCAACTGTAATATTCAAGGGGCCTTTGTTGGTAATAAGGAATGCAAGCAATGACGGATTCATCAATTTGTATTTAATGAACAAGGGGTTTTAAAATAAAAGAAAATGATAGATCAGGGCATACATCAGTGAGACATGAATAAAATTATCTAATATCCGGACATATATTTTTAACAACGAATGTTCCTTCCATAGATCAAGAAAACCATAAAATGATGCAATTTACAAAACAATCCATACTATTGCATGCATCTATGGTGCTTAAATTAACCATCACAATCACACATCATAAATATTTTAAAGATTTCAAACGAACAAACTCTCATTCGTTGCCAAAATCATAGATCAACAGACTTTCAATAATTCAATCCATAGACAATTTAATGAAATAATCATTAAATCTGATTCCTTGTAATGATTTTCATCACATAAGAAACACTCATGCTTCAGCACAATCACTGGCATACGAATACACTATAATTCATTAACCTTATCCAGTAAACTCAATTCCAAGACCATATTGCCTAAAAAAACCTGTATTTGTATTCAACTGTAACTAGAAATAACAAAGTATCTCTATAAAAACTATGAAAAATTCTATCTCCTACTATCAAGTGGCTAATCTTATTCTCATCAGCCGACCTTTACAATATGGTACCCTATCGGTATATATAGATGTACAAAATATGAATTCCTCTCTATCTAAAGTTGAGATCCACCTTTTTAGGAACTTAAATTTTCTTGGAAACTCAGATCAATTGATCTCTAGTTCCCATATTGATCATCTAGTAAACTGGAGAGAAAAAGAGAGATAAGAAAAGAAAGCCATGCACCCCTAATACTGTCAGCCATGCATGTAAATGAGAAAAGAAAACCATGCACCCATAAGACTATCAGTCATGCATGTGAATGAGAAAAGAAAACCATGCACCCATAAGACTACCAGTCATGCATGCGAAGTTTTCTCTGAAGTGTACTCATCATAACTAGAGAAGACTTGTCGAAGCATATCCAAATCTAGTCCATCAATCCAACTATCTTCGATCTTGATCCTCTTCAATTCAACAACAACAAACTCTCCCATGTCTCTCAACTTTGTCAACTCCCTTTTAGCAGCCCTTACCTCTTCTCTAATATCCATCAATCGATCGAACAATAGATCTTCTCCATCGTCTCCCTTTTGTACAACCTCAGTAAATGTTTCTGAGTACAAATCCTCGTAATTGAATGGGCCTAGATTGGTGTTCATTATATCCGCCCAATCAGACTTTACCTTGCTAATAGTGACAACATGACCCTTATGGTTATACCTCAAGGTATAAGGCAGTTGCTCTGGTTTAACCTTCTTAGGCTTAGTTGATCCCTTCTAAGTTTCTGCAAGCTGACTCCTCTGAGCAGCTTCTCCTGATATTCCTAACATTCTTTAACTTCCTACAACAAAACCTTAAATTAGATCCTTGAACAAATATAACAAAATATGCTTTAAGATTTTACCCTTCTTATATATACCAAAGGCGAAACCAGGCAGAAAACATTCTAAACAGTCTCTTTTAAAAAAGTGTCAGGATCGGAGTTAAAAAAGTTATTGAGATTATAGTAATAACAAGGTGGGACTAGAGTTAGAGTTAGAATGGTAACCAAAATCAGAATCGGAATGAAAACTGATTCGGTTCCATGAAGATTTTCTAATTTCATATTCAGTTCTACTTCCGCTTCCGCCTGGGTTACCAGTATTTTGAAAGCCTACTTCTTATTGTAAGCGGAGTCAGAGAAGGGATGGAAATGGAATCGATACTTTCTACAAAACATGGTTCAAAGCCTAAATCGATTTCAATCCCGCTTCTGCTTAAAATAACCATGACATCATAAATTCTTTTGATAGGATAATAAACACTAAGATCTAAGAACTAGGTCATTTCAAAATGAAAGGGGCCTAAAAATAACCTATATAAGACTGTCCCCATATGACCATGAGGAAACCATAACAATTAGGGCATCATATTTTAAAACAAGAAAACGCACCAAAACCGTAACTCACTAAACCCTCAATTTCAAACAATTTAGGGCATGAATTCAACTTTATTCAAACTAATCTGACTAATGCGTAACTGAATTCCTAAGACAAACTATAATTTATCAAACCCTACCCACTATAAAAATAGAAACTAACTACCATTAAAAACCTAGGGCATCACAATATGGTCACGATTAAAACATGAAAACGACCGTAATAAAAACAAACAAACGAGCAATGAAAACACAAGAAAAACAAAAACAAAAACAAGAACACAGAACAAAAAAAGAACATGAACTCACTAGAGAATCAAGTCACGAAATCATGAGAAACCAATGACCACAAAAAATGAAAGAGAAGAATAACAACCCTACCTCAAATGCAAATAAATAGGTTAACCCTCTGAGATGATTCCGCTCATGATTATATCCCTTTCGATTGAATCATATGTCTAAGCACTCCACTGCAACTTTACTTCGCTCTTGATCTTTTCAACAATGATAATAACTTCCAGTTAAACCCTAATTAAGGTTAAAACTACAGCTTCGCATGTGCATGGCACCTGTCATCAATGGCATAAATGCAACAAACCGGAGTCGAAATTGCAAAAGGAACTGACACGTTACTGTAGTGTGACTTTAGTAAAGTCAACAACCAAAACGGCGAGAGTGGAATCAGAGTTGAGATTGATTTAGAAAAATTTTCCAAGTTTCATATTTGGTTCCCATTCCGACTCCGGTTCCACTAACAAAGAAGAAAATGAAACAAAAAGTCAAATAAAAACTCGAAGACAAAACCAAAAATAAAACCTAAGTCTAAATGAACAAAACAAAAGGCAAAGGCAAAGGCGGAATGAGAATTGACTTAAAAACCATGAATAAATTCAGACTTAATGTCTGCTCTGGTTTCGGCTTCAACAAAGACAAACCAATAGGCAACTAAAAAGATCATCGAGAAGAGGATCAGAATCGATTTTTTGAATCAAGTTTCAAAACCCGATTTAGTTCCAGTTGCGATAGAACAAACCAAAGAAAAACAAATTACTAGAGAAGAATAACTCTAAACTTTGTTTGAAAAAAAAACAAGGACAAAAACAAAAAGGGGGACCCATTTTGACCAAGGAAAAAGATGGGGTGGTTATGCAAGGCATAACAAATGGCGACTCAGCTGGGAAAATGGTTTACCCATTTACAAGACACCCAAAAAAAAAAGTCACCACAAAATCACTTGGCTTATGAAGCATGTTAACTTGAATAAGATCAGATATATAAGATAAGATTTGAGTTGGAATCTCATATGTATGTGTTCATGAATATTTATGAATCTGAGTGTGTGATTATATTGTGCATTATTCTTCATAGATACTTTCTCTACTCCTGAACAACTATACCTAAGATTCCAGCTACATAGGTTGAGTCCTTTAACTATCATGCAATAAAATATTGGATATTGCTTCGCTGCCAGATAGGCGTCCATAGCCCCGACGAAGATACCTCTAGTTCTCTCAAAGCATTACTCTACTACCAGCTAGGCATCCATAGCCCCAATAGAGATACTTGATTCACCCATTTGATATTGAGTTTGCCTTTTCTTTGTTTCTTTTCATTTTTTACTTAAGCTTTACTTGTGAAAATCTTTTATGAACTTTCTTCAATACTCAGATACAATTGATCTGAAATGTGGGTTGAGAACTACAATGGATTTCATAATAGTCTTGGAATTGGATTTTTCACTTGAATCAAAGGTAGAGCCACTGTAAAACTGATAGGAATTCACTTAGGCAGATGTTATCTAATTTGGTGACAAATCTTTGATCATAATTCATGAGATACTCATAGTATATCTTCTACCCAAAATAACTTTTCAAACCAACATTAGAATGATCATAAGACATGAGTTTCAGAAAAAATCCTTTTCAAAGATGCTAATGAAAATACCTATACCAATTTCTCTCCCAATTCCTGTAGCATACTTTGAATAACAACCCCCTATCTTGAGATGGACAAAAATGAAGATCCCCAATGAAACGAGGCACAACAAAACAAATCAAACAACGACAAACAAAAGAACAAACAAAAATAAATAAAAAACAAACAAAAGAAAAAGAAAAATTAATTACATATAATATAGTATAATACATTCTTTTAAAACATCAAACCTTTCATGAACCAAAATAGTGCTTGAAAAACTAACCATTAATTGGCAATGGAACATGTTCTCTTGTCAAGGTACTTAAACGAAAAGCATTCTCGCCTAGTATCTCAGCCACTTGATACAGACCTAACCAGAGTCTATCAAACTTTTGGTGATCTCCCTTCTTCTCTCTGGCTTTATCCCATAGCAATACAAGATTTGATATCCTAAAAGCTTTTATCTTGGCCCTTTTGTCAAACCAGCATTTGACGATAGCCTGATGTTTAGAGAATTGTTGCAAAGCAGCATCTCTTTGCTCTTCCATGTTAAGTAAATTGAGTAACCTGACCTCGATCATATCATCCTTGGTATAAAACTCCTGCATAAACTTAAGAACAACTATTTTCAAATGAATCAAGAAGATAGGGTCTTGGCCATAGACTAACTTAAAAGGCTAATTTCCTAGAGCTGTTTTGATTCGGGTTCGATCTGCCCATAAGGAAAATCTCAACTGGGTGTGCCAGTCCCTAGGATTATTTTCTAGCAATTTTCTTATCACTTCCAATAGATTTTTATTAGTGGACTCAGCCACTCCATTTCCTTGAGGGTATTAATTAGATGAATACTTCAGAATAATTTTATGTTCATAAGCCCATTGAATGAATTCATCTGAAGAAAAAGTAGGGCCATTATCACATGCTAGAGAAAATGGAACTCCAAACTTGGTTGTGATGTTCTCAATCAAAAATTTGATGACCACCTCTGTGGTGCTGTTTTTGCAGGGTTGGGCCTTAGTCCAGCACGTACAGTAGTCGGTTGTAGTCAAAATAAACTTGTGTCCTATAGAAGAATTAGGATTAATAACACCTACAAAATCCAGTGCCCATTGAGAAAATGGCCTTACCTCATACACTGGTTGCAAAGGCATTGCTAGATTTCTTTCCCTGGGTGCAGAAGTTTGACATATATGATAGGTTCTAACATGTTGGTGTGCATCCCGAAATACATAAGGCCAATAATAGCCTAATCTAAGAATATGATGAGCCAAAGCATTTACAGATCTATGTCTCATTCCATGCCTCCCATGAAACTCAAAAATGGCATGCTTGGCCTCTTGTTGATCCAAACAGCGCAGATAAATCCCTTGAAAATTCTTTCTATAGATGGATCCCCCTTTAAGCATGTAGTGAGCACTCTTCATCCTCAAAGCTCTCCTCTAAGTAGCATTCATTCCTTCTAGACATCTATTATTGAGGAGGAAGAAAATCAATTTTGTGTACTAGGGATCCTTAGTAAATAATTGGACGGTGTAATGTTGACAAGTGATGTTTTTGTCCACATCTACCATTTCTTTTGATAAAACTTGCCCTTGAACAAGTTTCATTGCATGAATCTCTAAATCAAATTCTTGTAGAATTCCCATCCACTTTCCTCTTCGCTCTCCCAATTCACTTTGCATCAAGAGAGACTTCACAGTTGGATCAGGAACTATAGCCATTACTTGACTTCGAAGAATATAATGTCTGAACTTTTCCACCGCTCATACCAATGTGAAGGCTTGTTTCTCCAGTGGTGGGTATCTCACTTCTTCATTCTTAAATGGAGAGCTCATGAAGGAAATAGGTCTTTCCTCTCCCTCTCCTCTTCGTTGTGTTAACACAACTGCACATGAATGGTCAAATGTGAAAGAATAGATATAAAAAGGTTTTAAATAATCTGGGCTCATTGAAACAGGAGCCTCAAATATTGACTATTTGATCTGCAAGAAAGAAGATTTAGCCTCATTACTCCATTCTATTTTTGCCTCTTTCTTCATCATTTTATTTAGAGGTTTGATGATCTCCGCAAACCCTGTTATAAACTTTCTAACAAAATTGATCCTCCCGAAGAAGGATCTCATTTCTTTCTTGCTGCCTGGCCTAGTTAGTTTCAAGATAGCCTCCACTCGAGCAGGGTCTATTGATATCCCTTCTTCTGATATGATGTGACCTAGGAGTTTCCCTTCATATACTCCAAACACACACTTCTTTGGATTGAGGGAGACACCATAGCTTATACATTTCTCGAGGACTTTTTCCAGATCTGCTGCATAGTGTTCTCTATTCTTGGAGAAGATGGTTAAATCATCCACATAAATAATTATACACTTCCCTATCAAATATTTGAAGGCTACATCCATTTCCCGTTGAAAGGTTGCTCCAGCATTGAAAAGACTAAATGGAATCCTCCGATAGGAAAATGTGCCCCATTTGGTGGTCTTCATTTTGTCCTCCTGATTGACAAGAACCTGATTGTACCCAGAATAACCATCTAAAAATGACATCATCTGAGACCCATTAACCTTTTGTAACACTTCATCAAGAGAGGGTAGTGGATAATTATCCTTCTTAGAGGCTTTATTTGGATTCCTGAAATCAACAAATAATCTGATTTCACCATTCTTTTTGTGTACAAGAACTAAATTTTCCACCCAGGTAGAATGTCTAATAGGAAAGATTATTCTTGCAGATAGGATCTTTTACACCTCTTTCTGGATCAGGGGCTCAATTAAAGCATTCACTGGGAGTTGTTTCTGACAGAAGGGCTTGGCTTCTAGCTTGAGAGGTATGGTATGTGTGATCACCGAAGTGTGAAAAGTTTTGAGGTCATCATAACTCCAAGCAATGGCTGCAATGTTCTGCTTCAAATCTTTGACTATCGTGTCCTTAATTCCTTGAGGACAAGTCTTTCCTATGAGGACATTCCTTTCAAGGCCTGAGTGAGTTAGATTGACAGATTCATATTTTCCTCCATCACTCTCTATAGGCACCCTTTGATGAGCCCGCGAGTCAGAATCAAATATTCTCTCGAAAGCTACCATCCCTTTTGGAATACTATTACTTTTCAAATCCAATATTCCTTCTCCACCATCCTTCTTAGGATCGCAATCCCCTTGATCTCTTTCAGATTCATCTATTATCTGCCCTTCAAAAACATCAGAACTTGCCAAAAACACCAATATATGTTGATCATCATTGAATACCTAAAAATTTCAGACATTATCAAGGACAGCTGGGACTGAAATTATTTCAACCAAAAATATCTTTAGATTAGAGTCTTGCATGGGTTCCAATGTGCTAGCAGTAACAACAAGGGCATTTGCAACTTGATTAGCTTCTCTAGGGATCAAAGTAATCCCAAAAGCATAAAATTCTTCAATTAAGTTCCAAACTCTATTTATGTACGCAGCTAATCTTTTGTTATGACATGTATACTGACTACGTACCTGTTTTATGATCACTTTAGAATCCCCCATAACTATGAGAGAAGTAACCTTCTTTTTATGAGCAAACATGAGTCCACGAGCAAGTGCTTCATACTCAGCCACATTATTTTTGCAGCCAAACTACAACCTATAAGATGCAAAGTAAGTTTTCTCTTTCGGGTTGGTTAGTTCAATCCTTGCTCTACTTCCTGCTTTGGATTTGGAGCCATCAAATTTAAGACTCCACAATTAGTCTTTGGCTAGGAGTTCTTTCTTTTTAAGGATAATAGGGGATGACTTACTTGGGATATGTGGTGGCTCAGACTTTTGTTGGTCATCAGAAATTGTCTTGGGGCAAGGCTCACTTGAAGACTTTTCTATATTCACAGTTGGGTTAAGAATCACTTCCTAAACAACTTCTTGGGTTAAATTGCAATCCAATTAATCTTTTATCAATGCCTTAGGCATTGGTAGAGTATCTAGGGTAGGTGTATTGGACAAGAACTAAGACACCTTAATTTCTTGTTGAATCTTATAGCATAGAACTTGAGTTTGCTCTACTGGTGAGGAACCTTCCTCTTGAGAAAGACTAGTCTGAGTGAGAATGGTAGCATCCTTAACTGTAAAAAAAAATTCATCGATGGGTGTTTGGGGTTTCCCTTGACACATTTGTTGAGGTTGGCCTATATGATTTAATATATCTAGGCATGGTGGGCATGTTAACTCCGAATGATTGCGATAATGAATCCTACACCAATTAGGAAGCAACAAACTACTCAAATCAGTTTCTTCTCCTAATACCAACTTATCTTGTTGCAATTTCCTTATTAGAACTTGTTGGTTGATGCTAATCATTGGGTCATTGTGTTCTAGGGGCAATGTATCCTCAGGATTGAGCATAGAGAATGTTAGGAGTTCCTCTTGTTTGTAAACTCCTATCTTAGTCTCAAATATGCTACATCATTTTAAGCATCATATTCTGTAATCATATGCTTGAGCCTTGGTTCACTCTCAATCCTTATCTGTGTTGCTACCCCCTTCCAAGGTAACCACATGTGAGAGAAATCCAAGGAAAAATATCCCCCAATACTTTTCATTAGCTCCCGACTTAGGAGCATACCATATGTCTCTGGGATGTCGGCCACTTGGATATCTATGTAGATTTGGATCTTTGGATCTGATCCAACCTGTACATGCATATTCTTTAATTCTCCTACAACATTGACCTTAGTTTTGTCTAACTAGATCACTTTCTTATTGGTCGAGATAGGATTTAATCCTAACTTCTTACATATTGAAAAGGGCATAACATTTCCCAATGCTCCAGAGTCCAATAAACAGTTATGCAAATTCTTTCGAAAAATCCTTAAACTTAAAAGAAAAGGTGGGGTACTGGTCTTACCTTTATAGATAGCTGCATTTGTCTCCTTCACTGGAGTCACTTTACATTTTCCTTTTAAGTGGTTTGCCTCCTCTAGGGCCTTCAATACCACTTCACGTTGAGTCGGGCACCACTTCATGATGTCAAAGAATGATAATGATGTATTTTGTCTCTACAGTTTTGTAATAAAATCAAATTCTAAATCATTCCTCACTTGATATTTAGGAAAAGGAGGCAGATTACCTCTATTCTAAGGGTCAAAAGGTCCCTTCAGTGGCGGTGGGTTATTATCTGCATTTTGGTTAGGTGGGACCGTGTTGTTTGGGGGTGCAGATGTAGTAAATTGGCCCTTATTCTGATTTATCAGAAAGTGACCACCTTTGGACTGGAAGGCTTGGGAATCATACACATCCTCCTCTAGCTCATTATCTCCCTACATGGTAAATTGGTATTTCTCTTCAATAGTCTCATAAGTCATAGCAGTACTTATTGGCCCATTATCCTGATTGGAATTTCCTGCTGGAGGATGGGATTCAGCTTGTGCAATCTTTACCATTTTCTCCATTTCTGGGCAATTAACCTCAGAATGTGTTGTAGTATCGTGTAGCCTGCACCAATTAGTCATGAAATTAAGGTCAGCCACATTAGCAGTATGTGATCTCTCCTCACCTGACTGATAATTATGGGAAACTCCCCCATTGTTAGGTCCAGTATTCCACTGCCTATTATTGTTGTTGAACCTCTGGTTATATCCTTTGTTCTGATTTTGGTAATTCTGATTAGAGGAGTTATGATTCTAGAAGTTTTAGTTGGTGTTTTGATTCCCATTCAGATTGGAGTAATTCCCCTGGTTGTTGTAACCTCCCTGGTTTTGATAATTCTGGTTTTAGTTATGGGGAGGGTTTTTCCTAAGCTGTGCCATGTCATTAGACATTTGAAATAGAGTCTTCTTGAGAGCCTTTAACTCATTGGTCAGTTGAATAGTTTGTTCATTTTGCACATTCTGGACTATGGGTGGGGAATGAACATGCGTTGATCCTCCCACTTGTTGTTTTTGATTTTGAGGTTGTTAGGAAGAATCTTGCATCCCATTTCCGAAAAAGGGCATGGTAGGTGGGGCCTGCAATTTAGACACAGGTCTATATTGGGAGTAAGACATCCCTAGAATAGTGTTGTACAATGGTGGGTTAGGCATCTGATAACTCATGGGAGGAAGAGCTGCTCCTAAACCTCCTAATTGCAAACTTATTTGTTATTGCAATTTGATGGCTAAATGATACACTTTAGTAGAGAGTCAATTTCATTGGGAAGATAAGTTCTTTGCAAGAATAGGCCAATCAAGGGATCAATAGCTCCTAAATACACCTGAATGACAATATTATTAGCCATTAAGTAAGAATCTTGTAGCCTACAAAACATCCTCTGGAATCTAGTGTTGAATAGAGGCAATGGCTAATGATGTTATTTTATTATGGTGGAAAACTTGTGATATAGGATGGCAGGGTCTACGTAGACCCAGAATTGATTAATGAATATGTTTTCTAAATCTGTCCAACCCATAATAGATCCCTGGGGTAGATTTAAGTACCATTTATATGGCATGTCCCCTAAATAATAAGGAAACAATCTACACACCACGTCTTCATGAGCCACTTGAGCATGGGTACAAGCATCTTTAAATGCTTGTATATGCTCCTTAGTGCTTCTTGATTCCCCATCCATGTACTTGGCACAAACAATTTCTAGATTCTTGGCTAAATCATGGATTCCCCCTAGAATAGTCCCTAGTGGAGAGGGTTTATTCACAAAGTAAGCCATGGATAGGATTGGTCGAGCAGGTGCTGGTGATATAGGTCAAACTGGTGGTGACACTAGCTGAATCGGTGGTGGTGAGGTAGGTCGAACTGGTGGTGACACTGGCCGAGCCAGTGGTGGTGATGTAGATTGGACTGGTGGTGGTGTACGTGGATTTGGTTGAAATCTAGGTGGAGTAAGCGGTGGTGGCAATAGTGGAATCAAAATTCTACGAGCATGGGGTCTAGGTCTAACCGGGGTTTGGAGTTCTTCTAATGGTTCAGGGTCAGTAGAGGATGTGAGAATCCTCTCGTATTTCTCCAATGAGAATGACACAATGCAAGCCAACTTGTTCCTTCAGGCCCTCCTTCTAATGCCAAATCTGTTGATGGTGAAAATGACACAAACAATGTTAAACATAATATATCTACTCTATTTCTCTTGAAAAAGAAATACAACATATAACAACCTAACTCCCAAGGTCTTGGTAGTTGGTTCTCAACTATCTGGTGTCACTCAATTGGTCCATGAAACTGTAATATTCAAGGGGCCTTTGTTGGTAATAAGGAATGCAAGCAATGATAGATTCATCAATTTGTATTTAACGAACAAGGGGTTTTAAAATAAAATAAAAAGATAGATCAGGGCATACATCAGTGAGACATGAATAAAATTATCTAATATCCAGACATATATTTTAAACAACAAATGTTCCTCCAATAGATCAAGAAAACCATAACATGATGCAATTTACAGAACAATCCATACTATTGCATGCATCTATGGTGCTTAATTTAACCATCACAATCACACATCATAAATATTTTAAGGATTGCAAAATAACAAACTCTCATTCGTTGCCAAAATCATAGATCAACAGACTTTCAATAATTCAATCCATAGATAATTTAATGAAATAATCTTTAAATCTGGTTCCTTCTAATGATTTTCATCACATAAGAAACACTCATGCTTCAGCACAATCACTGGCATACAGATAGACTATAATTCATTAACCTTATCCAGTAAACTCAATTCCAAGACCATATTGCATAAAAAAAACCTATATTTGTATTCAACTGTAACTAGAAATAATAAAGTATCTCTGTAAAAACTATGAAAAATTCTATCTCCTACTATTAGGTGGCTAATCTTATTCTCATTAGCTGACCTTTACAATATGGTACCCTACCGGTATATATAGATGTACAAAATATGAATTACTCTCTATCTAAAGTTGAGATCCACCTTTTTAGGAACTTAAATTTTCTTGGAAACTCAGATCAATTGATCTCTAGTTCCCATATTGATCATCTAGTAAATTGGAGAGAAAAAGAGAGAGAAGAAAAGAAATCCATGCACCCCTAAGACTGTAAGTCATGCATGCGAATGAGAAAATAAAACCATGCACCCATAAGACTATCAGTCATGCATGTGAATGAGAAAAGAAAACCATGCACCCATAAGACTATCAGTCATGCATGTGGAGTTTGCTCTAAAGTGTACTCATCATAACTAGAGAAGACTTGTTGAAGCATATCCAAATCTGGTCCATCAATCCAGCTATCTTCTAACTTGATCCTCTTCAAATCAATAGCAGAAAACTCTCCCATGTCTCTCAACTTTGTCAACTCCCTTTTAGTAGCCCTTACCTCTTCTCTAATATATATCAATCGATCCAACAACAGATCTTCTCCATCATTTCCCTTTTGTACAACCTCAGTAAATGTTTCTGAGTACAGCTCCTTGTAATTGAATGGGCCTAGATTGGTGTCCGTTATATCCGCCCAATCAGACTCTACCTTGCTAATAGTGATAGCAGGACCCATATGGTTATACCTCAAGGTATAAGGCAACTACTCTGGTTTAGCCTTCTTAGGATGAGTTGATGCCTTCTAAGTTTCTGCAGGCTGACTCCTCTAAGTAGCTTCTCCTGATATTCCTAACATTCTTTAACTTCTTGCAACAAAACCTTAAATTAGATCCTTGAACAAATATAACAAAATATACTTTAAGATCTTACCGTTATTATATATACCAGAGGTAGAACCAGGCATAAAACATTCTAAATAGTCTCTTTTAAAATAGTGTCGGGATCAGAGTTAATATAGTTATTGAGATTATAGTAATAACAAGGCGGGACTAGATTCGGAGTTGGAACGGTAACCAAAAACAGAACGAAAACTAATTCGGTTCCATGAAGATTTTCTAATTTCATATTCAGTTCTGCTTCCACTTCCACTTGGGTTACCATTATTTTGAAAGCCTACTTCTTATTGTAAGCAGAGTCAAAGACGGGATGGAAATGGAATCGATAATTTCTACAAAACATGGTTCAAATCCCAAATTGATTATGATTCTGCTTCCACTTAAAATAACCATGATGTCATAAATGCTTTTGACGGGATAATAAACACTAAGATCTAAGAACTAGGTCATTTCAAAATGAAAGGGACCTAAAATTAACCTATATAAGACCATCCCCATATGACCATGAGGAAACCATAACAATTAGGGCATCATATTTTAAAATAAGAAAATGCGCCAAAACCCTAACTCACTAAACCCTCAATTTCAAATAATTTAGGGCATGAATTCAACCTTATTCAAACTAATCTGACTAATGCGCAACCGAATTCCTAAGACAAATTGTAACTTATCAAACCCTACCCACTGTAAAAACATAAACTAATCTACCATTAAAAACCTAGGGCATCACGATATGGTCATGATTAAAATGTGAAAATGACCATAATAAAAACAAACAAACGAGCAACGAAAACGCAAGAAAAAGAAAAATGAAAACAAGAATACAAAACAAAAAAAGAAGAAACACAAAGAACATGAAATCACCAGATAACCGAGTCATGAAATCATGAGAAACCAACGACCACAGAAAACAAAAAAATGCGAAACAAAACAAAAGAGAAGAACAAAATCCCTACCTTAAACGCAAATAAATAGGTTAACCCTCTGAGATGATTCCACACGTGATTATATCCCTTTCGATTGAATCATATGTCCAAGTGCTCCAGTGCAACTTTACTTCACTCTTGATCTTTTAAACAATGATAATAACTTCCAGTTAAACCCTATTTAAGGTTAAAACTAGAGCTTCTCGCGTGCATGCCACATGTCATCAATGCCGTAAATGCGGTAGACCAGAGTCAGAACTACAGAAGGAACTGACACATTACTGTAGTGCGACTTCAATAAAGTTAATGACCAAAAAATAGTAGGAGCGGAATTGGAGTTGAGATTGATTTAGAAACTTTGTCCAAGTTTCACATTTGGTTCCCATTCCGACTCCGGTTCTGCTAAAAAAGAAGAAAACAAAACGAAAAGTCAAATAAAAAATCGAAGACAAAAACAACACAAAAAACAAAAATAAAACCTAAGTCTAAATGAACAAAATAAAAGGTGGAGGCAGAGGCGGAGGCAGAACGGGAATTGATTTAAAAACCATGAATAAATTCAGACTTAATGTCTACTCTAGTTCCGGCTTCGACAAAGACAAACCAAAAGGCAACCAAAAAGACCGTCGGGACAAGGATCAGAATCAATTTTTGAAACAAGTTTCAAAACCTGATTTAGTTCCGATTCCAGTTTTGACAGAACAAACCAAAGAAAAACAAAGTACTGGAGAAGAATAACTCCAAACTTTGTTCGAAAAAAAAACGAGAAAAACAAAAAGGGGGACCCATTTTGACCAAGGCAAAAGATGGGGTGGTTATGCAAGGTATAACAAGTCCAACACAAAGCTCTATTCGAGGATGATTTGCGCAAATCCAGCCAAAAGAAATCTTCAAAAACTAGAGATACAAACACCAACAACAATGGATTCAACAAAACCCCAATGCAAATCCAAAATTGAATTTTCCCTAATCGAATAGACGAAAAAATTCAAGAATTAATTATTCCTCTATAAATTTTCAACAAAAATTTGAGTTGCAGACATTTTCCCCATTTTTCATTTTCTTGTCACTTGCTTTTTCGAAAAAGAAACAATTGGAAATATATATTTTTCCATAAAATCCAATCAGGAGTTGTCATAGATTTTTTGACAACTTTCCATGCAAAAATCCACTTATCACAAAATTTTGTCACTTCCCAAATTTGGAAGAGAATCTTCCAATTCAATTTACACAACAAATGCCTCTTTTTAAATACTTTATATCTCATTTAAATAAATTCACTTTTGGCAAGTAACACTTAAATAATAATAATTTTAGCCATATTCCACTTTATTAATATTGTAAGTTTAAAGTTTATTTTATAAAAATCACTTTTTAAACAAAGACAAATATGATAATGTTTCCCTAACTTAATTTCTTTTTAAAAAAAAAATCATAATAATTTATTTAACAATATTATTTAATTTTAGTGATTTAATTTAGAGAATCAATTCACATTATAAAATAACAATAAAGTGCTAATGTACCCATTATTTTTCAAAAGTATAAATATCATAAGCCACATTGGATATCTCATAAATTTAATATTTTGCATCATGAAATAACATTTAATTTAAATTTTAAAGCACTAGACCAAGCCATATATATACTTGTAAAACTCATGAAATAAAATGATTAAATAACAACCATACCCATACGAACGTGGAATGGACATGGAAAGAATAATCCCTGAACCAACTACTGAATTAGGCGGGGGTACTTTCTTACCAAATCCCTAACCACATCAAACCATTGGGTAGATAGGATGTGCTCAGACTCTACAATGCAGGTGGAATCGACATTCGGTACCTACATCCTTGCATAACACAAAACGTCGAACAACATATATATATATATATAACTCATAATAAAACACATTGTGAAGGAGAGTTAAGGTGAGGCAGGGTGCTCATGGATGAGCAATGCCACCCTGTCTCCTTCACACAAATCAAATAGTAATCAACATCTAAGCATCACATCATCAATATAACCCACAAAGTAACATCATCATAACATAAGTATCTCACACAAAAGTCTAACTATCATAATCAAGTGAGAATAATTGTCTGCCACGCCCAACACATGGCAGAAAAGATGTCAAATAGAGTATCAAATATGCATTAGAACATAGCCAAAAAATCAAACTGAAGCAATCACACACACACCAAAGCAATAACAAAGTATCAGAACATGAGAGGCACTACATCCTCCCCCCTAGAACTAGGCTTACTCCTGGAAGCCAGAAAAAAAATAAGGAAAAGAGGCTCAGATGTGGGATGCATCCTCCCATGTCGTTGAAGTCTCATCATTCTGGTCCCATTGGACCCACACTTGATAATCTCTTTACCCTTGAGCATGAGTCTCTTGTACTACAACGTGGCCATGGGCTAAAAAGAAAGCTTCCCATCCTCAACCTGAAGAGCATTACAATCCAATAAATGAGATAAATCAAGAAAATAAGGCCTAAGAATAGAAACATGGAGCACATCATGAATGCATGCAAAGTTGGGCAGCAAGGCCAAATGGTAAGCAACAGGTCCAATCCTCTCTAGAACCTGAAATGGACCCAAAAAAACAAGGTGCCAACTTGGAGCCTTTTCCATAACAGATAGGGCTCTTTCCTGGATGCACATGAAGAAACACACGATTGAATGACTTGCTGCTCCATTTCCTATAGCATCTCTAGCCCAAGAAGAATCCTATCCTCCAAACGGTCCCAACTCAGAGGTGTTTGACACGAGCGACCATACAAAGCCTAGAATGGAAGCATCCTGATTGAATTGTGGTAACTGTTATTGTAGGAAAACTCAACCAAATGCAAATAGTCTTCCCATCGAGACTATTGATCCATAATGTACATGCGGAGTATGTCCTCAAGAACCTGATTGACCCTTTCATTTTGACCATCTATTTCTGGATGGTAAGCATAACTGAAGTTCAATTGTGTTCCCAAGGCACGCTGCAATGAGGTCCACAACACAAAAGTGAACATTAGTGTAGACACATAAAAATGGCCTAGACCAGCAAACCACATTCTTCTATATCATGCTTCATCTCAACATAATTAAAATATTTAATTATGCCCTATAGCCCAATGTCAACTATTAATTAAATAATTCTTAATTATTTAATTAATTCACATCTTTATTCCTCCTAACTATTTAAATAAATAAATTATATTTATTATTTAAATACGTCGCTAATTGCTTATGTCACTCTATAATTAAATAAATTCCTAAATTTATTTAATTACTACTTCCTCATGATTATTAAATAAATAGATCTTTTTTATTTAATACGTCATTAATTATTTATATCTTCTCATAATTAAATAAATTCTTATTATTTATTTAATTATTATCCTCTCCAACTTTCTTTCTAATTTTAAATAAAATCATTTATTTAAAATTACCCACTTTCTAATTTTCCTCCACAATTGAATAATCTTAATTATTAAATTGTCTTATTGATTTCTTTCTAAATTTAAATAAAAGCATTTATTTAAATTGGCAACTTCCCTCTTTCCAAGTAAATAATTTTAGATTATTATTATTTACTGTCACATGAATTCACCATTTTGGAATTAATTTAAAATATTAATTTCAAAATAGAATTTCTCTCCACAAAGTAAGTTATTTCTAAAATAACTTGATTTTCTAAATATCTTCTTCTTGTTCAATCTTTATCTTCTTGATTTTTACTAATTTCATCTCAATATCACATTTATTCTCTACCATTGATCTAATTTCTTAAATTAAATCTTGTCCACATATTTTGGGTTTGTTTCCCTAACCTTAATTGAGAGTTGCCTTATTGAATCTTGACCTTTGATTCTAGGGCATTCCTCAATCTCTCATCTTGTTCATCCGTTCAAGATTGCATTTTCTATAAAATGACAATCTTGATCTCATTTTCGGGATCGATCATTTGTTTAATTTATTTTTATTATTGGCATTCTCATCTTAGGCTTTTTTATTTAATAATTTGCATAATAGAATTAACTTTCTAGTTTGCATAGATTTATTTATAAATCCTTCAAATTCATTTGCTTAAGGGCTAGGCATTATAGAGTTTGCTCACAAGTCTGAGGGCATCCATTATCACAACAACAAGCTTGAGGAGGTACAATGGAACAAGTCATGGAGGAGAGAAATGGGTGAGACTATTCTAGTCTCATTCCTTTTCTTTCATATTCTCCTTTGCATTCCATTGATTGATTGATTAATATTATTGCATGCATGTTCTAACCAAGATCTATTTTGCAGGAAATATATTTAGATCATTACAACTAGATCTCTGTCTGAAATGATTCTCTGCAAAATCCTGTGCAGTCTCACAATGTCATCCATGAAAATTTTAGCCACAAACAAAGCAGTATAGGAAGACCAAATAGGGGATAAATGTGCCACCTTGGTCAACTTGTCAATGGTGACCATGATAGCATCATGTCGATGTGCAGCCATCAACAACCCAACAATGAAGTCAATAGATATAATATCCCATTTCCATTATGGAATGAGATTGGGCTGTAGAAGACCTGCTAGATGATGGTGCTTTGCCTTCACCCTCTAACTCTCTAGGAATCTCGCCACAAGCACTGATATATCCCTCTTCATCCCTGCCCAAAATTACAATAGATGAAGATCTGCATTCATCTTTTTAACTCCAAGATGAGCCGAATAAGGAGCTCGATGAGCTTCAGACAAGATTAGGGTACAAATACCCTCAGAGAAAGGAACATATATGTGATCTAAACATCAAAAAATTCCATCAAACTCAAGAGTATAACCAAAAAACATTCCCTCAAGCACTCTACCCGACTCCAACTTTGACTTCACCTCCTAAAACCAATTGTCTGAAGGAAGTGCTATAAGAATCTGACCTTTTAGATCAACCTTGAGAACCACAAAAGATAACTCATGATGGTAATGGCTTAGATCATCTACCACTACATTCTCCTTGCCCTGAATATATTTCACTTCACAATCATACTCGTAGAGGAATTCCATCCATCTTCTCTACCTAGCATTAAGATTTGACTGCATGAAAATGTATTGCAAACTACGATGGTCACTATGCAACTCAAACCTATGGCCCAATAAGAAATTCCTCCACCTTACTAGGGAACGAACAACTATGGCCAACTCCAAGTCATGAGTAGGGTAATTTATCTCATGATCCTTGAGCTTATGTGACTCATATGCTATCAATCTACCTTCCTGCATCAAAACATCCCCCAACCCTTCCAAAGACGCATCTGTGCAAACCACAAAGTCTTGAGTCAGATCAAGAACAAAAATAATAGGTGTACTAGTTATCTTCTCTTTGAGAGCTTGAAAAGCCAACTAATACTTTTAGACCAATCATATTTCTTTTCTTTCCTCTGCAGAGAGGTGATGGGATGTGCAACCCTAGAGAAACCCTATACAAACCACCGATAATAGCCCACCAATCCCATAAAGCTACAAATTTATGGAACATTTTTGGGAGAAGGCCAATCTATAATAACTTGGATCTTTGAGGTATCCATGATGATGCCTTCTCTGGAGATCACATGTCCCAATTATTTCACTTCATACTTATAAAACTCGCACTTTGCCAAGTTTGTAAACAATTGGTTTTCTCTCAAGCATTGCAGCACTAGCTTCAAGTGTTCCTCATGCTCCTCCATGGATCTAGAGTAGATAAGTATGTCATCAAGAAACACGAGCACAAAATGGTCCAGATAAGTCTAGAAAACCACATTCATTAAGCTCATGAAAACGAAGGCTGAATTAGTTTACCCGAATGGCATGATAGTAAATTCATAATGTCCATACCGAGTACGGAATGCAGTTTTATGAATATCCTCCTCAGCAATCCACAACTGATGGTATCCTGATTTGAGGTCAATTTTAGAGAACATCTTTGCTCCCTTGATCTGGTCAAACAAATCATCAATCCTTGGCAAGGGGTAGCAATTCTTCATTTTTACCTTGTTCATCTTCCTATAATCAATACACACCCAGAGTGAACCATCCTTCTTTTTCACAAAAATGACCGGTGCTCCCCAAGGGGAAACAATAGAATAGAAAAACCCCTTTTCTATCAATTCTTCTAACTGCAAATGGAGTTCTTGAAGCTCTTGAGTTGTCATCCTATAAGGAGCCTTAGAGATAGGCTCAATTCCTAGAACGAGATCAATATAGAAGTCGATGTCACGCTTAGGTGGCATCCCAGGTATCTCACTCAGGAACACATCAGAAAACTCCTTCAGGAAAGGATAATCATCCAAAGTTATCTCTTGACTCTCATCCATATCCAGGTCACTAATTAAGATAGCGAACAACTGACAACCTTGATGGAAACACTTCTTCAACTACATTGCAGAGATAATCCTCAAGGAGATAGGATTTTGAATTCCAACTATTTCAACCTCTCCTCTAGAATCATCTTGATAGCAAACAAACTTTCGATGAAAATCAATTGTCGCTTGGTGTGCACTCAACCAATCCATTCCTAATATGGCATCATAAGAACCCAGGGGAAGAATCCAAAGATCCACCGAAGTCACAACTAAACCAAACTCCATCTTACATCTTGGAATAAGAGACTCCGCTGACACATTTTCCCCAAAAGCTAATTCGGCATGCCACTTAATGTCTTGCTTTTTCGCAACCAAATTACAATGCTTAACAACTGAAGAGGAAATAAAGGAATCTGATGCACCACAATCAAATAGTATAGAAATAGGATTTCCCTACAACAAACCTAATACGTCCACCACAATTGCCTAGTGATCGGCCTAACAATTATCCACCGTAGAAAAAACCTAATGAGACTTGCTAGCATCTCCAATGGTCAGCTCAGATGTTTCTGACCTCTGACTAAACCATGTAGTGCTCCTCTGAGGACACTTTCTAGAAATATGTCCTTGCTACCCATAACTAAAACACCCAGCACCATGGTGAAAATCTCTGACACTAGATGGAACATTAGACTGCTGATAGCTACCACGACTAGGTGCGGGCTATGAGGACTATGTTGGTTGCTCAACCCGGTTATGTTGTGATCTTTGCCAATGAAAATTTCTCCTAGACTGAAACCTATTGCTTTGATGAGACTGAAAGGGTTTATTCTTTGACTAAAACTACTATTGTCCACCCTTAGCGGGTGCAAAATGAGCCTTGGAAGGACTTGCATACTAAGACTGCCCACCATGGGAACCACCACCTGCAGTAGGAGTGCTACCGATCTAAACTCCAACATGACCTCCTAAGGCCAAGGTCAAATTCTCCTCAATAAGGCGAGCTTTCTCGACAACAACCTCCATCGTCTTCGGCTTGAAGACTCATACACCTCCACTAATCATGGCATTTAGACCTCTGACAAAATGATGTACTAGCATAGCCTCATCATTAGCAATTCTAGTGTACTACTTAAGCTCAAAGAAGCAACGATCATACTTCTCTACAGACATTGCCATCTATCTTAAGTCATGGAATTCATCTGCCCGGTGCTGCCTCCAGTGATCAAATAAGAAACAGGCCCTGAACCAATGTCAAGGTATAATTTTTATTCTTCTAGTCACCACCACATGGATGCAAATCATCTAATGTGCATGATGGTGCACCTTGCCCTAGTATTACTATTGTAGGGATGCATAGAAAAGCATCGATCTAGATAAATGAGCCAAGTTTCAGCTTCCAAACCTCCACTTGAGCCATTAAAAATAGGAGGACGTGCCTTGAGGAGATGCCTCATGTGCCCAATGACCATTGAATCCTGATCTACCGGTACTTGATTCATCCTCGGTGACCACTCTCTCTCTTTGATCACACGCTGCTCATCCTTCCTAGGACCCAAATGACCAAGAGCATCTTCCAACAACTGACACAATTTCTCACCACCCTGAATCTGTTGTTCTAGATTAGGGCCTCCACCCAGAGGGTTGTTTTGGGAACCCTGATTTTCCTCTTGCTTCGATTCATGGGAGCTCTGAGGTGGAGAATTATGATGGCTAGCTCTGCGACCAGCATGGCCATGACCGTGACCACGTCCACGTCCCCAACCCCTAGGCATGATTCTACACAACAAGAAATAGGATTACATAAGTTCAAAGTTACACAACAAGATTAACATAATGGACTACTTAACCTACAGTACCCAGTGTTGTTAACCTTGGCTTTGATACCAAGTTGTAACGCCCTGCCACACAAACTCCATAGGACAACTACAACAAATAAATTTTTATTTTATTTTGAAATTAATAATAACACATTGCAACATTAAACATTTATACAATATAAATATAACATAAATCATTAACCTAATCCTATGGGGTGCATGGTGCGTTACTTAAACAAACCCAACAAATAAACAATATGTGATACTAACTAAGTGGAATAAAGAAACTAGAATAAACATTATAAAAGTACATGTCAAGAATAAGATATAATCTCATAAACATAAATCACATAATATTATATTCAACTTCAGAATTCAAATTAAAAATGTGGAATATATTTCCACATATACAACACAATATAAAAATCAAAGTTACATTACAAGGTCGCTTCCCTTATAACATTGGGAAGGGTAAAAATCATAATACAACAGTACATAATGAAAGAGAATTCTTCAAGGAATAGTCTTCTTCATGCGAGCTTCGAGATCACTGCAACTGCATCCATGCCTCAATCACAACTAGGGACCCAATGGGTGCATTGCACATTTCCACCCGATCGTGTGAACCCGAAGGAACACCCCCCGTGTAAGGAGTCGATAAGAAAGAACCCTCGGCCATAGAATCGGACATAAAGGGCACATGTCACAAGACTCAAGCCCACGAAACAACATAAACATCATAAGTAAAATAAACAACTAACACAACTCCAGTGGCACAAGAGAACAAGGTAAACAAAGGGCACAATGGGAGAGTATCATCACATGGCCTTCATGGATTCACTAGACTGCCTATAATCTAGAAGCCACCTCCATCTATGGTTAACCATACATCTTGTTTCAAGGTGTCGCCCCATAGGGTGACTCATGTGGAGCCAACTACCTTTCATGAAGACAAGGTAGTGACCTTACCGACCAAGTCTTCCCACCCATCCTTAGCCTTTGGGAGTGCTAATGGAAGGGGTGAGGTGTCTATTTTTATCTTGCTATGTGATAACTAACCCAACCCACTAAATAAATTAATTAGGTTTTCACTTAATTAAGGAAACTCTATCTCGGGTGACTACTTGTACATTGGCCCCAAGAAGAGCCACTCTCCCCTATGGTTGCCCTAAAACCAGAACCAAGAGACAGGTACCACAATGTTCAAACAAAAGAATCATAACCACAACAGGGTACCTCCCACTAACTCCCACATGGTAAAAACATGAACCACATAAATACAACCACAGAAAAACATTCACATTGTCCCTAACCTCTGGAGATACGCTAAATCCACACAAGACATACTAAAAATGTCACATTTAATTCAATAACACACTCAACATTAACTATCAAACATTTAATTGATAAATCATCTAAGTCTCCATCAAATTATCCTTTTCATTAATTTAAAACAAGATAAAGAAATTCACTAATATTTCTATTTAATCAAAACCCAATATTTAATTCGATTAAATATCTTCCTACATTTAAATAATTCACTAATTAAATAACTAATTCTATAAACTTTCTAAAAAAAGCTAATTTGAAGAGCAGCAATGATAATTTCATGATTTAATAAACATAATAAAATATACTTTTAAAATTTAAGGATACTAACTTAATTTATCAATCCCAATTATAAATTATTTACTAAATTCTATTTTTGAACCATATTCTATTTCCTGATTATAATTCTTTTCCACACAACAATATCTAAATTCTGATTTTCCCAGATAAAAGAAATCTAAATTTTAATTTAAGAAAATCAGTTATAAAATAAAAAGCAGATTCCATCTATTATTTAGTTAAGTCCAAAATCTGATTGAGCTACTTAATTTTTAAACGATTAATCTGATATTTCTTGAATACAGACTGACTGGAAAATAAGGAAAGCCAACTTCTACAATGTTCAAAATGCAATTATTTTCTATCACTTAAAACAGAATAAAAGAAATCATTTTCCAAACATATTTTTTTTAAAACAAAAATATTTCCCTCATTAATTATAAAATTTACCAGAGAATAATTTACTTTATTTTTCATTTCTTTTCCAAATACTTATTCTCAATTCCTGCGTATATATATATATATATGTATATATATCAAATCATCCGATGTAACTGAAATTGAAAACACAACAATAACCAAATATCTTATTTCATAGAAAATATATATACACATGCATATATATATACATATATACATATATATATAAAATGTTGATCTGAATATTAAAATAAACATTCAATAGTAATTAAAATATATATATATATATATATATATATATAAAAAGAGTCGAATAAGGAGTATTACAGTCAGCGCTCACCCAAGTTACAGCGTTGAGGATAAGCAAAGGGGGGCGTCATTCTGGCTTCCCAGCCGACCACCCACCCCCAAAACATGGGGGTGGCATTGCCTTGGGAGTTCTCCATCCATGTATGGGGGGAGCGGTGGGGGATACTCCCCACGCCCAACATAAAACATATAGGCTGCAATAAAAATAAAATACCTTCCGAAAGCATTCGTCGTATGACACCAAACAAGAATAGAGGCTTTAAATAAAATATTACAGACATATATATATATTCTACTCAATAAGATACAGAGAACACAATTTGCAGCCAAAACAGAGGGGATTGCACGAATTTCTAGAATAATAAATTGGGGAAATAAATTACAGAGGCGAGAGGATTATCAATGAGAGAGATTTCCAAATGAGAGAGGGGTTTCCAGAGATTACAAATTGAGAAATGAGATCAACATAATTTTGAAATAGATATAGAGAGGAAAAAGGGAAATACATGAACAAGTAATAATATTTTGCAGAGAAAGGGAATTTTTTCCCCAAATACACATAGGAATTCATTATCTTCCCCAAACATTATTTCTTTTCCTCTTTCATAATAAATTTTTTTACAAAGATCTAAATAATAATTTGAATTACCCGGAGTCCAATGCAAAGCTTGATTCAAGGATGAGTTGCACAAATCCAGCCAAAAGAAATCTTCAAAAACCAGAGTATGAACACCAACAACAACAGATTCAACAAAACCCCAATGCAAATCCAAAATTGAATTTTCCCTAATCAAATCGACGAAAAACTTCAAGAATTAATTATTCTTCTGTAAATTTTCAACAAAAAATTGAGTTGCAAACATTTTCCCCATTTTTCATTTTCTTCCCACTTGCTTTTTCGAAAAAGAAGCAATCAGAAATATATCTTTTTTCCAAAAAATCCAATTCAGAGTTGTCATAGATTTTCTGGCAACTTCCCATACAAAAATCCACTTATCACAAAATTTTGTCACTTCCCAAATTTGGAAGAGAATATTCCAATTCAATTTACACAATAAATGCCTCTTTTTAAATACTTTATATCTCATTTAAATAAATTCACTTTTGACAAGTAACAATTAAATAATAATAATTTTAGCCATATTCCACTTTATTAATATTTTAAGTTTAAAGTTTATTTTATAAAAATCACTTTTTAAACAAAGACAAATATGATAATGTTTCCCTAACCTAATTTCTTTTAAAAAAAAAAACCATAATAATTTATTTAACAATATTATTTGATTTTAATGATTTAATTTAAAAAATCACTTCACATTATAAAATAACAATAAATTGCTAATGTACCCATTATTTTTCAAAAGTATAAATATCATAAGCCACATTGGACATCTCATAAATTTAATATTTTGCATCATGAAATAACATTTAATTTAAATCTTAAAACACTAGACCAAGCCATAAATATACTTGTAAAACTCATAAAATAAAATGATTAAATAACAACCATACCCATACGAATGCAAAATGGACACGACAAGAACAATCCCTGAACTAACTACTGACTTAGGCAGGGGTACTTTCTTACCAACTCCCTAACCACATCAAACCATTAGGTAGATAGGATGCGCTCAGATCTGACAATATATATATATATATATATATATATATAACTCTTAATCAAACACATTATGAAGGAGAGTTATGGTGAGGCAAGGCGCTCACAGATGAGTGATGCCACCCCATCTCCTTCACACAAATCAAAGATAGTAAACAACATCTAAGCATCACATCATCAATATAACCCACAAAGTAGTATCATCATAACATGAGTATATCACACATAAGTCCAACTATCATAATCAAATGAGCATAACTATATGTCATGCCCAACACATGGCAAAAAAGATGTCAAACAAAGTATCAAATATGCATCAGAACATAGCCAGAAAATCAAATTGAAGCAAACACACACACACCAAAGTAGTAACAGAGTATCAAAACATGAGAGGCACTACATCTAAGGTTTTCATATCTGAATTTGAAGCTACATTGGAGAAATTTACTAGGACAAAAACTTTAATATCTCCCAAACTATGTAGGGTATTGAGATGATTATTTCATGACCATAAATGTTTTTTAGTTATACTCCTTGGGTTAAATTTTCAAGTCCACATGAGCTTGTTTAAGCTAAATTACTAAAAATAGTAAGTGACCATTTTTTCCTTTTCTGACTTTTGACTATCTTACACCCCTTAAGTGCCATCATGAAACTCAAAAAAACTAAAGAAATTAAGGAAAGCCATTTTTTTTGGGTGATGCAAGATTGCCCTACACTGCTGGATGTTCCTGCATCAAACACCCAAAGTAATTTGAAAAGTGACCCTATCACTTCTCAGGAGTTAGAGGAAAGCCAAGATGGTAACCTCAACCTCAGAAAACCATGATGAATCTTCAATAGGCCTTCCTCTCCCCTTCTCCAAGTACTATACATATTGCTTGTTTATTGTGCTTCTACCCACATGACTATCCAAAATTTCTTCTATCTCCATTTTTGAAGTAGGCACTAGAATATTCCACTGTGCTTCTATTATTTCTTCATCAATTCCTCCTTCATGATATTCTGTTAAGTCTAAAATGTTAAACACGGGTGAAATATGAATTTCATTAGGCAACTCTACCTCATATGCATTTCGTGAATCATGCTTCTTCAGGATATTGCATGGTCCAAACTTCTTCATCTTTAACTTGTTGTATGTACCAACTGAAAACCTTTCCTTTCATAAATGAACCATGACTTCATCTTCTACCTAGAACTCCTTATACCTCCTTTTCTAATCTATCTTAGCCTTATATTGTGATTTCATCTTATTGATATGTTTCTTCACCTCTGCATGCAAATTCTTCAGGTGCTTAGCAAAATCTTCATCCTCATCACTACTCTTCTCCCCCCTTATCCATATTCCTTAGTTTAGAAGTAGTTCTTAGACTACTCACATACACAATCTAGAATGGTGATTTACTAGTGCTCATGTTGACAGAATTGTTGAAAGAAAATTCTACCTATGGTATAATCAAATCCCATCCCTTGGGGTTATCTCCTAATAAGTATTTTAGCAGGTTACTCAAAATCCTATTCACCAACTCCATTTGTCCATCAGTCTATGGATGGTGTACAAAACTAAAAACAAAATCTATCTTCAACTTCTTTCATAAGGTCCTCCAAAAATAACCAACAAATTTGGTATCTCTGTCTGAAACTATACTCTTTGATAGACCATGTAGTCTCACCACCTCTCTCAAAAACAACTCTACAATATGAACACCACCATTTTTGTGATATGGAATGAAATGTGCCATCTTAAAAAATTTATCCACCACCACAAATATGGAATAATGACCTCTTTGTGTCCTTGGCAAACCAAGAACAAAATCCATGCTAATATCCTCCCATGGCCTCTCAAGTACTGGTAATGGCTAATACAATCCAGTATTTTGACTTGTTCCTTTCACCATCTGACATACTCTGCAACTTTGTACAAACTTCTTCAAATCTTGTTGTAATTGTGGCTAGTAATAATTCTCACTAACAAGAGCAATGGTCTTACCTCGACTGAAATTTCTAGCCAATCCTCCACTATGCCTATCCTTGATTAGATCCTCTCTCATAGAACTCCTAGGAATGCATAATTGGCTTCCTCTAAACAACATCCCATATTGGATTAAGAAATCCAACCATCTTGTCCTATCCAATGTAATAGGTTCCAAACAAGCCTTCCAAGTTTCTCCAAAGTCTGGATCTTCAAGATACAAACTCTTGAGTTCATTGAACCCAACAACCTCTATTTTCATCTCTATCAACAAATTTTTCCTTCTACTCAAGGTATCTGCAACTTTGTTTGACCTTCCACTCCTATGCTTCAAAACACAAATATAACTCTACAAAAACTCAACCCATTTTAAGTGCCTTTGATTTAACATTCCCTGAATATTCAGATACTACAAGGCTTGGTAATTAGTATATAAAACAAATTATTTTTGAAACAAATATTTCTTCTTAGCATCATTTAACTTCTCACTAAAATAAGCAACATGCTTACCTTCTTGACTCAAAACAACTCCTATGGCAATTCCATTAGCATCACAATCCACCTAAAATATCTTATTGAAATTTGGAAGTGCCAAAATAGGTTGCTCTATAACTTTCTTCTTGAACATATCAAAAAATTTGGCTGCTCTTGTAGTCCACTTAAACTCTTTTCTATACCCTCTCATTGCTTCAATTACAGGTGCACAAATACTACTGAAATTCTTAATATTTTTTTTGTAAAAACTTGCTAGACCATGAAATGATCTTACCTTTGTAACACTCCTTGGGGTAGGCCATTCAATGTTAGCTCTCACCTTCTCTAGATTCATTTTAAGACCCTTTGCTAAGACAACAAATCCTAGTTACACCAACCACCTCTTCACAAAACTACATTTCTTCAAATTAATCAACAAATTTTCCTCCCTTAGCTTCTCAAAAAATCTTCGGATATGCATCAAGTGCTCCTCCAATGTCTTATTGAAAATCAGAATATCATCCAAATAAACAATAACAATTTTTCCTAAAAATTCTTTCAATACCTCATTCATAAGCTACATAATTGTGTTTGGTGCATTGGTTAGCCAAAAAGGCATGACTAACCACTCATACAATCCCTCCTTGGTTTTGAAGGGTTTCTTCCATTCATCTCATTCTCTAATCTGGATCTGGTGATATTCGCTCTTTAAATCTATCTTTGTGAAGTACTCACCTCCACTTAAACAATCCATAATATCATCTATTCTCGATAAGGGAAACCTATACTTGATGGTGATCTTGTTGATGGCTCTAGAATCTACACACATCCGCCATTCCCCATCCTTCTTTGGTGCTAGTATTGCAGATACTACACATGGAATCAAATTCTCTCTAATCAATCCCTTCCTCAAAAACTCTTGCACTTATTTGTTCAACTCTTCACTCTCTATTGGAGTCATACAATGAGTTGCCTTATTCGACAAAATGGCTCTAGGAATCAAGTCCATTTGATGATGAATTATTTTTACTGGAGGCAAACCTTCAGGTACGTTATCAGAAACAATATCTTGAAACTCATTCAACATAATCTACAGGTACCTCATTAGTATCCTCTTTATCAACTCTAGGGATCAATGCAAAACACATATGCTCATGCCTCATACCTTCTAGGAAATTTCTTCCATCAACCAGAATTTTTTTTGCATTACTACATACCTTTTCCTTTGCCTCTTTCAAGGGATTAAAATTATTACGAACTTCATCCTTTTTCAAGGAATAGGTGTTGGTTGTCCATAATATACTGCTCACTGATCAAACTTCCATGATCTGCCTAACAAAATATGATGAACATTCATATGCATAATATCACACAATACCTTGTCATGATAATTTCCAATCTTGAACTTTACCAGACATTGTTCATTTACTAGAGCCTTATGGTCCTTTTGCAACCAAGTAATCCAGTATGGATTCAGATGCCTTCTCCTCTCCAATCACAACCTACTAACCATCTCTTCTGGAATAAGGTTATCAAAACTACCTCCATCAATAATAACCTTGCAAAATTTACCTTCACACTTAAATCTGGTGCGAAACAAATTATTCCTTTGAGTTGGTTCCTTCTCCTCAATCAGTAAGGATCTTCTAGTAACAAGAAACTCTCCTCTTTTTGCATCCTCAGAATGTGAAGACTCAACATCTTAATCTACATGTGCAACTCGTGCATTACCCTCAAGTCTTCTATTTTTCCTTCCTTGATGTTAAGGGCACTCATAGGCTCTATTTCCTTCTTCTCCACACTGGAAATAGGCTCCATGAAAGCCTCCTCTTCCTAGTCCTCGTCCAGATCTTCCTCTTCCTCTTTGGTCTCCATTATTCCAATCACAAGGATGGTTGGTGTTATCTCCTTTCTGTTTCTGGATGCTACTGGATCCTTCACCCTTTTTTTGATCTTCATTTTGACCTCCATATGACCATCCACTAGCATTTCCACCATGACCCCTACCTCTTTGCTTACTTTCAAATATTCTATTCAGATTTTCTTCTACCTTCAAAGAAAACTGATATGCATCTTCAATGGTATACATTCTTACCAGATCCAACTCTTCTTGAATACTTAGCTTCAACCCATTTATGTAATAGGAAACTTTCTCCTTATCGGCCTCAAAATGGCTTGTTTTGATCAAGACATAGTAGAATTCTTCTATATACTCCTTGATGGATTTTCCTGCTTGTTTCAACCCTTGCATCTTCTTAAACAAGTCTAGCTCATAATCCACAAGAATGAATTGTCTTTTTAATTTTTCCACTATACGATCCCATCTTATTATTTTCTCTTTTCCTCTTTGATTTATTTCTAGTTGTACCTCTTTCCACCAAATATTCGCATGACCCTTTAGCTTGGTCTTTGAAAATTTGTCCATCTCGGGATCTTCCACCTACTCATACTCAAAGTATTCCCCCATATCATTGATCCAATCAATCAACTCTTCTCAGTTAAGATTTCCAAAAAATGTAGAAACATCAATTTTTGGCCTTTTCCCAATCTTAGAGGTGGCCTTAAATAATCTGACTTGCTTTGAATATTCTGCATGTTCTTCGAAATATTCCTCATTTTCAGCTTCATCTTCACTTTTATTTCCTCTTCTTGGCTCAAACCATCGACATAGATCCTCTTGCAGTGCTTGAACTTGTCTCTACTGGGCTCTAAGACCCTCTTCTGGTACAAAAACATTCCTTCCACCACCACGATTTCTTCATGGAGGCATTCTAATCACCTTTCTTAGAAACCCACAACCACAAGTCTTGGTGCAAACTGCCTCATGTTCAACGATCTATTTACACACTCAAGAAAACCTACTCTGATACCACTTGATGAGGGACACACCACCCAAAACCCACACAAATCACAACAATGGATACCAACATAGAAGTTGTGAGACAAAAAATAACTCACTTTCAATTATTTTTCAAAAAATGAAATTATAGATTCAAAACTTGCATGCTACAACCTCATGGGCTTGATTCATTACAACAAAATCAACTCTGAAAACAAAATATATTATTCAGAGCCACAATTTGCACTAATGGAGCCACCTTCTATAACCCCCACTTATACCTTTTTATTTTACCTTATAACCACCCTAAAATGTTCTAGAAAGTGTAACTTTCCCTTTTATTTTGGCACCAAAAGTCTAGCCATTTGATTTCTTACCTAGGAAGATATTTTAATGAAATTCATTTTTTAGTGGGAACTCTACTAGGCCACAACTTTTGATCTGAGTGTTCTATTTTCTATTATAACATATCGTTGGAAATATCTTCTAGAGATCTACAACATTGAACCCATTGAAGACTAGTTCATCAGATTTTTGAGTTATTTTGGGGCCTCTAAGGTTTTCATATCTGAATTTGAAGCTACATTGGAGAAATTTCTCGAGACAAAAACTTTAATATCTCCCAAATCATGCAGGGTATTGAGACAATTATTTTGCAACCAAAAATGTTTTTTTGTTCTACTCCTTGGCATAAAATTTTAGGTCCATATGAGCCCATTTAGGCTGACTTACTAAAAATAGTAAGTGACTATTTTTTGCCTTTTCTAACTTTTGACTGTCTTACACTTAAGTGCCATCATGGAACTCAAAAAAACTAAATAAATTAAGGAAACATATATTTTTTGGGTGATGCAAGATTTCCCTACACCGTTGGATGCTCCTACATCATAAAGGCTAATCCTTTGTTGGGTAGGAGTCACATACTAGAGCTCCTCTATAATTTGTGACACCTAATAAATTTATAGAGTAGCTGTTGGAGGGTATTAGTTCCATAGAGTTACTTTATTCAATACCAATGACACATCACCGCATCAATCCATTCCGCACATCAATGCTACATATATTGGATGAGAGATGTTTGATAGAGGTAGATGTTTTTGTGCATATTGTAGGGACTTATTTGTCTACATATCTAGATTTGTTTGGAGATGATGTTCCTCTTTGTACAGTTGTGACACAATTATATTTAATTTTTTAAAATAATTTAGTTAAATTTATATTATATGATATTTAAATCATATGCTTCAAGTCCATAATTAAATTTTTCTTGAATATTTTTTATTTTTTATATATATATGCACATATGTCTAGGTCAGGGTAGTAGGCAATATTCCCAGTTTGAGCATAGGACATGTATGCATGTGTTCTTCACTCAATTATAATAGATTAACAAGATAATTTATGTTATATATACATGTATTCTAGAATTATAAATACATATTATTATTTAATTATATGTGTGCATTTTGTAGGGCTCCATTCATCCATTAGAGCATGTTTCACACATAAGAGGGTTTATGAACTAGGAGTCATGTTGGGGATCATACCAGTTATTTTATATTACAATCATATGACACATTTTTATTTTATGTTAATATTGACATGGAAATTTATAATTTATATTAGAATTATGACACATATATCTAGACATGGTTAAGTTTGATAATTGATAGAATATGTACACTTACATGTTCTTCATGTTTGATGTATGGACATGTAAAAACTTTTATATTTGATTTGTATATTATATGTGTGACATGTTTATATTTGAAATATATATTTTGATCTATTTTTTAGCTCATGAATTTGTTATAATAATGACATGTACATAAATAAATTTAAATAATAAAAATATTAATAAATATATTTGAATCCTCATTTTTATTTATTTATAACTTTTACCAAGTGAACTTTATGTAATAAGAAGAAAGTTTTTTATTTAAATTTATAACTTGAAATATATCTTTCTTCTTTCTTAAGATTGATTGAAATGATAAATTGGATCTAGATGACCTCCATAGTTAGGATCAAGTTATTCTCTTGAGTAGGTTTATAACTCATCATTTAGATATGTTTAATGAATGTGCGTGAATAGACCTTAAGGTTGAATAGGTGGTTAATCTCTTCATTTTTCTTTTATGAAAAACTAATGAATGTGTGAATGATTCTATGTAAGTGAAAATATTTGAATAACCCTTCAATACTTGGTTAATTAAATAAATAGATTCTTATACTCCTAGATTTGTCTAGGTTGAATTAATAAATTTTTAATTTTAAATATATCAATGAACTGGTAATTAATCATAGTGAAGATATATGTATGGTATAAAACTATTAAGCTAATATTAAGAATATAACTTTGTGATATATGACGTTCTTAATCAAACTTAACTCCTATCTTCACCCTAATATGGGAATTAAAGAAAAGAAAAACATTGTGCTTTATTCTATGGAGAGGATGCTATATAAAATATAGAAATAAATTTAGGTAATTTGACATTTCATATTTGATTTTGATATTATTTTATTTATACAGAATATAAATTACTTGGTTAGAGAAGCTGAGAAGAAGTGGGATTAGAGAAGGTTAAAACTATCTCTCCTTTAGCATAAGGAATTTGGTAGACATATATTTTAGTTGAAGTATTTTTATCTATAAATATTATCATTATAGTTTGTGTAAATTCTCCTTTTACCATATTTTCTTTCACGAGGAAAACCAACCACCTACTAAAATACTAACAAATCTAACATTCTCCATAGTTGCCTTGTTTAAATTATGTGTAATTTACTATTATTTTATCCAAGCATGACCAAGACCTAGCAATATTGAGAATTTATGTAATACCCCTCCGTTTTGCATTTTGGTTGAACAGTGTTATGTTCTATTGTGTTGTACTTTTTGTTTGTACCTTGACTATGGTACTCGACTTCTTTGATCGCTATCTATAAAGCGACGTTAATGTAATATTTTGATGTGATGATATTTTAATATGATGTTATCTTATGGCATGTTATGGATTAACAAAATGGATATTTGAATTAATGATGATTATGCTTTGAATTTTATTAGCATGTTAGAATTGTCAGTTATTTGCAATATATTGGTGAAGAGGACGATATCGCATCACTCACTTGCAAGTGCCCTACGATTCTGAGATTTCCTCTTCACGGTGTCTATTTTATGTTGTTCATATTATATGTTGTGGTTTACTTAATTTGCAGGTTGATAGGTACAGGACATCGACTCCACCTGGTTTCACAGGTGAGAGCATGTTCATTATCCAACACTATTCGATTGGGAGATAGTAGCTAGGTTTCCATGTCAGGTTGTCACCCTAGTCCTTATATGTCGTCAATTGTTTGTCAGGTTGTGTTGCTTCGGTTATCGTTTTCCCCTCTTTGTTATTTAATTGCAAATTGAATTGGGTGATTTAAATAGCTTAATGTATTTAAGTTGTGGATTATTGTGTTCTGGAATTATGTTGAAATATAATTTATTTTATTGTTAATTTAATTTAATTATTTAATAATTTAATCGTTGATTAAATTTATTTATTAATTGATTAAATTTATTTGGGTTGAAAGAAGTTAATTTATTTTGTTGAAGTTATTGTTGAAATTGTTAAAATTGAAAATAAAGAAAATGCATAAAAAGTCAATTTGGAATTTGAAAATTCAAAATAATTAAAAGAAAAATGTTTAGAAAGTCAAATTTGAAATTGCATTCAAAATTGGAAAAAATGAGATATTTTGGAATTTGAAAATTAAAATTATTTAAAAATTAGATATTTTCCATTTTCTATTTTCAGGAAGTTATTAGGGTGGTTGAAGGATTTTAGGGCAAAAATCCTTATGTTTTGAAGTTTTGCTTCAATTTTTGGGATCTTGGAGTTTTTGTGAAAGTTTGAATTAGTGAGTGGAAGAATTCTTCAACTTTGTGGGTTTTTGGATTGGGATTGTGAAAATTAGTGCGGTTGGATTTGGAAGCAAGGTGGGGAGCTTGGCATCATCTGGACCTCCTCAAACTCAGAGATAAACCAGGTTCAAGTCTTTTAAATGCTTGTTTTGAAATTTTGTTTTGAAATTTTGAAATTTAAATATTAGTGGTTAATATCTTATGGAAAGAATTTTAAATTTTGTTGTTTGAATTCAATTAAATCAAGGTTGATATTTTGTTCTTCAAATTGCATGAAGACCCTTTTAAAATTTAAATTTTTTTCAAGAAAATGACGTTTTTTGGAATTTAAATCATTGTTCTTGAATTTTTATCATTTTGGTTTTCTCAATTAATTCTGTATTTTAAACCAAAAATGCATATATATAATATATATATGCTTTTTAAAAAAGATTATTATAAAAAAAAAATGTTATTGAAAACCGAATTCACTTTGGGTGGATTTCTTTTATAAAAAAATCGCGTTTTTTAAAACGCAGGTGTTTTTGAGGGTTTAAAAAAAAAATTATATAAAATTTATGGGGAGGCCGCTGGGGGCTCAACCCCCGCCGCGCCACATGGGAGGCGGGCGGATGGAGCCGCGCCCAACGCACCCCTCCCCTCCTCCCCTTACCCTACGCCTTCCGGCCGTCGCCGCCACCGAGTGTGACGACTGTGTTCACACATAGTCGCCACCCCCATTAATGGGGGTCAGTTGTGTGTGAACACAGCCGACCGACCCATGGGAGGCGCGGCCCCTGTGCTTTCCGCGGATCCCCTATTCTTTGTGTGGCCTGTGGACCAATGTAGACGCCCATGAGGCCGGCACATGAACCAAGGGATAACTTCGCTCTTTCATTATTTAAAAAATATATATATATTATTAATATATGTTTTAATATTATAATATATATAATTTTTATATTATTATATTATAATATTAATATATATATATTAATATTTATATATATATAATATTATTATTACAATATGATATTAATGTAATAATATGTGTTATTTTAAGAATAATATATATTATTTATTATTAATATTATATTGCATAATATTATAATATTATATTGATGATTTGTATTTTTATTTAAATGGATATATGTATAATTGTGGAATAAATTTCATGTGCAAAATTATTGTTTTCTTTTGAGCATGACTTAAGGTTAATTGGAGAAATGAAAACATATTGACTCTAGTTAAACCACTGTTTTGTTGTAAACAATATTTTAATGAGAATAGTGTTGATTTAAATATTATAAATATGCAAGTCAAGTTAAATATTTTTATATGGTACTATTGAAATGTGAAAATGATTCCTACATGTTATGGTGTTTTGATTAGTAGAATCAATTGATTATTTTATTATTATTGAAATGCAAGTAGGAGATTAAGTATTAAATATTAACTTTCTCCCATGTCTAGATAAGACGTATTCGGTATCGGTTTATATAATGCAATAAATTCCTGAATGTTAGCATGAGGACATTGATTTAGAATATCCAAAGCAAATTTAATTCTTGTTTGACTTTTATCTGATTCTTGTCATCATTTGGAAATTGAGTCTTTACATTGGACAAAGCTTTCAGTTGAGTTTTCTGTTTAGTGGTTGTTGTTTCTTATGTCAACCTATTTTGTATTCCTTGGGTGGTGCATGTGAAGTTATCTATTTCTACTCGGTTTCTATGAACGAGTAGGTTTGTATCTCCTTGGTTTAGGAGCGGATTATGAGATTCGTGTCTCCTTGTAAGGAGTGACCTTGTTTTGTGGTTAGTGCCTCCTATGTTGGAGTGGTTTTATATTTGTCGCCTCCTGAGAAAGGAGTGGATTTTGTTATGTGTGTCTCCTTGTCAGGAGCGGTCGAAAGCAGATTTGTTACCTTGTTACCTCCAGTGTTTGGAGAGGGTTTTGAACTTAGGTCGCCTCCTGAGAAAGGAGTGGCTGTAATACCTTGTTTTTTGCACTTTGTACTCTTGATGTTTGGATGTTATATGTGTGTTGTCAAGTAGAAGAGTGGCTTCCATTTGGGGCCAGAGCCCGGAAGAGGTAAGATTGGGTAACCTTTGGAAGTGGTATAATTAAGTGATAACTAAATTAATATACTTAGAGTTGGGTAGTATTTCACACTAAAAAGATAAGTGTCCCTCACTCATAGGCACAAGGGCTTGTTTAGACTTGGGATGAGTGAGAAGGCCATGGGATGGCAAGGTCATCTATCTTGTCTGTACGAAAGGTATTTGGCTCCGCATTAGTAAGTGTGAGGGCCGAGGGTCGGTTTGGGTTACCTTCCTTACGATCCGCTGGGTAACTCATGACAAGTTGTGCGATGACACTCTGTCTAGGACAACAGTTAACCTTTGGTTGTGCTCTAGTAGGTATGAGGTCCAATGATCGGTTAGGGCCACCATCTTGATGATCAGTGTGGGTAGCTCATGATGTGATGTTTGATGGCACTTTGTGTGACCATAGTTAGTACTTATTTATTGTGGGTATGGTTTCCATAACATACCTGATGTGACCATGATTGGTGTTTGAGTATGTGATATGGTTCTCATAACATGCTTGTTCTACTTTATTCATGGAAGCAATGTGATCATGTAGTGTTGTACTTACGTTGTACTTGGATGGTATTTGAGTTGTACTTATGTTGTTCCTAAGTTGTACTTTGGGATGTTCATGTGAGGTTCATGTGTTTGGTTGTTTCAACTTGATTCAGTTATGTTAGCCTGTGTCTAGAGGTAGATGGTCTTGACTAGGATTCCTGGTTACTATCTCCTAGCATAGGGGGTGGGCCTTTGGGTTCCACTTGGTTGGGTGGCGTGCACCTAAATCCGTTGGGTTCATCTTCATGTTCGTGTGGACGAGACTTCTAGTTGGAGAGCTCGTTGGTTTCAGTATCAGTTCTTGTTGTATTGCATTTCAGTGCTATTGTATTATTTTGCCCCTCAGTTGTTATCAAGGTGGAAGTTGTAATTGTAATCTCATTATGTTATTGGACTTGCCTCATTCAGGGAATGAGTGTTGTAATCTTTTGTAATTGTAATATTTAATTATGGATTAATGAAATGGAAAGTTATCTCTTTGCTTGATGTAAATCATTTCATTGGAATGTATGTGCTTAATTTATTAATCAATTAAGTGACATGGTTTAAATCATGTTTTTTGTTTGGGTTCTATTTAACCTTTGTCTCGTAACCTTAGAGGTTGTTGGCATTAGTTAGCGAACTTGCTTATTAATTATACCCTTTTTTTTAAAAAAAATATTCTATTTAAGTTGTTAAATGCAACTTCCTCTAGGGTTGTGTGGCGGGGTGTTACAATTTATGAGGATATTTTAGTATAGATTCAAGAAATTATTTGATCTTATAGCTCCTAAGATTGGTGGACATCATTACCATGACATTTTTTGCATCAATAGTAATGATCCTATAAGCAGGGTTGTACTTAATGTTTTGATTGTTTAGTGTTTATATTATCTAATTTTACTATCTATGATAGCTTTTTGATAGCTTGGGATCTATCCTCTTATACTCCTTAGATGGATTCTCATTATATTCCAAAGAATTTTGATAATATTCTCCTCAAATTTTTACCTCATAGTAGTTGGTTTGAATAAAAATATATTGTTTTTTTAAAGATCATTTAATTAGATTGGGTATAATGCATGGTGATGTTTCCTATAAGCTCTTTGTTTCTTCCTTGTTGGTTGAGCCTTTGTCATGGTACTTAATAATTTCTCTTGGCTCCATTCATTCATGAAAGGAGATGGTAGACATGTTTTGTAGTGAAAGATATTTTTTGTAGCAATTTACTAAACTCATTCATCCATAGGTAACTTTTGAGTAGTATGCAAGCACCGTGATGATGATAGATTAGTCCATTTTTATTTTAATCTTATATTTTCAAGAATGTTAAACATTCTATTATCTCTCTTTATGCCTCCGAAATATTTTTTTATGTTTTTGTTTTGATTCATTGGATTATTTGACTACAACAATTATAAGAATGGCCCCTAGAGTGAAAACTATTATAAATGTATTTAAAGAGGTAATTAATATCAATTAAAAACTTATGGCTCAAGGTTACAGTCATTTGTGTGGTCCATGAATTTAAACCTATATTCCATCTCCTATCTCCAAGTGTCTTTAATTAATCGTGATTTAAATTGTAATCCTCTATTTAAGAATTAGCCTATGTATTCATCATGACCACTATTAAATAAAGAATCCATGATTTGTGTACATTTTCTTTTAAATTGTATGTCCAATGTTATTCCTGTTCTTGTGATTCCCCATGGTCTTGGCCTAAAACTCATGAAATTGTGAGGTTTTAAATTTCTTATGTCATTGTTCCATGTGATGATTTGAGTGATTATAGGGATGGATGTATTTGGGATAAAAAAACATTTAATACTAGCATGACGTCAAGGATCTTATTATTGATCTAATATTATATATATTCCAAGAAATGACCTAAAGACACAAAGAAAATTGTCTTAAATTTATCACCATAGATGCAATGATTTAAACACAACTTACACAACACTTCCCCAACTAAAATCCCACTATCATGGCTACTACACTTTCCTTCGGTCTTCACTTCTGTGACTTGCATAAGGGACTCAAAAATATCATGTAAGAATAATGATTACAACTTGTTCACCACCATCACCACTAGGCACTTGGGACACTATCCACATCAACTCATCGGCCTCCTTATTGGACTCCCTATAAATGTGGACTATCTTAAAATCATTAAAAGCTTCTAATAGTTTGAGTCAACCCACCAATGTTTTATTAAACTTGTAGTTGAAAATATTTCTCATTATAAAATCATTAATCATAATGAGAGGATATCCTTCCATGAAGAATTTTTTAATTCCAATCCTCGGGCCTTCATTAAGCCCATACCATAATGCTTGCATTTTTTTCTTTGTTATTGGTTCCTACAAGAAGCGAGGAACTATTTTTTGCAATCACCACCCTATCTTCCTTTTTGAAACTGCATCCAACCTCAGATTGACCCAAATTACCTTATGAGGCCTCATCAAAATTTATTTTAATCCAACCAATCTCCGACGAGGTCCAAGCAGTCTTTAGTCTATCAACCTTAGTGTAATTAACCCTGCTACCCCCATAAATGGGGGGATATAGAGGCCCACCCATGACTTACTCATCGATTTGTCCCATGAAGAAAATAAATTGTCTTAGGAACTAATTTCTAAAAACATTATTTACCACTTATGTTATAGTAACCTATAGCTTCCTTTGAAACATGTTCAACTTCAAGGATTTATGTTGAAAATTTATTATGTTTCTATCCTTGCACAAATCCCATATAACAATGGAGGGTGAGGCAATCCATAAAATTTTGAAGACTGATATTTTCTAGATAATAGGCCAAAGGTTGAAGAGATATTTTATATCCACATGAGGGTGGCATGAATAATTTAGTTTATTCAACACAATTTTCCAATAATCTTCAATGTGCATTTTAATAGGATGTTATTTATTATTTCCTCTTCATTCTTATAAAAAACACATCTATGAGGACCAATAAAACTAACCTTCTTCAATATTTCACCAATGAGAATCTTTTTTTGTAAAACTACCCACACAAAGGACCCCGCTTTAGGTAAACAATTTCCATGCCAACAGAGGTGGGTTGACCAATTAAGACTTTTCTCTACACTTTCTCTCACCACATAGCCCAATTTAACACTATATATTCCTAACTTAGCAACAAACCACATAATTTCATCCTCTTCTTCGGAGATAAATATTTTCCTTTTGCTCAAATATTTTTTCCAAATTTGGGCTTACTAATCAAGTAGATCAAAATTATCTAATTATTTCCGCTTCCACTTTGTCCTTTCAGCTTCCACAAATGCTTGGATATATTCATTAATGTGTAGACCCCAAATAACCTTGAGTATGAACTAGATGCCATTTAAATATTTTTTCCTAGCTAGGGTTGGGGCTATATCCCAAGAGTCATCTCAAAAAGTTCTTTCTTCCCACTCTTTATTCCCATGAACAATGATCAATAATAATTGATGAGCCATTAGAATTCCCAATTTCCTTTCCATAGTTGCATATTTTTATCTTATTTCTGCTAAACTCCAAAGGACACTACCAAACCTTTTTATATACTTTAAGGATTTCAAATCATTTGAAGGTGATATATATTATATTAATGAATGTGTGTGTGAACTTTGAATGTCTATGAGTTTAGTAGAATTTCATGTTTAATCATAGTTGTTAGCAATGAAAAATGCCTTAAAGAAATAAGGACTAACCCTTGCAGTGAAGAATTTGTCAACCCGCAACAAAAGGTTTCTCAACTCTCAGTAGAAGGATGACAGTTCAATGCAACTAGAGGAGTTAATCTACTACAACATGAGCTTATTTTCAGAATGAGATGACGGCGATGATTTTGGGACAAGATCATGGTTGGCCAAGTATCACTCCATATTTTTAATAACTTATGAAGGAGAAAGGAGTTTGTTTCAATAAGGAATAATCGTTATAATAAGGGCTTCTTTGTGAGGGAATGTTTCCAATTTATTATGGTCATCTTAAATCGTGCAAAGTCCTTATTTTACTTTTACACTCTTTTTCTTAGTAGTTATTTTTTTTGTTAAAAGACCTATTCCTCTTCCTATTTTCATGGGAGATTAGACATCTTCTTCTAGTTTTTTGATAGTTTTAAAATAAGTGGACTCTCACAGACCCTATATAAGATGGTATTCTATTGAGAAGTCCAACATCTAGATCTTTACATGTAGTAGATTGAATTGGAGATTTTGTTATATTCTACTCAGAACTCTATGTATGATTAGAATATAGTAAAGTTATTTTGGCATGTTTCATCGAGTTAAGTAATTGAATAAGATCCCATGGATGCAGTAGCTCAAGCAAGGGCCACTTGAGGTACTACAAAGCCACATTAGTTTAGATAATTAATTAGATAATGTATTATAATTTTTAGTTTATAGTTTCAAATTTACATTATATTGAATGCTATATTTTATTCATACTTTTGAATGATTAGTTGAATTAGGACATGTTTTAGCATAAATAGTTGTTAGCTATAGTCATAAGCGATAAGTCCCTATAGAAATTAATGGTTATTAGTATTTTCTTACCCTATTCTTTAGGTAGGAGTTATTTTTAGTTAAAATATCTTAATGAATTTATCCTTGTTCAATCACCTATACTCAGTCAATATAAGATGTCTAGGATTATTGAAAGCATATATGGTGCCAACATCATCTAAATTCTATGATTCCCTAGTTGATAATTTAATGAAGACCTCTCTTGAATGATGGAATTTTTAATTTATTGACCTGTAGGTCCATTAAGCCGTATGCATGATCATCTACATTAGTTAATTAGACATTAGGGGAAGCTCTATATTTTGATGCCATTATTGAGGATGGTACTAAGTTCAAAATTATTATTTGTGATTTGAATTTACCTTCATTAATTTTATAGATTAGTAAGTTTTAATTTCTAACATTAGGATTAATAGACACTTACAAATCAGCCCAAAACTATCACTAACAATGTGCAAGGACCACTATTTAAAGATTAAAGAAATATTGTATGCGGGAAAGGAGATGCTCTAGGAAGATTTCTCCCCTCGATCCATGAGGAATTTAAAGATATTGGTGTAACCAAAGAACCTACTGAGGGAATTGATAAAACAGAATCATCCCTCACACTAGTAGCTACTCCAGACTTAGGTGATACTTTCAAAAGGCATCTTAACACCATGGCTGGGAAGCAATGGAAAATCTAGCAGAACATGTGATATTTGAGTTTCCAATAACAAACCAAGAAAGGGTCATTGCTCTTAAGAATAACACCCTTTGAACTTTCCAATTTTCTATGGATTGGTTATTGAAGACCCAAACACATTATTGTTCTAATTTGATGTTCTATATCGATGCTATGATTATACTATGGATGCTCACAGACTAAAACTCTTTTCAGCCACATTAAAAGATGCCACTCTGTGATGGTTTATGGGGTTGGGAAGAAATGTAGTACCTATATGACCATAAATAAGGATAAAATAACATGAATCAGAAATAGCAACCACTAACTATAAGATTCAAGTAATACAAATCTAATCTAACAATAAAGAACAATCAAGCATAAGAAATCTATAATACCAAAGCAATACCTTCCCCTTATACCAAGATTGAATTATCTCTATTGTTCTTCTCTATATTTCCTTTTCTCTCAAAAATTATGTGTGCAGTATTATGCTTAAGCTCAAATGAATATGAATATGATAATGATAGAAAAATATTGAAGATGTGTAGTTAGCCTTCAAATGGGAATGGAGGTCTATTTTATGGAAAAGGATAATTTGGATGGACAATCAAGATCAAAAGAAGAAATGAAGAGATCAAGGATAGAGAATTGTTGAGAGGAATTGATTGAACAATTAACTTACTATAATTGGTTGCACAATTTCAGTTAACTATTTTCATGAGGAATTGATTGATTAGTTAAGGGATTTGATTGATCTATTAACTGAGATTGAGTGGGAGTGAACTAAATTGATTCATCAGTAGATTGAAATTGATTATTTAGTGGATTGAGAGAAATTCTCAGTCAGGAATGAGGTGGAAATTCATGAGATTAAATAATTAATTAAATGAATTAATTATTAAAGGAATGTGTGCAAGTGGAAATAAATAAATAAATAAATTATTTTATTAATTATCTATGGAGTCGATAATGTTGAGAGAAATTATGGATAATTAAATAATTAAAGTAATTATTTAATTTAGAAAGGGATAATGAATGATTAATTAAATAATAATAATTTATTTAATTAATTTAGAAGAATAAAGGTAATTAGGGATGTAATTAAATAAATAAAATTTATTTAATTAATCAAGGAAGATTAAGATTAAAGTGAACTAATTAAACAATATAAAAATTTAGTTAATAGTGGAATATGAAATTAGATAATAATTAAATAATTAAACATTAATTAATCATTAGGAATAGGACAATAATTAGTGTAAAAGGATTGCTCGTAGGCTAGGTCAATTTCAGGTATCTACATTTTTCCCCACTTTGATATAATACAATTTTGAGTGTCGTTTCAAAAAAAAATTAAAAAAAATGTTTAGGACCTACCCCAGTATGCCTCGATGATAGTGGGATAGTGTGGTGCCCCCCTTGGGAAATTTGGTAAAATTCTTAAAAAATTTGAAAAAAATTGGCAAATTTTCCAACAAGTTGATTTGATGTGTTTAGGTATGATGATAGCAAAAAATATGATTTTAGGGTCATTTGTTCAACCATATTAGCAATTTGTTGACATTTCCAATGCATCTAGTATAAAAGAGAGTTCCATTATGGCTTGAGAGGTCTATAAACAAGCCATTGGGGGGCCATTCTCCTCATTTAAATGTAATTGTATAATTATGCCACACATGTGTTTTCCAATGACACATCTGATAGTTGGTCAATTGAATGTATTTTTAGGAAAAGTTTCTTGGGTCCCAATGGTCAAATAGGTTTAGCTAGGTGTCATTATTGATGTAACGTATTGTTTGAATGTAGGTGATATTGCTACCATTGTATACTTGAGATAGTCAAACTTCTTCCATGGTGCTTCGCTATCATTTGGACGTGGAAGAGAGAGCTACTTTCTATGCTTTAGGATTATACTATGTTACTTTCATGCTCAAAATTAAGTTTAATTGGGGACTGATTACTATGTTGGCAAAGATATGGTACTCCAAGATGAGCTCATTTCATTTGGTGACTAGCAAGGCAACAATGACTCTAGAGGATGCCTGGCACATCCTACACATCCTAATCCATGGGGAGAGAGTTATATATGACCCGAACTTTGGATTGGCTACCATGCAATGACGTTTCGACACTAACAATATAGGTGTGGAGGAGTATGAGATATGTTGGGATATACTGGTGGATCATTATGAGTGCTTGATTGTTGTGGTTTATAGTGTAATAGATGGTGTCCTAGTACCTGATCGACACAGATATGGATTTCTATTAGGATGGGGTCAGATGTTGGCAAGGATGATGGATGAGGACATAGTTTATGCATGGGCCCATGTGTCTTATTTATGCTATATTTCTAGCTACATGATGTTGCATACAAGGTATCTTTCTCTATTGGTTGCAGGGTCACATAGATCCACGTATGGGTGTGGCAACATATTGCTATTTTCAGACCAGTGGTTGCAAGGGATCTACCTATAAGACTACCCTATATTTTTATGTATGGTGGCACTATCACTTAGATACATGTTGTGGATGTGGGATATTGATGACATGAGATTGATATACTTGTTGGTTTTTCTTGGAGGCCATATAGGTAGTGTATGGCTTAGGATGATGATGCAGAGCATCTTTCATATTACCAACATACTAGGTATTTAATTGGATGCACAATCCAATCACAACACATCATAGATAGTCATTTATTAGAGCAGGTGCTTCAAAATTTTAGGGAGTGGTGGGGTGTGTCTATTGGTATAACTATGTTTGGTCGGTTAGGTTGGGAGGTAAGACATTAGGGTCCTACTACCAGTCCACATGTAGCCTTCCAAGAGTTCAATCAATTGCAACCTATACAATGGGGTGTAAGTCTAGAGGTTGTAGATGAAAGTACAACACTAGAGTATGATGCCTCGTGGTTACAACATAATCCTACACCGTTCAAAAAAATTAGGGTACCAATTCCTTGAGAGATATTAGGTTGAGGACCTAGAGTTTGACTGAGCGGGAGGGGGAGAGGGAGAGGTGATGATGGGGGGAGAGGTGGAGGTGGAGGCAAATATGGAGGTGATGATGGAGGCAAGGGTGATAGTAGAGGTAGAGGTAGGGTTCCACATGTGGTTCTAGGACAGTTACCACCCATCACAAAGTAGGAGGAGGTGTAGGAAGAGGAGGATGCATAAGAGGATGATATGCGAGATGTGGGGGTTCATGAGAAGGAGGAGGATGCTTAGGATATGTAATTTGATGAGGGGTTAGATGATTTCTCTGTGAGAGAGGCTATCCAAGATGTGATGGAAGAGGAGGGTGAGTCTATGGGAAATAATGGTGTACAAGCATATGGCATTACAAGCTCAGGTATAGGACCTTCAGGAATAAGTAGCATAGTTGATCACAAAGAGAGATACAATAGTGATCAGGGCATAGAGAGTTGAGCAACGATTGTTGAGTTTTATCGATATTGTGAGTGGGCCCAATGTGGGTTGGGAGGCCCAGTATTACAAAGAGCTTTATGAGGATGTGGTGCCACCTTCACAGAGGGAACTTAATTACATGTAGAGCAGGTCTTAGAGAAAATCACACTTCCAGAGATCATTGAGTAGTGGTAGAGTATTTGGACCTAGGAGGTCACCTTATCCACCACCATGAACACATAGAGAGAAGGATCAACTTGGACTATTTGTGTTGAGACAAGATATGCCATCCCTTGGGCTATCATTAGTAGATGATAGGGGCAGATTGGGTGAGTTTGATTGATTTTATATCGTAGACACTTAGGTATATTTTGATCGAGCCTACAAGATCCATTTTTTATAGACATTCCAATTTTGTACTATGACACAATTTATATATATATATATTATATGCATCATTTTTGGCAGGGACTATATGATGTCTATTTATTTCATGTGCATGTTTCTATCTGATGGATCTAATGTTATACATTATATTTTTATATGATAGTTCATGTATGATGTGCATATGGGTTTATTATGTATGCTTATGCTAATGTATGGATGGATGGATGCACATGATATTGATTTATGCTTGTATGTATGATGTTATGTATAGATATCTAATGCTTTATATGATGCTACATTGATGATGATTCTATAAAATGTAATGTGATGCTATTTTTTTTGTATTTTTATGCAATATGGATGACCTAACATGTATATGATGATGATGATGATGATGTATATGATGTTATAACATGATTACAAATGAAAAATGATGTAACTAATGTATTTATTTTTGTGTGTCATAGCATGCCATTGAAATGACTATAGGGACTGATGGAAGAAATGTTAGTGAGAGGAAAAAGTTAATAAGTGAAGAATAATTATAGACTATCCATCCAAATTAAGATTGATGTATGATTGATAGATTTTGAGCCTTAATTAGTGCATGATTATCATCATTAAGTGTTTTATTATGTGACAAGCAGTTGCATGCACACTAAAGAATAAATTGTGATGGTGGTGTCTATTTTCATTTGCCTAAAGTTTTGATATGAGACAAGTGGATATATGTACACCAAGTTGAGATAAACCTTGGTGATGTTACAATTTGTTGTCAGGACTAAGAATCAATAGACAAGGACTATCATGACTCATACTAGTAATAGTACAAACTTGTTGGATTATGTGAGGAAGTAACCATAAAGCATGCTAATCTTTATGCAATAAAGTGTTAGTTGACCTTTAACTTGCATAGGGTGTTTTGATTATGTCACATGGAACCCAAATCACACACAAGGAACATAGTTGCCCCAATCATATTATTAAGACAAACCACAAACAAAAATTAATAGAAATAATCATGATCCATCCTCGCTTCTCTAGCCACTTGTGGATATCCTCGAGTAGCATAGGAACATGACAGAAGATGAACCATGTAATACCCCTCCGTTTTTCTCTGTTGTGTGAATAGTGTTATGCTCTTTGATGTTGTATTTTTTGTTAGTACTTTGACTATGGTACTCGGCTTCTATTTGATCGCTATCTATTAAGCGACATGAATGTTATCTTTTGATGTGATGGTATTTTATTATGATGTTATCATTATGGCATGTTTGAATTAGCAAAAGTAGATATTCGAATTAATGATGTATATGCTTTGGATTAAATTATTATGTTAGATTTTTCAATTAGTTACACTATATTGGTGAAGGGGACGGTATCGCATCACTCACTTGTGAGTGCCCTACAATTCCGTGATTTCCTCTTCACGGTGTGTTTTAATTATGACATATATATGCATGTGGATATACTCTTTGTTCACAAGTTGACAGGTACAGGACATTGACTCCACCTGGTTTCACAGGTTTGAGCGTGTCCATTACCCAATGGTATTCGATTGGGAGACAGTAGCTAGGTTTTTCGTGCTAGGTCATCACCCTAGTCATAGTGTGTCATCGGGTTTTAGTCTGGTTCAGTTGCGTTATTATTGTGCTATTTGTCTTGTTTTTATTTAAATTGCAAGTTAGAAAAAGATAAATAAATGGCTTATGTATTTAAGTTGTTGATTAAATTAATCTGGTATTATGTTAGTAATGTAAGTTATTTTATTATTAATTTAATTTAATTAATAAATAATTTAATCATGGATTAAATCTATTTTATTAATTAATTAAATTTATGATGTTGAAATAAGTTAAGTTATTAATTTTGAAGTTATTGTTATATTGTTTGAAAATGAAAATTAAAGAAAAGAAGTTAATTGCATTTTTATAAATTTTGAATTCAAAAATTGAAAATAAGAAAGATATTTGTTATTTTGTTTTTGAAAATTTATGAGGGAGTTGCATAGATATTTTGGGATATTTTTCTCTATTACTGGGGGATTTTGAATGAGTTTTAAAAAAGTTTTGAAAAATGGAAAAAGGAAGGAAGGAAATAAATTTTCTGTTTGATTTTGGGATTGGGAAGAAACAAGTTGAATGCTTGGAGGAGCTGGAATCAGAAGAAGAATTGAGAGCTCCATTGTTAACCTTTCAAGTTTTTGGATTCAGGTTTTCTTCATGTTTAATTTGTTCATTTTGAAGGTTTCACAAAAAAAATTTCGTTGTTTGAAAATATTTTTTAAACCCTATATGATTGCAAAACAAACCCATCTTCTTGCTTCAAAATTTGAAAGAAAAGAAAAAGCCTGTTTGGAAATAAATTTCTCCATGGAAATGATGGAGTTCTTGAGTGGAAATTGTTAATTTTAAGTTTGTTAACTGGTATATATATATATATATATATATATATATATATATACATACATATATATATATGTAGATATTTTATATATATATATATTGTATATTTACTTTTGAGGGTTCTGTCAAATTTGTTTTGATAAATTTTTAAACCCTATTGAAAAGAAAATAAAAAGAAAAAGGAAAAAAAAAGGACGGATTAAAAATCCGCAGGTCCTATTATTGAGATTTTTTTGGGGGGCTGGGGGCTCACCCCATAGCTGCTCCCCATGGGAGGCACTGTGGGGGAGCCACTCCCTACATGGCTTCTTATATAGCCACCCACCCATGGTGGTCAGTTGTGTATAACACAACTGACCACCATGGGTGGGGCCGGTTGTGTAAGTCGTCGCCCACCCAAACCAGGCCGCCAATAAATTGCCGCCACCCTACAAATTATGCGGCCGACGCCAATGCCCAACCCAGCCACCGCATCTTTATGCACGTAGCCCGAGATCTGTGGCTCAACCCTAAGGGTTGGCGCGCGGCCCGAGGCCCATGACTAGCTTTTTCAAAAAATAGAAATAAAATAATATATTTTATTATCATAATATATATTAATATTTATTATTATATTATAATATTAATATGTTAATATATGTTATAATTTTATAATATGTATTAATAATTAATAGTATATTATATAATATTATATTATTATATATATTTGTTTTGGATGGTTAAAATAGATATATATATATTATATGTATATGTATTAAAATTATGTTTTTCTTAAAGGCATGATTTAAGTCAAATTGAGGAAATTGAAAACATGATAACTTTAATTAAATCATTTTTTTATTTAAAAATATTATTTTAATGGAGAAGTAGTTTTGGATATTAAATAATATGATTTTAAGACATGTTAAAAGTTTTTAAATAGTTATAAGGAAAATAGGAAGTAATAATTATTTTATATCAAATGTGTATTTTGATTAGTAGAATTAACTGGATACTTTATTATTATTTAAATGCAAGTAGGGAAATTAAATAATTAGTATTAATTTCTCCCTTATCAGAAAAGATGTATTTTAATCCAGTTTAATTAATGCAATAAATTATTGAATTTTAACGAGGAAATGGATTTAGTGAATCCAAAGTAGAATTTAATTCTCGTCTTCTTGCTCGTCTTGATTGTGAACTGTTTATGTTATCGTTTGGGGGAAAACTAAGTTACAGAGAATGATAAGTCTTCCAAATGGGTTTTCGATTATGTGGGTTGTCGTACTGTGTTAGTCGACCTTGGGATTGCCTTGGGTAGTGTGTTTAACTGTATCCAGTTTGTTACCCAGTTTCCACGAACGGGGATGTTATGTGCCTCGGGTTAGGAGTGGATTATGTGCTTTGTGCCTCCTTGTAAGGAGTGACTATGTTATTTTTGTTACCTCCAATGTTTGGAGAGGGTTTTGACTTATGTCACCTCCTGAGAAAGGGGTGGTCGTGATATCTTGTTTGTTTGCACTTGGGTTCCCTTGGTGATTGGTTTTGTTGGTATGTTGTCAAGTAGAAGAGTGGCTTATGTAGGGGCCAGAGCCCAAAGAGGTAAACTAGATAACCTTTGGAGGTGGTTAATCAAATGATAGCTAAAACAATACTTAGAAGATTAGGACTAACTTCTCACTAATCAAGATAATTTTGCCTCACTCATAGACACAAGGGCTCATTTAGACTTGGGATGAGTGGGAAGGCCTAGAATGGCAAGGTAATCTATCTTGTCTATATGAAAGGTATTTGATTCTACATTAGTAAGTATGAGGGCCGAGGATCAATTGAGGCCACCAGGATAGCCAGAGCCTATGAAGATCTGCAATGGGTAACTCATGATGAGTTGTGTGATGAAACTTTGTGTAGGAAAACAGTTGGGATTTGATTATGTGTGTATGGTTCTCGTAACCTACTTGATCTGCTTTATATCTGGAAGCAATGTGACCATGTTAGAGTTGTACTTGTGATGTACTTGGGTTGTACTTGTGTTGTACTTGTATTGTACTTGTCAATTTGGTTCAGTTATGTGTTAGTCTTTTTCTAGAGTTTGATGGTCTTGGCTAGGATTCCTTGTTACTATATCCTAGCATGGGGGGTGGGCCTTTGGGTTCCACTTGGTTGTGTGGCTTGCACCTTACTCCATTGGGCTTTCTTCTTGTTTGTGTTGATGAGATTTCTAGTTGGAGAGCTCGTGTGATCCACTTTTAGTTCATGCTTAATTCATTTTAGTTAATCTTGTAATTTATTACCCCTCATTTTTTATCGAGGTGGAAAGATGTAATTTGTAATCATGCTTTTTGGAATTTCCTCATTCGGGGAATGAGAGTTGTAATCTCCTTATTATATTATTGTACTTTGGGATCTCATGGTATCTCGTATGCTTTGATGTAATTTATCATGTATGGAATGTATGTGTTTTAATTTCTTAAGTAAATAAATGATATGGTTCCAATTCATGTTTTTTGTTGAGGTTCTAAATAACCTCTATCTCATAACCTTAGAGGTTGTTGGCATTAGGTAGTGAACTTGCATGTTAATCGTACTTAAACAAAAAAAATTAGTCTGTTTAAGTAGTTAATTGCAACTTCCTCTAGGGTTGTGTGGTGGGGTGTTACAAACCAGATAAACAAATAAGACTAACTAGACCAAACAAGTCAACCTCCATTTAGATCTTCTTACCAACAATGAGTGTTTGTTTGATAGGATTATGTCTAATTTTAGGAGTGGAGCATGTCGTGTAAGATAGTTTGGTTTTGATGATGCAACAACCTGTTTAAGACAAAATGATAGCTGATATAGATAGATTTTTTTGATAGATAAGTAAGCAATTGATCAACCAAGTTGCAGGCTAGTTTGATATTTTTTATGTTCTTCCATGATTTGTTAAGCTCAATTTTATATATGATACCTTGGTTTATGTTCGATTAAGATGTCAATCTTGATAAGGGATAATTTATTATGAAAGGTGGATGTGGATAGATTATTATGAAACATAGATTGTGATAAGTGGTTGTGATAATATCCTTTGATACCATATCAAAGATCCATTTAAAAATATAGGTCGATGATTTACCCTTAGTCAAGTATAGGACCAGTTATTACAGAAGGGATGAATATGGAATGTGAGTGACACAAAATCAACCATTCTTAGGCCATGAGAGAAGTAAAAAAAGCTTTATTATGATGAAGTTGTAGGCACTAAAAAATGTCCTAAGCCTAAGAGTGTCATTTTTCTTGGTCTTTGTCTTCCGATAATTAAATAATTTTAATTATTTGATTATTCTTGATCATATTCCTCTATTAATTAAATAATGCTTAACTATTTAATTAATTCACTTCCTAACATTTATTCTTCCTTGATCAATTAAATAAATTACTATTTATTTAATTATTTTCTTGTCATCTTTCACCTATGGTTACATAATTATTATTAATCATTTAACTATTCACCCCCCTTTTAATTCTTCCATTGTTAAATAATTAACTTAATTTAATTATTTAATGCCCCCTTTTCATATTTCCTCTCATTTAATTAAAATAGTTATGCGAATTGATTTAATTAAATGCTCATTGCCCTTTTCCTCAAATAAAAAATTCAAATGAATTATTCATCCTCCACTTGGCCAAAAATTCCTTTCTCATGAATTAATTATTTTTCAATTTTTAGTTCATCCATTATCCCTCCACTTGCTCATTAATCTTAGTTGTCTTTGTCATAGCCGTCAATGTCATAGCTATCCCTAACCTACCACTTTCTAGTGCATCCATTCTCCACCGTTGATCTTGGCATCTTTCTAGAAGATGGACCTCGTACATCCATTTGAATGACTGTCTATAGAAGAATCCTTTCTCCTCCATTTTTCCTTAAAAACCACATTTCTCCAAAGTTCTTGCTATCATATCATTTTCATTTATAGGTATTCAAACACTTCAAAATATTAGCGCAAATATTTGCAGCTTGAGAAAGAATGGAGGAGAAGCAAGGGAGATTAATCAAATTTTATAGGGGTGTTTTATTTTATGTTTTTATTCTTGTTTTCTCTCTTTTATCATTTGTACTCTCTTGTTTGGATTTGAAATTTGGGCTTAGATCTTTTGTAGAGTGGTTGGTACTTGATCTTGTTTCGAATCTTACAGGAGCCTATGCTCGGCTTATTGTGGATGGAATAAAAAATTAGATGGAATGGTGATAAATTGTAGAGAAATAACCTACTACACATTGTGCCTATTTTATAGGTTTTCACCATGGTACTTATCCAAAGCACCACCAAAATGGTTTTCACTATTGGATGGATTATTTCTCTTTACTATTTTCTTTTTTCTATGTTTATTTTTATTTTTGATTTTTTGATTTTTAATTTTGAATATGGGATCTCTGAAAGTAATGTATAGTACTTGTAAAGGTGCATTCTATTGATAGGATTAGGTAGCAGTTCACCTTTAGGAATAGTAAGTTGATAAGCATTGGGCCCATATGATGAAGTGATAATATAAGGACCCAAACAGTTAGGTTCAAACTTTCCCAACTTTTTCTATCCAACTAAATATTTGGGTTCTCTTTCAAGATCATCATTGATGTCAATTTTTTTGAAATGCACAACACAACTAAGAAGGGTGGTGAATTAGTTGTACCAAATTACTTTTACTTCTAATCTTACTCAATTCCACTTTAACTTTAATCTGTTATTAAGTATAAACATGAAATACAAATAACAAAAAGAAAACACTAGAGACACCAAAATTATGTGGAAAACCCAATGAGGGAAAAACCATGATGAGGATTAACTCATAATATAATAGTAATGAAAAAATCAAATATAGAAGCTCACTACCCATAAAGGACTCACTATCTAGATGCAAACTCTCACTACCTATAGATAGGACTCACTATCCAGAAGCAAGCTCACTACCTACAAACAAAGAAAGACAATAGAAAATCCACCACAACAGGTTCCACACATTCACAGCCTGATCAAAAGATTACAAACCCCATTAGCTCACTATTTTCAGGAATCTAACACATCAAAGTACTGTTGCCTTGATTCACTTTCACAAACTCTACTTTTCACACTTTTTTCACACACTTCACACTTCATGCTCTCAATTCATAACATCTTGACTTATATTTCTACCATCTTAGATCTTGAAAACTTTCTCCATGGTTGACTACACATCTTTTATTTTATAAATTCAAATTAGGTTGACAAATAAACATTCCCACGGTGGATAAGAATGAGATTGGACCAATTACATACTTAACTAGGACCCAAATAATATATTGGATCAATCACATGCTTCCTTAATTGATGATTATTATCCATGTAATGTGTAAACACCAGGCCAACCAAACCTAATAAAAACACCAATGAACTTTGAAGTAAGTGCATCCACAACAATATGATGACACATGGATCTCACAACATGCTTCACTAGACACTTGAAAACCTCTTAGAAACCTTCAAATATATCCACAACAACTACAAAAATATTTATACACAAAACATTCTTCAACAATCCAACTCGACCATGCATACACACATAGTAGCTCTAGAACAAGCCTTCCGAAGCACCAAACCACAAGCACATTTTCCAAAAAATAGAGAAAATTAATATTAACCTTCTTCTAAATCTACAAGATCTAATACAAACCACCAGAATATTGTGGAGTAGATACATCTCTCCCAATCCATAGACAAACAGTTCTACCAAACCTGTTCACACACCGGTGAACACATCTTTCACTCTCCATCAACCCAAAAGATAAAACTCAATATATATTATCCATTGAAACCCATAAAAAATACTACAGATCCGCACATGCATAGGATTAATACAGAAGAAATGTAGAGCACATTACAAGAGCACACTCATAACACACACACAACATTTTCTTCATTGTTTATTAATTTTCTCAAAAGCACTTGACATTAGCACATTTGCAACACCATAAATATAGCTCCATGTACTCTCAACACTTCTACAATATATCAACTATACATGTACCACTTGCAATCACTCTAAACTATGTTGAAATCAATGACAACATTAATGACAACACCACCAAACACATTCATACTTGCAACATCTTCCCCTTTGTCATTAATAGCAACACATGATGTGAAAAACCATCAAAGATAACATACACACTCTCCCTCTTCTTCCCTTTCTTTTTTCAGATTAGACAACCTACACTAAAAAAAATCACTCTCTCCTCCTTGTAAGATTCTCTCGCCCTTTCAACTTTTTCACATGACACTCTCTCCCCCTTTGACATCAATCACCAAGGAAATTTTTTCATGAAACTTCTACCATATAAAGCTCTGATCACTCCCCCTTAGGAGTGCACCCACATCTCGTATTGCAACAATGATACTCTCTACTCCCCCTTAGGAATAGACTTCAATCATCAGTCCAGAAAAATGAAGAATTTGTAGATCCACTGGACTAATGCACCTCCATGTGCACCTACTTCCCCCTCAGATACTCAAAAGTATCCTTTGGAAGATTCTTATTAAATATATCTGCAATTTGATCCTTAGTAGACACATATATCAAGCCTGACTTCATTTTCTAATACCTTCTCCATTAAGAAATGATATCTGATAGATATATGCTTTGTCCTAGAATGCATCATCAGATTCTTTGAAATTTTTATTGAACTTGTATTGTCATAAGAGATAGGAATAGGCTCATCACATATCACATCTATACCCTTCAACGTTTGCTTCATCCAAAGTACTTGTGTAAAACAGGATGCTACTGCAATATACTCAGCTTATGTAGTGGGCAAAGAAGCTAAATCTTATTTCTTTCTTAACCATGAGACCAATCTTCCTCCAAGAAAGAATGCACCACCACTTGTACTCTTCCAGTCATCTACACAACTAGCCCAATCTGTATCAGTAGGCATTTAAGGTGAAATCAGTATCCTTAGGATACCATAGACCATAATCCAAAGTCCCCTTTAAATATCTGAATATCCTCTTCATAGCTATAACATGTGTCTCTTTAGGTTCTACTTGAAATATGGCAACCAAACATCTGCATGCATAATATCCAGTCTAGTAGAAGTAAGATATAATAGTCCACCAATCATATATCTGTACATGCTCTGATCAACTTTAGAAGAATCATCATCCTTACCCAAATTGCATCCGGTCACCAAAAGGTTATAGACCAGTTTAGAATCATCCATTCTAAACTTCTTCAAAAATTATTTAACATACTTAGATTATGAAATGAATATGCCCTTATTAGTTTTATTCACTTGAATTCTAAGGAAGAAATTCAACTCACCAATCATAGACATATCAAACTCTTTTTTCATCTCCTCTACAAATTTATTGCACATACCTTCATTGACTCCAAAGATAATATCATCAACATGCACCACAATTATCAACATTCTATTTCTTTCAAATTTGAAATAGAGATTTTTGTCCATGAAGCCTTTGTTGAACCCTTGTTGTGTAAAATATATTTCCAACCTTGCATATCATGCTCTGGGAGTCAGTTTAAGTCCATATAGTGCCTTGTCAACTTGCATACCATGTATGGTTTGTGTGATAATTGAAATCCTTCTAGTTGTTCCATGTACACATCTTCTTCAAATTCTCCATTCAGGAATGTAGACTTAACATCCATCTGGTACACTTTGAAATATTTATGAGAAAAAAAAGACAAAAACATCTGAATGGCCTCCATTCTTGCCACTAGGGAAAATGTCTCTTCAAAGTCTATTCCTTCAACCTATGAATAACCTTTTCATACAAGTCTTGCTTTATTTCTTACTACTTCACCATCTTGATTCAACTTATTCCTGAACACCCATTTTGTACCAATTATATTCTTGTTTACTGGTCTAGGAACCAGTTCCCAAGTATGATTCTTCTCTATCTAATGCAATTCCACTTTCATTGCTCTAACCCAATTCCCATCTTCGTATGCCTCATTCACAGTCCTAGGTTCTATCTTAGAAAGTAAACACACAATTTTACCTCTACCACTTTACTTCTTGTCTTTACACCTTCACTTATATCTAAAATTATCTGTTCCTCCGAGTGATTCTTTTGTACATATTTAGGAGTCTTAGGAGCAGGTTCCAAAATATCCTCTTCTTCACTTTGTTCTTTCTCCTCCTTTTCCTCTTCTTGTATGTGTATGCAGATAGGATCATCTGGTTCAACTTCACTTATTTCAACTAGTCTATGCATAGCTTCATCAACTTTTACATTTTCACTTTCAACTTATTTCCTCGGTCTTTTATTGAAGCATCTATATGCTTTGTTGTTAGTTGAATATCCAAGAAAAATACCTTCATCACATCTTGCATCAAACTTCCCAAGGTTCTCATCATCTCTTTTAATGTAACATCTGCTTCCAAACACCTTAAAGTACTTAATAGTAGGAATCTTACCTGTCCATAGTTCATAAGGAGTCTTTGTGTTGTTACCTCTTATCTAAACTTTGTTAAGAATGTAAACAATAGTGTGGTTTTCTTCTCTCAAATATACATTAGGAACATTTTCCTCTTTCATTATAGTCCTTGGAGCCTCTTGAATAGTTTGATTCTTTCTTTCCACAACTCCATTATGTTGAGGAGTTCTAGGAGTAGAGTAATGTCTCTTTATATCATTCTCTTCATAAAATGTATTAAACTCACCAGAAGTGAATTCTCCACCTCTATTAGACCTTAAAAATTTGATTCTCAGGTTTACTTAATTTTCTACTCTTGCTTTGAACACTTTGAATCTATCTAGAGCTTGATATTTCTCCCTAAGAAAAGTAACCCATGTCATTCTGGAGTAATCATTAATAAAAAGCATAAAATCCCTATCACCATTAAGGCTTCTTATTCTTGTGGGACCACAGAGGTCTGTATGAATCAATTCCAACATTCTGGTAGATGATTGTTCTTTTCCTTTAAAACTGCATCTTGTTTGTTTTCCCAACTGACAACTTCTGCAAATAGAATTGGTAAGCTTTGTGATTTTAGGAAGATCCCTAACAACTTCTCTTGAAATGATCTTGATCAGATTTCCAAAGTTTACATGTCCCATCCTCTGGTACTATAGCCAAATTTGATTAACTTGAGAAACAAAGCACTAACCATCACCACTCTTATGTTGATAGATGTTTCCATAAGTTCTTCTTCCTATAGCTACCACATTTTTGAACCCTTTTTTGATCTCATAGGTGTTATCCTGAAACACAAGCTTAAATCCTTTGCTACACATTTGTCCAACACTCAAAATATTATGCCTTAATCCCTTAACATAATAGATATCATCAGTACTATGTTTTGCATCAAGAATAATTATTCCTTTTCCAATAATCTTAGTGCCAAAATAATCTCCAAACATAACTAATCCTCCATCATACTTTTCAAGTTTAGTGAACATAATTTTGTCTTCAGTCATATGATTTGAATATCCACTATCAATTACCCAATAGTATTCATCTTGTCTAACATGAAAGGTAGTAACCAGAGTACCTTCCATCTCATCCTTATTGTTCTTCAGACTAGATTCCCTTGCACATCTTCCATGGTTAGTAGATAGATTTATTCTCCAAGGCTAGAAACAAGAATTCATCTTTATCATCCTCAAAATCTGAAATTCCAGCATCTTCTCTAACATAATACAATTTCTTGAAATTTATGTCCTTTTTATCTTTATTATTATCTATGTTCTTCTTGTGTGCAACTTTATTTGGACATCTTGAAGCATAGTGACCAATATTTGCACAACTGAAACAATTAAAAGGTAACATACCTTTGTACTTACTAGTACCTTTTTCAATTTCCTTGTAAATTTTTCTTCCAACTCTTCTGAAACATCACTATCCAAATCATATTCTATCTTAGTTGCTTTGAAGGCTATTTCAACTTTCTCCTTTTCTCTTCCAAACTTCCTCATCTCAAATGTAGTCAAGGTGCCAAATAGCTATTCTTAGTACATGTCTTTGGATCATAGGATTCTTCAATAGTAGAGACCTTGTCACTATAATTCTCTGGTAGATTCATCAAGATATTCTCTATTACATCTTCATCTTCCATGGTACCACCTTGATTTTTGATTTCATTTGTTGTAAGTTGAACTCTCTGATAGTAGCTTGCAATGTCTTCACCTTCTTCCATTCTTAGGTTCTCAAATCTGTGCTTTGTTGTTAGCTTCCTTGATAATTTCACTCTATCATTTCCTTCATAGATATCTTTCAACTTTTACCATATCATTCTCCTCATAGGAAGAAATCTCATCTACAAAAGAAGGACCGCTAGCTAGCTCAACATATTTTGTCTCAATAGCTTTCCAAGTATTGAAACCAAGAGAGATCAGGTGACCTCTCATCTACACTTTCCTGTCACTATAGTCAGCTCCATCAAATATAGGGATTTGCAACTTGTGCACCATCTGATCTACCTCAAGTAGTTAATCTCTTCTCCAAGGAACCAAAGCTCTAATACCAATTGTTGAAATGAACAAGACAACTGAGAGGGGGGTGAATCAGTTGTACCAAATTACTTTTACTTTTACCCTTAATCAATTCCAATTTAACTTTAATTTTTTATTAAGTATAAACATGAAATGCAATAACACAAAAAAAACACCAGAGACACCAAATTTATGTGGAAAACCCAATGAGGGAAAAACCATAGTGAGGATTAACTCACAATATAATAGTAATGCAAAAATCGGATATAGAGGCTCACTGCCAGAGGGCTCACTACCCAAAAAGGACTCACTGTCTAGATACAAAGGCTCACTTCATATAGATAGGAATCACTATCCAAAAGGAGGCTCACTACCTACAAACAAAGAAAGACAATAGAAAATCCACCACAACAGGTTCCACACATTCGCAGTCTGATCAAAGGATTATAGACCCCATCAGCTCACTACTTTCAGAAACTAACACATCAAAGTGTTGTTTCCTTGATTCACTTTCACTCACTCTACTTTTTGCACCTTTTTTTGCACACTTTACACTTCATGCTCTCAATTCATAACATCTTGATTTGTATTTATACCATCTTAAATCTTGAAAACTTTCTCCAAGGTTGACTACACATCCTTTATTTTATAAATTCAAATTAGGTCAATGACTCAACATTCCTATAGTGGATAAGAATGAGAGTGGACCAATTACATACTTAATTAGGACCCAAACAATATCTTGGATTAATCACACGCTTACTTAATCAATGCCTATTCTTCATGTAATGTGTAAACACCAAGTCGACGAAACCTAATGAAAACACCAATGAATTTTGAAGTACACGCATCAACAACAAGATGATGACATGTGGATCACACAACATGCTTTGCCAGACACTCAAACACCTCTTAGAAACATTTAGATACATCCGCAACAATTGCAACAATCTTTATACACAAAACATTCTTCAACAATCCAACTAGACCGTGTAGACACACACAAGAGCTTTGGAAGAAGCCTTCCGGAGCACCAAACCACTAGCACACTTGCTAGAACACAAAGAATATCAATATTAACCTTCTTCCAGATTCATTAGATCTGAGACAAACCACTAGAAGACTGTAGAGCAGAGAAATCTCTCATAGTCCACAGACAAATAGTTATACCAACTCGGTTCACACACCAATGAACACATCTTTCACTCTCCATCAACCCAAAATCTAAATTTCAAGATATATTATCCATTGAAGCCCATACACAATACTATAGATCCACATAAGAATATGATCAATACAAAAGAAATGTTGTTCATATTATCAGAGTACACTCAGAACACACACACAACACTATCTTTATTGTTTATTAATTTTCTCTAAAGTATTTGACATCAATACATTTGCATCACCATAAATATAGCTCTATGTACTCTCAAAAATTCTATAATATCTCAAGTATACATGTGCCACCTGCAATCACTTTAAACTATGTTGAAATCAATGAAAACATTAATGTATACACCAGCAAACATATTCATACTTGCAACAAAATTGTCAAACTTTTACTATTTTGTTGTAGCTATGACAAAGATAATTTTGGTAAGCCTATAGATGGTCCAATGCAGTTTTTCATCTATCATCTAGTCACTCAAGCTCATGTAATATAGATATATAGTAGTCTTTATCATCAATGAATTGTTTCATGGATAATCTCAAGGATGGTAACTCAATCTCAATAGGAGGGATGGCTTCTGAACCAAAGATGAGGGAATATGGTGTAGCACTAGTAGGATTGTGAATACTTGTATGGTAAGCCCATAAGGCTATATTTAGCTATACATGTTAGTCATGACCAATGTTATTGATAGTATTCTTTAGGATTTTGACTATAAACTTATTAGAGGGCTCCACTTGACCATTACCCTAGGGATTATATAAAGTGGAAAAGTGATGTTGAATATGATATTTATCACATAGTTCCCAAACATCCTAGTTTTGAAAGGTCGATCACTATTCTTGACAAGGGAAAGGGGAACACCATGCTGATATATGATATAGTTTAGGATAAATTTCACAATTTACTTATCGGGGATGTATGTCATAGGAATAGCTTCAATACATTTCATAAAATATCCAATTATAGTAATGATGAATTTATGTCCATTAGTGGAGGTAGAGTGAATATTTCCCACAAGGTCGAGTCCCCATTGAGAGAAAGGCCATGGTGATGTAATCGGGTACAGTCCCTATGTTGGTGCATGAATGAGATCTCCATGAATATGACACTATCGATATTTCTTAACAAATTGGTATGTATGACGTCCATACTCAAACAATAGTATCCCATCCTCATGAGCTTATTAGCTAAGGTAGGACCACTAGAATGAACTCTGCATATACCACCATGTATCTCTGGAGTCATTTGCACTTCTTCTGCGTCAAGACACCTAAGAAGGGTACTATCTAAACTATGGCGGTATAAGGTATCAATGATGATAACATATTTAGAGGCTTGTCAGGTAAAGGTTTTTCATTGATTATTTGACAAGTTAGGGGGAAGGATATGGTCATGCTGGTAATTATATATATCTTTATACCAAGGAAAATTGGGACAAATAATTTCACACACAAGCTCAAATTCAAGGACATCAAAGGTGGGGATAAAAATTTGTTCCACCTAGAACTCACATTGATGTACATTATTAGGTATATCAAAGAGAGATCTTATGGTATTCATTACGTTGGTTGCTTTATTTTGGACCCATGGAATTTGTTCAAATATGATGACATCAAAGGCTCTTTAAAGCTATCAACCATCTTTTTGTATGGCACAATTTTTTCTCCTTTCATTTCATACTCATCATTGACCTATCAGACAACCAAATTGGAATCACCATAGACATGCATTCTCTTGATTTTCCATTTTATAGCCTCCCTAAGTCTTGTCAACAAAGCCTCATATTCTGCAATGTTATTGGTGCATGGGAATGCTATTCAATAAGACTTGAGGATTTTATCCTCCTGTGATGTGATAAAGAGAACTCCTGCCCCCAAACCATGGTGTGTTTAGGATCCATCAAACTACAATTTCTATGTTTTATATTTCTCTAATGTGAAAACTACTTCATCTAGAAATTTTGATACAAGAGGTTGAAATGTCAGAGTAGGAGCACCGACTAGCTAATCTACTATTACCTATCCTTTTATTACTTTCCCTTCTACATAATTGATATCAAACTCATTGAGGAAAACTACCTATTTTTCTAGTCTACTTGTGAGATTTACCTTACTGAGCAAGTACTTAAGAGGATCTATCTTTTCTATCAACTTGGTTTGAATATTCAACATGTAGTCTTTAATATTTTGTGTTGCAAAGACAATAGAAAGACATGCATGCTCAATAGGAGTGAAATTTAGTTTGTACCTCACAAGTTTATGATCGATGTACTATATTGCTCTCTTTTCCATTTTCATCATTTTGTGCTAAGAGAGCTCCTAGTGTTGATGGCATAGCTAATATGTATAGGATGAGTGGTTTTTAGTAGATAGGTGACATCAAGACTGGTGGTGATAACAAGTAATCCTTCATCTATTGGAAATACTATTGAAATTGATTGGTCTATTTGAATGGAACATCATTATGAGCAAGATACTAAAAAGGATGGCATTTGTTTGCTAGTTATGCAATGAACTTGCAGATAGACTGCAATTTACCTTATAGAATTCTTAGTTGCGTCAGGTTGGATGGTGGTGGCATATAAATGATCGATTTCACCTTTGTAGGATCAAACTCGATACCTCTATGAGAAATAATATATCTATGAATACAAAATTCCCATGCTCCCTTCGGGTAATTTTTTTTGCCTAAGTACTAACCACGCCCTTTTCTAAAAGAAAAGCAACATCGGGCTCCTTTCGCAAATTCTCATTGTGAATGCTGCCACTTATCAATCAAGCGCTCCTCATAAAGTTTCCTCCTCTTACTTTTCAAAAGCTTGTATTGTGATTCGATGTGTCAATAGTTTGCAATATTCTATCCCCCTTTGCATCACTCTCCTTTCAGGCCCCGAATGACTGCCATGTAGCATCTATTCGCACACATTCCTTGGTGGACCCCACCTTCAGCGCAGTATGTTCAAAGACCTCCATGTGTCTTCATATCATAGGTTTTTCATCACTTAAAGGGAAGAACGAGCACCACTTGCCATGTGATCTTCTAAAGATTTCCTCACAAAGGGAAATTGAGTAGGTTACAACCTTTCACCAACTGCCATTTTTTGTAACTATCGCCATGAGTAAAATTGCACACATCAATGCTCTAATCTTTTGGAACCACTTCCATCATTCGCAAGGGATATATCTGGCTCTAGGGTGTCCTCATTCATGGCTCAAATGTTTTCTGTTGTAATGACAAGGGGGAAATCATTGCTAAATGCATCATTGCTCATGATTGGAGGATCTTTTCTGTTATTAGCTCATCGAGCTAGGTTTCATTATAAATATTGCTTCTTCCATTGAAGCAAGGGTTCAAATTTTTTTAGAAGAAAATATTGGTAGAAGAACCAGGCCTTTACCACTTTTTATATTATTGTAAAGACTTGCAGACTATGCCATTGTTTGACCTTTCTATTTTCTAGAAGATTTTGATAAAGTTTTACTATGCCATTGTGGTGATAAATGTTTCATTTGTAGAACTTCTATAATTTGAATGCAAGTTTTATGGTTTAGATGATGTCTTCAACTCCTCTTTCCAGTAAATGTGTATGAATATTATTTTGTCATTAACGTGAATCATTTAGATTTTATCTTAGTTTCCTTTCATTTTGGACATAGCAGATTGTTGAACAGGCCCTTAGATCACATCTACAAGATAGGTCTATCATGCTTTACATATAATTCTCAGCACATCACCCTAGTTAGATACTTCTATTTTTTATACCTGCTTTCTTTTCCCATTTAAAACCCCAGTTATAGAAGAGCCAACTTCTTTAAAAGCTAGAGGTCACTTACTTTAGCACAATAGGTCCCCCCTTTAACTGAGTTTCCCACAAAAGGTTGTTACCTTGCCAATTTTTGGCATCAACAATATTCAAGGAGCTTACTAGAAGTTACTCTAAAGACACAATTTTCATATTTAATCAGAATTTGTACTATTCCAACCTGGTGAAGATCTTATCAAGTATATCTAGATGACTGTCCCTTATAAGAAATTTTGTTAATTATTCATCTACATAGTCTTTCATAAGTGTGTGCATCATATCATAGAATATTGTAGTCATCACCCTCTGATAAGGTGCTCTTGCATTCTTCAAGCCAAATGATATTAAGTTCCAGCAGTAGGTACCCCATGAACAAATAATTATTTTTTTGTGTTGATCTTTAGGATCACTTTTATTCTGATTATAATCAGAGAAGTTGTCCATGAGTAATAACATCTTATACCTAGCTGTAAGATCTACTATCATGTCAATGTTAGGAAGAGGGAAATCATCTTTAGGACAAGTTTTGTTTAAGTCCCTAAAGTTTGTGTAGATTTTAATTCCTCCTATTAGTTTGCCGTCTGACACCAGATTTGAGATCCATTATGCATAGTCTATCAGTTTGATAAAACCAACATCAAATAATTATTCAGTTCAACCTTGAACAATAAGGCAATTTGTGGGTGCATCTTCCTTAAATTTTTCTTGAAAGGTTTCAAATTTGGAAGAATAGGAAAATGATGAAGAAATAACTTAGGTTCTAGTCTAGGAATGTCAACATAAGACCATTCAAAGTTACTAGGTCAAAAGGGTGTACAAGTCATCGGACTGTTACTAGGTCACAAACCACAAAAAATTCTGACTTGCTAGTGCCTCCACCAATAATAGTCATACCAAAACTCACCTGAGTAGAGTTTTTGGATCCCAACCATAATGTTGATTGCAAACCAAAATTATGTGGCCTAGGATGTCGGGAGTCCCCTTGTAGCCCTAGTTGTACCTATCGTATGGGCCCCTATCCCAGTCTCTACTATTAAATCTATTCCAAAGTTCATTGGAGATAGCTCAACAACACCATCCGAACATCTGCAAGATGTTGCGGATGTGTGTCTAGTACATGAAGTCATAGATCAGAACATAGCATTGAGACTACTTGCCACTTCTTTGTGAGGAAAAGCACTAGATTGGTATTGTAGTCTACCAACTAATACTATCAGTAATTGGGATGAGCTCGGGGATCTATTTTATGAGATATTTTCTAATGACGGACATGTCTTCACTGTATCACCAGCTATCAACAATCAAGTGAGCCCCATGTAAAGCCATGACCGATTTCAATGCCCGATTCCATACAACTTGGCAAAGAATCTAGAATGCTATCTAATTGTTGGTCGAGTTAGCATTTATGTTCTACCTAAAATCCATCAATGCCAACATATCCATAATGATCCAATCACTCGGTGGAACTACATTACCAGATGCATACAAGATAGCAATGAAGGCAGAGAACAACCTAATTGATGCCGAGAAGTTTCCACCTCGACCCATTATTATGATATTCCCTGAAATATTAATTTCTACTCAAGAGATGCCATCTACTAGCCCACCCATGACTCCTCCATCTATGTATACATATCCAAGTGCACCACAAAATGCTTCTTTTACATCCAATGCTTCAAAGGATGAAATGAGAGACATAAGGGAGATGTTATAGAACTTGAAAAATGAAGTAACCAAAATCAAGCATAACCAGGCTACCCCTCCAAGGCCATCCTACCAAGGCTATTAGGGTGGCAAGCTCCCTACCAAAAAACCAATATCAAGGAGCCACACACACAAATCTACGGACTCAGAAAAATAACCAAATGGTTCTAGTACAACTCTAATGGGAGCCACTCAAACTAGTACAAGAAGAGAGATGACCACAAGATAGAAAAATATCGCTGAAGAATTCAATCCCTGGTCTTATCCCTATGGCGATGCTCATATGCCTTGAAATTTTCCGCATGGCAATTTACAATAGAAAGTTGTGGAGAAACACAGCCAAGGAGTGGCAAAAAATTTAGGATATACATATGAGTCTAATCAAATGGAGAATACGGTTCTTACTACACAAATGAAGGGAATGCCCTTAGAGAAATAAAATGACATGGCTCCTAACCATGCTCTCCTCTCATTCATGGAAGGGGACGAAGTAGTGTTCACTTAAGAAGCATCTACAACGGCGACCCCGCAAGTGTAGTCTGACTACAACACTCGATCAAAGATGAGATTCACATGCAAAACAATCACTCCATAGCCTAGAAACATCTCAGACCAACCCATTGGCCCTTCTACAATTGCTCCACAATTGTAGCTGTGGAAATAAATTATCATCACCAAACCCAAGGAGCAGAAACCTCCAAATCCGCCACCCTTCAACATGGTGGAACAATTGAAGAAATATTCCACTAAGGTATTCATTTGGGATATTTTATCCATTCTAGAACAAAATTCATTACTCTAGAAGGCCTGCAAAAGGATACAACTAAACTGTCAATAGGATAAACTCCCAAAATCGCAACGGTGGCAATGCCTCTAGCCAAATGTCTTGCTAATACTACAGAGGAGTCTCCGACCGGGGCTAAAGGAGAGAAGACAAAACCTAATACTTTCTTCTTGACCCTCATTATAGGGAAGAAAATTCCGCACAATTCCATGATTGACTCTGAAGCCAACACTACAATCATGCCCAAGCAAATAGTTGAAGCTTTAGGGCTCAGCTACGAGCCCTTAAAGAGAGGATTTATGCAGCTGGATGGGAACAAGGTCGAAATTGTGGGCCTCATTAAAAACCTCCCTTTAACCTTGTTTTCATGTCCTACAATCATAGTGTTGCAAGATACGGTGATCATTGACGTTCCTCCCATGTTTGACCTTTGCCTATCACAGGAGTTTATAGTGAAGATAGGTAGGTACCTTTCTTTGGATTGGTCTCACCTAATTCTCAAGACCAAGCATGGATCTAAGATGAAGATAATATCAGAATCCCTGCATTCAGAACACATAGTCGATGAAGCTATGAACAACTTTGATGGAACGGATACCTTTGTTACCAAAGAAGAAGCTACTGGTGGCAAATTTTTGGAGCATAAGCAGAAAACTAAAGACAAAGTTGATTGAGAAGAATTATTCTTGATCGAGAACGTAGGCACCGATCATTTCAACAATTATCATGCTAATGGTTTGGACACCTATGTCATCTATGATGAGGATCAAGAGCTCTTGAGGATATTAAAAGATTCGATTCCCAAACAAGCTTTAGAGCTCTGGACATTGCACTTTGATGGTGCGAGATGCAAGGTCGACACGGGTGTCAAGATACACCTAATGTCTACATCCAATGTGCAGACCCTCAGGTCAGTTCACTTCTAGTTTTCTTTCTCAAATAATGAAGCCGAGTATGAGGGTCTCATGCAAGGACTAAGTCTCATTAAACGCATGGGTATGAAACAATTAGTAGTATTTGGAGATTTTGAACTTTTAATCAACCAAGTCAGAATCATCTCTGCTGCAAAAAATATTTGTATGCAGTCTTACATGCATAGGGCATGGGACCTCATCAAATTTTTTGAAGCTTTGAACATCCATGTTGTGCCAAGAGAGAAAAATTCAGATGTGGATCACATGGCAATGATAGGATCTCAATTTGATCCTGTCTTTGACTTGATAAAAAATGTACACTCTATGTGAGTGATCATCCGACCCTCCATTCCCAATAATGCTAAAAGCTAGGAAGTGTTCGAAAATGATGAACACATCACTTCTTTTATTTAACAATTAGGAGAGTTCACCGACCAATTTCAACCAAAAATTGAAGAAGCGTATGAAGGACAAATCATCTAGTTGAAATCAAACAATATTTTGAAGGGATTGGTCACCCTCAAAAATCTGTTTGACTGTGATGACGTAAGGAATAATAGAAGGAAATTTTTAGTAGACTAGGCGGACTACACCGACCTTGAGGTGGAGAACGGAAGAAAAGTAAAGGTCGAGAAAGAAGTCTCGCAAAAGATAAAGTAGGTTGATACACTTCTACAAAAAATACAAAGGAGTAGTGGCCGAGTCTTATGGTGACCTCAGGGGATATGATCCCCATGTCATCCAACATACCATTGAACTAACAAAGGGTGCTAAGCTTGTCTGACAAAAGCAGAGGCCCGTCAATCTGAAGATTGAAGCCTTAATGGAACAAGAGCTAGAAAAGTTGATCCAATCCAAGATTATCTTTCCAATCAAGCACACTACATGGGTATCTGACCTTGTTCTGGTCCAAAATAAAATCAAAGACATTTGTCTCTGTGTTGAATTTCATGACCTAAACTGGGCATCACTAAAGGATCATTACCTGCTACATTCCATGGAATCAATCTTGCAGATTGTATCAGGTTCAAAGATGTTTTCTCTATTGGATGGTTTCTCGGGCTACAACCAGGTTCACGTAAAAGAAGAAGATCAACACAATACCACATTCACCACCAAGTGGGGAACATTTTCATATGCCAAAATTCCTTTCGGCCTATCAAATATGGGGGCTACCTTCCAACAAGCAATGGATATCACTTTCAACGAACTGATCAATAAAATCATCCTCATCTACTTAGATGGTCTAACTATATTTTCAAAATCTAAAGATGACTATTTTGATCATCTAGAGAAGGTTTTCATAAAATTCCAGGAGTTCGGGTTGTCCTTGAACCCAAAAAAATGTGTTTTTGGAGTATCGCAAGGCAAATTGTTGGGGCATGTAGTGTCTCAAGATGGAATCGCTATTGATTCCAAAAGAGTAAAAGCAATAAGAGAACTTCCTCTTCTGGTAAACAAGCAAGGTGTACAATCATTTTTGGGGAAGGTTAACTTTATAACAAAGTTTATCTCTAATTTTGTAGGAAAAATTAGACCAATCACCGTGATGCTGAAAAAGGACCAATTATTCAAATAGATAAAAGAAGTGAGGGAAGCCTTCGAGAAAATGAAAGATGCTATTTCTTTGGCTCCTATGTTGGTGAATCCTGACTTTTCAAAGGACTTCATAATGTATGTTTTTAGCAGTAATACAAGCATCACCACTATTTTTGATTCAGAAAGATGATGAAGGAAAGGGAGAACACCCTATAGCATTCCATTCTCGAAATTTGAAGGAGTATGAGACAAACTATAACTTCATCGAAAGACATGCTTTCATAATTATAAAGGGAATCAAGAAGTTTTGGCACCTTATAGCTTGCACTAAAGTAATTGTTTACGTCACACATTCCATTGTATGGAAGTACATCATGCAAGGAGAAATCACTGACAAAAGGGCCAACTCGATCACTAATATCCTAGAATATGACATTGAAGTTAGGCCTATGAAGACTATCAAAGTAAGAGGGTTGTGTGAGTATTTGGCACATGATGAAGAGATTTAAATTGAGGAAGAACAAGCGGAGATAGTCCTAACAAACAAACCCAAACCTGAAGGATGTTGGTTGATGAATAGGGTAAGATATATGCATATCGGCAAGTATCCATCAGGAAAAATATCTCAAAGAAGGAGATTCTACCGGCTACAAAATAGTGGGTACTCACTTATTGAAGGAATCCTTTTCAATATAAATTTCAATGGTGTCCTGTTGTGATGCGTCACCATGGAGCAAGGAAAGAATATACTCAACTCCTTCAATAGTAGCCCAAAAGGTAGACATTTCTCTGTGAAGACCACCGCCATCAAAATTTTATACACTGAGTACTTCTAGCCTACATTGTTCAATGACTCCTACAAAATGGTAAAAGCCTGCAAAGAGTGTCAATTCTACATAGAAAGAAGAAATAATTTCATGATGCCTCTCAATTTGATAGTAGTGAATGAACCGTTTGCACAATGGGGACTAGATTTCATCGTGATGATCAACCCTACCTCCAACGCCGATCACAAGTGGATCCTAATAGCCATTGACTACTTCACAAGATGGACCAATGCCCTACCCTTGAAGAATGCAACAGAAGCAAAAATTGTAGATTTTCTCAAAGGGTTGGTAACAAGATTCGGCATGCCAAAGAATATCATCTGAGACAACGCCGAAGCTTTCCTAGGCTCCAAGGTAAGTCATTTCAGATTAGAATATGGCATATTTTTGAAAACATCCTCAAACTAATACCCATGGGGAAATGGCCTAGCTGAGTCAACTAACAAAAATCTGGTCTGACTCATCAAAAGGATCGGTTCGGATCATGAGAAGGAATGGCATAAAAATTTTTGAACGACATTGTGGGCAGACCGCATAACTCCTAAGAAAGCCCTGAAGACTTTTCTCTACCAGCTAGTATATGAGAAGGAGGCGCTATTACCAATATCTATAGAGATATCTACATTACAACTACTCAAGTCTCTACACTACAGCTACTCAAGTCTCTAGAGATTGAAGAAAATAGAGCTATGGAAGTTCGGTTGGCCAAATTGTTGGAGGTACAAGAAAAAAGGGGAAAATCCCTAATAGCCATGACTATCCACTAGTAGGTGGTTAAGAGATGGTTTGACAAGAAAGCTTCAGACCAGGGTCTAAAATGCAGAGACCTTGTACTAAAATTCAATGAAAGAGCTACAAAGCCCGACCAGCATGGGAAATTTGACAGACTATGGGAAGCCCATTTCAAGATAATTCAGTGCAAATAGAATAATGCATTTGAATTAGAAAACATGGAACAATAAGCACTAGGAATTTCAGTTAATGGGATTCACCTAAAATTGTTCAATTAAGATTCAAATACTTCATACACGTGTAAATATGTGATTCATGTAATTATTTTCCCTTTCCTATTTTATTGGTCGGTTCTTTTTCAACATTTTCACACTTACGAAAAGAAAGAAAATCCATGAGACCCATTTTTAAAGAAATAGAGGACATTATCTCTCATATTGCAAAAATTAACGATGTGGAGAATTCCATAAAAGTTGTGGAGAGCACAAGAATGAAGACAATGGTTTGAAGATAGCAAGTATATTCATTATATATATACATTGATAGAAACATTGACAAAATGGCTTTGGGTTCATCCAATCAAAATATGACATTATATGAGGCTTCCTTATATATATGTATATGCAAGCCCTCTTTCAGGTATATATATACAAAAGAGAAAAAGATGTTTTAATGTTCAAGTAGTTGGAGCATGGACATTGTCACCATCCACATGAGCATTGCCTTCGTCAATTGGAACATTGTCAAGGGCAGTAGGAAGGTTATCACCAGCAATAGCAAGATCTAGAATAGAAATACCAACACCCAGAACTAGTGGCAGAGGGAACACAAGGTTCTTGAAGTCGGTCTACCAGTCCACGTCATAGAATAGCACTACATTGTAGCAGTGCAATAGGAAGTGGCATGCACAGGTGGCTCTCTCACAGTGTTCAACAAGCGAATGGAGCAAAAGCCCACTCAGAAATGGTACCCATGGTACCACTGCATCCTCTTCAATATGCCTCTATAGGTTGCTCACTATCAGAAGGCCCAAACCATACACTGCATTGGTTACTGCTTCACCAAGGCCTCTAAGGTACCTCTTTGGGAAAATATGAAGCATCAAGCAAAGTATCATGGCTTTCAGAGCCTGAATTTCAAGAAGCAAGATAATGAAGTGGGAGCATATATTGGTGCTCACCTGGTATTTATGTTTATACTCAATATAATCTCTTCCCAAAACCCATTTCATGGCTATAATGGCCAGTGAGTGTTTGTTTTTGGTTATACATTTCAGACACCTATTAGAGATCTCTCCGAGAAAAGTCATTTGAGACTTGTTACATACTAGCCTAATAAGAGTGTTCATTATGTTAGCCTCTACTAAAAAAACCTAAGTCTAGCCCTATGCAAATTTAAATCCTGCTCAACCGCCTAAGCAATTATGCTATCTAAATTGCCTAATGCTTTCGCTAAATCGCTAAGTATAGTTTTGTTGCTATGGTAAGGTTCTTTTATAGAAACATCTAAGGTACCCTACATCCTAAGCATTGTGGTAATCGAGTATGGCTCGAGAATCTCACCCAAAAGGCCAGCTCAATTTTCCAACCCAGTTGCATCCGCAGGTACAAATTGTCACGTGCATGATTAAGGAGTGATAATCAATTAATGCAAATTGGTGGTGAGCTTAGGCAATGACTCATATAGATAGATGCGTAGGTGTCAGCATGTAGGCCTTTTCAAGCTCAAAGGTTGAGCGTGAATCTTCCTAAGGTACTCATTATGACATCAACCTAAATATGATTTCAGGGATATTAATGGTGAGGACAAGTGAGAAGGTGACAAATAAGGAGTTGGCGGCTCAATTTCCCATAAAAAAATGCACTGAAGGAACATTATCTCTAACACAATTATGAATTCTTGTCTTGTCAAAAATGGAAAGTATTTCATTTTGCATGGACAGAGGAGCTAGTGGTACATACCAAATTAAATGCAGAAAGGCAACCGTTATCTACCAGTTGAAGGCAGGAAATTAAAGAGAAAAGCTAAGTATCGCATGGCAAAATTAGACAGAGTAGAAAACTCCTTGATCAGCGAAAGGACTTAGAAAAATAGAATTGTTAAAGAGTTAGGTGTGATGCAATTTTGTAGCAATGGAAGCCAAATGTAGGAGTAATCACGGAGAATTCACTTCCTCGGTGTAAATTAAACCTGAAGCGAAAGGTTGTCTGGTTTTGAAACCAGAAACCTTGCATTGTGTTTTAGGTTCCATTTATACCGCTTTAGTGTGCTTTCTAGGTAAAAATTTGCAAGTGATGGAAACTGCTCAAAGTTCCCAGGCTGAGATACAAAAAGAAGAGACCTAGAGTTTATTTAATATCATGTGCACAACACCAACCATCGAAGTCTTCGAGGATGTCTCTTATGCTTCACTTTGAATTCTAGAGAAGTTGACCTGGGTAAATATGTGGGTTGCAGAAAAGAAAAGCCCGCACAACGATAAGAAACAAATTATAGAAGAATGTGAAAATATTCATGACCCCATTCTTGCAAGAAATCCCAAATCATTGAGGGAAGTAGCCTATGAGAGGATGAGAAATAATAGCGACCCAGACTCCTTAGCACAAAAATGTTAGTACAGTGGGCTTCCACAATATATGGTCCCACTCGTCCACTATTTCCCAGAATTGGTCAACGAGGCCATCAAACACTTCAACCCGGATACCAACACCATTGAGGGTCAGGAGGTGAGTCTGGTTATATGCAAGGAGGCTATCTGGAATATGCTCTGTATCCTGGAGTTTCACTCCAAAGTGCCTAAAATGGAAAATTTCACTCTAGAAAAAGGGGAAAACTATTGGAGGACCAGAGACCTTGCATTGAATTTCTCTAACACGGAGACTCAAAAACTCAGAAAAGCTCCTAATAATCCAATGCATATCCTAGTGATGCATAAGGGCTTCAAGTCTGATATGAAGGATTCTTTCACTATGATGGTGTTTGTTTGTGGCCTAGACACTGACAAGGAAGTCTAGGAGTTTTAGCTCAGTTTAGGTTTCCAATTACGCAAGAAACATTCTTTTTTTCTGGTATGATTTTTTAGAATTCCTCATGCAAGAGATGCTCAGCCAGATAGTAGAGTACTAGCATCAACAAAGGTTTAGGTTCCTGTCCTTTCTCGCACATATGTTCTTGCATCAGAATCCTGAATTCTTCCAGAAGCATCAGGGACTCTCAATTTTTGACAAAAATCAGAAGAGGAAGCCAATTTCCACATGGACTCCCCTTCTCTCTAAGGCATTTGACGATTATGCATTTTTGGATTATTTCTTATATCTGATTCTACAGGATTTAAAAGGAGACAACACTGTCTTACGATTCAACTCAGACCAAACTAAGTTCATGCATAACTTCACTCCAAAGTGTGTCTAGTTCCTGAGCAAGGACTTCATGTTTGTCTGATTGCGAGGTTTCATCGGGGAGCCCTTCTAGCTTCCAGCATGTCTTATAGACTGGGTATTGGTGCTTGAAGTATTCCGCCAAGTATCAATTATAGATGTCACTTTTTTCAGCGGGAAAGCAAAGAAGAAGGGATTTCTCAAATGCTCGAAGTGCTACAAAACTGTAGTCATGGCTAAGAGAAAGGCTCATGATGTACTAGAAGCAAAGTTGGCTCATTTGGGGTTGGTGTGGATTTGTGATAAATGGAATTACAACCCCAATGATGATTTTCCAAAAAAGTATGTCAAAGTGGCACACTAGCACCGACCTTATTAGGAGAAGCATCAGAACCTAGTGTCAGATGCAGATGAGTTCATTGTTGACCTAATGTACATCCCTACTAAGGGTAGTCGACCCCCTTGGCTTGGTTTCTACCTCCCCATTGTGTCGTATGATAAGACAAGAAAAATGCGGACTACTCTCTACAACAATCAACTAAAGATTTACAACTGGAAGGAGGAGAAGATCCATGATTTTTGGATATATCATTAGGAGACCTGACGAACTAAGGCCCCTTATGATACCGAAGAGATAGATGACAAGTTCGACAATTTATGGAACAACGAGCATCTAGATTCTGATGAGAGTGATGAAAAGGACCCCAATTCAGAGTTGACCGAATCACAATTAGATGAGGGAGTAGAACCAGTAACAGAGACGCTGGACATCTTGGCTCAATCAAAGGGAAAGGTCATGAAGCAGCCTAGCAGGGTCTTTTCTAATGTGTGAGTTAACATATCATGTGCGAGGTCTTTAGTGACTTGCAGCTAGACCAAAAGGAGGACAAGGGCAACCTCTCCACAACAATATGAAACCATAGCGGTAGCCAACTCGCTGTCTGCAAAGCAGCAATGATTTGAGGCATCATCTAGAGAGTGTTCACGGGATCTTGAAGCAAGCGAAGAGTCGACGAAAGATGAAGGACAACAATCATCTGCACTATAGGTATCTTTTGCTCCCTCTTCTCTAGTTTCACAAACCTTAGTTGCCCCTATTGTGGCTACAACACCTCTTGTTTCATGCATCGACCAAAGCATTTCAGCCTCTACTCAAATGACAGTGGTGGGTTTCACACAATTCTCTCATGTGCCCCCTTTTTCCCTTACTCCTCTGTAGAAGCACACACCATTCGCCTTAGCCCAGTCCACGTCCCAAAGCGTCACACACTCTACCCCTGATACTTTCATCGATACATCTTCTTCGTCAACAATGTCAAAGTTGATCCACTCTTCCCAACAGATAGAAACTATTAGGACTCTGCTTCCTACAAGTCCTCCTACTGGTCCTCAATTAGAGTATTCGAGTATCCCTCCTTTTTTGCCTCAAACAGTTAGTGTATCGAAGAAGAAGTCTCTCAATACCACCACCCTTTCATTTCATTTTGCCCTTCCTCCTAGTGCACCTTTCACTAACGGACTCATCAAGTCACACTTTGAATTCTTATCGGAAGGTTATAAAACTAGGCAAGCACAAGCAAATAGAGCCCAAAGATAAAAGGCTAAAAAATGCTAAGAAGCTAGTAGAGCCAAAGGTACAAATTTTTTTTAATGAAGCTCAATAGTCACTACATTTTGTGACTATATACCCAAATGTCAGCAAGCCATAAGGAGAAATGCAGCCATATGACTAGAACATGTACGCCATCAGGCTTGATTTAAGCATAGCCCAACCTCAAGACAAGGTGAAGCTCGTGGAGGAGACGCAACAAGTGGTGATGATCAACTTTCTTAAGTTTGATCGATAGCTAAAGAAGAGGGAAGAAGAGCTAAAGTGCATAAAGAGTAGAGTCGAGTTCTTGCTCACCAAGGTAAAAGCTAAAGAAGCTGAATATAAGCGCTTATCCCAGCAAGCAGAGACGAAACAAGCAAAGCTCCAAGAGGAACTAGCAAAGTTTCAATACCTAGATCCTAACTTGATTGCTGAGTTGTAGCAAAAGAAAAAGGAGTATCAGGACCAACTGGAAAAATTGGAGCAAGAAGTGCGACAAAAGGATGAAGATTTTCATCACCAATGCACTCAACTTGAGCAGAAAATATAGCAGAAGGATGTGGATTTCGATATTCGACGAGCCCAATTGGAGAATGAAATTACAGAAGTCTTCATTGGAGAAAAAGCAACAAACAAGGAGTGGGTTGAACCTAGTTGGGTCATGGAATCATAGATTCTATAGGGACAACTCACCATGGCAAACCAAAAGATTATGGAGCTAGCGCACGATATAGAGCACAAGGATGTGGAGATTTCCTTATTGAAGGACTCCGCCTCAACCCCTATCGATCAGATAGACCTTCTTTAGGTGGCCCAATAGTTGTATGTCTCATATTGGGAAATATTGAAGGCTTTATTCCTAACTCTATAGCCAACACTTTGATTTATGGCAAAAGCAATAGCCTTAGGGAAACAGGTTCATGCAACGATTGGGCATTTCCCTCAATATATCACTAAAAATGTTCCAGAGGCCAAAATATTATTAGACAAGCTATATCAGGTCTCAGATGAAGTCTTGTTAGGTTTAGGGATTGAAGACCAAAAATTCCCTGCTAAAACATCCAACTAGTTCATCCATTTCCACAAAGTTATCCTACATGCCAACGAGTGTGCCATCAAATTGGATCAACTCATGAGTAGCATGGGGCCAGGTTTTGTCACCTAACTCAAATAGGCTTACCATCTCCATTTCTTGAAGATGATTCAATGGCCACGACCGAGCATATGGTAGAAAATATTGAGGAGAAGCAACAGGATGCATCTTCCTTTCAAATTTTCAGTCAACCCCTTGTTGCAGGAGATATTGAGAGCATCACTCATCTGATCACACAACTTCTTTTTCAACTTGAATCCTAGGTCAATATATTATCGGCGTTGCCTTACAAATAAGTTATTGATCTACATGGAGCATAATAAACTCTATGTGACATATTGACTCCATTTGAAGATGAATGGCTACCTCTACAAACTGCCCTCTCTAAGCTCTGATCACACCACTCGATGGATAAGTCTCTGGTCTGCAAGCCAAAAAAAATTGGGTTCCTCGTTTTTCAGGAAAAATGCCCCTGATAAGTCACCAAGAGATGTGAATACAAAATTACCATGCTCCCTTTGGGTAATTTTATTTTTCCTAAGTGTCGGCCATGCCCTTTTCTAAAAGAAAAGCAACATCAGGCTCCTTTCACAAATTCTCATTGCGAATGCTGCCACTTGTCAACCAAGCGCTCCTCGCAAAGTTTCCTCCTCTCGCTTTTCAAAAGCTTGCTTTGTGCTTCCACATGCTAGTGGTTCACAATCTTATGTCTGCCTTTGCATCGCTCTTCTTTCGGACCCCGACTGGCTACCACGTAGCATCTGTTTGTGCACATTCCTTGGCATACCCCACCTTTAGCGTAGTATGTTAAAAGACCTCCACATGTCTTCACATCACAATTTTTTCATCGCTTAAGGGGAAGAATGAGCATTAGTCCCAATCACTTTCCATGTGATCTTCTAAAGACTTCCTCGTAAAGGGAAACTAAGTAGGTGACAACCTATCACTAGCTACCATTTTCTTCAACTTCTGCCATGAGTAAAATTGCATGTGTCAGTGCTCTGATCTTTTGGGACCACTTCCATCATTCACAACAGATGCATCCGACTCTAGGGTGTCCTCATTCATGGCTCGAATCTTTTCAGTTGCAACAGTAAGGGGGAAATCATTGCTAAATGCATCATTGCTCATGATTGGATGATCTTTTCTATTATTAGCTCACCGAGCTAGATTTCATTATAAATACTACTTCTTCCATCAAAGCAAGGGATCATATTTTTTGAGAAGAAAATATTGGTAGAAGAACTAGGCCTTTATCACTTTTTATATTATTGTAAGGACTTGTAGACTGTGCCATTGTTCGGCCTTTCTATTTTCTTGAAGATTTTGATGAAGTTTTAGTGTGCCATTGTGGTGTTAAATGTTTCATTTGCAGAACTTCTATAATTTGAATGAAAGTTTGATGGTTTAGATTATGTCTTCGACTCCTCTTTTCAGTAAATACGTATGAATATTATTTTATATCATTAAAGTGAATCATTTATATTTTATCTTAGTTTCCTTTAATTTTGGACATAGCAGATTGTTGAACGGGCCCTTAGATCACATCTACAAGATAGGTCTATCAGGCTTTACATCTAAGTCTTGGTGCATCACCCTTGTTAGATACTTTTAATTTTTATATCTGCTTCCTTTTCCCATTCAAAACCCCAATTATAAAATAGCCAACTTCTTTAAAATCTGGAGGTCGCTCAGTTTAGCATAATAGGTCCCCCCTCTAACTGAGTTTGCCACAAAAATTTGTTACCTTGCCAATTTTTGGCATCAACAATATCCAAGGAGCTTAATAGAAGTTACTCTAAAGACACAATTTTCATATTTAATCAAACTTTGTACTGTTCCAACCTAGTGAAGATCTTATCAAGTATATCTAGATGACTATCCCTTATGAGAGATTTTGTTAATTAGTCATCTACATAGTCTTCCATAAGTGTGTGCATCATATCATAGAATATTGTAGTCATCTCCCTCTGATAAGGTGATCTTGCATTATTCAATCCAAAGGACATTATGTTCCAGTAGTAGGTACCCCATGAACAAGTGAAAGTTTTTTTGTGTTGATCTTTAGGATCACTTTTATTCTAATTATAATTAGAGAAGTCGTCCATGAGTGACGACATCTTATACCCAATTGTAAGATCTACTATCATTTCAATGTTAGGAAGAGGGATATCATCTTTAGGAAAAGTTTTGTTTAAGTCCCTAAGGTTTGTGTAGATTCTAATTCCTCCTATTAGTTTGGAGTGAGCCACCAGATTTGGGATCCATTATGCATAGTCTATTGGTTTGATAAAACCAACATCAAATAATTTCTTCAGTTCAACCTTGACCAATAAGGCAATCTATGGGTGCATATTTCTTACATTTTTCTTGAAAGGCTTCAAATTTAGAAGAATAGGCAAATGATGAAGGAATAACTTAGGTTTTAGTCCAAGAATGTCAAGATAAGACCATGCGAAGTTGATTTGTCACTTAGAGAAGAAACTGATGAAACTTGGTATTTCCTCCTTTGTCATAGCTCTACTATAAAATGTATAATCTTGGGGTTCTCAACTATACTAATATTTATATCTTTTGATATTTCTACCAAAAGTGGAGATTTATCTTGAATTCTAGGGAGAATATCCAACTTTCCATCCTTGGGTGCCTCAGAGAGGTTTTTTACCTCAGATACATCCTTTATTTTTCTTTTTCTATGCCTAGAGGGGCCTTTTGGTTTTTACCTATTGACTTTTTCTTTTTCACTTTTTCAATTTTGTGACTAGAAAGTGGAGTAGACTCTCCAAATTAGGCAATAGTGTTAAGGCCTATAGTGAATCTAGATTTATGATCCCCCGAGGTATGCCCTCTTGAAGTCCCATAAACTCAATGATCTATTCATTGTTTCAAAAATGTCTAAGCTCGATGGACCTTGTTGATCCCAATCCATTAAATATGGATGGACTAGAGGTATGTTATCATTAGTGTTAGAAAATCTTAGGGATGAAATAAATAAGGTATAGATCAAGGAATCATTAGGTCCCAAAAGGTTTTTATCTAGTATCGACCATTTTTCTATTGATTCCTAGGAGAATTAGTATTAGTACTATTCTTAGATGTCTTAAAAACTTTAGAAATGTTAGAATCTGTACAAGGAGTGTTCAATTTTAGATTTGTGTACCCAAGCCCTTTGTTCTTTTGTTGTTTTTTAAACAATATAGGCTTTTTCATTTCTTGCTTTTTTGCTCCCAGGCCACTGTGACTATCATAGCCTTTCTGCTTCATGATATCAAAACCTTTTCCATATTGTTTAATAGGTAATTGAGCATGTGTTTCATGCTCTTCATCTTTGTAGATCCAAGTAGAGAGGCCTTCATCTATAGATTCCTTTAATACTTTTCTCCACTTAGTGAAGGTAATAGGAGGGTGATATGAAATGGTGACTTTAGGATCTCTTTAGATATGATTTGGCTTACCATAATGTTTCGGTGAAGTTGCAAACTTACCAACACAAAATATTTTTTCAATGTTATACTCACCACATTCATGATCGTACTTGGACCTTAATTTCAGGAAATGATATAGGTGGATATAAATATGTGGATAATGATGCGCAACCACTATAATGGGATGAGCTGGATGGAAAAGCTTCCCCATTAATGGGTACTCAGTGTGCAAGAGTCCCTTTCATATTACTACAATACTAGAAATGATTAGGATCCCCTGATATGGTAGTCTTAGTGTAGACACCTAAATTTGGACACTTTATTTGTCCAAATTTAATCCTTTTTATCTAAATATCCCCTTATTTGCATGAATTAAGTAATAACACTATTATTTAATTAATACCTCTAAAGTTTCTCTAATCCCTAAGGTATCTAGTTAAATAATTAAATACCTTAACCCTTTAGTTCCCTTTTCCTCAAATGAATTAAATAAATATGACATTTATTTAATTCTTCACATGTCACGTCACTTTCACTTAATCCTAACCCACCTCCTAATCTCTTCATTAGGGATGTGCACATGCCTAATCCTTGATTAGGATGTGTCACATCCTCCAAATTTTGCAAGTTGGCCTCTAATCTTCCTTAACCACTAATTATCTTCTAATTACTAATCAGTTAAGCCTAATCAGTACCTTGGTCAACTCTCCCCATCCCCCTAGGAATTTTTAATTCATTTTTATTCATCCAAGGCTCCTCTCTTCCCTATGTGAATTTTTAATTCACTTTTATTCCTCCAAGGAATCTTCTCTTCCCCATGCAAATTCTAGAACCTTTGACTTGTCACTTCATATGTACCAAAGTCTTCTAGAACCTTTAACTTGTCACATCACTCACATGTGGAAAGTTCCCACCCTTTTGGGAACCTTGTCTTATCCACTAGATTCTTCTAATCATGTGAATTTTTAATTCACTTTTATTCACCCAAGATTCTCCTCTTCCCTATGTGATCATTGAGAAGTCACATCATCCCTTTTCCAAAGTACTTGTCCTTCCTCCACATCATGTACCTTCTTTCCACCTCACTTCCACATCATCTCATCCTAAGCCATCTCACGTTTCACATGTTAAGATGTGAGGGCTTGTGAGTCCTCAATTCACCATAGCCCTCCATCTTGACCTTGTTGGTTTAATCTCAACCATTGAATTCTCTAGAGAATTCAAATTTCTCTATAAATACCCCCCTCTCTTCTCTCATTTTAGAACACTTAGTCATTTGCACCCTTATGCTACCAAATTTCTCACTCAATTTGTAAGCACCATATTAGCCATTTATCCATTAGTACCTGAATCCACCATTATCATACCTTCAATCATCTTGCATCTTAATCTCATTTTCCATCCAAGGAGCATACAAAGCATACCATATCAAGGGCCAACCAAGGAATCTCTATAGCAAAGAAGGTATAATCACTTGTTTTGTTGTTTCATCTTATTTCTTTGTATTTTTTTTCCTTAGGCTAAACTTGAGGTGTACTATTTGTGTTCTTCCTTTAGTGCATTAATAGTTATCTTGCATCTTTAAAATAGGTTAGAAAATTTAAGGGATCACATTTTTGGCACGCCCGATGGGACCCACAAATGGGTCCCTTTATTTTAAGTTTGTTGTTGTTGAGTTTGTTTGCAGGTCCGGGTCATAGAGGGGCGGACTTGCCCTCCAGTGAGCTGGAGAGGGGCAAATTTTCCCTCCTGATTTTCTATTCTGACTGCAGAGGGGTGTATTTTTCCTTCTAGTTTTCTATTATGACTGTAGAGGGGCAGATTTTCCCTCTTGGTTTTCTGTTTGACTGCAGAGGGGCAGATTTCCCCTCCTATTTTTTTGTTCTGACTATAGAGGGGCGGATTTTCCCTTCTGTTTTTTTGTTCTGACTGCAGAGGGGAAAATTTTCCCTCCTAGTTTTCTGTTATGACTGTAGAGGGGCAGATTTTCCCTCTTGGTTTTCTGTTTGATTACAGAGGGGTAGATTTTCCCTCCTGGTTTACTGTTTTGACTACAAAGGGGTGGATTTTCCCTCCTAATTCACTATTTTGACTGTAGAGGGCCGGATTTTCCTCTCTTAATTGATTGTTTTGATTGCAGAGGGGTGGATTTTCCCTAAACAACACGTTTTGGAAGGTAAAAAGGGGTAGCTACATTTTTATCTCAGTTTTTTGTTGTTTTGAGGTTCTAACCCCTAACCTTGTTTGTTTGTGAGTATAGTTGGATTTACTGCTAATATTCTACAGCATAATTTTGTAATCAACAAGGAACGGGGGATAAAACAATGAACGTTTGCTTGCAGGGCCATCCATTTTTTCAAATTTTAAAAGTTTTCCTTGTTGTTTTCATCTAGGCACATAATTTAATTAGGGGGAAGTTTTATTTACTACTTGGTGTGCCTGTTTTTGTGTTATCCAATGGGGGAACTAGTTTTTATTCGCTTTCCCCTTGCACTTCGTGTGATCCTAGGGAGTAGTTGGAAACGGTTAGTGCCTTCTTTTTAGAGGGACCTGCCTGGGGATTTCATCACCCCAAGGGATGATCCCAACCATGTCATGTTTGGCGAAGCGTTGAAGCTAGGGTGATACCTAGATAGACGTGAAGATTTGGTTCGAGCCCTTCAGTATCGTATTGGGGTTCCTAACACATGCTTGTGATAGGTTGGTGTTCATGGTCTGGGCCTCATGTAATGAGAGTATATCGAGGAATCCCTAGAAGCCTTGTATATCCTAGATTAAGACCTTTTGGCCATACCCTTAACACTAATCATATGATTGTGCTTGTCTAAAGTGTTTTTTGTGAAAAACCAATAAAATTTTGATAAGTCAACCTCATTATTGTCATTTCAAAGTCCTTGCCATAGTCATTCTCATCCAAATCAAGTCCCTGTTTTCCACAGAGGGGCGGATTTGGCCTATTGTTTACACTTTTTTCTGATATTTGACTGCAGATGGGCGGATTTGCCCTCCTGGTTCATTGTTTTGACTATAGAGGGGCAGATACGCCCTCTTGAACAAACAATTTCACCCCGTTTGACCATTTCAAGTCTCCGTTTGACCATTTTAAGCCTCCGTTCAACCACTTAACTACTCCAAGCATCCGTTTAACCATTCCAAACATCCATTTAACCCTTCTAAACATCCATTTGACCATTTCAAGCCTCCATTTAAGCTTTCTAAACTTTTGTTTCTCATTCACATTATTAATTTCACAACTAGGGGAACTCATTTCACCACGTGTGACCTAAACATTTGCACTTTCTAAAAAGATCACTTCGAAATCACCCCCCATCATATAAGAACCATCAAGACATCTTTACTTTCCATTCTTCATCATCTTTCAACACAAAATCCCTTAAACCTTGATTTAGGAGTTATCTCCCGAATTGACCAAGGCGTTAAGTTTGATCATTATCCTACATATCAATCATTGTCTTCAATCTAATCAATTTGCTTCTATCCTAAGGTAGATCTATGTTGAAAGTCAGCATCATTGGCCCAAATAAATCCCCTTCCATCTCAAGGTGGATTCAGCATCATGATCATTGGTTCGGTCCTTTAATCCGATCAACCAACATATTAAGTCACCTAGGGTGATTTCCGAATTGGGTTTAGGACCCTTTCCATGAACCAATCCTAATTCATCATCCAATCCAAAAAAAACTTATCCTATCATAGCCTCTAACTCAATCCCAATCTAAGCTCCAATTCAGTTCTAATCTGAGCATTAGTCCCATCATCCTAATTTGAGATTTCATCCAATCCCCATATGAGCTTCCAATCCATCCTAGTTCTCTATCCATCATCTATTATTTCCAGCTAATTTGTATCCATCATGAATCTTTATCCCCCTCTCACATGACCAATAATAGTATTCAAGGGGAATCCTAACTACGTTGATGACGATAATGAAAATCTTGTTGATCATGAAGATTGTTATATAGATCCCCTTGACGCTATCATTGCTAGCAATCTCTCTCCAACCGCCTCCCAAAATCCAACTACTCTTCCGAACTATCCCACCATTCCTTCATCTGCATCTAATAACAGTCCTTATGCTACCCTTGACAAGGGATATCCAACATCCTCACCATCTACATATTCATCATGTCCCCCCTCTCAACCTCTATCGTATCCAACATCCACATCCTCTTATCCTCATCATCATCAACAATCCCAATATCTCTACTTTAATCACCCATCCCAATCTTCCCATCCTAATCCAACACTCACACATTCCTATCACAATCCCCCATCCCAATACTCCTCTTATCTTAATCCACCATCTCAATCCCCTTATCCTAATCCATCATCTCTATCCTTCTATGCCAACTCACCATACATGTCTTCCTATGGTGGTCCACCACCTCAATCTTCCTATTCTAATCCAACATCCACACCTTCCTATCACAATCCTCCATCCCAATATCCTTACATTAATTCCACATCTCCCCATTCTAATCCTTCATCCACATCTTCCTACTATTACTCACCATCCCAATCTTCCCAATCTAATCCAACATCCACATCTTCTTACATCACTACCCCTTTCACCACATTATATAATCCTCCATCTAAACATAACCCACCTAGTCCTCCAACCACTCCTAGTTCTCCATCTAGTCCCATCCACACATCTAATCATAATCCTCCATCTCCTCCTAGTTCTACATCTAATCCTCATCCACTCATCTAATCCTCCAATCCCTAATCTTAATCTTCCATCTCCTCCTAGTCCTCCATCCATTCCCATCCCCTCATCTAACCCTAATCCACCAATCCCTAACCCTAATCCTCCATCTCCTCCTAGTCCTCCATCCATTCCCATCCCCTCATCTAACCCTAATCCCCCAATTCCTAATCTTAATCCACCATCTCCTCCTAGTCCTTCGACCATCCTTAAACCTCCATCCATTCCCATCAACCCACCTAATCCTACATCCCTTCCAACTATCATTCAAGGACTCATGAAAAATAATACATTCCCCACTCCACCTTTTGAAGTTGTGGAACCATGCCATCCCAATCTATCATCCATGGTCACTAGTGATGTGACCCCTCTCCATCCTAGACCTATCATTGATGCTACCACCTCTAGCACCACTCAAACCATTGAAACTAGCACATCCTCTGAATCCACTGAGCCCCCATCTCCTAACTCTGAGATCTGTCGAGCCCATCAAAGATAACCAAATCTGATCCACTCCTCCTACACATAGATCCTCCCAATCCATCACAAATCTACAAGTCCAATCCACTCTTCCCACTCCTAGTGATGACACAAATCCCATCCATTCCTTCCACTCCTAGTATCACCGATATCCCTTCCCTTGAAATTCATGAATCCACCATCCTCCTATCTCCCCAATTGAGGAGTCCCTCCAACAATCCTCCATCATCATGCCTCCCACACATGTTGAGCCATGCCAAGGGCTTGATCCAAAGCACACAAAAATAGATCCCACCATCTCATCCACTCCATCCCAAGATCATAATCCCCCATCCCAATACTCCTCTTATATTAATCCACCATCTCAATCCCCTTATCCTAATCCATCATCCCTATCCTTATATACCAACTCATCATACATGTCTTCCTATGGTGGTCCACCACCTCAATCTTTATGTTATAATCCAACATCCACACCTTCCTATCACAATCCCCCATCCCAATATCCTTACATTAATTCCACATCTTACTACTATTACTCACCATCCCAATCTTCCCAATCTAATCCAACATCCGCATCCTCCTACATCACTCCCCATTTCACTGCATTATATCTTAATCCTCCATCTAAACATAACCCACCTAGTCCTCAATCTAGTCCCATCCACTCACCTAATCATAATCCTCCATCTCCTCCTAGTTCTACATCTAATCCTAATCCGCCCATCCACTCACCTAATCCGCCAATCCCTAACCCTAATCCTCCATATTCTCCTAGTCCTCCATCCAATCCCATCCACTCATCAAATCATAATCCTCCATATACTCCTAGTTCTACATCTAATTCTTATGCACCCATCCACTCATCTAATCCACCAATCCCTAATCCTAATCCTCCATCTCCTCCTATTCCTCCATTCATTTCCATCCCCTAATCTAACCCTAATCCTACTCCTCCATCTATTACCATCACCCCACCTAATCCTACACCCCTTCTAGATGTCATCCAAGGACTCATGATAGAAGAGACATCACCACATCCATGTCTCGATGTTGAGAAACAATGTCCTCCCACTCTATCATGTACAATCAATAGTGATGAGATCATCCTCCATCCTACACCTATCACTCCCAGTACCATTCCTAACACTGTCCCAACAGTTGAGCCTATCGAACCCATTGAATCTATTGAATCCCCATATTCTACTGCTAGATCCACCCAATCCATTGAAGACATCCAATCCCCTCCTCCCAATCCTAATATTCACAAACTTCAATACCATGACCTTCATGAATCCTCCATCCTCCTATCTCCCCCAATTGAGGAGTCCCTCCAACACTCTTCCATCATCATACCTCCCACACAAGATGAGTCATTCCAAGAGCTTGATCCAAAGCATGGGTGATCCCACAATAGTGGTTTACAATTTTTGGCCAAATCAGACACTAAAATTATTATTTTTAACTAAATATTCACATTCGGGCACCTATAGTGGCTAAACCGTGAGGAATTTGAAGATGATCCAAACTAGAGTCCCATCAAATTTTGTCTGCAGATTCTAAAAATATTTTTCAAAATTTTTGGAATCAGATTGCACTTCTTTTTCCATCTCTTACAAAAACTAGTTTTTTTTTCAGAAAACAACATTTTTAAAAAGTGACGCTCACCGTATACAACATAACTTTTTTTAAATGAAGGATAAAATTCTAATTTTTTTGAATTTAGATTTGTAACTACAATATCTAGCACTTTCATTTGGTCTCATAGTTTTTTATTGAATATTTTTTCCTTAATCAAGTTTCGAAGTCAAACCAATTGCAATTCAAACATAGGCAGACTGTATACAACATAACTTTTTATGTATATATTGAAATTCAATTTTATTTTTTTAATGGATCAAGGACATCAATACCCAACACGAACATATTTTTAAAAATTTATTTTGATAATTTGCTAATTTTCCACATGTGCAAAACAAAGAGCTTAATTTTCTGTGAAAAACTTATGTTTAATAAAACTAAAAAAATACATACATAATAAAACCAAAACATATTAAAATTATATTCGTTGGATAGATCGTTCCAAGGAATAACATCTTCCAGTTGGGTCTGTGAAGTCTCCTCCATTTTCATCCTCAACCCACGCTTTGAAGGGAAAAAATCTAGAAGTTTTTTGTGAGAGAGGGTGGGAAGGTGGGAAAAGGGGGGTTTGATCAAACCTAAAGGGTTCGATCGAACCCCTAAGGGTTAGATCAAACCCTAGTTCACTCTAGCTAGGGTTAGCTCAAACCCTGGTTCACTCTAACCAGGGTTTGAGCGAACCCCCTTCCACAATGGAAAATGCATGTTTCCACATTCAAATGGATTCAATTGAACCCTGGTTTGAACAAACCCCTTTTGGGTTTGCTCGAACCTTGAGTTCGTTCAAACCCCTCAAAATGAATTTTTTTTGAGTGGGGGCATTTTTTGGAATTTTTCCTTCCTCATTCAAATTGTAAACCAATTTTGTGGGTTCACCCGCATACAAGCATATCCCCTCCAAATCAAGATCCTTCCATCCCATCTACTCCATCTCAAGAACATAGTCTTTCATCCATTTCATCTCATGATCCATATCCTCAAGCAAGTCATGATCCTATCCTCCCATCCACCCCATCTCAAGATCACACTATCTCATCCACTCCATCCCATGATCCCCTTTGCATTCATGATCCAATCACTCCATCTCATGAGCCCTTATCATCCACTACCATAAATATAGATCCTATCATACTCCCTATTTCCTCTATGGATCCCTTATCACCTCCTCCTCTGAATCAGGATGTTGCTCTCCCCTCATCTCCATCGCACGATCCTCCATCGCTACCTGCCATCCCAACACCACTTTTTTATCACCTCGGTAACATTACATGCGTCCATGGTGGTATTCTTATGGAATTAAAAAAAATTATATGCACCACCCATCCTCCTTTACCTAATAATGAACTCGCATCATGCTTCTAAAAGAATAAGCATCCTACCATAAATCACATGCTACAAAACATGAACTATCAAGGAAAAGGTTTAAGCCTTCATGAGCAAGGTACTTTAGAGCCCATCCAAGTCAAAGAACACCCAAGCACACATGGTCTTGGATATATCTCCCAAAACTTCCACTCCAAAGATGTTGGTACAACCTCCGTACATCCTAAACGATCATCTTCTAAAGGCACAAGAGGTACTTACCATCATTCTACCAAGTCATTTTTTGCCATTCCCCCTCCTCCATCATATTACCTCAAAACAACTATCTATCTTCCTCCCTCATCCTCTAAATCCATTTTGGGTCCGTATGTCCCTCCATCCATCATTTCTCATCCTCCATCTACTATGGGTTCTTATATCCCTCCATCAAACCCCACACATCCTCCATATACATAGTCAACTTTGGGTCCTTATATCCAAAAATCACCCCCTCCATCTTATCCTATTCATCCTTTCATTCGTCCACCCCCTATCCCTCGTACACAACATAAAAATTCTAACTTCATAGCTCCTAATCAGGATCAACAAAGGCACCCCTCCATGCATGCTATCTCGCATCCTCCATCCACAAATCCTTGTCAAATGCCTACTTCTATCACTCCACCCACATCCTCTCCACATCATCCATCTTCCCATACCCATCCCCTTGCTACTAAAAGCAGTTTGGATGCCAAAGAAAAATGTATAAATCCAAACATCCACATGAATCTAAATCTCCTCATGTCCCCTTCAAAAGACATGTTGAAGAAAAGAAAAATCAAGTCCAAAATCCAAATCAATCCTAATGGCCACAAAGGCCCACCAAAGGAAAAATCAAAACCATGTGGATCCCAAAGAAAAATGATGCCATACCTTCAAATGAAAAATCCATAACGACATCCAAAGTTTCTAATCCACCACATAATCATTCACCTCCTCCATCTCCTAAATCTATTTTGGGTCCCTACATCCCAAAATTCACTATCCCAACTCCTCCATTATCACCACACTCTCCATCCATTCATCCACCTATCTTTTTGCATCCACCATCACCTGTGCCAATATTGGTCCTAAACACAGTCCCCCATCATAGATCCCCTCCATCATTCCATGCATATCCTTTCTAATATCCCATCCATTATCCCACATATCTACCCCATCAAATCCCTTTAATCCATCCTCTTGCATAATCCATCCCTGCTAATAAGGTTACACCAACATCTGAATAGTTGCTTCAAACATGGGCTCTTATTACCTCATATGGAACTTGATACTTGAGTCCTTCATCCATCTGCTCTATCATATGTCTTCTAAATCCATATCCTCCTCCATCTCCATCCAAATTTTTGTCTGAAAAGTCCCAAAAATAGTAAAATCAAAAAATCAAAAAAGAAAATAGTAAAGAGAAAATCATTCATCCAATGGAGAAAACTTGACAAACAAGTGCCTTGGATAAGTACCATGATGAAAACCTAGAAAACAGGCATCATGCATAAATCCCCCATCTATTCTACTTTCATGATTGGGGGCAACATTCACTTATGCATTCCTTTCCACCATTTCCTACATCTGCCTATCTTCTGCATCCTATCCATCCTATCCCATTTATCCCAGTCCCTCCATCTTCCTTGAGATCTTAATAAAGATAGGGGAAAACCTATATACATTATTTGGAACATCTCTTAGCATATATTCCCCTCATTCACACACTATCATATATTCCCCTCATCCATACACTATCATATTCCCTATCCACCCCCCTCTATCTTCCATTGTCCATGCATCTTATCCACCTCTATCTATCTTCCATTTTCCATCTCACTCTTTTATCCCCCCATCCCACTATCCCCCTTGCCTCGTCACATAGGACACATCTAGAGTGGGGGCATCTCCTTATTTACGATAGAGTCCTTGGAGACATCATCCATCCATCCCTCCAGCTAATCCTCTCCATCTCCCCCTCCTACCCATCCTTATCTCCCCATCCATTTATCCATCCAATCATCCCTTCCATCTACCAAATCCTTATCTTCCTATACTCTCCTCCACTGGTCCTTTTTCATCCTTTCATCCTTACCTACCCATCCCTCTATCTGAACATCTCGCCCATCTCCCTATCCTTATCATCTTTCCAGCTCCTTATCCCTTTGCCCATCCATCCTAGATTCTTTCTATCTCCCCATCATTATCAATCCATTTGTCCCTTCTTTGTTTGTCTCCCTCCTCCCTCCCACTTCACTTTGAACTGGAATGACCATGCCCCCGACCTGTGGGGTGGATACACCTTTGGCCACAAGGTGAACCTTCCACTATCCGTGGGGCAGACCCGCCCCTGGTTCCGAGGCTGACCTACCCTTGGTCGCAGGGCGGATCTACCCTACATCGGGGTGGATGTACCCCGCTGTGGGGTGGCCTATCCCTATGGTGGGGTGGATTCACCCCTCCCAGGCAACACCAACCCTCTTTCTCCCCCCCATCTTTTTCTATCTAGCTACCAACCTAAAATTCTAGCCCCTACCCATTTTAGCCATCCCTCTATCTAAAATTCTCGCCCATCTCTCTATCCTTATCATCCATTCCATCCTTCCAAATCCTTATCCCTCTGTCTACCCATCCTAACATCTTTCTATTTCCTCATCCATTTATCTATCCATCCTACAATCTCTTCCATCCTTCCACATCTTCCTCCCTCTATCCACCTATCCTAATATCTTTCTATCTCCCCATCTTTATCAATCCATCCATTTTCCTTCCATCTCATCATCCCTTGTCATTGGTATCTAGCTATAGGCTACCTCCATGCAATCCAATGCCATGTTATCTCACTATCATCACTCCTATATATTTCCTACATCTTCCTACTATCCTATTACTCTTCATCATTCATCTATACATCCCCTCATCCTCCCAATTCATCTTCTAATAATCTAGATCACTATCCCATCCTTGAGCTTCACATTACCCACATCCAACATATCGATCATCCCATCTGCATGGCCTATCTTTCTCATCATATATGCTCCACCTTTTATCCATTAATCTTGGTCATCCCATCAACCCTTATCCATTTTCTGTCATCGGTGTCTTGTCGAATTACATTTCCCCTACACTTTCACATAGGTAAGGTCGATCATTTGATCCACCCCTGGGGTTCTGTCTTTGGCCTTGTGTCAAACTACGTTGCCCATGTGCTTTCACATAGGCAAGGTTGATCATTTGATCCACCCCCTGGGCATTTGTTCGTCCGATCATTGTCCTCCATCCTCTTTCCGCTTTTACCATGGTCTTTTCCTGAACTACGAGGGCTTTGCGCTTTCACGTAGGCAAGGCTCGTCTTTCATCAACCCCCGAGCCCCTAGGTCTTTAGGGTGTTTCTATTTTTTTTCCTCATCATTTTTTCATCTTGTTGCCTTATGTCTCATTGTCTTGTTGGGTCATCAAGTATGTCCTTATCCTAGCTGGTGCTTTCAAAAAAAAGTTCTTTAGTCTCATGAGATCCAATCAGTTTCGTATATCCGATGTCATGTCGATCAACCAATCTATCCTCCATCTTTGGTCTCAATAGGATGTATCCTTCCTAATAGACCTCATCAATCCCATTCGCCCTTTTGATCTTGTGGCAAAGGATGTTTGAAATTTTCTTGTGATCTTTTGATTCTTTTGATCTTTTGTTTATCATTTTAGCTACCTATCATCACTTGTCAAGGCCACCATGATCTCTCATATTATGGTGTGTTTTGAATAGTTAACATAGGGGCATATCTTGATTTTTCTTTTGTTTGTTGTCTTCTTGGTTGTCCCACGTAGTACCCACCAAGACCTATGTGGTCTTGCATTACGCTGAGACATCCTTTTGTGCTTGTGGTTATCCAAATACCTAGCCTAACCAAAGTCATCACAACTTTGGGGTGTTGGGATAGCCTTCTTGTTTGTTGTGTTTTTGTATCCATTAGACACTAATCTGCCTTGGTTCCACATACATGGTATCTGGTGTCTTATGCTATAGCAAAAATTAGTGCTCCAAAAATGGAAAATTGCATCTTCCATTGCATTGAAGATTTACCTCCATCATCATTCCTTTTAACCATCTCACATCTCCATCTAATCCTAACCCATTCAATCTAGCACAAATCATCTAATCGCATCCTTGTTCTTGTCCCTAGCCTTGTTATAAGCCTTGATCCAATCATCCTCATCATCAGGATGTATCCTTCCCTCATCAACAACTCCCTCATCGGGATGTATCCTTCCCCATCCTTTTGTGTTGTCTTGGGACATATCAATCCCTCAACAATAACACTCCATCCATCATCAACCCATTTTGTCTTGTAGCTTGACTGAGGCAACATCACCTCTTGTCCTAAAATCCATTTGTGATTCTCATCATCTCATATCACTTGTCATCCTCCCTTATCCATCACTTTGCATCATCTTCCTCATATCCCCTTTCATCATCTCATCCATTTCAAGATCCCCCCTGTCTTCTCTTGAACCTGCATGTCCTCTCGAGGGGGCATCCTCAATCCCTAATCTTCATCATCTATTTTTCCTTCCTAAGTCACTCCTTTGAATGACTGGGGCATCTTTTCCAATCTAACCATCTTCTTCTAGGTTTTATGTTTTAATATTCTTTGAAATGATGCTACTTTGTAACACCATCTCAAAGAGGGGAAAAATGTAGACACCTAAATTTGGACACTTCATTTATCCAATTTACCCCTTTTTCATCTAAATATCCCCTTATCCGCATTAATTAAGTAATAACACTATTTTTTAATTAATACCTCTAAAGTTCCTCTAATCCCTAAGGTATCTAGTTAAATAATTAAATACCTTACCCCTTTGATTCCCCTTTCATCAAATGAATTAAATAAATATGACATTTATTTAATTCTTCACATGTCACATCACTTTCACTTAATCCTAACCCACCTCCTAATCTCTTCATTAGGGATGTGCACATGCCTAATCCTTGATTAGGATGTGTCACATCCTCCAAATTTTTCAAGTTGGCCTCTAATATTTCTTAACCACTAATTATCTTCTAATTATTGATCAGTTAAGCCTAATCAGCACCTTGGTCAACTCTCCCCATCCCCCAAGGAATTTTTAATTCATTTTTATTCATCCAAGGCTCCTCTCTTCCCTATGTGAATTTTTAATTCACTTTTATTCCTCCAAGGAATCTTCTCTTCCCCATGCAAACTCTAGAACCTTTGACTTGTTACTTCACATGTTCCAAAGTCTTCTAGAACATTTGACTTGTCACATCACTCACATGTGGCAAGTTCCCACCTTTTTGGGAACCTTGTCTTATCCACTAGATTCTTCTAATCATGTGAATTTTTAATTCACTTTTATTCACCCAAGATTCTCCTCTTCCCTATGTGATCATTGATAAGTCACATCATCCCTTTTCCAAAGTACTTGTCCTTCCTCCACATCATGTACCTTACTTCCACCTCAATTCCACGTCATCTCATCCTAAGCCATCTCACATTCCACATGTCAAGATGTGAGGTCTTGTGAGTCTTCAACTCACCATAGCCCTCCATCTTGACCTTGTTGGTTTAATCTCAACTATTGAATTCTCTAGAGAGTTCAAATTGCTTATAAATATCCCCCCTCTTCTCTCATTTTAGAATACTTAGTCATTTGCACCCTTATGCTACCAAATTTCTCACTCAATTTGTAAGCACCATATTAGCCATTTAGCCATTAGTACTCGAATCCACCATTATCACACCTTCAATCATCTTGCATCTTAATTTCATTTTCCATAAAAGGAGCATACAAAGAATACCATATAAAGGACCACCCAAGCAATCTCTATAGAAAAGAAGGTATAATCACTTGGTTTGTTGTTTCATCTTATTTCTTTGCATTTTTTTTCCTTAGGCTAATCTTGAGCTGTACTCTTTGTGTTCTTCCTTTAGTGCATTAATAGTTGTCTTGCATCTTTAAAATAGGTTAGAACATTTAAGGGATCACACTTAGTTCCATTATAGGGGAACTTCAAGTACTGATGGTAGGTAGAAGGAATGGTCCTCATGGTGTGAATCCATGGTTGACCGAGGAGAAGGTTGTAAGGAACCTCCAAGTCCAAAACTTGGAATACTGTATCTTGAATAGTTGGACCAACTTTGATGGGAGGAATGACAATGCCCTTTGAAGAGCATTTTGCATCATCATATCCTCTTATAATGATCATTTTTGATACATCAATACATGCTTCAAAGAATCATATAATAATAATCAATTTTAGTGTACTGATGTTAAGGCCTACTCTACCATCTAGCTAAACTCATTTGATTTTTTATTTATTGATATATACCTCAAGATGTAGGGGTTCATTGTGACATGGCTTCTATGAAATAAAATTATGTTATGTGAAAGTGACGTGGTGTGTAGTAGCTAGGAACCCTACCATGGTCCAAAAGTAATTAAAATTTAGGTTCGTGAGAACTAAAGAATACTACAATGCTTTATTTATGATAGCTTTGTTCTCAAGGGATATATGCAATAGTTAAAATATGGATATCTAAGCAGGGGTTTTCCCTAGATGATTCAAAAGGTTGTATTGAGTCGCCAGTTGAGATCTTGGAGTGGCCCCTTATAGAGTCACTTTAGATCAATGGGTGGTAATTGCACACTCAATATTCTCATTGTTAATGGTAATGGTGGATACATTATTATCAGTTGGCTGGATGCGGTTCACTATGTATTCATAGGCAACACATGTGTAATTGGAATGGTCCTTAATGTTCCTTGAACTAGAGGCTTTCACTAGTCCATTTTTTTGTAAAGGATATTTGAAAATGGTATGATCAAAATTCAAAGATCCTTGTGGATTGTTTATTGATATGTCTCCTTACTCTATAAGGTCTTGGATAACATTCTCAAGTTTAAAGCATGAGGAGGTTTTATGTCCTTTCATCTTGTGATACTCATAAAATTTATTGTCATTCCACCAAGATGGTTTGAAGGGTCCTACTGCATATAGTCTTATCTTTGAGTATTAAATGACATTTTTTTGCAAAAATTTATTTAAAATTAATTCAATATATTTCCCCAAGGGCATGTATTTTCTTCTTTGTTGGTTCATTTTAGGAGGACCATGTTGTGTAGTGTTTTGAATCGTGTTTTTTGTTTGTTCATTATTTTTCAGTGGGTTATTGTTGTTTGATGTTGAAGGTTCTTTAATAATAATGGTACTTTATCATCTACCACCCCATAATTTATCACATTCTTGTCTCATGACCAAAATTTGTTTGTATTATTTGTTTTGTTCAAATAATTACTATTTTCTTTAAACATTTTTACCAACCATTTTTTGATGAGGGATTTCACAATTGAGAGACTTTTCTCAATGACCTCCTCGAATGTGTTTGAGCAATGAATTTGTAGATGAAACATCACATCTTTATTAAGATTTTCCATAAAACATTGTACCAATTTCTTCTTTGGTTTATGATATGGACATTTTCTAGCAATACTTCTCCACCTCCATAAAAAGGAAGCAAATGTTTCTCTTTCCTTTTGCTTAGTTTAATATAACTTGATTATGTTTATGCCATTTTTGAAGTTGTAAGAGAAATATGCTACAAATTTATTCGCTAATTCACTTTAGGTCCTGATGCATTTGATAGCTCATCAAATATTGATTTAATTTAGAATGAAACAAATACTAAAATGAACTAAACAAGAATTAGCAACTAAGAGAAACAAGCATGTGACCATGAAATTAAAACACATATATACCTTGGAGAAACCTATTTATGGGTGAAAACTCTAAAAATTGTGAGAAAATTCTCACTTAAATATACTCCAATGGAAATAAATTTTCTACTCCTATTGAGCTTGATGAACTGAGACATTTCTAGTATTAGCTCCAATGACCCTTAATAAATCTCACAAATGACTACCTTAAATCTACTCCAATGGAAATAAATGTTCTATTCCTATTGAGCTTGATGAACTAATACATTTCTAGTATTAGCTCCAATTGTTGGAAAATATGTGCCTCAACTTGCTGGCTTGAACCTCTGTTAATGGAATTGGTTGTTCTCCTTTGTTCATGCCTTTACCACAGTACTATTGGGAGCTTTTGGAGGTGGCGTGGTTGCGCGGTTTACCTCCTTACCACGGAGGAATTTTCACTGTCTAGTGGTTGGGCGGTGTTACTACTATACAACAAAGTCCTTCCTCTTCCTTGGCGGTACCACAGTGAACTATGGTGTTTTGGCGAATGGGCGTTTACCACCATACCGCAGGTGCTCTTTGGCTAAGGTGTGGTTGTGTGATGTTACCGCCTTACCGTGGGTGTCTTCTTGCTAGGGCACGGTAGTGCAGTGGTACTGCCATACAGTGAGGGACTTCATACAAAGGTGCAATAGCATGGGGCTTTGTGTGTCTGGCGGTTGTGTGGCGATACTGCCATTTCATGGGGAGCTCTTGGTTGTCTAGTGGTAGTGTGGTGGTACCACCTTACCATGGGTGTCAACATGCTTGGACACGGTAGTGCGGTGTATAATGCCTTACTGCAGGCGTCTGCTGGATGGCTAGCGGTGGCATGGTAGAAGGACCACATGGTTCTATTGACTATTTCGGCAATAGTCAAAGCGATGGATGAATGATGTGTCGACACGTGGCATGATGTCATTTTCTGATTTTACATTATTGTTGTAAATCAACAACCATTGGCCAAAAGCTTTATTTCTATTAAGCAATATATTTACATTAAATGTGCTGACTCGAGGGTGGACAAAGTGTAGATATGATAATATTCTTTGTGACTGAGATTTAATGTTGGGCGGCTTGATGCATGTTGTAGGAGGGTGATCAAAGATGAAGGAAGCTTGTCGGTGGGATAATTAAATATATTGATGGTTGTTGGTTGAAAGTGTGATGATCGATATGTGAGATCAGATTGAGCAGAGTGTGTTTGTTCAAGTGGTATGCATAGAGCATTGTAACCTTAAACACTGAGACACATAGACAATACAAAGATGTGAACCTGTGGTGGCTGTTAGGTTGGTTTGATCGAGAGGCTAGCAGAGAGAGTTGATAGGTGAGATGAAATGAATTTGCACTGTATGTGAGAACATTGTAACAGTGTGAAGATTTTGTTTTGTGTTGTTTCCTATATTCTCTAGATGGAACAAGTTGTAACTCTTGTAAAGGCTATGAGCCTGAGATTGTATTGTAACTACGTCTATTGCTGAATAATATAATGGCTTGATCTTTTGGAGGGTGGATTTTTTACCTGAAAGGGTTTTTCCCTACGTATATCTATGTGTTCATTAGTTTGTCTTCCATGTTGTTAGATTTTCTGTTTTGAATCTATTTATGCATTGAATCTGGTTTTGTCTGCATGTACTTTTCTCAGAAGGATAAATGGGGGGAAAATAATTGTGCTTGTTTCTGCTTTATGGCATAGTAGTTTGTGTCTTTGAGGTGATTTTAAGAAATGAAAATCACCAAAGGCACTATTCTTCTTAGATGTTTCATTCTAAGTTGACTCATTCTTCCCCAACATGTGGTATCAAAGCTAGTAAAGGGAGGTCAAGGTCTTTCCTGATACCAAAATGTTGTATCAGAGCCTTCTTCTGGATGTTTTTTCTGGGTATTTCTCCTGTGAATATTCTTAGTTTGTCAGGCTTGAGGAAATCTAGAGGAATCAACTGATGATTGATCCTTTGATGAGTAAAAGTCTTTGCTCTCTTGAGACAACACACAATGTGAAAGACATTGAAGATGGAGAATCTAGAGTTGATCATATTGTGATGATGTGGTCTGAGGCTCCTAGTTGGCAGTAAATGATCCTGATGCAAGGGGTGTGAGTTTATGCTTATGGTTGTGTTGCAACAGAGCGTGGTTCATACTAGGTGTCTATGTGAGGGGATCCCTAATGGTATGGATATGCTTGGGTTGTTCTCATCCATGGAGTATTGTGCTTGTGCTGGGTGTTTTGACTTGGCATTGAAGGCATTGTTCTATGTCACCCTGATTGCATGAAGTCTACAAAGTTGATCTTAGGTGGTCTAAAAACTTTTGAATAGCCTGTCTCTCTCATATGCATGTGCATGCTCATGGTTCTAGAATTGTTCTAGAATGGACCTAAAATTTTTGTAATACTTGTTCCTTTCAGATATCTTCTACTTGCATGTTTCAGTTTCTTGTTCTTTGGCTCTGAAGGTTTTCTATAGATTTTCCTAAAAAGTCTATGATGTATATTCATGTTATTTTTCATTGTTCTGGTTAACCATTATGGTTGTGTGTAGACTCTTGGGTCATCCAAATGAGCAACATATATGGATGTGCATGGGTGTTTTATAAACATGGTGGTTTTGCATGGTCAAGAAAAACTTGTGGTTTTGTGAAGCTGTTGTTAAACTATTTTCTAGACCCTGGCTATTTGGGGTGTGACTGGATGAGATAGTTGCAATTTGACATGGTTCTGAGGAGGTGTGATGTCTTCTTTGCATGGGAGTGTTAGTATGTGTTTTTTCACTCATCATTCTTGTGGTGTTTCTTGTTGGTTTCTTAGACTATGGTGCTTGAGTTGTGGATGTGACTAGAAAATTGGATCTATTTTTGATCTGGTGTTTGAGTCATGTTGGTCTACATTTTTGTTCTCTTTCAAATCTCAGTTTTGCAGTTTCCTTTGTGATGATGGGTTTGTACTACTAGTGTGATTGATCTCCGAGTTATGCAGCTGGTGGATTAGCTACCCATTGGATGCAGTGGATAAATTGGAAGTGGACTGTCTATATCCATGAGGTTCAGTTGTGGTACAAATCTATTAGCTGGCCTTGTTTGTGGTCACTTGTGCATTGGTGTGGTTGCTTCTAGATGAGAGGATAAATTTCGTTGATTACTTGAATAGTCTATTATGGGAATCTGTAGTGTGTGTATCACGATGTCATGGAGAGATTGATACACATTATAGTGTAATTTTTTTGATAGTGATGGTTTGGTCTACTTGGTTTGGAGATCTTGGTGTTGTTTGGAATTATTGTCAGATGGACATGTTGCCGATTATACCTAGAAGTTCTCTAGATTACCAGATGTTTGGTCATGATGCTTGGAAAGCTCAGATGTCACAGTTCAGTGGGAGCTTTACCAGTGACTTTAAATTCATCACTTAGTGGTGAATGATCTTCTTTAGTGTTGCAGATGATACTACGAGGGATTCTTAGATCTTGTTGCTACAGAAGAGTTCTTTCAGATTTGCAGGAGCACTAGTTGAGGATGTACAACATCTTGAAACCATGAAGGATGTTTGGATTCTTTGGCTGAGATGTTGGTGGTGCTTGACAGATGATGTTGGTTTAGAGTTTGTTTGCTTGATGTCATGTATACTCTTTCTTGAGCATTAGAGTTTTGGCATATTGAATTTCTCTTGAGACCATAGTTTGTTCACTTGAAGAATGGTATCTCCTAAGGGGGATGAGTAGATTTATGATGTTATGATAAGTTCATGTTATCAGATATTTGGAGCTTTGACAGTGGTCTGGTAACTCTATGTGTTCTGAGTACATTGGTCATATTCTTGAGAAATTCTTGATAGTGTAGTAGTATAGATAGGATTTTAGCATGAGATGATTGGTTGCTAGTGCTCATGGATACATGGAGAATGAGGTGAGGTTGTGATTCTAATGAGATGAGAAAGGTGTTGATTTCAACTGAAAGCCCGAGTAGCCTACACCTTAGTTAAATGCAAGTGACCTGTGAGGAGATTACTCTTGGATGAGTCATGGTGGCTTGTATATCTTGAAGGAGCATTTTATTTTTCCTCCCTTGGTCTGCTTTGTGGTGAAGTTTATTTGAGAGGTATTTTCCCATTATATCTTTCAGATATGTTTTATGCTTTATCTTTCATTGATATGGATCTTGAGCTATGGATGGTTAGTTCTAGAGGATTCATTTTGAGGGATTTTATGGCATGGATATCTCCTTGTACATTTGAGGACTAGTAGGAGATAGTTATATGGGTTGTTTTCTTGAAATGGGAAATAAAGTAGTTTGATTTTCTTTAGTTATGAGAGGCTTACATCCCTATTGATTACATGATATATGTTATTTTTTATCTTGGTGATTGAACAGATGGATGTTGTAATAAATTTTCCTTTGGGATGTGAAGGAGATCATACTTGACATAGTTATCATTTAGAGGTGTGTGTAGGAGGGCATGCTACAAGCATTTGGTTTACAAGTTTTGCATATCATTGTGGATGTTCCTTGGTACTACATGGTTATGATTTTCTATGTGTTGTGATTGGTAGACTTCCTATGTTGTTGATATTTCAGATTTGGCATTACCCATGCAGTGGGAGTATCTATATGTGTTTTGTCTTCTTTGACTGGTTGGCACATGGTGCTTGTATCTATAGTTTATGGGTTGGTTGTCCTATTGGCATGAGTTTACTAATGTGGATACCTTGAGGTATGTGTGATTGGATGAAATAGCATGGGTTATGGGTGTTATTTCAGTCGTGTGGGTTTGATCAGTTGGATGGTTGCAGTTAGCATTATGGTTGTTATTCTAACTGGTGTTCTATCTTGTTTCTAGATAATGGTTGAAGGCTATGTTTGGTTACATTGTTGAATAGTTCGTTATGGTTGGATACCTAGTTATGTTGCAGATTGTTTGATACACTGTTATCTGTGGAAATGTGTTTGGTGTCTTAGATGTTGTTAAACAAGGTTTGAACTAGAGGGGCCTAAGATCTTCATTATGTTCGCAATTGAGAGCTTTGAAGTTGTTGTAGTGTTGCTTCTATATGGCTGGTGAGCATGATGGAGTGGTGGTAATGTGATTCCTTTGTCATCTATAGGATCTGATGCTTATTTTCTTGGGACTGGTGCATACACACCTTGGCTCGTTCCTTTTTCCTATGGTGGATGGTTGGAATTATTGCCTGAGTCGGTGGACATCTTGGATGTCATTGTAGGTGTCTTGGTTGGAGCATGAAAGAATTGTGTTGGATTATTGAGTCCGAGTCTAGAGGAAGCCAGTAAGTCTTTGTCAAGTGGGAGATTGTTGGAAAATGTGTGCCTCAACTTGCTGGCTTGAACCTCTGTTAATGGACTTGGCGGTTCTCCTTTGTTCATACCTTTACCGCTATACCAATGGGAGATTTTGGAGGTGGCGTGGTTGCATGGTTTACCTCCTTACCACAGAGGAATTTTCACTGTTTGGCAGTTGGGCGGTGTCACCACTATACTGTAGAGTCCTTTCTCTTCCTTGGTGGTAGCGCGTTGAACTATGGTAGTCTGGCGAATGGGCGTTTACCACCATACCACGAGTTCTCTCTGGCTAAGGTGTGGTTGCATGGTGTTACCTCCTTACCACAGGTGTCTTCTTGCTAGGGCATAGTAGTGCGGTGGTACCGCCATACTGCGAGGGACTTCATAAAAAGGTACGGTAGCATGGGGCTTTGTGTGCAGCGATTGTGTGGCAATACCGCCATGTTGCAGGGAGCTCTTAGTTGCCTGGTGGTAGTGCGGTGGTACCGCCTTACCATGGGTGTCTACATGCTTGGACATGGTAGTGCAGCATCTACCACCTTACTACGGGCATCTGTTGGATGGCTGCTGGCACGGTAGAGGGACCACAAGGTTATGTTGACTATTTGGGTGATAGTCAAAGCGGTGGATGAATGATGTGTCGACATGTGGCATGATGTCATTTTTTGATTTTACATCACTGTTGTAAATTAACAACCATTGGCCAAAAGCTTTATTTTTGTTAAGCGATATATTTTCCTTAAATGTGTTGACTCAAGGATTGACAGAGTGCAGATATGATAATATTCTTTGTGACCAAGATTTAATGTTGGGCAGCTCGATGTGTGCTATAGGGCAGTAATCAGAGATGAAGGAAGCTTGTCAGTGGGGTAATTAAATACCTTGATGGTTGTTGGTTGAAAGTGTGATGATCGAGATGTGAGATCAGATCAAGCAGAGTGTGTGTGTTCAAGCGGTATGCATAAAGCATTATAACCGTGAAAACTGAGACACACGGATAATACAAAGATGTGAACCTATGGTGGACATTAGGTTGGGTTGGACGAGAGGCTTGCAGAGAGAGTCGACTGGTGAGATAAAATGAATCTGCACTGTATGTGATAACATTGTAACAGTGCGAAGATTTTGTTTTGTGTTGTTTCCTATATTCTCCAAATGGAACAAGATGTAACTCCTATAAAGGCTATGAGACTAAGATTGTATTGTAACTCTGTCTGTTGCTGAATAATACAATGGCTTGATCTTTTGGAGGGTGGGGTTTTTTAACCCGAAATGGTTTTTTCCCATGTATATCTGTGTGTTCATTAGTTTGTCTTCCATGTTAGATTCTATGTTTTGAATCTGTGTATGTGTTGAATCTAGTTCTGTCTGCATGTACATTTCTCAGAAGGATAAATGGGGGGAAAACAACTGTGCCTATTTCTGCTTTATGTCATAGTAGTTTGTGTCTTTGAGGTGATTTGAAGAAATGAAAATCACCAAAGGCATTATTCTTCTTAGATGTTTCGTTCTAAGTTGACCCATTCTTCCCAACACCAATAACCCTTAAAAACTCTCACAATTGACTGCCATGCTACTTTCCCTTGCAATAGTCACAGTTTTGAAACTAAGAAACATGCTTAGAATTCTATCTAAGTTTCTTTACATGCCATCTAAATGAATTTATTCTATGCACTAAACATGCAATGTACGTTTCTAGGTTATTAACAAAATCAACTATATGTTTATATAGTTTATTGTAATGGAGAAGATGCAGGTATAAGACTGTGAGCAATGTGTCCAAGTATGGAAGTTCTTCTTGATCATTTTTCCACAAAATGATGTGATGAACCTATAGAACATATGCCAACTTAAAAAATGAGGGATATGCAATCAAAAAATGAAAATCTTGAAAAGCTATATGAAGGATATGGGCAATATGGGTGAGTAAGCCACTTTATATGTGAAATTTTTTCTTAACATATATATGGATCCTCTGAAGTTTAGTCTATACTTTTGATTTTGATATTGTACAAATTTTAAACAAATAACAATAGATGAGACAATGTGGGGTTGAGAAAACTAAGCCTACTCTGTTGGACGTGTTGAATTATAATGTAATTATACTATAATATAGTTAAATTTAACATACATGTTGAATGATAATCAAATCTAAGCTATATTTTTTGATTGGGTAAACAATCAATAATTGTATTTGTTAGCTCTTCATCTTCATTGGCCATGTTTTATATGTTTCTATTTGGATGATTGATTTTATGCATACTAATTTTTGTTTGATTGAATTAATTATTTTGGAATTTACTACAAAGCTTGTTGTTGGCAAAAGCACATGTAACTACAAGTCTACACAAGTGATTGCTTCTTAGCTAATATGATATCCTTTTTAATATACTTTTAACTATATTTTATTAGAATATGATACATGTTTGATTCAGGTTTAACTATTGTTTTCTTTAGTCACTATTTTAATAAAAATGTCCTGAAGAAAAGAAAACACTATTTCTGTTTTTGAATTCAAATAACAAGGTCCATATTTAGAAAAGTCATATAAATTTCTTCTGAACAAGTGATTATTCCAACTTTGTTCATTATTTTTTCTGCTTGATTATGATGAATTATTTCTGATAGATTGCAACACATTTGCTATTATAGGGTAGCCAAAGATGCATCTTCTAATAATAAATTGGAGTCTAACCCTACAAATCTATCTGTAACCATTAGCACATAAATTTTATATACTGGGTTGTTTTGAGTTTTACGATGATTGTAATTTTTGGTGAAGGTTGATTTGTATGTTTAGATTTCAAGCTAACTACTTAGCTTGGTTAGGCTCGAAAAAATCATGACAAAAAAATTTGAATAGTATAATATATAGTAAACAAAAAACAATCCTCTTTGGGCTTCCACAAAAGGTTGTCATACTCCAAATTGGTGTCTCCATTTTCCATGATCAGAGAAACTAATATATTATTATTTGGTTGAAGCTCTATATTGATCAACTTATTCTATGTTTGAGTTATTTTTTATTTTCTGTACCCTAGTTTTCCTTCAATGGATGTATAAGCTCTTTCCTTATGAATCATAGTAATGATTATTTTGTTTACCTTGTGTCTATAAATTAGAGTCTCTATTATAATGAGCAATGCTCCCTTCATTCTTACTCTGGACTGTGATAGGTTCACTGGAGATTTTTACAAATAATTTTTGTCTACTCACATATGACATTCATCATACAAAACTAGCACAAAACATGTGTTACAACTATTACTTTTTATTAGATCCATCTTCCTTACTTGTATTATGTTTTTAATATTGGTCTCATTCTATTTTTGTACTTGCTATTCATTATATTCATTTTCAACCAGGTTCACCTTTCACATGCCTTTTTTGGGGCATATGTTTATTTAATATATGTAAATTATTCAAACATCAATTGCAATTCTAGAAAAATGGCATATTTGTGCTTTTCTCTTAAGTCCACTCTTATGCTTGTTTTTCCTTTGTTGTGTTAACTTAATTCGTTGTTCATTGCTTGTTTACTTATTTTTTAATGCTTTTTCATTGTTTCATGCTCATTCCATTTCCATTACTTAAGAAACAAATAAGTGTAGGTTCATTTAAATACTATGATTCATATTGGAGGACTAGTGACTTGGAATTTTGGGGTTTTCCTTCAATTGCAACAAATCAAGTACGATTGTAACAAATGTGGCACTATTCTACAACCTTTGTTTCAAAATCCTATTTTGAAATGAAAGTAGGCTCTTGATTGTTGTTTGATTTTTCTCCTTTAAGACTAATGGTGGGATATCCCTTGTTTATTACTTTATCATCTACCACCCCATCATTTGTCACATTCTTGTTTCATGACCAAAACTTGTTTGTATCATTTGTTTTGTTCAAATAATTATTATTTTCTTTAAAGATTTTTACCAACCATTTTTCAATGAGGGATTTCACAATTGAGAGAATTTTCTCAATGAACTCCTTGATTGTGTTTAATCAATGAATTTGTAGATGAAACACCACATCTTTATTGATATTTTCCATTAAAAAATGTACTATTTGCTTCTCTAGTATATGACATGGATATTTTCTAGAAAGACTTCTCCATTTTTGTAAAAATGAAGCAAATATTTCTCCTTCCTTTTTCTTAGTTTTATATAAGTTGATTATTTTTATGTTATTTTCAAAGTTATAAGAGAAATATGCTATAAATTTATCCACCAATTCACTCTAGGTCCTTATGCATTTGACAACTCATAAATTATTGATTTAATTTAGAAGGAAACACATATTGAAATTAACTAAACAAGAATTAGCAACAACTGAGAGAAACAAGTGTGTGACCATGAAAGTAAAACAAAAATATACCCTGGAGAAACCTATTTAGGGATGAAAAGTTTAAGAATTGTGATAAAATTCTCACTTAAATATACTCCAATGGCAATAAATGTTCTATGCCTATTGAGCTTGACAAACTGAGAGATTTATAGTATTAGCTCCAATGACCCTTAAGAGCTCTCACAATTGACTACACTTAAATATACTCCAATGGAAATAAATTTTGTATGCCTATTGAGCTTGTTCAACTGACACATTTCTAGTATTAGCTTCAATGACCCTTAAAAATTCTCACAACTGATTTCCCTACTACTTGCCCTTGCAATAGTCACAATTTTAAAACTAAGAAACATGCTTAGAATGCTATCTAAGTTTCTTTACATGCCCTCTAAATGATATTATTCTGTGCACTAAACATGCAATGTATGTTTTCAAGTTATTAACAAAATCAACTATATGTTTACATAGTTTATTGTATTGGAGAATATGTAGGTACAAGACTGTGAGCAATGTGTCCAAGTATGGAGGTTCTTCCTGAGCATTTGGCCACAAAAGGATATGATGAACCTATAGAACATATGTCAACTTCAAAAATGAGGGATATGCAGTCAACAAATGAAACTCTTGAAAAGCTAATGTTGATGGCGAAATTAACACAACATGCAAGAAAGATGTAACCACCTTACTTCTCCTGAAAAAGACAAACAATTGTTAAATCAATCATCTTCCAAGGTCCTAGATGTTGGATCACAACATTGCTATTTCGTTGAGTGGTCAATGCAGCTATAATGTTCAAGGGGCCTACTGGTAAAAAAATACAAAATAACTTAACGTTGGGGGGTTTAAATAAATAGCAAAAGATCAACCAGGGATTTGAAATAATAAAATATGAACATAAATTTATTTAATTCAGACATGCAATTCTAACAATGAGCATCTTCCTAATTAACCAAACTGTAGAAAAATATAATTTATGAAATGACCCATACCATTGCATCCATTCACAGTGCAAATTTAGATTACACAACCATTCATCGTCACTTTTTTTTTAACTTTTCAATAATAAACATCACAAGATCATTACCAGAATTAACAAATCGACAAATACTAAGAAACATCATTCATAGATAATGCAATAAAATGGTTTCAATTTTGGAGTCTTTTATTGATTTTCATCAAATAAGAAACATTTATGCATAGAAATCATTGGCATACGAACAACCATCGTTGAGCTAAAACAAATTCTGAAAAACAAACTACTTCTATTAAAAAACTGTAAAGAGTGTCTGAGTGTATGTTGCATGAAAACTCTAAAAATAAACTTAAAAGCTCAAATTCTAATATTCAGGTAGCTAATCAGACTTCAATTAGCCAAACTTTACAATGAGGAGAGAATCCTATAATATAGACAAAAAAATAACATTAATCTCTCCCATCAAAAATCAAGATCCATAAATCTTGGGTCCAGATCCAACATTGTAGGGACGTCCAGTTAACAAGTCGAGTGTTTATCTCTATTGAAAACTATAAGTGCTAAAAAGGGACACCACGGGCTTCCTCCATCAAAAATCAACTACGGGTTCTGATTTTGTCCTTTGTTGGCCACTATGAGTTATCTCTAACTTATCAAAAAATGATATGATGTCGCCCATCTGCTCAAAAATTATCACAACAATGTTGTTGCTTAAAAAAAAGGTTGTTGATAATTATTTTATTTGTCACCCTCATGATGATATTCATCATAATTCTAAAAACTCTATTTTAACACATCATCATCAAGTCCATCGACCCAGTTAGCCTTGAACGTTGACTCTTCAAACCTTTTTTCACTGCAAAAATTGCTTCCCTCAACTGGCCAATGTTCATGATTTCCCACTTCATGTCACATCTAATATCTAGTAATATGTCCATTAGATTCAATTAAGCATTGTCTCCTTCCTCCATTAATTTATCAATTCTCTCCTCCCATGTATCTTTTATTTCCCCAAGGATTTGAGTCTTTGATCAGGAGGTAGAGTCATGTTCATGAGCTTTGCAACAACGTTTTCAAATATACCTACATTTTCCCATATCTCATGAATACCTTTAAGCATATCTATCCTTTGTTCAATGAGATTATGTGTTTTGAAAAAACATAAATTAATAGACTTAGAAATATATTTGAGACTGTCATCACCCAAATTCTACGATTTGATCAACTCTTCTTCAGAAATTTTCTCAATTACTTTGAGTTTTCCCAAATAATGTCTAAGCTTCTCCTCTTCTTCTCACCATTTCCTTATAGATTCTTCTATTATTTTAACCAAATCCAAAACTACACTATAATGTTTGAAACATTCATCTAAATGTTTATCTATGTCAAACTTGAAAACACTAAACCAATTATCAAACTAGGTAGCCTTTTTATTCATTTTAGTCAATTCTTCTTTTTCTTTCTTGCTCATTAAAATAGGAGCTTTTGAACTTACCGAGGGCTCTGATGTAGAAGTAGTTAAATCCATCTACAAATTCTTCACCTATCCCAACTAAGCTTTAAGTTCATCTTTTTCCTACTTATCTTTTATTAATCTGGACTTAGTGGTGGTGGCGACAATGTCAATCAAATTCATTTGTTGATTCTTGGTATGCTTCCCTAGATTGATAGTGCTTATTTGATCATCTCCAACTTGCAATTCCCTGTCATCTATATCAACAATCGAGGTGGAAACCTCAACTATTATATCCCCTTCATCTGTTAACTTTGTAGAGTGGATAGCACAGGGTTTCTTCTTAGGCTTTACCTTCTCAGTTTTCTTTATCATATCATCCCAAACTGTAGGTTGAGGATGAACTAGGGGGTGTTGAAGGCAAAGTGTAGAAGTAGTTACTACAATAGTCTACTAGAAAGAAGCCTTTTTTTGGTCCTCTTATTCTTTTCGTAACCTTTCTTGTTCCATCCTTTCATTTTGGACCTTGATTTCTTCTATTTTTCTTATCTCTTCTTCTCTCTCAGCAGCCTCTTCTTTGTCTCTTAGTCTCTGTAATTCCAATTCATTTGCCTTCAATTCCTCCATAGCAGCCTTTTCTCTTTCAATGTTCTTTATTTCCTCAACTACTTCTCTTTCTCTAGTCATTTCTTCATGCTTTCTTTTCTATTCTTCCTCAACAACTAACTCTTCTTGAGCCTATTTTTTAGCCACTTCATTTTCCTGGGCTAGCTCTTCCATCTTCTTTAACTGTTATTTTTCTTCCTGAGCTAATTGCTCAATAGCTAACCTCTGGGAACTTTCCAACAATTCATCCTACTTATTTTTAGTTAAAACCTCATTTAGGTCTACTTGTTCACTATACAGGCTTCCGGTTTCAAACTCAATTCCTTCTTCACTTGGGCCTTCATCCACCTTCCTTAAATACTCCTCTCATTCAAGGCTTTATCCTTCTTCTAATGGAGATCTTTCAAAGCCTACGAAGATGGGTGATTCTATTACATTAATTAATAGAGCCCTCTCCTTCTCAACAATTGTTGTTCTTGATGTTGATGGTGCAGTAATGGGGTCTCTCCAATAGTTTGTTCTCCTGGGTATACCACAGCCAAAGGTGTGGCACTAAAACTTGAAACAACTCCAAAAACTACTACCTCATAAGTTACTTTGGCCTTTTTCGAGGAATCATCAATTTTCTACAATGAAATATCTTCTTCTGCTAAGGCAGGTTCTTCTATGGCTGCTTCTATTGCTGCAACACTTTTCTTTAATCTTTTGTAATGTTGTTTATTTCTACGGAGGAAACAAGTTCACTATTGAAACCTCTTTTCTTGGAAGCTTGCACTCTTGGTTGCTTGAGGTGGAGGTTAATCCACTTCTTGCTTCTCTCCACAAATACTTGTGTCCTTGATTGAATCTTAGTTACCTCCTTTTCCACCCAATCAATGGGATCCAAGTCCTTTGTAGCTACTTGGTACATTTCATAACAAGGATCCAAAGTAATCCCATCATCAGTGATATTCTTTGGAATTTCTGCAATAACTTCAAAGTCCTTCATCTAGGAAATTGTTAACTTTTCATACCCCCTTTTCCTTTCCTTGAACTCATCTTGTAAATTATCCCAAAAATCTTCCAGCAGTGGCCTGTGAAGAGGAGATTATGAAGCATAAAGACCATACATCTTCTTTGGATCAAAGTGTTTCCTAGAAGTATGATGTTTGAAGTTTAAGGCCTGAAATTCTTCTATTGTTGTCTTGGCCACTATGGAAGAATTACAAGAATAAAATCCCAATTCCATGGAGAAAGAATTGAAAATATCTGTGTTGTGCAGAAAATATTGCATTTACTTCAGTTGCTTGATGAGTAAACTCCATCAAGATCCGCATGTCACTGCAACACCTTGGCAATTTAAATGGGTGATCCTCAAACCTGAACAATCTGATATAGGTAGACTTGGGGTATTGGATAAACCAATAACCCCAAGGTTCAATGAATTCCATTTCCTCTCCAGATAATTTGAAACCAACATCACCTATTAGTTGGTTAATAACCACATATGAAAATGCATCATTTAACCCCTTTAAAATGATGCTCTACTTCTTTAAGCTCTATTTGGTTGCAATATTCCCATACTTTCTTCCGATCTAGGCCACTATCCATAGACCCTTTTGTATTCAACCCTAGGAATTGAGCCATCCTTACAGCACAATAAATGACATATGAAGTCACATAAAATTTCCTAGTTTTTGATACCTTCAACAACTGATCATTGAATGTTATTTGAATAATTTGTGCTCAATCCAGATACTATTTTCCATCAAGAATAAGTTGAATAAAAGGAAACATCCAATATTCAAAGCTACTAGAATCCTTTTTCTCAAACACCTGTGACAACAATGTGATTATGTCACTCACCTCACATGTGGAAACATGCCTCTTAAACTTAGGGGGTGTCTTCTTCATTGACTTCTTTTGTGTTTTTAACCACCTCTTATTCATTAGTGCTTTATTTCACTCCTCATCTTATGTCTAGCGTGCAAGTGCTTCATCTTTAGACATGATTTTGGGGTTAGGATGAGGAGTTGGATCAAAGACTAGCCTAATCATTATAGGAGTTAAGTCAATAATTATATTTCCTTGTGCATCAATGTATTGTCTTTGAGTTGGGTTGTAATTCTGTGCAACAATTAGAATAAACTCAGGGCATTGTAAAAAGATGGGGAATGAGGCTAGATGTGCTAATCTAGAGTTAGCAATCATTTTAGCTCTTGGGGTAGCCTCTAGTGAGAAAGTGTCATTCCAAAATGGATCTAAATCCAAGTTTCCAACCAATGTATCTATGATATTCATTACTTCAGAGCAAAACTTAGACACACTAGATTTCCTTGAAACTTGTGTTTCATTGTGAGTGAGATCTCTTCTAGCTTTAATCTTTTAGGCTTCTTCCCTTTTGATGTTCCTTTTGGGGGGCACTTCTTCCTTTGAAGATGAAATTTGTTAGCTATCCTACAACACTAATAATTATCAGAAAAAGAAAATATATGTGAATAATAATCATAAGAATTCATATCATATCATCATTCATTCAAGATAAACCTCCATTTAATCAAGTTAGTTCAACATCTTCAGGTCTCGGGTTCAGGATGGAACCAAGACCTTGACCATTCAATCACAACACTGAACTCTTTTGAAAGTCGGGATCAGGTCCTGACTTGGCACCTACACCTTGGAATAATGGTAGACATGATAACTTTTCGTGACCCAATCCCATAGTACATTCAGATATCAGGATAAGGTTTTGGCTTGATAATGGAGCTTGAAAGACTCACCTTGGCAAAGATCTTATCAAATTTTTTATCTCGGCAACCTATCGAGAGTTAGAATCAGGCCAAAATTTGGAACCATACCAAAATGAAAGCATATGTTGAAGTAACCCTCCATGTTCTAATCCCAACATGATATCGGGAATCGAGCTCAAGAAGTAATGCCAGATCGAGCTAGTTGAAAATGGAGATGATTAGGTAATGTTTTGAGTCTCGACCCCGATGTAATGTTAGGGATGAGGATCAGGTTCTTATCTTGTGCCTGACCTTATATTTGTGAACAAATGGATAGATCAACATCGAGTTCTAATCCCAATGAAGAATCAGGGGTCAAAATCAGGTCATTGACAAGTCAATATACTTGTCAAAATTTGAAAAGGTTTGGCGTTCGTCCAATGTCTGATCCTGACAATCTATCGGGGATCAAAATTGGGACATGGAGTAATACATGCATGAAAAACCTTTGAATACTTTATGGAAATGACTAGAAACTCAATTTCGATGTACCATCGAGAATTGGAATCAGACAAGTAAATGGAAAAACTTGAATAATGGTAAAATCTCAAGTGTATTTTCTATCCCTGATTGTGAAATACATGCGGGAATCAGGGTTTGGACAATAACAATGAACAAAGGAAAAAACATATGTAACAATATCTAGAAATCATGCCTTTGTTATCAAGTTATTTGTGGGACGAAGATTCTTGATTAAAAAAATGATCGACCTTCAAATTTAAACGAAATCAAATGCAGTTCAACACGGTGGTATGACCAAAACCCTAGAAAACTAGGGCACAATGGGAAATGAAATCTCATCGATGAAAACAAACCCAAAACACAAAAAAGTGGAAAAAAGAACCAAAAGCAACTGAAACGAGTGTACAATGGGAAATAAAAAGGAAGAAGATAAACAAGTGAAGAAGAACCAAAAAGAGAAGGAATACGAGAAAAAAGGGCAAAGAAAACCCGAAAAAATGGAGAACAAAAGAAAATTAAAAGCAAAACATCCCTACCTGCAAACACAATTAAGAATTCTATTAGCACAACAAAAAATTGAAGCACCTCCTTGAAACCCTAGCTCATAACACTACTCTCCCATTCTTCGTCAAATTGGCTCAAGGTAGAATGACTGAAAAATTGAAGAGTGGCGAAATAAAAGCCCTATTGGCACCTACAAATGGTGACATTTAATGCAAGCGGCCAGGCCTCGGGATCAAGGTCAGTGTCATTAATGTGGGGTCATGAGAAGGAAGACAAGCGAGGGTCAGGGTCAGGACTTGGAACAAGACCAAACCTTCAAAAGGTTCAAATTTTGATGGATGACCAGATGTTTGAAACCTAAAAAACAAAGAAGGAAAAATGATGCTCAAGGTCAGGACATGGGATGAAACTAGAACTTTGAAGAGTTCCAATGTCAAACATAGTCTGAAATCCAAAAGCCAAAAAACAAAGAGAAACTCAAAAATCAAGATCGGGCCAGAAACATGGACAAGAACATTTTAAGTTCTTGGTTTAGGTTTCGATCCAACACTCGATTCTAACATAGGCAAAACGTGCAAGGCAAGAAAATGGAGGTTAGGATCGGGTATTTTTCAAAGACTCGCACCTTAAAGGGTGTAAGGAAATGGCTTCGATCTGATACATGACCCTTAAACATGAATAAAAAGACAAGGCAAGGGATAGAAATTGAAATCGAAACACAGACAAAGACTTTTACTTTGCAAAGTAAAAGTGTTAGCGCCGACCCAATACCTGAACCCAAAAAACAAACAAAACAAGGACTTAGGAGAAAAGAAACAAATCCTAAGTCCTAAACAAGAACACCAAGGACAAAAGAAACAAAAAAGGGGACCTGTTTTGGTCAAAACAAAATAGGGTGTTTATGCAAGGCATAACAACTAGATGAAGGATATGGGCAATATGGGTGAGTAAGTCACTTTATATGTGCAAATTTTTCTTAACATATATATGGATCCTCTGAAGTTTATTCTATACTTCTGATTTTTATATTGTGAAAATTTTAAACAAATAACAATAGATGAGACAATCTGGGGTTGAGAAAACTAAGCCTTCTCTACTAGACGTGTTGAATTATAATGTAATTATACTATAATGTAGTTAAATTTAACATACATGTTCAATCATAAGCAACTTTAAGCTATATTTTTTGGTTGGATAAATAGTCAATAACTTTATTTGTCGACCCTTCATCTTCATTGGCCATGTTTTATATCTTTCCATTTGGATAATTGATTTTATGCATACTAATTTTTGTTTGATTGAATTAATGATTTTGGAATTTATTTTAAAGCATGTTGTTGGAAAAAGAACATGTAACTACAAGTCTACGCAAGTGATTTTTTCTTAGCTAATATGAGATCCTTTCTAATATACTTTTAAATATATTTAATATGAATTTGATACACATTTGATTCAAGTTTAACTAATGTTTTCTTCAATCATTATTTCAATAAAAATGTCTCGAAGGAAAGAAAACACTGTTTGTTTTTTCCAATTTAAATAACAAGGTCCGTAATTTAGAAAATTCATCTAAATTTCTTCGAAACAAATTATTATTCCAACTGTGTTCATTCTTTTTACTACTTGATTATGAGGTGTTATTTTTGATAGTGTTATGCCTTGCATAACCACCCCATCTTTTGCCTTGGTCAAAATGGGTCCCCCTTTGTGTTTTTTTTCTACTTAGTTGTTTTTGAAACAAAGTTTGGAGTCTACTTTTGCCAATACTTTGTTTTTCTTTGTTTTCTCTTTCAGAATCGGAACCTAAGTTGAATTGGGTTCTAAAGGTTCTTTTGAGGCTTGTTTTTGGTTCTATCCTGACGGTCTTTTCTTTGCCTTTGTTTTTGGTCTTCGGCGGAAGCGGAGCCGGAGTGGGAATTGGGATGGTTGTTATCAAAATTTTCAATATCAAATTCAATTCCAATCCCACCTCCGCTCCCTTTTAATGTTTGTTTTATCTCGGTTTTTTGTTTTATTTTATTAGGTTGGTCTTTTACTTAACTTTTTGTTTTTGTTTTTGTTTTGTTTTTAGTTGTCGGATGCGGAGTTGGAATGGGAATAAGGTTTGGAAATTTTATGAGTTTAAGATCCTGTTTCCATTTTAGTTTCGTCCTCGCCAATTTTTGTCGTTGACTTTTTGACTGAAGTTGCACTGCAGACTAGTGTTCGTTCTCTTACAGTTCCGACTCTGCCTTTACTGCGTTTTAATGCATTAATGGTGGTTGCCGATGTAGGTAGAAATTCGCATATTTTTCTTTATTAAGGGTTAAAGCCGATCATTATTGTTATTATCACAAGTTTGAGAGCACAAAAGAGCAATAGCAAAGTTCGTTTGAGCAAATTGATCGAGATAGAGAAGGGATATTGGGTGAAAATCGATTCAGAAATTTAGTGTGGCTTTGTTTGTGTTTGAGGTAGGTCTTTTATCTTTGTTGTTCATTGTTTATTTCCTTGTTGTGTTTTGCTTTGTATCTGCTCGCGTGTTCAATCATTGTGTTTTAAAGAAATTTTATGATCATTGATGTGATTGAATGAGTAGGTTCTTGTTTTGGCTTGTTTGTTTTGCTCTAAATCTTTGTTGTCTTGTTTTATCGTGTCATTTCTTTCTATTTTAGGGCATTATCGCTTTCACGTCTTAATCGTGATCGCATCATGTCATTTTCGATTTGTAGTAGATTAGATTAGATTAAAGGTTTTTATTATGGTGTGAATTAGATAGAGAATTTATAGTGAGATAGATTAGGGATTTTACAGTGAGTTAAGGTAGATTAGATTTATTGTTTAAATTAGGGTTTCGTTGTTTGGGAGAATGGCAGGGTTTTAAACCCGTGCCCTGGTTTTATTAAGTTTGTTAGATTAGGGTTTCGTCGGTCTTTGCAATTACTTTAAATAAGATTTAAATAAATGGGCCCTAAAATACAATTGTTCCCCATGGTCATATGAGGGTAGAGTTTTTAAGCTCCTTTGCCATTTTATGGCAACCTAGGTTTAATCATGAAGTTATGATGAAAATGAATAAATTTGATGATGTCATGATTAGCATAGGCGGAGGCGAGATTGGAATGGGTATGGACATAAGAGTTTTGTTTTTACCAAAGTTATCAATTCCATTTCTATCTTGTTTTCGATTCCAAGTTCTAAAAGGTTTTCTTGAAGTATGTGATAATTGGCAGAGTCGGGATCGGAATTGATCCTAAACTTAAGAATTTTGTTTGCGAAGGTTATCGATTCTGTTTTCATCACGTGTCCGGCTCTGCGTATAGTGGGAAGTCTTTTGTCGAAATAACAATGACCAAATCAGAGGTGGAGGTGGAATGGAAATAGAATATGAAAAGTAAAATTCAAAGAAAACTAAACCCAATTTTTGTTCCGACCCCAGTTCTGATAATCTCCCCGACTCCGACTTCGAGCCCGTTTGTTATTAGGTGAAGTTCCTATATTGGTTTTTGCTCTGAGTCCGCCAGTTTTGTAAAAACGCTTGTTTTGAGCTTCTATTTGGTTCCGACTCTGATGTATATGTAACAGGTATGTTTTTAAAACATGTTTTATGATGATTTATTTGAAGGTCTAATTAGAGGTTTGCTTGCAAGAGATTTGAGAGATGTCAGGAACATCAGGAGAGGCTAGTCAAAGGAATCAACCGGCTGGAACATCAAAGACAACACTGAAAATCAAGAAGGTGAAACCAGAACAACTACCTTATACATTAAGGTATGATCATAGGAATTCGGTGGTGAAGGCGAGCAAGGTGGAATAAGACTAGTCAGATATCACAGATACTAATCTGGGCCAGTATAGCTTTGAAGAATTACATGAAGAGACCTTTGCAAAAATGGAAAACTTGATAGGGAGAACTCAAAGGATTTTTGACTCCGATCTTGCACATATCACTATGTTTCCTTTATTAGTTCAGTGTCCAGAGTTGATATGTACAGTGGCCAATACTTATAATCGAGCTACAAGATTATGCATGGATTCACAGAATAATGTGATTATAGATCTTACTCTATAGATGTTCCAAAGCATATTTAATGTTCCTGATCCCAAGAATTTGGTGCAGCTAACTGAGGCTGAGGCATTGGAGAAATATAGTAAGCACAAAGACTCCAATAAGTCTCATTTAAACAAAAGATGGTTAAGCATCGAGAAGAAGTCTTTAAGCAAGATGGTAGACCAGCCAAAGAGGGCAGACTTCAAGAAGGAGATATCTAATTTGATATTGATGTTGTCCAGAGTGTTTGGGAAGAGGGATGCCTTCCATTTCAAGGAATGGATGTTCCATTTTATTCAAGTGATCTTTCAGGGTGATTATCAATTTGATTGGTCAATGATTGTTTTTGATGCCATACATGATCAGCTCACAAGGGTTAGATAGACCAAATCTTTCTTCATGACTTCATATGTGGTCTATGCTGCAGCAAGAATGGGGATTTTCCCAGGATTAAACAGAGTAGGTATCATGGGAATCTTGGATGGACAAATGAAGGTATGGGAACACTACGATCAATTATCTCTTCAGGTTGCTGAGACTCACTTCAGAAGAGTCAATGATGCATTTTTATATGTGGTTATCAACCAGTTGAGTGGAGATGCAGGATACAGGTTAAGCCAAAAAGTTATGGCATTCATTTCTGAATGGGGAAGTTGGTACATCCAATACCCCAAATTTACATACTTTAGATTGTTTGGTTTTGAGGGTCATCCCCATTTACTTCCAAGATGCTGTAGCAATAGAATAGTGCTTATGAAATTTTTATATCAAGCCATTGGAGCTAATGTTAGATTTGGGATGAAGCACAAGACAGGATGCCATCAATTTCCCATGAAGTTGGGGGAATATGGCTATCAACACTTGAAGGAAACAAAGGTGGTTTGTAATGAGTTGATACAATTGAAATTGGGATTGTATACAGCTCGTAAGTATTTTGATCCAAAGAAGAAGATGTATGCTTTATTACCTTCAGTGTTTACTAGATATTTTAATTTGTTAGAGGATTTTTGGTGTGATAGGTAGGATGAATATGACTTAAGGAAGAAGAATTATGAGAGATTACTAGTCTCACTTATGGTAGAGTTGGGTATTAAAGATAATATTCCTAACACTTTGGTGGATGATGGAATTGTATTAGATCCCTCGTATGAAGCTTTGAAGATTGGCACCAAACACTTAGATCCAATAGACTGGAATGAGGAAGAAACGATTGATATTAAGAAACTGGGAAGGCCAGTCTTGGATAGAAGTGTGCAATGGTTGATGATGAGAACTCAAGCTCCTCAGGGACCAATCCTCAAGAAAGGTAAAGGGTATAAGAGGATTAAAAGAAAGGCACCTTCCAAGGAACCATTAGAATTCTTTCCTCCTGATGTTGAAGAAACAAAGTTGGAGGTAGTCAATGAAGAAGAAGAGACACCTGAGGGAGATGTTCCAATTGAATCTACTATTTCTACACCTGCATTGGGTGAGTCATCTCCACAAGCCCCACTCACAAGAAAGAAAAGTAAAGAAGTTCAAGGAGTACTTTATGCCATGGCTGAAGCTACTAAAGGGAAAGAAGTGGAGGAAGAACTGGTAGAAATTGAGATAGACTCGGATGAAACTCTGTCAGAGAAGGACTTGTAAGAAAACGTGCCTCTAGATCATACTATTCAGTAGGTTCTTACACAGGAAGAACAATGGAAACAATTTGAAGATGCTACTAGAGAATCTAATGCAAGGGCTGTTGCAGAGAAACAAAAGGAAATGGAGGCAAAGTTACAAGCTGATGCCATACTTCAACAGCAGCAATCAAAGGTAAAAGAAGTTGAAACAAAGACAACAACTGATACAATGGAGGAGTAAATGAGGCTACAAGAGCATGAGATCAAGGTCAAGGTAGAAAATGACAAGCTAGAATTGATACAGAAGATCCATGATCTTGAGGAGGAGAAAGCAAGAAACCAAAGGGAAAAGGAAGCCCTGGTTGCTAGATTGAAGCTTGCAGAGGAGGCTCGACAGAAAGAACAAGAAGCTGAAGCTCTAAGGAAAGAAAAAGAGGCTAAAGAGCTAGTAAAGAAACAGCAAGCTGGGGAAGAAAGGGAAAAGGCAAAGAAACTCATAGCCATGGAAATGGAAAGGATAGAAAAGGAAGAAACTAAAGGGATAAGAAAAGAAAAGGAGGCCGAAGAGCTAGTTAGGAAGCAAAAAGAAGAAGAGGTTGAAGCTGCAAAACTTAAAGCTTTAGAGGCAGAACGGTTGGAAAGAGAGGCCTTAGAGAAATAAAAGTTAGAGAAGGATCAGATGGAATGAAGAGATAGAGAAGAGGCTGAGAAGTTCGTGCAGATGCATGTGCTATAGGAGCAACAAGAAAAAGAAAAGGTTGATTCTCAACCTGAGGTAAATGTTTAGCCATCCTCTACAGTTGTCGCTTCCTCTTCCATGATGATGACTACTCCTAGTGCTCCTACATGGTTGAAATTAGATTTGCAAAAGAGAGCTAGAACACCTCCTCAACCTCTTAATTGGGAGGACATGATGAAGGAGATTGAACAAGAAAGGCCTAAGAAGAGGGCTAAAGTTTTGCATTCTACCAGACTCACAGATAAAGGGGAGATAGTTGCTGAATGTGCCATGCCTATGATTGAAAAGGAGGTAAGGGATATGCAGCTCACAGACTATCAATTGAGAATGGTTAACTTGGGAGGACCCTCTAGAAATCAACAAATGAATCTGATTGATGTGGTGGCTTCAACGACAAAATCAAGGATGATCAAGGACAAACAAAAGAAAGATGAGCTTAAGGCTCAATTGGATCAGTTACATTCATTCTTGAAGAGTGTCTCCTCTCCAAGGTCACAATAGGTTGCAGCAATTGAGACTCCTATTTTGCTAAGCAAAAAGGAGGTTGATGATTTGGTGCAAGTTAGAGGTAAGACGGAGATGGTTGACAAATGGATAGACAAATTGAACCGCGAGGTAGGAGAGGTTTTAACAAAAGGATTTGAAACCTACAAGGAGGCAGAAGGAGTAATAAAAGAGATGCATCAATACATTGAGGCATCCGAAAAATTAGAAGAAGAGTATAAGGAGTATATTGAAAAGTTAAAGAAGATAAATACATTGCCTCTAACTACTCTTTTGGAAGAATCTATACTCGAAGAGGATAACAAAGATTTTGTAGAAAAGACTTCTCGCATCCTTAAGTTTAGGACTGGCTTTTTGAGCAAGCATAAGGATGAGATTTAGGATGTAGTTAATAATTTAACTGAATAGTTGGAAGAGTTGGAAGTGGTTATGGGCATAATTGTAGATGTAAATGTAATGACCAAAGATGGCATGCCATTGAGTCAGGTTAGAGAGAAATGGAATGAAAAATTCCAAGGACTCATGCAGGAGAAAGATGATGGAGGAGACTTAGTGATAGATCAGCTTGTAGAAGTCAAAGAAGAAATAAAAGCTGCAGGGAGAGAGTTGATCAAGGTAAAAATTATGAAAGAGTTTGCTGCAGTTGAGTTGGATCGCATCAAATTTGAAGATGACTGGATTGATGGGCCAGATATGGATATGCTACAACAAGTCTTCACCAATTATGATGAGTTCATAGCGGATCCAACTTCACATGCATAAAATCTTGCATGCATGATGTTCTTCTTCCTTGCATGTCAGCTGAATGATGATCTTCTTCCTTGCATGTTGCATGCATGCAGCACTGACAGTCTTAAAGGCGCATAACTTCTTTTCTTCTATTTTCTATCTTCTATTGTTAGATTAAATTGAATGCTAATGTAAGAACTCAAGATCAAAGTTGATCTGAGTTTCCAAGAAAGTTGATTGTTCCTAAAAAGGTGGAAAGCCTAAGATAGAAGTGAAGTTCGAACTTCTTTTGTATATCTATAAATACCAGATGGGTATCACATTGTAAGGGTCGGCTAATTGAGAATTGAATTGGCTTACCTAGTGCTAGGAGATAGAATTTTATAGAGCTTTTTGTAGAGATACATTGTACCAGATCTTGTTTACAGTTAATAGAATTGCAGGTTTACAAAATATGGAGTTTGCATTGAATTGTGTTGTTTGATAAGGTTAATGAGTTATAATCCACTTGAATGCCAGTGATTGTGCTGAAGCATGATAGTTTATTATGTGATGAAATTCATTAGAAGAAACCAAGTTTAAAGATTATCTTGTTAAATAATCATTGAATTAGAGTTATTAAAGTCTGTTGATCTATAGTTTTGGTGATGAATGAATGTGTGTTGTTTTGAAATCTTTGAAAGACTTGTGATATGCGAATAATGGAATTGAATTAAGCACCTAAGATGTATACGATGGTACAGTTATACTGTGGGTTGTGTCATGCTATGGTTTTTTTGATCGGTTGAGAAAACATTCATTGTTAGAGGTATATGTCTGGATATTAGATAAATTTAATTCATACTTGCTGATTTACCCCTTTGATCTATCTTTTTCTTTTATTTAAAACCCATTGATTTATAGGAACTATTTTGATAAAGAGAGTCATAGCTTGAATCCTTTGTTACCAACACAGGCCCCTTGAATATTACAGTTGCATGAAACCAATTGAGTGACATCAAACAGTTGAGAACCAACTACCAGGACCTTGGGAGTTAGGCCACTATAGGTTGTCTTTCTCTTTCAGGAGAGATAGAGTAGAAATATTCTGTTTTAATGTTGTTTGTGTCATTTTAACCATCAACAGATAGATTGCAACACATTTTCTATTATAGGGCATCCAAAGATGCATCTTCTAACAACAGATTGGAGTGTAACCCTACAAATTTATCTAGAACCATTAGCACAATTTTTTTCATAAGTTGGGTTGTTTTGAGTTTTATTTTGATTATACTTTGGGCGAAGGTTAATTGGTATGTTTAGCTTTCAAGCTAACTACTTATCTTGGTTAGGCTCAAAAAATTCACAACAATAAAATTTGAATAGTATAATATATAGTAAAAAAAAAACAATCCTCTTTGGGCTTCCACAAAAGGTTTTCATACTCCAAATTGGTGTCTCCATTGGCCGTGATCAGAAAAAACTAATATATTATTATTTGGCTTAAGCTCTATATTGACCAACTTACTTTGTGTCTGAGTTATTTTTTATTTTATGTACCTTGGTTTTCCTTCAATGGTTGTATAAGCTCTTTCCTTATGAATCATAGTAATGATTTCTTTTTTACCTTGTTTCTATAGATTAGAATCTCTATTCTAATGATAAATCATCCCTTCATTCTTACTTTGGGTTATGACATGTATCAATTGTGATAGGTTCACTGAAGCTTTTTACCAATAAATTTGTCCAGTCACATATGGCATTCATCATACAAAACGAGCACAAAACATATGTTACAACTATTACTTTTTATTGGATCCATCTTCCTTACCTCTATTCTATTTTTAGAATTGGTCTCATCTTGTATCTGTACTTTCTCTTAATTATATTCACTTTCAACTAGGTTCACCTTTCACATGCCTTTTTTGGGGAACATGTTTGTTTAATAGATGTAAATTATTCAAAAATCAATTGCAATTTTGGAAAAATGGCATATTTGTGCTCTTCTCCTAAGTCCACTCTTATGGCTTCTTTTCCTTTTTTTGTTTTAACTTAATTCTTTGTTTAATTCTTGTTTACTTCTTTGTTTAATACTTGTTCATTGTTTCACACTCATTCAATTTCCATCACTTAAAAAACCAAATAAGTGCAAGTTCATTTAAATACTATGATTCATATTGGAGGGATAGTGACTTGGAAGTCTGGGGTTTTCCTTCAATTTCAAAAAATCAAGTATGATTGTAACAAATGTGGCATTGTTCTAAACCTTTCTTTCAAAAATCCTATTCTAAAGTGAAAGTAGACTCTTTGTCTTGTGATTAATCTGCAACTCATCAAATGGAATTGGGTTAGTGGAACTCTATGTATGTAAAGGTATTATACTAATTAATCCTTCACCTAGCCATACTGTAGCAACATAAACACCAAATTGACATTATCACAAATATCATATTCAAGGGGGTTAATTTCTTTGTGACAATTCACAGTTTCTCAAAACTACCTTGCCAAAACTAGGCATGAACTACACTATACTACAACTCTTGTTAATAAAAGAGAATCAAATTAAATGTATGAGATATAAATAGATAAAAATAAATAAAACTATATCAATCAAAAAATCAAGAAGAAATTTTTTCATTTCCTTAAATAAATTAAAACAAGATTCAAAAAGAAAACAATGGGGGATAATTGGTTTTTAGTTAATCCAAGGTAGGTGAAAATTAAAGTCTTTAAATTAAACTTATGAAATAAATGGAATTAAAAAATGAATTTTCTTGAATATATAATTTCATTAGAGTTTTGCATAGTTTTTTTTGTTTGATAAATCGCTGCTAAGGGGAAGCATCCTGAAATCAACCACAACCCTGCGACCCGATGGTGTCAAAACCAACTTTAAGCTTTCGCTCCACCACTCTCGATGGTGTCAAAACTGAATTTAATCTTTCAATTCATCGGTGTAAGTCATGGGATTCGAACCTTAGACTTCCCAACTACAGTCCTTGCAACTTAATCGTTGCACTGCGGGGTCAACCCCCTAGAGCTTTGCATAGTTAATAATATATTGTTTAGTTCAATTTTCTTGGATAACATAATTAAACTTACCTTTCACCAATTTTTTAATTTATAAATGATTATGATACATTATATACATAATTAAAATTTGATATTAATAATTATTAAATTTAGAATGGGTATAATATTTAATGTAAAATTCTCTCAGTACTTATGCAAATTTATTTGGACCCTTAATAACTATTACGAAGATTATTTATACTTGATTTAATGGTGGTAAGGTTGTAAAAACAATTTAATTGGACTAGATTTGATCTTGTATATTTGGAACAAGTAACTAGTCTTAATTCCATGTAAAGAATTAGAGAACTTCCTAAACTTCATAGAGTAAGGGAACCCATTGATCAAGAACAATAGTGTAACCAAGTGGAAGTTTTGTGTTATTGTAGAAACTATGTCAGTAGAATATATGAATTAAAATATAGAAAGAATTTATAGCTAAATCTAGACTACTATTTAAAACAATAAGTAAATGTTTAACTTAGAATTTTAATTATGACAATCTATCTTTTAAGGTTCTGATATAATCAATTAATTTGTATGGTATTGATAGTGATAGTGAAGTAAAGAAATTTTTTGTCATTTACTTTTAATTTTTATTCCAAGCATAATTATTTTGTGAGGATATATATTTAAATATATAAAAAGTCATTTCCAACTCATAATAGTCTAAACATTGATTTAAAATAGTTGTTATACTAAGGAAAACAAAGTAGAGATTGGTATTTTGTAGTGGTTCATTATCAAATTAACTTTGAAGGGTGACCATTCGTTATATTCTAGGATACCTAGTAAAAAAAGTTATAATCTCATATTGGAAAAACTTAGAGAAAACTTTAAACTAGAATAGCTTAAGTGATGTGATGGCATTGTAAACTTGATGCCATCATCTATCAATTAATTATAGAACTTGAATGACATTAGTAAGTTTGAAAAAAAAATAGTTGTGTTTGGTTTGGATTGAGTTAAATTTGGGACAATACATTTGGTATCAGAGTGAGGCTCCAACACTAGGAGCCTATGGGCCATTTTTTAAAGTATCTAAATTTAATCCTTCTTCTTATTTTGTAGAAGGCTCGTACCAGTATACCAACTAGGAGAGTGCACCCCTAGACTAGCGCTTTAGGTGGAGCATGTTCTGGGTCCCATCAGTCTAAGAGGAGCCAACCCAAATATGAGTTAGGTCCTCAAATCCTTCAAGCTCTTCAAAATTTGGTTGGGGTGATAGAAGAAAGGTTTCCCCTAGTTTAGTAGGAGCAACAGTTGTCCCATGAGGAAAGGGATCAAGGATCGGCTTGTCATTAACGAAATTGAAGTACTCTCAATATTTTGGAGGTTTGGGTAGAGGAAATGGAAGTTTCAGTGCATGTATACCCATCCTGACATGAGAAACCCCACCCTAAGGAAGATTTTAGACCAAGAGGATATCAAGATGTTGGTGATCAAATTAGAGAGCTCTTGCGGCTCAAACCCCCCACCTTTTCAAAATCCACTAATGGAGTTGAGGAAGAAGCTTGGTTACTTAGCTTAAAGAGGTGCTTTGGATTGTGTACTTATGAGAGAAATCTCAAGGTACATTTTTCTATTCATCAACTAAGGGTAAATTCCTATACTTGGTGGAGGAAAGAAGAACAAAAATACCATCTTGTTTTGGACACTTTGAATTGAGAAATTTTCTTGGAGAATTTCAAAGAATGCTATATATAAGAACATTACAAGAAAAAGAGGATTGATGAATTTCATGATCTTCAATAAAGGGGGCTTATAGTTAATCATAATGACAAGAATTTCTTGGAATTGATTCAATATTTTGATTATATTCAAGATGAAAAGCTAATTGTTAACCATTTTTTCAAAGGTTTAAATCCAAGTATCTTAGGGCCAATAAGGATAGAAAATCTAGAAAACTTAAGAGTTGCAGTAGAGAAATGCTTAATAGTAGAAGAAGTCCATGGAAAAACACAAGAGACACATGAATGGTATAGAAATTGTAATTAGGGCCAATCAAAGCAAGGTTTTTGAAGGCCACCATTGCCTCAAAAATGAGGAAATAGACCAAATACAATTACTCAAAGGCCTCAACAAAAACAACATGGTCTAAGGAATAGGACAAATCAGGGCCATCAAGGGGGTTAGTATAGGCCATGAAAAATAATCAAGGTCCTCAGAGGGATCACCAATCATAGAATCAAGGTGTAGGTCCTTCCATCACTCACTAAAATCAACAATATTTCAGAGGTGGTCAAATTAGTTCAAAAAGACTAGGTACTCCACAATCTAGTAGATCCCCTTTAGTGCAAGTTCAAACTAGGGGGCCATGTTATATTTGTGGTGGGTCAAGTTATTTGGCTCAGGATTATTCATAAGGGTTTGGATTTGGAAAATAATAGGCACATCAAAATCGACCATTGGTGATGTGGGTAAGTCCCACAAGGTTTTTGCTGTATTTGATAATCTTCAAGATCATCAGGCCACTATAATTAGAGTAGTAGGTATGGTAGATGGTATATATGCAAATGTTTTGATTGATTCAAGAGCCACATATTCTTTCATTTCTCCTTCCTTGGTAAAATGAACTAGGCTAGTGGAAACTAGGCAGGAGGATAAATGGGAAGTGGAGTTAGCTTCAAGGGATAAGGTGTTCATCCATATTTTGGTTAGGGGATGTCAATTAGGTGTTCGTTCCTTTTCTAAAATAGTTGATCTTAGAGTTACCCACTTGGGATCTTATGATTTTGTATTGGTCATGGATTGGCTCAATAATCAATAAGTAAAAATTTATTATAGAAATAAAAGGGTTGATTTTTTGGATGATTTGGGCAAGCCAGTTGAGATTGTGGTAATTCAACAACCCATTTCACTCATAATGATCTTTCTATGCAACTTAAATGTTGTATGATAAAAAAAATTCAAATGTTCGTTATCACAATTAGTGAAAAGTCAAAACATCTAAAGGTATGAAAGAAATATCCTTGGATAATCATCATGTCCTTAAGGATTATTTTGATGTGTTTCAATCTGAGTTGCTAGGTTTTCCTCCTAGATGTGAAGTAGATTTCCATTTTGATCTAGTTTTTGGGTTCTCAACCAATGTCAAAGACTCCTTATAGGATGAATACTCAAGAAATCAATGAACTTAAGGTACAGTTGGAAGAGTTATTGGAAAAGGGTCACATTCATCCCAGTGTATCACCATGGGGTGCTCCGGTAATTTTTATGAAAAAGGATGGTTTCCTTAGATTATGCATTGATTATAGATAGTTGAACAAGTTAACAATCGAGAATTCATACCCTCTACCAAGGATTGATGACTTGTTTGAAAAAATCAAGGGAGATAGGGTATTATCAAAGATTGATATCAACTCAGGGTATCATCAAATACAAATTGTTGAAGCAAATATTCATAAAACTATATTCAAAACTCATTATGGTCATTATGAGTTCACAATTGTTTCCTTTGGTTTAACAAATGCCCCAATAGTATTTATGAGTTTTATGAATGACATGTTCTAAAACTTCTTGGATCATTTTGTGTTAATCTTTTTGGATGATTTATTGATTTATTCACAAAATGAAGACGAACATGAAGATCAAGTTTTGGAGTGTTTGCAGAAGCATCAATTCTATGCTAATCTAGCTAAGTGTTCCTTTTTCCAAACAAAAATTTAATATTTGGGACACATTATTTTGAGTGATAATATATCAATTGATCCATCTAATATTAGGGCTATAGTTTAATGGCTAGCCCCCACCAATGTCTCAGGGGTATGAAGTTCTATGGGTCTAGCAGGTTATTAATGTCACTTTATGAAAGGGTTTTCTAGATTTTCTCACCCTATCACATCTCTCCAATGGAAAGGGAAGAAGTTCATTTGGATAGAGCAGTGTGAAAAGGCATTCCAAATTCTTCAGGAGTGTATCATAAGTGCTCCCACCCTAGTTGTTCCTAATCTAAATTTAGAGTTTATGATATGTACAAATGCTTCTCTAGATGGGATAGGAGTAGTACTTGTGCAAGAAGGTAAAGAAATAACTTATGAATCTTGGAAGATTAAAAACCATGAGATATTGATTACCCAACTCATGAATTAGATCTCACAATAGTGGTTCATGCACTCACTCAATGGTGGCATTTTCTCTTGGAGGACTATTTTGAGTTGCATTTTGACCATCCAGTCTCCAATATATATTCACACAGTCGAACTTGAGTGAATGAAAAGTGAGATGGATTGCGTGTATGAGCTAGTATTATTTTGATATTCATTACATTTGAGGAAAGGAAAATATTATCGTTGATGCTCTAAGAAGGTGTAGGAATGAGTTGATGTTTTTATCTTTGCATTCAAATTTGAAGACTTAGATTTTGTATTTTTTGCTTCAAGATGAATGATATTAAGAAGTTCAACAAAAGCTAGGTTCTTAGTATGCATTGAAAGAGAAATATTCAGATTATTCAATCAAGAAAGATGGTTTTTTCATCATCACTTGGGGTGTATTATGTACCTTCAATGGGTGATCTTCAAAGTATTATTCTAGTTGAGGATCATAGTTCATTTTATCTAGCCCATCCTGATATTAAGAAAATGCATGTTGACCTTAGACAACTTTACCATTGGTCCAGTATGTGTCAAGATATTGTAAAATATGTAACCAGGTGTTTCGAATGTCAAAAGTGTCAAGGTTGAACATCAACATCCAGAAGGGTTGTTGCACCCTAATGAGATCCCCAAGTGGAAGTGGGATGTAATTTCTATGAACTTCATTGTTGGGTTTCCCTTGTTGTTTAGGTGACATGATGACATTATGGTGACTATCGACAAACTGATCAAGGTTGATTATTTTTCACCAGTAAGGACTACTTATGCAACACCAATAGTGGCACAAGTATTCCTGAATGATATAGTGAGGCTTCATGGTGTTCCACAAAAAACTATTTTAGATAGAGATCCTATGTTTATGCTAGCTTTTTGGACATCTCTTCAATGGTATTTAGGAACACAACTTAACTTCAAGTACTGCCTATCACCCAAAGACAGATGGTCAAACTAAGAGGGTCAATCAGGTACAAGAAGATATGTTAAAAATGTATGTTATGGATCACCAGTCCAAATGGGAAGAATATTTATACTTGGTTGAGTTTTTTTATAATAACAAATACCACAATTCCTTGGGGATACCACCTTATAAGCCCTATATGGTACGCCTTGTCAAACTCCTCTGATTTGGGACCACATTGAGGATCGAGTTGAGATTGGTCCTGAGTTGGTTCAAGAAATGGAATAGAAGGTGGTGTTAATCAAGTAGTGTTTGTAGGAGGTGTAAGATAGACAAAAAAATATGCAAATATTAAGAGGTTGGATCGGATTTTTTCTATTGGTGATAAGGTCTTTTTGAGGGTGCAATCACATAAGAGCCTGATCCACTACAAAAAAAATTGAAGTTAGCCCCTCATTTTGTTGAACCATTTGAGGTGTTGGAGAGGGTCCTGTTGGTGTTTTATTTTTCCAGATAGGCTTTGAAACTCTCTAAGAGGTAGCCAACCTCTATATTCAAGAACCACAAAGGCTAGTGGCCAACTGACAGGAAATGGAATTGACACACATTTCCCCTACACTTCAGGCTCTGTATGACCTAGGGGGTAACCTTTTAGCAACATCTAAACATCTAGACACACAAGTAACAAGATATTGCTTAACAGAAAATGCTCTCACATAAATATGTTGAGAAGCCTAAAATATCACTCAACATTGGCAAGATATTGAATAAATTTCATCAACCAGCATGGAGAACATGACAAACACAACTCAACAAAATAGATTTGAAATGGTTTTTGATTCAAAGAGTTGGGACCAAACTGAAAACAACAGAAACATGATAATGAACCAGTGCCATAAAAATGGGCTATGGAGTCATATAACTAGCATCATCTTTCAGTGTTGAACATGCTCTAAAGGTCTTGCAAATGTTGTCACATTATGACAACTAGGCCACTGAAGATTTCTCTAATAACTCTTCTTATAAATCCACCTAAAACATAATACTCCTGTCACATTTGTTAAAGCAATTATATTATCCATGAACAATAGGCAATAATAAATGCAACTTGTACTTTATTAAAGCAATTACATCATTCATAGAATCGAAGGCAACAAAATATGTAACTCAAATGCAACAAATGTGCATGAAAAGACTCAGACAATTTTATTATTGAATCCAAAATAGCATTATAGTTCAGCCATGGAGATAATTATCAGCTAAAATAAACATAAAAAAATAATTCAGAACGCACACTTTTAGATTGAATGACTAACAGTCATATTTCCCCTAGCTTTACAGTCTACCCATAGCTTATGCCTGACTTGCAGAGCTTTCATAAATTTTTGGAACCCTAAATAATGAGAAGAGAAGAGAAGATAAAGAGAAACAAAGAAAACAAGAACAACCCTAAAATTGATATGCTAAAGAAAATTGGCAACTCCATCCATCATTAAAAAACCAAGATGCAAAGCATCTCTCCTCTCTCTTTCCTATAACAAACTTTACCTCTCAAAGCTACCCATGTGGAGAATCTCCATTGTAATAAACATATGATCCATGACAAAAGTTGTAGTGGATATCTCAAGAAGATTGTCTTAGATGCATTGAGTGGGCATAGACAACTAATTTCTTTTATACAATAACATTGAAGGCTTGCTTTTAATCTTCCTCTTCATTGATCATATTCACAATCTCATAACTCCGTATGGCATATTGGGTCCCCATGTGGGCCGACTAAAAAAAAAATTTGTTTTCAAACAACTTTTACACTCAAACGATCTGACACTTCTTTTTGAATACTTCAAAAGTGAAAACATGAACTAGGTTTTCATTAAAACCTACTTTCAGGCATATTTGGAGAATGAGCAAAACTAGCTTAGTTGGTTCTGGAATTGGCTTGGGAAACTGGTCAAACGACCTCCCAGAGTCAAGAAAACTTGTAGACACGTAATCATTTGACCCGAGAATGCATTGCAACAAACGACTTGGTAAAACATGTCACGAGGTGAAAGATATTAATCCGCAAAGTTTCCCAATCAAAATTTTCTGAAACTGCACCTGTTCTGAACCAATTAAAACTCACCCAATTGCCATTTTGCAAAAATACAAAACCAACTCTTGGCAAGCTTCCACCGGACACGGTAGATCATTTAGGTACCTTGAGCACGTGTGCAAAAGGAATTTTCTTGAACCATCACTGATCAAAAGATATTAGGTGTCAGAGTTGACCACCCAGAAAGGTTTCTAGAAATGCAAGTGCAAAATAGGAGAAATTGCATTTGGTTTTGATCTATTAAAAATAGCAAATCAGATCACGAGGCTATGAAATCTTACATACGATCTTATTTAGGTATGTATAATACAAAACAACATTCATTTTCTCATGACAGTCAACTAGCTGCAAAATGCAAGCTCAAACAGGATGCAACTTTGCAAAATTGAACGTTTGCAAATAGCAAAAAAGTGTCAAAACCCTTCAGCTTCAATTTTCAAAACTCTGACAAAACTCATCGTGGGAAGCTGAAACCTGACAGGAATATTCACATATGTCAATTAAATATTTCTGCAAATGGGTTTTGCACAAAAAGCAACAAGGTTCAAATTTTGACCCTCAAAAGTGGGTCACTCGGACTGATTCATCAAGTGCACTTCTGAAAGTGCAAAAGCAAATTTTTTGAAATGGGCACTTCAAATTTTGCAAATTTTATAGTGCCATCAGTGGCTCCGACTGGGGATGTATGCCCCTTGTGGGCATAGAAAGATTCTAGATCTCTAGGGAGTAGACCAAAAGCTAAGTCTGTCAAGTGCCCTCAAACTGCTCCTTTATTCAACCTTCTTTTCAACTTCATCTGGTGACCCCAGGCTACCAAAAGAAAAATGGGAATCAAAATTTACCTTTGTCAAACACAATTCTGCAAAAAGAGTTGATATCCCTCAACTGATGCTTTCCCCTACCACACCATAACAATATGAGTGACAATATTTTTGTAAATAACAATACCAAACTACCCTTGTGCAAATGAAAACTTGTTCCCTGTCCAACTTTTTCATCAAGAGGCAACCAAATCAGATAGCCACATCACTATCCATCATTTCATTTTATGATTTTATATCAAGCAACAACACCTGAACCTGGTGATCAAGATCACATGAAAATATGGTCTTATCACATTCATTAAACCCTTTAGAATGATCATGTTCAGAGGAGACATCATGGCTGAAAAGCAACATGTAATCATCTTGTGTGTTGAGTAAAAATTGCTCATACATTTGTATCTCCTCCAAATGAAAAACATCACAAGTCGGATTGTCATCATCCAAACACCATAGCCCAAACACAATATCATGTGTTTCAAGATTCTAAAGATCAGGTTTATCAACACTAAAAGTACTTTCATCTTCATTCAACTCATGACACTCATCAAAAAACATCAATCTCGAATGCATGAGCAGTGTTCTCTATCTCAGGCTCACAGATGATGCCAATTTCATTCTTCAAACCATCATGCAATTCCATATGGAAAGTCTCAACTAAAGATTCAGATAACTCAGAATGTAATCTTGAACTAAGAGTCTCACATTGACTCTTCATAACATATTCACTATTTGAATCATTTTGGATGCTATCATCTTTAGGATCAATAAGATCAGAAAAGAAACCTTCATGTGGACTTTCATCTGATAGGCATATTGATCCATGTACAAGAGACTCATTTTTATCTGAAAATTGTTCATTAGTAATGAGATTAATACCTTCATTCTCTTTCTCACTGATGCATTCCTTATTCAAAGGAAACATATCTATTTGCAAACTATAAAGATGAGAGAGATTATCAAAGAAATATCCACATTCAATCCCATACTGACTAACATCACACCCACTATAATTTGCATCATATGGTTGTTCCATTCATTGCTCAAAAGATCTTGCAATTTCAACACATTTTGAAAGTCCATCAAATTATTTCACATTATCTATGGATGATAATGTTGATTCTAGATCCATGTCATTGTCACTATGCACAACTTGATCATTCAAAACTAAATTCCTTCCTTCATTAGTGTGCACTTCATCATCATTCTGATGTACAACTGACATTTTCATTTTTGCTTCATATAAACAATGACGGACAACAAATACATAAGCAAGTTCATCACCTTCTTCACCATTCCCATCACTATGCTCATGATCAGAAAATTGAACACATATATGTTCATGCTCAGATTCTTCATCATTGACAGAATCAACATTCTCCATTGATGTCAAACCCAAATTACATACCAAGTTTGCATCAAATTTAATTTGATCATTCACTTGTGAATAAGTGACCTCATCAGTATCCATATCACTATATACTTTGTGTGAAGAACAAACCTCTAAGTCATTCTCATAAGAGATTTCATAATCATTAGAAGATCAATCAATTAAGTTGTCACCATGATCCTTTCCACCATAAGAAAAATCATTACACAAACCATGTTCAAAAAATTAAGAATGAATACTTGAGGCTGCACTTTCAGGATCATAATCACTAGTTTGCAATGAAATATCAGCAACACATGCATTGTAAGTGTTGCTTACAACAGGGCATGGTATAGCATTTTTTATCTCACTCACTTCTCCATCACTTGAGATATTATAGGAAAAACTTTCATGCATATTTATCCTGTCATCATCCCATGTATCTTCCTCTTCATCACTGCTGCAAGGATCTACAAATGTGTTGATTGTAAGCTGATTATAACTAATGTCCTCATTCATACAACATGTATCTTCATTTTCTGATACACTCTTTTCATTCCTGTGTATCATGTTCTGATTTTCTTGAATAAGACAGCTACTACCTTTATTTTGAGACACCACATTTTGATGACATTTAACATGGATTTCATTAGAATATGCAAATTGTGATGATGAAGAAAATGGAGCAGCAACATCATCACCCTCTTGATAAGCACTTTTATTATCTGATCCATGAGTTCTATTTTCCTAAGGTGTGTTAGGATGACCAACACTCACAACCCTATATCCTTTCATCATTGAGTATCTCAAATTTTTCTCAATGTCTATAGCCATCTAATATGCTTGGTGTAGGGATGTAGGTTCTTTATCCCTCAAGAGATAACTTATCTTTTTGTCAAAATGCTCCTAAGTACAAAACCAAACATTCAACATCATTTGGCCTTATGTTCTCTAGGATCTCTCTAATGATCTTTGAAAATATGAGATTAAAAGATGGGACTAACTCATCTTTTCCTTTCTCCATGTTCATGAACCTTTTCCTTATTAAAATAGGGTTAATCCTCTCTCCAAACTGTTCCATGAACACTGCCTTCAACTCTTCCCATGAATGAATGGAAGATGTTGGTAAATAAGATAACCACTCTCTTGCATCTCCCCTTAAGGATTGGACAAATAGTCTCATGATCACATCTTCGTAATCAATCTCATAATCATCCATCACATTACAAAATTCTTGGAGATGCTTATTTGCTGATTCAAATCTATCACCAATGAACCTTGGTAACTTATTTATGAATTTAGATGGAATGTCACTTGGGTAACCACTAATGCCACTAAAATTAATAGCTTTGTACCTCCCAGTGCTGAAACTTCTTTGACAATCTGGCTAGGACTGATCACAAACTGTAGTTCCATCTCGAACCATACTAGGGTGCATGTATTGAAACATTTTGACATGCCCTTTTCAAATTTTACATATCAACTTTACGATTGATCAATCATTTCCCTATTTATATCTTTCATCATGATCTTAGAATATTACATTACATAATTCAAGTGCATCTAAACCTAAGATCTATTTAGTGAGCAAATTTAAAACAAACATACTTCTCCAAAATAATACATAGGTTGCAAATTAAAATTCAGAAGTATGCAAATTGAATTCTACTATCATTTCCCTCTCTTAGTGCTAATCACTCAATAGGGAACCAAATCTTTTTGCCTAAGGATGTTCAAGTATGGTTTTCATATATAATTTTTTTGAAAACCAAGAATGAGGAATACTTGGAAACATTGTAGTTGTTGCAAAATGTCTTCTTGACTAGAAATATTTGTAGATCTGGAACTTTCTTCAAATTCTCAATAGGTTTTATTAACAGAGTCTCCACCTCTTTTCATAGAGGACTAAACTTCAAATATTATGAAGCTCTTTCACATTTAAACTTCTTTTCTGAGTTCCTTCCACCAACAGAGCACCACAACTCATATAATCTTTAGGTTCGCTGCAACAAATCTTCCTCCAGGTTTGAAACCCTTCAGTATTTGAACTAAAATTTAGAATGGAAAATGGTATGACTCTATCGAATAACTATTATGGCTAGATTCTGTAATCCAAAATTTTCACAAATTCTCCCCAACAGAGTCGCCATTTTGTTGGTGTTTTATTTTTCTAGATAGGCTTTGAAACTCTCTAAGAGGTAGCCAACCTCTATATTCAAGAACCACAAAGGCTAGTGGCCAACTGACAAGAAATGGAATTGACACACATTTTCCCTACACTTCAGGCTTTGTATGACCTAGGGGGGTAACCCTTTAGCAACATCTAAACATCTAGAAACACAAGTAACAGGATATTGCTTAATAGATAATGCTCTCACAGAAATATGTTGAGAAACCTAAAATATCACTCAACATTGGCAAGATATTGAATGAATTTCATCAACCAACATGGAGAACATGACAAACACAACTCAACAAAATAGATTTGAAATGGTTTTTTATTCAAAGAGTTGGGACCAAACTGAAAACAACAAAAACATGATAATGGACGAGTGCCATGAAAATGGGCTATGGAGTCATATAACTAGCATTCATCTTTCAGTGTTGAACATGCTCTGAAGGTCTTGCAAATGTTGTCACATTGTGACAACCAAACCACTGAAGATTTCTCTAATAACTCTTCTTATAAATCCACCTGAAACATAATACTCCTATCACATTTGTTAAAGCAATTACATTATCCATGAACAATAGGCAATAATAAATGCAGCTTGTACTTTATTAAAGAAATTACATCATTTATAGAACAGAAGGCAACAAAATATGTAACTCAAATGCAACAAATGTGCATGAAAAGACTCAAACAATTTTATTATTGAATCCAAAATAGCATTATAGTTCAGCCATGGAGATAATTATCAGCTAAAATAAACATAAAAAAATAATTTAGAACACACACTTTTATATTGAATGACTAACAGTCATATTTCCCCTAGCTTTATAGTCTATCCATAGCTTCTGCCTAACTTGCATAGCTTTCAAAAAAAATTGGAACCCTGAATAATGATAATAGAAGAGAAGATAAAGAGAAAAAAAGAAAACAAGAGCAACCCTAAAATTGATCTGTTGAAGACAACTGGAAACTCCATCCATCGTTAAAAAACCAAGATGCAAAGCATCTCTCCTCTCTCTTTCCTGTAACAAACTTTACCTCTCAAAACTGCCCATGTGGAGAATCTCCATTATAATAAACATATGATCCATGACAAAAGTTGTAGTGGATATCTCAAGAAGATTGTCTTAGATGCATTGAGTTGGCATAGACAACTGATTTCTTTTATACAATAACGTTGAAGGCTTGCTTTTAATCTTCCCCTTCATTGATCATATCCACAATCTCATAACTATGTATGGCATGTCGGGTCCCCATGTGGGCTCAACTAAAAAAAAATTGTTTTCAAAAAAATTTTACACTCAAACGATCTGACACTACTTTTTGAATACTTCAAAATTGAAAACATGAACTGGGTTTTCATTAAAACCTACTTTCAGGCATATTTGGAGAATGAGAAAAACTGGCTCAGTTGGTTCTGGAATCGGCTTGGGAAACTGGTCAAACAACCTCCTGGAGTCAAGAAAACTTGTAGACACATAGTCATTTGACCTGAGAATGCAGTGCAACAAATGGCTTGGTAAAACATGTCACGAGGTGAAAGATATTAATCCTCAAAGTTTCCCAGTCGAACTTTTCTGAAACTGCACCTATTCTGAACTAATTAAAACTCACCCAATTGCCATTTTGAAAAAATAGAAAACCAACTCTTGGCGAGCTGCCACCAAACACAGTAGATCATTTAGGTACTCTGAGCACATGTGCAAAAGGAATTTTCTTGAACCATCACTGATCAAAAGATATTAGGTGTCAAAGTTGACCACCCAGAAAGGTTTCTGGAAATGCAAGTGCAAAACAGGAGAAATTGCATTTGGTTTTGATCTGTTAAAAATAGCAAATCAGATCACGAGGCTATGAAATTTGACATACAAGCTTATTTAGGTATGGATAATACAAAAAAATATTCATTTTCTCATGATAGTCAACTAGCTATAGAATTCAAGCTCAAACAGGATGCAACTTTGCAAAATTGAACATTTGCAAACAACAGAAAAGTGTCAAAACCCTTCAGCTTCAATTTTCAAAAATCTGAAAAAACTCATCGTGGGAAGCTGAAAACTGACAGGCATATTCACATATTTCAATTAAATATGTCTGCAAATGGGTTTTGAACAAAAATCAACAGAGTTATATTACGACCCTCCAAAGTGGGTCACTCGAACTGATTCATCAAGTCCACTTCTGAAAGTGCAGAAGCAATTTTTTTGAAATGGGCACTTCAAATTTTGAAAATTTGAGAGTGCCATTAAGTCCCATTGCCTACCACTTAGCATTTCCACCTAGCCTATCATGTGTGTATGATGTTTTCCATATTTCTATTCTATGGAGATATATACATGATACTTCTCATATTCTGCATTGGGATGGTTTATAGGTGGAGGAAGGAAGACAGTTGGCCATGGAGCTAATACACATTTTGGTGTGGAAAAATTTGGCTCTTTGAGGGTGAGAGCTAGACCAAGTCAAGGTCTAGTGGGATAGGTATGAAGAGGTTTCAGCCACATGGGAGGATTCCTCCCATTTGAGGACACTATATCCTCATCTATTTGAGGACTTCTAGGAGGAAGTCTAGTTCTAGGAGGGAGGATGTGAGACCCATACTTTTTTTTTCTTGTGATAGTTGGTGTACCTGATACATTTTGATGCATATAGTATTTATGGATGATGCACATTTTATTTCTATGGATGGTATTGATATAATTATGGATGTTATCTTTATGTTGCTCATATGATACTCTTTGAAATGATCATTTGTAATTCAGGTATTGTGAAATAATGAATTGTATATGTTATCTTATGGTTGTTCGTTGATTTATGATGAAATGTAATTATGATAGATTTATTTTGGATAATATATACCATATTGACACCTTTTGTCGAGGCCTTCTACATTACCACTTATGCATCCAAAGTGAACATGAAGATATTATCATGTTGATTGTATATTTTGATGATGTTGAGATCATTGAGAGTAGAGAAATGTTTTAGTGATGAGGCATGATTTGAATCGACCATTTCAAATTATAGGATTTGGAGTATTGCATTGTAGCCTTCATTTTGTATTCCATGAGGCTCAATGATTGATTATTTAGTTAAAGAGAAGCATGACAATGAAAACTGGCTTTATACGAGTGAACATCACTTGTGTAATCTAAATTGGTGAAGCATACTATATTTGAAGCTTCTAGTGTTTAAGTGTGGAGTTGCTTGAATATAACTCAAAATGGATTTAGTTTCCTTCCAATGGTTGTCATGAGGTTCATAGTAAAAAAAATAGACAAACATTATAATAATGTTAATACAAATATGTGTGTGTCAATTACGAGAGGATACTATTGGAAGCAATTAAAATAATGACCTAATCGGTCATAACAAACCATATAATACATTTACAAAAATGACTAAATTGTCCACAGTTATGAGCTTTTTCTTCTTTTCCCAAATTGTATATTTTTATAGTGATGTATGTCTTAGTAACTTTATTTTTGTATGAATGCTAGTTCTCTCATAAGTTTATTTATGAATTCTAATTGTATTATTGGAGCAATTCCTCATATTAGTTATTTTTTGCAACAAAGAAATTTTCAAAAACAAGCAATGGGATTTTTTAACATGAAAAACTCTTTAGTAATTAATAGAGAGACTTAGTATAAATAATGTGTATTATCACTTAGTCTAGATCATTGGGAGAGTGTAATGTAGGGAAACAAGAAAGGAAGGTTTCCAATTGATATCATGCAACCCTTCTTAAAATAATAAATCTTTTATATAAAATGGTAATATAACAAGAAGGAATTTAGTTGTTACATACAGACTATTGCTATGTGACTCTTGGAAGAAGAGGTAAATTCATTTTTTTTTATGTAACACACATATCATTCACTATTACTTCTTATTCAACATTGCAAATACAACATGGACTCATTATTACCTTTTTTTGAGTGTACATGGATTTTAATACCAATGGAAATAATGGGGTCACTTAGCCACTTGTGTTGATTTGTGTGATATAGGACCTAGGCATGCAATCATGTGGTCTATTGGTCATTATGTTGAAATATGTGATTTTTAAGTGTTATGTGGTTATGTTTTGTGCAAGTTTAATTTGCAAATTTTTAAAGAGTTTTTATGAGGTCTAGGGGCATTTTATGTGTTATAAATTAGCCTAGGACTTAGGTGTATATGTTAGAAGGTTATTTTTTTTTATTTATGACCTTATTAAAAGTGTTTAGACCCTCCTTTAACCCCTACTTACAAAAGTGGAAAAAAAGAGAGGGTAGTTGGGTGGTTGTGTTAGTTGTGGGAGGAAGTTACTTCTCCCTTCTCTTTAAAAGTATTTCTTTATGGTGAGGAGAGTGTTACTTGCTCATTTTGTGTTTTGGAAATTTAATGATTTTACTTTGGAGTTATTGAGAGGAAGAGTGTGTTGGGAAGAGGGGGAGACCAAAGAGAAGGCTTGGAGGAGGAGGTTTACCATCCAAGAAGCCTGCCATTAGTGTGATATTGTGACTTGAGGTAGGACATTATATTTCTTTCATTATATGCAATAACATGTAAGCTTATTTTTTATGGGGTTTTGAGGAGGAGGTTTACCATCCAAGAAGCCTGCCATTAGTGTGATATTGTGACTTGAGGTAGGACATTATATTTCTTTCATTATATGCAATAACATGTAAGCTTATTTTTTATGGGGTTTTGTTGGGGACTCTTCAAGTTATGTGCTTCTTTGTGTGTTAATTTTTTCTTGTGTGTTTTTTAGGGGAGTTGACCCCATCTTGCAAGAGGATACTTTGGTCCTCCATGTGCAAGGGTTTTGAGTGGGCATGAATCCCACAAATAGGGGCATCTTTATATTCTGGGATATGAGTACCCTTGCTTATTTTGGGATATGAGTATCTCATTTCTTTATACAAATTTGGTTTTCTTTTGGAGGGATAAGGGTGTTTGATGTGGCATTTGATGAGGTGTTTGATGTGGAGTTTTTGTGTGGAGGTTTGACTATGGTGTTTATATGATATGTATATGTTTTCCCCTAACTGATTGAGCCCTTACTCCCCCTATGTGGTTTTACTTTGTGATAAATCAATGTGTTGGATAAGTGTCTTTATGAGAATGTTGTTGTGAGAAGCCTACTCTGCAAGTATATTGTAATCTTTTTTATTTATAAATAATATATTGGACGACTTTTGGAGTGTGGAGTTTTTATCCTAAAAGAGTTTTCCCCATGTAAATCATTGTGTTGTGGTATACATGATATTTGTATTTAATTTTATATAACTCTTAAAGATCTGTAAAAAAATTAATTATTCTCCTCTCAAGATTAGTGTAGGAAGTTGTTCTAGTAGCGTAGCTTCCTTATAGTGGAGATCCCATTGACATATTGCGGTTTTTTTTCTCTTTGTTTATTTTTAAATTTTTGATGAAGAATGTGTTGGATGTTGTGGTTGTGTTGCTGATATATTATTGTCATTGATGTCAACACTATTAGCATTTTAATCTCCTTAAGGTTGTATATGTCGAGGAGATTGAGAAAATTATAAAAAATATAGTACAGGCAGCCATTGGAGCTGAGAAGGTCAGAATGTTGGAAAGCTCTATGTGTTGAAGATATGAAGATGCGCTTCAAATGGTTTGTTGTTGAACCTTTCTAGTATGTTGTCCGAAATTTTCAGAGGTGCGCATAAAGTTTTGTGGAAGTTATGAATATTTGTGTGCCCATAGTTATTCAGTTTCTGTAGATGGTGTTCTTGGTCAAAGAGGATGAAATTATGGTAATATCATGTGTTGTGCATGTACCTATGATGTTCATGGATGAGTCTAGATTGTACTCTATCCTTGATGTATTTCCATAGTGATTGGAGTGTCTGTGATCGGATATTTTTCTGATATGTGCCTGAGTGTTCATGTTCTTGGCTGACATTGTGGTGTTAGAGTGTTGCGGATCCATGAGGATTAATATTTTATTGTTTGGAATGTTTGGAGATGTTTTTTTGGGTCCTCACTATGTTGTGACTGACTTGTGTTGGTACGCATTGAAATTTATTCATGTATCAAGGCCAACAGTTATAATTTATTCTTTATTTGTGGCTGATTGAATAGTGGATGCAAATCCGTGTAGCAGATATATATACAAGATTGTTTTCCTCATTTATAAAAATTTCTCAAGTGTACAAGTGATGTACAAGTGTGAATAAATTTAAAATCATTCAAAATAGAGTGTGGAAGAGTTTAAAGATTTTTTGTGTGTCTAACTGGAACTGTAATCAGGCTTTTGTAGAAGCTATTTTCTTCGTTCAAATTCATCAGATGGATTTAATCTAATTACTATAAGTAAGGTAGTGAGCCTTCCCTTTGAGCAGTGTGCTCTAGGCAGTGTGCCTGAATGCAAGTGCATTCTTTTTTTATTCTTCATTATACTTTTAACAAGGTATAATCTTGTTGAATTCGATGGTACAAACTACTCTCTATAGAAATTCAGGATGGAATGTCATTTGAGGTGCATTGGTGAACCTTTCTGGTAGATGACAGAAATTGCATATAATATTCCTCAGAATGGTCCCTCCTCTAAAGATGAGATGAAGCAAGCAGGAATTAATACTAGGTTAGTAGAAACACTGGTGAGTGCTTTGACAAATTCAGAAATGACAAATGTGATGGGATTGAAGACTGCATACCAGATTTGGAAAAAGCTGGAAACATTGTATGAAGGATATGCATTAGTGAAAAGTGCTAAGCTACAAAGTCTAAAAGGAAAATGGGAGAGCTTGAAGATGAGTGAAGATGAGAACATCTTTTCCTTCTCGCATAAGATAAATGAATTGGTGATGGAAATTAGATGTGTCGGTGGAACTATGAATGATGATGAAATTGTGGCTAAGATAATTAGATCTGTGCCCCGTTCCTACAAGACAAAGGCTCATGCTATTGATGAACTCTAAACAGTGAAAAATATTACAAAAGACATGTTGATTGGAAAAATTGCTGCATTTGAATTAAGTGAATTTGGTGAGTCTACTCCTAAGACTGAATCTTCTTTCAAGGTCACTGTATCTTGGAAAAAGAGATGTGATTTAGGAGAGAGTTCCCAGAGAAAATTTAGATATGAAGATGAGATGAAGTAGATTGAAGATGAAGAAAGGGAATTGGAAGAATTGGAAGCATTGATTGTGAAAAGAGAATCAAGAGGTCATGTTAAGTACAAAGGAAAGTTACCTATTAAATGTTTTTCTTGTAGTAAAATAGGTCATTTTTCTTCTAGATGTCCTAAAAGAGTTTCAAAATATAATCCTGAGAATACTAGATTTCAAAGAAAGTGCTATTATGCTAAAGAAGGTGTAACTGATGAAGAATCTGATAAAGAAATTGGAAATGAAGATGAATGGGTATTTATTGCTATCAAAGAAAATGGTGAGGTGTCCACTAAATTTTCTAGTAATGTAAATGTTGAGAAAGCTCTTGCAGAAAAAGTTGAAGAGAAAGATGAGTGGGTAATTGACAACAAATTCTCACATCATATGACTGGTGAAAAAATAAAATTTGTAAGCTTAGAAAACTATGATGGTGGTGTAGTGAGGTTTGGTGACTACACTTCTGGTGTGATTCGTGGCAAAGGCACTATTTATTTTGGTGGTAAGCACAATACTGATGATGTTCTTTATGTAGAAGGCCTAAAACATAACTTGTTGAGTGTTGGAAAAATGATATACAAAGGCTACAATCTATAGTTCAAGAATGGTAAGTGCAGAATAATAGGAAGTTCAGGAAATATAATTGCTTCAAGAACAAAGACAAAAGGTAATATCTTTCATTTAAGTACTGCTAGTCAAAGTTGTTTGATTGCTCAAATTGATGTAAGATGGTTATGGCATAGGAGGTTATGTCATGTGAACTTTGATAACATTGTCAAGATGAGTTCTACTCAAATAGTTAGAGATTTACCTAAGTTAGTGAAGCCTACTAACACTATGTGCAAGGAATGTCAGATGGGAAAGCAAACAAGAAATTCCTTCTACAGAAAATAGTACAACTCTAATGGAGTACTTGATTTGATACATATTGATCTATGTGGTCCTTCCAGAATCAGAAGCCTACAAGGTGAAAGGTACTTTATGTTACTCATTGATGATTATTATAGAATGATATGGGTCACTTTCTTGAGAGAAAAACATGAAGCATTAGAAAAGTTCAAAAGTTTTAAAGCTATGGCAGAGAATGAGATAGGTCAAAATATCAAATGTTTAAGGTTAGAAAGAGGTGGTGAATTTACTTCATAGGAATTCAATTCTTTTTGTGAAGAGCATGGAATTCAAAGACAACTATCTGCTCTCCGGACCCGTCAACAAAATGGAGTTGTTGAAAGAAAGAACAAAACCATTCTAGACACTGCTAGAACCATGATGCTAGAAGCAAATGTTCCTCATTTCTACTAGAGAGAAACTATAAATACTACTATGTATACTATTAACAGGGTGAATGTCAATAATAATTTTGGTAAAACACCTTTTGAGCTATGGTTTGGTTATAAGCCTATTGTCAAATACTTTAAAATTTTTGGAAGCAAATTCCACATCAAGAGAGATGATGATATAGGTAAGTTTGATGCTAGAAGTGATGAAGGAATCTTCCTAGGATACTCTATTAAAAGGAAAGCTTACCAGTGCTTTAATAAAAGGTTGAAGAAAGTGGTTGAAAGTGCAAATGTTAAGGTTGATGAATATGTTGGTAAATCATCCAGAGCCAGTGATTATGATTCAGATGATCAACATGATGATGCTAACAAATATGCTCAGACATAGAATAAACTTTAGATTGTTCCAGTGAATCAAGGAAATCAAGAAGCAGAAGCAAGCAAAAGTGGAGAAGAAAGATCAAAAGAACAAGAGGTACGAGAAAACTTCAAAACTCCTAAGTATGTGAGAAGAAATCATTCTGATAGTCAGATCATAGGAGACAAAACCAATGGTGTGCAAACTAGAAGAAGAATTCTAGAAGAATATTATCTAATTTCTAAAGTTGAGCCTAGCAATATCAATGAAGCATGCAAGGATGAATATTGGATGGAAGCCATGAAAGAAGAACTGTTGTAGATACAAAAGAATAATACATGGGATCTTAATCCTAGACCTTAGAACAAAAATATGATTGGAACCAAGTGGGTGTTCTGAAATAAGTTGAATGAACAAGGTGATGTGGTTAGAAACAAAGAAATATTGGTTTGCAAAGGTTACTCACAGATGGAAGGTATTGATTTTGAAGAAAAAATTTCTCCTATTGCTAGAATTGAGGCTGTTAGACTATTTATTTCTTATACTTCTTTCAAGAACTACAAAGTTTATCAGAGGGATGTGAAGTCAACATTTCTGAATGGTGAACTAGAAGAAGAAGTTTATGCTGAACAACCAGATGGATTTCAGCTGACTGATGAAAAGGACATGGTATGCCGATGGAAGAAAGATCTTTATGGACTAAAGTAAGCCCCTAGGGCTTGGTATGCTAGATTGGACAAAACTTGTTGAAACTTGGATTCAATAAAGGTACTGGTGACATCAATTTGTATTTCAAATTGGATCAAAGCAAAGAATTGATCATTGAAGTCTTTGTTGATGATATTATATTTGAAGGTGATGATGATTTGTGTATGAATTTTGCTGATGAAATGAAAAGTGAATTTGAAATTTCAATGATAGGAGAGCTAAAATTCTTTTTAGGATTGAAAATTACTCAGTTAGATGATGGAATCTTTGTATCTCAATCTAAGTATGTGAAAGAATTATTAAAGAAGTTTGGCATGGAAGATTCAAAACCACTTGGTACACCTATGGTGATTGGATGCAAACTTACATAGAAATATGATACTCCCAAATCAAATTAGACAAGATACAAGATAATGAATTTTGTGTTCATGGTTGCTAGATTGCAAGCTGATCCTAAAATGTCCCATGTGACTGCTATGAAAATAATATTCAGATATCTGAAAGGGACAATTGATCTTGGTCTTTGGTATCCAAAGAATGATGATCTTACTCTAAGTTCTTTTACTGATGTTGATTGGGTAGGAGACGTAGATGACAAGAAGAGTACCAGTGGTGGTGCATTCTTCTTAGGTATTATCTATTGCTGAGGCAGAGTACATTGTTGCTGCAAATAGTTGTACCCAAGTATTATGGATGAAGAAAATGTTGAGAGATTCCAAGATTGAGTATGAAGAACCCATTGCTATATTATGTGACAATTCAAGCGCCATTAACATTTCTAAGCATCCAGTATTGCATTCAAAGATAAAGAATATATCCATCAAGTATCACTTCTCGAGAGACAAAGTAAGTGACAAAGAAGTTAGACTGGCGTACATACCTACCAAAGAGCAAATTGTAGATATCTTTACAAATTTGTTGCCTAAGGATACTTTTGAGTACCTCAGAGGCAAGTTAGGGGTAATTTCCCCTCCTAATCAGCACTAAGGTGTAGGTATTTCCATCAGACCGTGAATTCATTGCTATATCATATTCTAGATTGATGTTGTGGTGACTGCTACTCAGGGAGAGTAGTCAGGTGTTTTCAAAATTGAAATCAGAGCATATGTACCTTTTTCATTGATGTCAAAGGGGGAGAGAAGCAATGTGAAAAAATGGGAAAGAAGGAAAATGAAGGAAACAAGAAAAAAGTGAACAATCTTAGGGGGAGATTGTTGAAGAAGAGTTAGTTGGGTTGATGGTATTATTTTTCACATCATGTGTTGTCATCAATGCCAAAGGGGGAGATTGTTGGATGTTGTGGTTGTGTTGCTGATATATTTTTTCATTGATTTCAACACTAATAGCATTTTAATCTGCTTAAGGCTGTATATGTCGAGGAGATTGAGAAAATTGTAAAAAATATAGTACAGGCAGCCAGTGGAGCTGAGAAGGTCAGAATATTGGAAAGCTCTGTGTGTTGAAGATATGAAGGTGTGCTTCAAAGGGTTTGATGTTGAACATTTCTAGTATGCTTTCCGAAAGTTTCAGAGGTGCGCATAAAGTTTTGTGGAAGTTATGAAGATCTGTGTGCCCACAATTATTTAATTTTTGTAGATGGTGTTCTTGGTCGAAGCAGATGAAATTATGGTAATCTCATGTGTTGCACATGTACCTATGATGTTTATGGATGAGTCTAGATCATACTCTATCCTTGATGTACATCTATAGTGATTGGAGTGTTCGTGATCAAATATTTTTCTGATATGTGCCCGAGTGTTCATGTTCTTGGCCGACATTGTGGTGTTAGCGTGTTGCGGATCCATGAGGATTAATATTTTATTGTTTGGCATGTTTGGAGATGTTTGTTTGGGTCCTCACTATGTTGTGACTAACTTGTGTTGGTATGCATTGAAATTTATTCATGTATCAAGGCCGATAGTTTTAATTTAATCTTTATTTGTGGCCAACTGAATAGTGGATGCAAATCCATGTAGCGGATATATATACAAGATTTTTTTCGTCATTTATAAAAACTACTCAAGTGCACAAGTGATGTACAAGTGTGAATAAAGGTCAGATCATTCAGAGCAGAGTGTGGAAGAGTTTGAAGAAGTTTTGTGTGCCTAACTGGAACTATAATCAGGCTTTTGTAGAAGCTATTTTCTCAGTTCTGATGGGACTTCAATTTTTGAGAAAATTGAAGCTGGGGTTTTAGGGTTTCAAAGTTAATCATGGTAACCTTGATTATTGACCGTTTGAAACCCTCTTGTTATGTTTTAACAGTGACCTACTGCCGTGGAGAACTGGTCACTTAAGTGAGGTTTTATCCCTCTCAAGTCGTGCTTTACCGGCCCTGTTTCACCTGATTCGCCAGTCTTTTTGGCATAATGGCTTATGTTCTACATCGCTGGGAATTTCAAAGTGGGCCCCACTTGGAAGTTCTGTCTGAGGTCTAATGAACCGTCTGATCATAGGATTGGATCTTGGCCACTTCTCGCCGACCTCGCAGGTTTTCCTGCTGGTGTCACCAAGGTGGTGCGAGGCTCTTGAGATGTCGCCACATGGCGTGAATGGATGAATGGGTTTTCTTCCCGAGGTGTTGGATATGACATGGGGCCATCTTTTCACTGGTGATGGGCATTAATAACGAGGTAATTATGGTTTCTCACACACCTCGCATGAGCAGAGTAAATATCCGGGAGGGTGTTGCGAGGTCTGTGAGGGAGTGGCACATGGCTTTTCTTTTCTTGCCAACGGAACTATATGGGTCCCACTATGCGGTTCGGGTCTACTTTTCTAGGGGTTTTGATTGGATATGTTTTCTGAAGGCATCGAGGTGGATTTTCAATGTCCATTGACTTGATCTCAACCCTCCATTTGTTAGAGTGTCTCCCAAATCGGCGGTTCAATTGCAAGGAAGGGGTGTGTGAGTTGTCCGCGTGGCATGTATTGCTTGGCTGTTGCTCATATCATTAATGGCACGGGTTTTCCTTCTCCAGAGGATCTCCACCTGATTTCCTCCTGTGTGTGAATAGTGCCATCCTACTGAGGGTATTCATGGTTATCTGGATCACTAATTGTGCGAGTGCTTGAATTGCCTTCAAGTAATTGTACCCTGCATACTGATCTATTCTATAAATACTAACTAATTAAGTTGTATGTGATCAACATTGCATCCTCTTGTGTTTGTGTGCAGTAAGGTTTCTTCTTCTATTTGTTGTTGAGCTCTGTTTCTATCATGAATAAACCAGGTAAACGAAGGAGTGTGAGGTTGGCTTCGCCAGTCATGAAGAAGTCTAATTCTCCTATGGCCCACAAGGCTATAATTGGGAACACTGGGAAGAGGCTAGTGCATTATTCGTCCCCGATAATCATCTCGGATTTTGATGAATCTGAGACTGATTCTGATTATCAGTGCTACTTGGCCTCCCTGGGAGAGCTTATGGGAGTGGACGAGGAGGTTCTGGCAATTGAGCCAGTATCTGCATTGGCACTGGGTCCAATTGTTCAGGGATGTGCTCACAAGGTTGGTAAAGAGGAGGTGGTGCCATCGTTGTCTCAGGTACACTCTCAAAGCAGTCGCTTGTACCGGGGCTGTGTGTTCTCTTGATGGTGACTGGTTGGGGATTTGTTGGATGTGTTTGCTCGTGCCTTTTTCTCCGGTGGACGTGGATGTGCGCATGCTCTGCATGAATTTTTGTTCACCGACTGGTTATTGTAACCATTTTTTGATTCCTCCGATCATGCACGATGTAATCAAATCATGAGGAATGTGGATTTGAATTTCATTTTGTGTTGAAATTCAATTTTGTATTGACAATGAGGCCTAATGCTTGTTGCTCTCCTGTTGTATAAAGGAGATTTCATGGCTCATTGTTAAGGGTCGGGATTTTTGGGTCCGAAGCTTTGAAGTTTGTACAGTCGGTCTTATGGTTGAAATGTTATGAACATTTTATTCTAAAAATCATCCCGAGGTGAATTTGTATATAGATTAGTATGATATGCTTGTTAAATTACTGATATTGAAAGAAATCTATGAAATTAAGATGGTTTACTCTCCTGTGTGTGTGCCATGGATTGTGAATGGAGTTATCAAGGGTTCCTCTGTTTAGTTTCAATAATTAATTGAAAGTGTAGTTAGTTTTCTTGCTTTAACTCAAGAAGTTAATCAAATGCTTGAATAACCAATTACATGTTCATGGTTGTATATGCTCAGGATTCTTGAAGAAGTTTTGTTTTAGTGTACTGAAATATCTCATGATAGTAATGCTATATGAAGATAAGTTCATAGTATCGGGATTTTATTTTGTATGACTCTATTGCTCAATGGATGAGGCACTGAACAATTTTTGTAGCATTAATTTTTGGTTTAATATTGTATGCTCTGAACATGGTAATCCAAATACTGAACATAAACACTTGTTAAAACCTTGTCTTCCTTCGGGAGGTATTTTCTCATAGTAAGTGGGTCAATTCCGTTGCTCTTCGGTACTGGTAATCATTCTCTGGTCTATCAATACCATGAAATGATGACTATCTCTCTAAGTGTGTAGGAATTGTGATCTATATACAGGAAGTGTTCTTACCAGTCATGAGGTATTCTTATGAACACATATAGGTTTACCCACCTTGGTCCTACAGAGCCAAAACTGTAGGGGAGCTTAGTCCACAACTGACTCTCGTTAGTTGGCCACTAATTGTTGTAGTTATCCTTGAGAGGGGTTGGCTACTTCTTAGAGATCTGCAATTTCTATGTGGGAAAAATAAAACACCAACAGAATAGCGACTCTGCTGGGGAAAGAACCTAGTAAGTTTTGGTTGCAAACAATGCTGATATAGAGTCATATAAAAGATATGCTGTTCTGAATTTACATAGTGAATGTTTCAAATTAAACGAAAGGAGGTAGTTCAAACGTAATCATAATAATCTTATGGTCTATGGTGTCCTATAAGCAATGTATTCAGGAGTTCTAGATTTATTCATTGAAGGATGGTTTTATTTGGGGAGAACTTCTGATAAATTTAAAGAAAAAGAGGGAGAAGGAAGACAAAGGAACCATAGGGATGGGCGGTGCTTATCCAGAACTTGTTGTTTAAGGTAAGGATAAGTGATAAAATTTGATGATAACAGGTTGTGACTCTAAGAGATACTACTAGTGATATGGTGTGACTCTGTAATGGGTAATGAAACCCATAATTTGACAAAATCTAGAAAACAAGCTCTCAAAGTTCTTTGAAATATTGTCCTCTGAAAGGAGGTGGCAACTCTGACTGAAGAACCAGTGAATAAATGCAGGAATGGTTCCAGATTTCTGTTTACAGTCTGGAAAAGAGGTTGATACATGTTGCTAACAACTACCAGGTATTTTACCAAAACCAAAACAGTTCACTACTTTTAATGATAATGGGTGTTTTGATTAAAGATAAAAATGGTTCCAAATTTATATGTTAAGCATATACAAGGGAACAAGGATTTGTTTTACCACACCTCTAGTAATACAATATGTAAAAGTATTTATGAAACACATTTGTATTGCATAAAATATTGGAAAATAAGTAATACTTTTGTCAGTCATTAGCAAATTTCTGATTGAGCTGACAAGTGATGTGCTTGATAGCTATATGCTATTGAATAGTCTACCGTGTGCAAGGTCAAACATAAATATGCTAGAATAATACGTTGTATTAAGCCCTTTTGGGATTTTTGTAACCCAAAGGTACATGCCTTTTATGTTTAGTGATATCAGTAATTACCCTAATTCAATTCCCAAGAAAATTAGGAAGTATTTACCTCAATATACAGGGCAAGTTGTAGAATCGGCTTCAAAACATTTACAACATTTTGTAGATGTAATGGGTGATTATGAAATTGATCATGAGGATGTTGTCATAAAATTATTTGTGCAAACCCTAAAAGGTGATGCTAGAGACTGGTTTTCCTATCTGCCTGCCTTTTCCGTTACTTCATGGAATCAGTTGGTGATTGCTTTTATGGAACAATTCGGTGAAAGAGTCAATCCCAACACAGTGAGCAAAGGATTTATGGGAATTCACATACAAGAGGAGGAATTAGTCCCGTGTTTTAATCTTAGGTTTTCAAGAGCATTAAGGGAGATCCCTAAAGAAATAAGACCAAATGAAACTGAAAGCTTGGTTGTATATCTAGGTGCTTTCAATAAGAGGATGAGCTTTTTATTAAGGGATAAAGAACCTACTACTCTGCCTTAAGTATACTAGCTAGCTATGGAAATTGAAAATAACATGAAATACTCAATGATGAAGAGATATCCAATTGCAAGTATTGATTACCCTTGCTTAACCAATGCTAATATAATATCTAAGTCGGCTATTCAAAAATTGGATGATAAAATTCTCGCTAGAATTGTTATAAGTCCAGAAATGCAGTTTGATGATAATGAGATCCAAGTTGGAGCCTAGTCCATTTTGAGTGAAGAGGATCAGGTTTTTTGTGTATCAGAACTGTATGATATGAGAAGGAAAGAAGAGGAATCATCATATCAATTTTTTTTTAGATTTTTGGAAATCTTAATACAAATTCCCATAGAGCAAAGACCTAATGATTATGAATGCATTGATTTGTTTTGTGAACTATATGAATCGAGACTGAGTTCCTTACTAGAGGAATTGAAACCTACTAATTTGGCTTAGGTAATTCAATGGATAGAGATTGAAGAGTTTGTCAGGAATGCATCGACACAAAATAAAGTTAGTGCTCATTCATTACAAGATATTTGCATGAGTAATGACAAAATTGAGACACAAAATGATGCAGGATTGTATGAGACACCTACTATGTTTCCTAATCCTAATTATGATTCTAATATTACTGAGATTTTGTTGCAAGCTAGTGATTATGATTTTAGGGGTAATGATTGCAATGCAGAGAATGCAGCAAAACTATTATTTTTACCAGAGTTGTGTGAAGATGAAGAGCCCCATGTTTGTTCCCAAGTAAAGAAAAAATTTTCAGATGGTGTATATCTAGAGTATACCTTAGATATGTTAGCATTGGAATAGGGGAATTATATAAATGGTGAACAATCTAAGGATATTGGTGTCTGTGATCAGAAGAATACAATCGAAGATAACCAGTATTGTGGTGAATACACAGGCCCTATGGTTTTCCCTGACTACCTATGTAAAGTGGAGATGGAGGTGTTACTGCCCTCTAGCATTGATGTAGTTAGCAAGGGGTTTTTAGATTGTGCTGAATTATTCACTTATAGATCAACATATTCAATAGAGAGTACTGAGTACAATAAAGCTAGTATGTATTGCTCTATCTTTTCTGATCAAAGTGAAGTTGATGTTTTTAAACCTATCTCTGAGGGTTTTCATATAGAGATGAATGAAGAAGTACAAGAAAGGATGTGCCAGGAGAAAAATTCCTTGAGCTATGTATCGTCTTGGTTAGCTAATGGAAATAAGGGTACTTTGCATATTGTTATGTATGATAACTTTCAGTTTAATATGCAAACTGAGGATAACATAGTGGATGATATTGCGGACCAGGTAACTTATGAGATTTTTCATTTCCTAGAACATATGAGTTAGCACCTTATAAAATATGACTAGGAGCAGGATAAGGTAAAATATTATCATGGTCATATATTGCTTTTAAATTGGTGGGGCAGAGCATTGATTAAATCAATACAAGGGTAGAGTGGGGAAAGCTTCCATTGCAGTCACAAAGGTATTGGTTATCCCATGCACTTCAAAACATCAAATGGGGAATGTTGCAAGTTCTTTTTCTATCAGGAAATGGAAAGTTTTGTTTTTCATAGAGGTAAGCCTTGATCTCTCTTGTTTGGTAGCCTGGGGCTATCATGTTTGTATACACAAGTCCAGTTGGCAGAACAAGGCAATATATCTATTGAGGGGCTTGTGCAATTTAGTAATCTGGTCTGCGAAACCAGAGATTCTGGATTCTTGCTATGCCCACAGTGGGCATACATCCCCAGTTGGAGCCACTGATGGGACTTCAATTTTTGAGAAAATTGAAGTTGGGGTTTTAGGGTTTCAAAGTTACTCATGGTAACCTTGATTATTGACCATTTGAAACCCTCTTGTTATGTTTTAATGGTGACCTGCTGTCATGGAGAACTGGTCACTTAAGTGAGGTTTTATCCCTCTCAGGTCATGCTTTACCAGCCCCGTTTCACTTGATTCGTCGGTCTTTTTGGCATAATGGCTTATGTTCTACACCGCCAGGAATTTCAAAGCGAGACCCACTTGGATGTTCTATCTAAGGTCTAATCAACCATTTGATCGCAGGATTGGATCTTGGCTACTTCTCGCCGACCTCGTAGGTTTTCCTATTGGCATCACCAAGGTGGTGCGAGGCTCGTGAGATGTCGCCACATGGCTTGAACAGATGAATGGGTTTTCTTCCCGAGGTGTTGGATATGACATGGGGCCGTCTTTTCACTGGTGATGGGAATTAATAATGGGGTAATTATGGTTTCTCGCACACCTCACACGAGCGAAGTAAATATCTGGGAGGGTGTTGTGAGGTCTATGAGGGAGTGGCACGTGGCTTTTCTTTTCTTGCCAATGGAACTATATGGGTCCCACTGTGCGGTTCAGGTCTACTTTTCTGGGGGTTCTGATTGGATATGTTTTCTGAAGGCGTCGAGGTGGATTGTCAATGTCCATTGACTTGATCTCAACCCTCCATTTGTTAGAGTGTCTCCTAAATCATCGGTTCAATTGCAAGGAAGGGGTGTGTGATTTGTCCACGTGGCATGTATTGCTTGGCTGTTGCTCATGTCATTAATGGCACGGGTTTTCCTTCTCCAAAGGATCTCCACCTGATTTCCTCCTACATGCGAACAGTGCCATCCTATTGAGGGTATTCATGGTTATCTGGATCACTAATTATGCGAGTGCTTGAATTGCCTTCAAGTAATTGTACCCTGCATACTGGCCTATTCTATAAATGTTGACTAAGTTGTATGTGATCAGCATTGCATCCTCTTGTGTCTGTGTGGAGTAAGGTTTCTTCTTCTGTTTGTTGTTGACCTCTGTTTCTATCATGAATAAATCAATTAAATGAAGGAGTGTGAGGCTGGCTTCACCAATCATGAAGAAGTTTGATTCTCTTGTGGCCCACAAGGCTATTATTGGGAACACTGGGAAGAGGCCAGTGCATTGTTTGTCCCCAATAATCATCTCGAATTCTGATGAATCTGAGATTGATTCTGATTATCAGTGCTACTTGGCCTCCCTGGCGGAGCTTATGGGAGTGGATGAGGACGTTCTGGCAATTGAGCCAGTATCTACATTGGCACTGGGTCTAGTTGTTCGGGGATGTGCTCGCAAGGTTGGTAAAGAGGAGGTGGTGCCATCATTGTCTCAGGCATGCACTCGAAGTGGTCTTTTGTACCAGGGCCATGTGTTCTCTTGATGGTGACTAGTTCAGGATTTGTTGGACGTGTTTGCTCATGCCTTTTTCTCCTGTGGATGTGGATGTGCGCGTGCTCTGCATGAATTTTTGTTTGCCGACTGGTTATTGTAACCATTTTTTGATTCCTATGATCATGCACGATGTAATCAAATCATGAGGAATGTGGATTTGAATTTCATTTTGTGTTGAAATTCAATTTTGTATTGACAATGAGGCCTAATGCTTGTTGCTCTCCTATTGTATAAAGGAGATTTCATGGATCATTGTTAAGGGTCAGGATTTTTGGGTCCGAAGCTTTGAAGTTTGTACAGTTGGTCTTATGGTTGAAATGTTATGAACATTTTGTTCTGAAAATCACCCCGAGGGGAATTTGTATACAGATTAGTATGATATGCTTGTTAAATTATTGATATCAAAATAAATCTATGAAATTAAGATGGTTTACTCTCCTATGTGTGTGCCATGGATTGTGAATGGAGTTATCAAGGGTTCCTCTGTTCAGTTTCAATAATTAATTGAAAGTGTAGCTAGTTTTCTTGCTTTAACTCAAGAAGTTAATCAAATTCTTGAATAACCAATTACATGTTCATGGTTGTATATGCTCAAGATTCTTGAAGAAGTATTGTTTTAGTGTACTGAAATATCTCATGATAGTAATGCTATATGAAGATAAGTTCATAGTATCGGGATTTTATTTTGTATGACTCTGTTGCCTAATGGATGAGGCACTGAACAATGTTTGTAGCATTATTTTTTGGTTTAATACTATATGCTCTGAACATGGTAATCCAAATACTGAACATAAACACTTGTTAAAACCTTGTCTTCCTTTGGGAGGTATTTTCTCATAGTAAGTGGGTCAATTCCATTGCTCTTCGACATTAGTAATCATTCTCTGGTCTGCCAATACCATGAAATAATGACTATCTCTCCGAGTGTGTAGGAATTGTGATCTGTATACAGGAAGTGTTCTTACTAGTCATGAGGTATTCTTATGAACACATATAGGTTTACCTACCTTGGTCCTATAGAGCCAAAAGTGTAGGGGAGCTCAGTCCAGAAATGGCTCTCGTTAGTTGGCCACTAGTTGTTGTAGGTATCCTTGACAAGGGTTGGCTACCTCTTAGAGATCTACAATTTCTATGTGGGAAAAATAAAACACCAGCAAGTTCAAAGTCATCAAATGGATTTAATCTGATTACTGTATGTAAGGTAGTGATCCTTCCCTTTGAGTAGTGTGCTCTAGGAAATGTGCCTAAATGCAAGTGCATTCTCTTTTTATTCTTCATTATACTTCTAACAAGGTATAATCTTGTGGATTAACATCCACCATGGTTTTTACCCTAACAAGGTTTCCACGTATAAAATCTTGATGTTCATGTGTCTCTGATGTGTTGTTCTTCTGCTTTCACTATTAATTATCATATCTATGATATAAGGATTGGTTAATGTTGTATAAGTTTGATTTTTGTAACAACTAATTCAACTCCCCCTCTCAATTGTCTATCCTTGTTTTTCCAATAGAATGAAGATGTGTTATGGAGTTGTTCAAGTCAATGGGTTGGAAAGAAAATATGGGTTTGAGTTTCAAGATAAACTTATTGATGTATTTTATGGATCAAATGTTAAAAATTCATGTTTTTAGGGAGGGGAATAAGGTAGTTGATGCATTGGAAAATACTTTCCTTAAACAATCGAGGTGGGAATTTTGGAAATTTTTGCAATTGCTAAGTCAAACCAAGGAGATTGTTTCCAAAGATAAACTAGGGATTTTAGGTAGTCTTACGTGGATAGGAACAACATAGTAGTGATGGATTATTTGTTCAGTCACCAAGTTGTCATGATAATTATTACCCTTTTCATTTTAAAGATGGGTAACTAGAGGAATAGTGATTTGAGGTACTCTCATAATGATAGGAGTATGATAAATCTTCGGCAACATAAAAGAAACAAGATGGAAAGAAATGATTTTTTTGAAGCCCTGTGTAATAATAAAAAGGGAAGGGAGGATTTTTATACTTTAGGTAATGATGCTAACTATCCAAACTCCTAAAAATCTTGCTAAAGATTATCGCCAGGACATATTCACATGTGTTAGAGATGATAGATTGGAGGATAATTATGAAGGATTAAGTGTGTGTCTTAATGGCAGGGATGTTGCCATTTCCAACAAAGGTTGGTTTGGAAGGTGTGAAATTTTTCTATGTGAAAAACATGATTTTTTTAAATTTATCACCAAAAGTTTTGAGCCATCACTTCTTCAAATGAAAAATAGCCAAGTTACTATCAAGGTTGAAAAGTTTGAAATCCCGATGGTTTCTGTGAAGGACAAGAAGGGTCTTAGTGTGGATTACTTTCTTTTGCATAGGGATTTCATTACTAGGGAAGAAGTGATGAGAGGTCCTAGAAAGAGAACAAATCCAAGTAAATATGACTCCCTAAAGAAAAATACAAAGCTTTGGAGTCTCTTTGAAAGAGTTGTCTTTACTTCTTACTTTGAAGTTATGGAGGGATACAATGAGGAGCTTACCTCAAAATTTTCCAATGCTTAGAAGGATAGAGAGGTAGAGTTGGGTGGGCTCCATTTTATTGTGGATGCTAAGTTGATTTCCAAAGCGACAAGACTTAGTTATGAATGAAAGAAAATTGCTAAGGTGAGTACGGGCAATTACCAAAACTATATTGATAAATTCTTTGAAGCCAAATAAAAAACACAAATATTTTAGAATAGTTATTCTAGGATGTTTCTCCCACCCCCCTACCACAATGTCTATTACTTTTTTATGAAATATTTTACTTTAGAAGGTTGCTTCCAGTCAGTGCATGGATACGATTTCCCCATCCTAAACCATAGTAGGCATCTGGAAAAAATAAACCTTCCTTTTTTCCTCTTTTCATCACTCAAGTAGAGCTTGATTCATGGTGCTAACCCACACCTGCATCAGGGTTTGATTAGAGATATTTGCAAGTATGTTCAGGCTACCACCCCACAAATTAATGCCTTTCATAATTTAATTGAACATAATCTGACCCCTAAAATCTTTGTTAAAATTAAACTATTGGAAATTCGACCCCACTCCCTTGAGAAAAAAAACCAGTAAGAACCCTTATCCTAAAGTTGTGGACCCCTCTTGGACGATGCTCCTTAAAATCACCCCTAAAAAATGTTAACTACTCCCATTGCTTCTGCCTCCGATAAGAAAAGAAAATTATTGATAAAAGAACTTGGCTCTGAAAATACCACAATAGTCATTCTAAATGATCAAGATATTAGTCTTGGAAGTGGCTCCTTTACTCTCGTGGGGTGTAGATCTACTAGTCTTGCCCTAGCGGCATCTAAGGGTTTGGATGCTAGTAATATATAAAAAAAATCAAATGATAAGAAAGTGGTCACTCCTGAGGATTCTGAGAAGAAAAAAGGGAAAGGGGTTGCCAAGAATGAGAATGATACTTCTTCTAAGGAGTATGTGCCTAATAGTTTGGGTGAAGGTGGAAATTCAAAGGATGAAATTCTAGGTTTTGAGGATATAGAGGATTCAAGTCAAGAAGAGGAGGTTGGTAATACTCAATAGGAAGGTGAACAGGTTGTGGAAGAGGAGAAGAGCATGGATGAAAATAAGAAAAACATGAATGAAAACCCTTTTAATCCCGAGGATACTAAAATTAATACTAAGACCCCTTGTAATGCTGACAATATAAAAGAAAAGGAAATAGATGATGCTAAGAAAAGAATGGAAAGAATGAAAGAGAGGATGGAGCTTTTTGAAAGGATGATGTAGAATGAAGACAACTCAAATAGGTTTCAAGTAATTCAAGAGGCAGTGAGAAATATCTGTAGGGTTATGGATGGTGTTATGAAAAGGGTGTTGATGGCTACTACATTTGGGTGGGGAAAGATAAAAAAGCAGCAAAGAAAAATAGGAAACAGGAACAAAATGGATCAATCCGAGAAAATGGAGACTAAGGATAGCCTCAAGGAAGCAATGGAAGACCTGAAGATGGCTTGGAGCCTAATTGAGGATGCATAGTCCTCCGTTTTATGCTTGGTTTATCCTTTTCATGTCATATGCTTATAGGTATTTAGGTTTCCTTTTTAAGCCTATTTTGGATAATGGCTTGATAAGCCTATACTATGTTATTCTAATTTATATTTTTGATCCAAGGACTATGGACATGTTGGGAACTTATCATAGGCTTTATCTTCCTTTTTTAGTTTTATGTGTGGATGATAATATGGTTTGGTTAAAACTCTACTGGCTATTGGATAGGTGTTTAAATTTTGATTATGTAGATGTTGGTTGATGTGTTTTTGATAGCTTCTAGTGAGGAGATGTGCTGCTATTTATAATCTTGCTTTCTCCTTAGTTATGTTTGTTTTTCTGGGTGTTGTTTCCCTGGACTATTTTGTTATTTATGTACGGGATGAGGGCCCTTTCCTTAATTAATCAACCAAAAAAAAATTGTTGTTTGATGTATTTTAAGCATGCAAATTTGAATTTATTTAAGGAAAGAAAATCAAAGTTACTCCAATATGCAAGCAAATGTATTAGTTTGTTTTGTTGGAAGCAAATAAAAAATATTAGAAGAATTATTACTTACACTTGATTGTTACATAGTATGAAAATAATATTTTACATTGAATTATAGAGAGGAAAACATGAAAATAGATTATTTGTAGAAGGAAATATGTTGTATCAAAGTACATAAGATTAATTTTATGCATACATTGGAATAAGTTGTCTTGTTTACCAATTTTGAATTTATAAGAAATGGAAATGGATTAGTAGTTGCTCAAATATTTATTTAATAATGGTTTTTTTTTTTAAGTTTAATGGATTACATTGATATAGATCTTCCATGGGACTTTGATTCTATTCGATATTAAGGTTTAATAGGAACTTCATTGAAGAGAAAAATTGGTATTTCTTGTAAAAAAACTATTATGGGTTTTGAAATATTGTTAAATGAGTATAGCCTTGTAATGGAACAAATATTTTAGCATGCGTAGACTTGAAAAGCCACTAGATTTCTTGGACAAATAATTCCAAACAAAATCATCTTGAATGCATGCAAAATTTGCAATTATGAAAAATATTATCTCTTGCTTGTGTAGTGATCAGATCTTAAAAGAAACTCATAAATGTTATCAAATATTAAACCTTGAATGTTCATTAAATAAATTAAAACAAACCAAACCAAAAAAAAAGGTGACTTGGGTGGTCAGCCTGAAAGACTACCACCATAGGGTCATGACCCTACCCAAGTGGGAGGGCTGCGACTATGTGTTGTTGCCCCTGCCAATAGGAAAGAATGTTATGCCATCATCCTACTCTTAATAAATTTTTAGATCAGCAATAAAAGCCTTGCTCAGTCGCCAATGGTAGAGGAAATACTGGATGTCTTTTTAATTTTGGTCAGCCAATGAAATGTAATTATAACCAAAATTTTCCATTGATCCAAACCTTAGAATCATAGACCCAATGACTGTAACGCTTGGTATACAAGTCGATCATGAGGGATTTTCGTATGCAACCATAAAATATAAATTAGAAACTTCAATCTAAGACAAACATTGCAAAGAGACTCATGTAGATTTAATTGCCATGACTTCCTGCAATTTGGAAATAATAAATACATTATCAATCTGAAATTTTCAGTAAGAAGTGGAAAAATAAGCCATTCAAAATAGGGGAAACACAATTAGTTGAAAATCAATTGTTGTTAAGTAACCAAATAAGTAATTGTCTATTAGAGAATAGAATGAAATTAAAAATATTTAATATGGATAGTAGATAAAGAATGATTATTAATATGGAGCCTTCAATTAATAAACGATGATTAATCCACTCTTCTCTAGCCAATCAGAATTTATATTTTTTTAGGTTTTATTGAATAGTGGTTACTCGAGGAGGAAAATTTTCTTGCTAGTTAACTACTTTGAGATTTGGTGGCTTGTTATTGGTGTCAATAAACGACTGTAGGATGCCAGAATGTGATTTTGGTTTCACAAGGTAAGAGAGCACACTAATTTTGAAGGAGGCTTTATAGACTGCTAGATGGCTTGGGCAGTTGGTGATTGGGGTGCATGCAAAGAGACACATGAAGGTTTCCAGGGCGGGTGTGAAGAAGAAAGGAAGTAAGAGGGGAAGTTATTGTTGGCCCCACAATTGTCGTTGCACCAAAAGATCGACCTATTAATGCCCGATACAACTACCAAAGTTAACGGATCCATGGGAGGCAGTTAGTCCATCTCATGAATCCCGGGGGGAGCGATGACCATCTATCAACAAACTCCCCCTCAGCATTACCCGAGGGGATTCGAACCCGACACCTTTGGCTCTGATACCAATTGTTGGCCCCAAAATTGTCATTGCACCAAAAGATCGACCTATTAATGTCCAATACAACTGCCAGAGTTAACGGATCCACGTTAGGTGTTTATTCCATGTTGATGGCACTCTCAAATTTTGCAAATTTGAAATGACCATTTTGAAAAATTTGCCTCTGCACTTTCAGAAGTGCACCTGAGAAATCTACCTAAGTGACCTATTTTGGAGGGTCAAAATTTGAAGCTTCTTGATTTTCGTGCAAAACCCATTTTCAGGCCCACTCATATGACATATGTGAACATGTATATCAATTTACATCTGCCCATGATAAGTTTTGATAGGGTTTCGAAAAGTAAAGTTCGGGTTTTGGCACTGTTCAGCTGTTTGCAAACTTTTAGTTGTGCAAGATTGCCTCTCATTTGAGCTTGTATTTTGCAACTGGTTAACTTTCATGTCAAAATGATTGGTGTTATGTATTCTCCATACCTAGATGAGCTCACATGTCAGGTTTCAAAGTTTCATGAGTTGATTTGTTATTTTTAACAAATCAAAACCAAATGCAATTTGTTCAGTTTTGCATCTACATTTCCTAAAACCTTTTAGGGTGGCCAATTTTGAAACCTAATATCTTTTGATGGGAGATGATTCAAGCCAATCCCTTTTGCACATGTGCTCAATGTACCAAGATGAGCTAGTGTGTCCAATGGTAGCTCGCTAGGAGTTGATTTGGTATTTTTCCAACGAGGTGATTTTTTGGATTTTAATTAGTTTTGAATAAGTTGTTTCAGAAAGTTCAACTGAGCAATTTTGACAGCGAATATATTTCACCTCATAATTTTTTTCTTTGATCCATCTTTTGCATTGCACTCTCATGTCAAATTTTTACATTCCTACAAGTTTTCATTGCTCCAATATTTCGTTTGACCAGTTTCCTAGGCCGATTCCAGAGCTAACTTGGCTAGTTTTCACCATTTTTCAAGTATGTCTGAAAGCGAGTTTTAATGAAAAACCAATTTTTTTTTTCACTCCAGAAGCACTTAGAAGTTGTCCCAGATCAATTGAGGCTAAAACTTATTTGAAAATGATTTTTTTTTAGCCGGATCCACTTGGGGACTCGGCATGCCTTGCTTAATTCTGAGGTTGTAGGTGTTGTAGTATTATAGTCACTCCAAATGAGTTGCTTTGGGCAGGGCAGTAGTTTGTAAATTTCATGTGTACATTCATGAAATTCTCGCCATTGAATGAATGATGACTAATGTATACACCTAAGATTGGTCTGGAGCATCCGATTAATTAAATACGAATTATGTGATTAATTATCCTAATTTCCTCTACTATTGAATAAATAGATATATTTATTTATATAGTTCACATTCACATTCTTCATAATTTCTTTTAAATCTCGTCTTAATTAAATAAACAAAAATAAATACTTTGTTCGATTTAATTATCAAATCCCTATTTCAATCTATCACATCCATCTTAAATTAATTAAATAAAGATAAAAACACTTTATTGATTAATTGTCATATTCTTCTGTCTAATTTAATAAACAACTATCCTATAGTTCGTTTTATTAAATTATTTATCTTTCTTTTACTAATTTAAATAAATCAAAATATTTGAATTAAAGCATAAGGAATATTCCAATCTACATTTCCTCAAAAATGAATTAGATATCTTATGTCTAATTTATGTCAAAATCATGTCTAAATTAATTGATTGAAACTTCACGGGAAGTTTTGGAGACAAATTGGATACAAATTTGGAATTTGATCTCTCAATCCTCCTCCATCAATTCTTCCTCTTCTCTTGCCTGGTGTTTTCATGGGTAGAGACAATCTCCATCTTTCTCTCAATCTCCTCGATCTCTCACCACTCAAATCTTCAGATTGAATCCAAGCCTTTCATAGCTTTCCCTATGCATTTCTATAGCCAGGAAATCTATAAATACAAGCCTCATTCAACCAAGAAAGGATCCAGATAATCAAACTTTTGCACTCTTACTCTGTAGGAATTCAAGCATCAAGCATCAAGCATTCACACATCAAGCAATCAAGTTTTCAACCATGGCTGCCTTCTGTAGCTGCAATTATCTGTTTCACATCAATATCATGCTAGTTTAATCATTTAGTATTGTATTAGCATTATCTCATTCTTTGAATTGTCATTTTAATAGTCTTATTTGCTTAAACAATCTAAGAGCAATTTAGATTTAATAAATCTTTGGAGATAGAGAGCAATACGACGCTTTCAATTGATTACTGTTTTGAATTAGTTCAATTATTTTAATCTTTGATATAATGTCGTATTAAGAAGTGTTTTAATTTTATTCACATATTCACCACTTACAACTAACACTCTATTACAAATGATAATTAGTGTAAGTTGAGCTCAGTCATAAGGGCATCAAGTGTTATATGGGTGCCATGAAGGAATGATTCAAAGAAATAAGATTCTTCCATCAAGTAAAGTAAGAAATGACATTGTTAAAATCTCCTGATTATAGCGATACATATACACTGCTAGCCAAGAGTGGAATTCATAGGGAAGGAAATATAATCTTATGAGGTGCCATCAAAGCATTGAGAAGAAGTTTGTGTTGCACATTGAGCAACTTTTTCTCATTTGGATGCCACACCATTGAAGGAGACGCCTTTGTAAAATGTGGCCTCAATGGAATGCTACGAATAGCAACAGGGCATGAATATTCCATAGAGTATTGAGTGCCTTCAAGGCAGCCAACGCACCATCAAGTGAAATTATTGAAAATGCTTTTAAAATAAAACTTTGATGCAAATGCGTTTGGATTGGACACTATTGAGACAAGCCAACCACCACACCAATTAGAGGAGTCAACACCATGGAATACTGCTGCAGTCATAACACTAAAATGGATTTGTTGATAGGATCTCAGATAATGTTTATGAAAGCCGCGCTGGGTGATGAAAGGGCACGCACTGTTCAAAGTGAATGGTGTGAATGACATTAGAAACTTTTGAGCATATACATTTTGGCAGTTGTAATGCCAAAATCCACGATATTCATCACCTTTTCTACCTACGCCAATGAAATGGAGGAGGCTTGATGGTTCTATGAAGAAGACACCATGAATTCCATTGCTAGTGAATAGCTTAAAGCCAATGCACAAAATGGAACTTTTGAAAAGGTCCTTAGAAACTCAAAAAAAAATGTGTTGGCAGTCGTATGGCTGGCCTCCACCGACATCTTTCCAGCCTGTCGCGTGCCTATATCAATCAATGGGAGTTTTGGAGCAGGTGTATGCACATCCATCAAAGCTAGGGGTGACTCAACATGTTGTGGAGAGTTTGATGTTATGCTGGTAGTGTATGGGCTCCATTGTAGGTGTTGATCTTGGTCAGTTGAATTGTATAATGTGATCCTTGCACCTGTACAATGGATTCAACCGATTACCTCTGGTAACAAGCCCACATGCATATATCCTCAACATTGAGAAATGGAAACACTTTGGGCTTTGAAAACCAGAGATCAGAAAATGAATGGAGGATGCCATCACCTGGAGCAGGGTGTGGTCAATGAAGCAATGAATGGAGGAGGGTTGCAAAGAAAATTAAAGAAAAGGTTGCAAAATGAATGCATGAGCAAAAGAGGAATTAGGGCAATAGAAGGAAAAAGGAAAATCAACGGTGGAGGAAGCAAGTTGGGATGTAGCTCGACCACAACCATCCCCCACTATCCCGCTGCCCTAAAATGCTTGTTTGATAACCGCGTGGGGTGAGCGAGAAGGAGCCACATGGCTTGTGGAGGGCCATGGAGGAAAAGTGAAAGCACGGGTATATTTCCATTTTTCTGATGGAATTATTAAAGGTTCATATTCAAAAGAAAAACATTTAAAATTTAAAAGCATGGTTGGGCGAGAATTTTAAATGTTGATGAAAATGAAAATCATGGAGATATGGGTAAAATGATGTTGCCCGATAAAATGCAAAAATTGTAAGTGCAGGTGGGTGGGCATGTGAAATATTAAAATTTAAACTTCTTGAGTCTGAGGTAAAACAAGTGAAAGGTGATTTTATTTTAAACTGTGAAATATTGCCTTGGTAAAAAGTTGAATGAGTCAACATTTAAAGGAAAACACTTTAAATGAACGTGCAAATAAAAGGCATGGGTGAAATTGATCTCGCCTAGAGAGTTTTATGTAGACAAATATTTTAAACTAAATGTTTAAAATACCATGTGCATGGCAAATGTTTTACTTGAGCCAATGTGAAATAACACATGAAAAAGTACCAAGTAGAGTGAATAAAATATTCACTATTTGAAAGTCTCTTTATAAAGTCAAGTGAAATATCTGGAAGTAGATAAAGTATTGTTGCAGCAAGGAAAGAGCAGAAGTGAATGTTTTTCATGGGAAGATATTTTCAGATGCTAGTAAATTGGAAATGGAAATTCACCACATGGGCATTTTTTTTGTTGCAAAACAACTTGAGGCAGAGTTTGTTGCAGAGAGAGGAGAGAGGCTTTTCAGGTCCTCTTGTTGTTGATCAACGATGGAAGAAGCTGCCATGTGTCTTCAAAAAATTGTTTTTAGTGTTGCTTTTGTTTTCCTTTTATTCTCTTTCTCTTCTCATTGTAAGGGGTTCCAATTTTTTTGAAAGCTCTGTAAGTCAGGCAAAAGCTCTGGGTAGAATTGTAAAGCTAAGATGAAATATGATCGAGTCACTAATCTGAAAGTGTTTTTGTTTTGAATTATTCTTTCATGTTTATTTTATCTGATAATTGTCTCCATGGTAGAAGTGTAATGCTCTTTTGGATTCAATAATAAAATATTATCTGAGTCTTTTCATGCACAGTTGCTGCATTTGAGTTACAATAGTTGGTGCCTTTTATTTTGTGAACGATGTAATTGCTTTAATAGATATCAGTTGCATTTATTATTGCATATTGTTTAGGGGATAGAGTAATTGCTTTAACAAATGTGACAGGAGTGTTGTGTTTCAAGTGGATTTATAGGAAGAGTTATTAGATAAACCTTATGTGGTCTGGTTGTCATAATATGATAACATTTGCAAGGATCTTCAAAGCATGTTCAACACTGTAGGATGAATGTTGGTCAAATGACTTTGTAGCCCATTTCTTGGCATTGGTCCATTATTATACTTCTATTTTTTTCAACGTGTCCCAATTCTTTAAATCATAAATCATTTCAATTTTGTATTCTGAGTTATGTGTTGCCTTGTTCTCCATGCTAGTTAGTGAAATTCACTTAATGGTTTAGCTAATCCTGGGTGATATTTTATGTTTCTTAGCATAATTCTGTGAGAGCATCATCTATTAAGAAATACCATGGTAATTGTGTATCTAAATCCTTAGGTATTGCTAAAGAGTCACCCCCCTAGGTCTTATAGAGCTTGAAGTGTAGGGGAAATGTGCGTTAATCCAATTTCCTGTCAGTTGGCCAAATCTCCCATTGAATCTGATCATTAGAAAGTGGCTAGTCTATAAGATTCATTGGTATGGTTTGATTTGGAGTGCGAACACATGTCACAAATATCAAGGAGAGTGCTGACCATCTGCCAATAATTACAACTTTGGGAGATGTCGGTTTCCCAAAAAGGTCTTTTTCTGTACCGAAATTAACTCCAACAATACTCCCATCAAGAGAGATGAGCTCCTTTCACTAGAATGCCAATCTCAATCCCAATCCCAATCGGATTTGACAAAAATAGGGTTCCTTGATAGGGGTGGTTGTAGTCGTAAGCATCCTCTTGTCAACACTCCCTCTCATAATATTGTTCCCCAACCTAAATTTTGCCTTGCTCGCTAGATGAGATCTGTGTGTGGAGAAAAGAGGAGTCTCTCCATCCCTAGATATAGAAATGGGAAGGGGATTTCTCTAGCTCACTTCAATCTCAAAGGAATTGTCCATGGCACTAAGTGTGTCCATTGTTGGGGATCTTCAACATCATATTTCACTCCATCCGATTCTTCAAATTGTCCTGCCCTTGATGCGGATATGGATCATGTGGATAGGTGGGTCTTTTTTATTTTTAGCATAATTTTTCTTCAATATATATTTTGGTTTTCCCAATGGACGATCAAATGACATTGAAATCAACTTAAAGTAACTGGATTCTTGATTCATTGTTGCAAATTATTTGCATTGTCATTGTTATATTTTTACTGTATTATATTTATTACTTGGTTTGTTTGTGAGGGAAAGATGAGAGCTCTTTGCATCAGACTATTTGGGGGCTACTGGAGAAATGTAGTTACTAGTGTGGGTTTATTTCACATTAGCACACTAGAAAATAATTCTAAGATTGGTTTGATATTTTATATGGATCATAAATTTAAATTGGAAAGGAACATCATGGTAAAGCTCTGGTTGTTATGTACAACCAAAAATAGGGGAAAAAGCAACAAACACAGTGAACACTAGAAAAATTTTAAAAGAATCCCTCCAATTAAGCATAAAAATTTGAAGCTTCAAACAAAAGGTATTATTTATATGGGTGTGAATTTTCACCCCTAACGAAAATTCCCCTTTCACCCCTTTACACTTTAGAAAATTAATTCCACTTAAGCCCACTGCTTGCATTCCACTTGGCACCTTGTTTGTGTGTTGGTGGGGCATTTTATATCAAGGATACCAGCACTGTGCGTAGACATCTATGTGGTGTGCTTACGTCCTTGATAGATTCCTATGGTTGGAGACTGCAGAGACATTACACTTTCGATTTGAAGTCAAAGTGTAACGCCCCTCTTTGGCTAGTCGACCCGAATATGGCCATTTTTCATCTTCTCCTTCATATTCTCACTCCATTCTTCTATTCTCAAGTTTTGAATAAGTTGGCACACTCTCTCCATGCTTTGAGCATCCATTTTTAAGCTTTGTAGCAACACTTTTCACTCCATTGCAACAATCCACTACTTCATCACTCTGATAGTGCGAGTGTAGGACAAACACCACAACAACAGAGGCTTGATTCCTTCTTGTTCTCTCCTCCACAAGCCTTGAGCACTTTGGACAGAGGTGGTAAGATCCTCTCATCTCCCCTATCGTATTCGGTTGAGTAAGCACGTACCATTTTGTAGTGTTCCTTGTACACATAGCTTGTATTATTTCTTTATTTTTATTTCTATCATTGAAAACTTGGTTGTCTGTGGAGGTGGAAACACCAAAACAGGGGTCTGACTAAGGCAGGACCCTAAACAGCCCCAACATTCCCCATTTTTTTGTGTGCGGGTGGAGAGATCTTAGAGCAAGCTGGTGAGAGGGTTATTCTACAAAATTATCTTCATCACCCTTGTGGTAATATACTTCTTTTATCATATTTGTATTTTCCATTCGATTTTCTTAGTCTTGTTCTTTACTTCCCAAAACTGTTAAACTAGACTGTTAGTCCTTTTTTGAGATTCTAACCTTGTCTCTCTAGTTTTCTGGTTGTACAAATGCCAACGCACCTATGAGACGCCAGTGTGTTACAATGTCATCCCAAAACCGTGCTTTTGTCCTCTGATAGAGAGTTGTCTGAGATGTAGAGTTGACTCTGAAAAGTGACTCGTGTAGTGTCTTTCTAGCTCTCGGGATTGTAGAGTGATCGAAGGACGCATAATCCTCATCATTCTCATCCCTTCTATCCTAACCATCCTTTAAAATGAGGTAATTTAGGGCAACCTTTCCGCTCTTGGCCTTTTGTGACCAAGGGCCTTACAGTGGTTGGTCCCACTCTCTTACATTTTTCGTGAACCCAACATGAACCAACGTTTATCCATTTGTTGGCATCCTGAAATGTTTCTCGTATACCTCCTGGTCATTGTACCCTGGTGTGTTGTGAAATTTTATGAGCTTCACGACCTAGTCTATGACCTCTGGGCATATTTTTAGAAGAAGTCTACGACACCTTCTGATGGACAAGACAAAGGTCTCCTCTAGCTTCACTACTGACCTTTTCTTTGGTTCTATGGTTGGTCTATTCGCACAAGAGCATGTATCATGAGGCGAATCTATGTTTCTTGACAAAAATGATCGCATCCCTACTCCTCCTATGTCACCAACCTCTTCATCCATAGATGAGCATGAGGTCATCTATATCCATTTTGAGTATGTCGTTAGCCTTGATAAAGGGTTAGGTGCATTAGAAAATCACCTGGAAGGATACTCGAAGATGGCTAGGGCTACTAAGGTGATCGGTGAAATATGATACATGGTGGAAAAAGACCAGACAGGTGTAGATCTCTTAGCTAGCCTTGCTAGTCTAGCTAAAGCATGTTCCCCCTCGAGCCACGGTCGCATGATACAATGTGGCCTCTTTGAGGAACGTGAGAGGCAACTGGAGATTTTGATGCCTCCTATATCTATGTATATGGCTGACATGGTCCCTTCTGTCAATATACCCGCTACTTCCAAAAGTTTTGAGACTGTCAAAGTAAACAGGAACTCTTTGGGTTTCCACTTCACCCCTTCTACTACCTCCAATGGTGGAGGATTGGGCAGAATGATAGGTAGAGGCTTTGGTGGTGGAAACTTCAGAAGTGGGGGAAACATTGGCAGAGGTGGTTCCGATGTAAGTCATGGTGGTGGCTTTAGTTTTGGTGGTGGCAACATCAGTGGTGGCTCTAGCGGTGGTCATGATGGTGGCCACGACAGTGGCTCTAATGGTGGTTCTGGTGGTCCTATGTCTTCTAACAACCCTACTCTAAATACACTTCTTCAGAATATGTGGAAGATGCAAAACCAGTTGGAAAACCTTTCCCGGCCTCAGCCTAGCCTATCTTCTAGCCCTTCTTCTGACATAGCTCATTTTTAGTTACAATTCTAACACTCCTTTCCCGCAAGGGATGGAGATTCCAAAATTCAAGAAATACGGTGGTAAAGGGGACCCACAGACACATGTGTCTACCTTTAATGCCTTATACACAGAATTTTTCCATCATGATGCATTGATGGCCAAACTATTTCCCCGATCCCTCAAAGGTACAACACTAGACTGGTACTATTCTTTGCCCGATAATTCCATCTTCATTTTTGATCAACTTGTGAATCAGTTCGTATGACAGTTCCAAGCCAATATCAAACCAAAGATGACCTTCTTAGACCTTGTTAGATGCAAAAAAGGGGAAAATGAAAACATTACAGACTTTATAGCATGGTACCAAGCACTCTTCTAATAGATCTCATATCTGTTACCCGATTTTAATGTACAGAAGGTCTTCATAGGGAACTTACAAAGGCCTTGGCAAGAGAAGTTCGCCCTCATGAAGTATCCTTCTTTTGCACACTTGTGTGTGGATTTAAAAGAGTACCAGCAAATGGTTGTTCAATTTGGGGGTCCTCCCTCGTGCTCCTATTCTAAAGGAAGATCTATCATATCGATCTCGGGAAGAGGTAAAACTGTTGCGAATCTACTAGCTGTTGTGGATAACAACGGCCTCAAACATGACTGAAATTTTATGAAGCTATCAAAATCTTATTCTTCCATCTTGCAGAAGTTGGTGAAGGATAAGATCCTTACCCTGCCACCTCCTAAACTAGCTAGAGAACCATACCCTAGCTGGTATGAAGAAAACACATATTGTCAGTACCATCAAGTTAACGAAAATGATACCAAATGCTATATGTGCCTGCATCATGAGATACAGGACCGTATCGAGGACGATGCTATCCGTCTTGATGGAAAAAAAAAACACAAACAAATCAATGGCAAAAGCTAACAATGAACTACAGATATACACAAACCCATTTTTGTCCATTTTGCTAATATGGCGGTCGATCCCTTTAATTTTGGTTCGTACCCTAAGGCATATGTTAACATGGTTACTATTACTCCCTCTCCCCACCTTGCAACCAGTTTTCCAGATGTAACATTTACTTCGCAAGATGTGCCAACAAATGGTAAGATTTCTTCGCTTTATATTCCCGCTCGCCTCAATGGTAACATTTTGATAGGGGTCTTAGTCGACCCCGTGAGTAGAGTGAATGTCATCATGAAGGAGACGTTACTCCTAAACTCCCTACAAAGGGAGGAATATGAAAAAAAAAATCCATCATCCACATGCATGATGGAATTTCTCTTAAACCGTATGGACCAATAATGTTGTCCATCCTAGTTGGACCTACGAGTGTAGACACGGTCTTTGATGTTATCCCCAAGTCAGACCTATTCAGAGTGAAGCTAGGCATACCTTGGATAGCTTCCATGAATGGGATTGCCTCTGTAATTCATAAATGCCTAAAGTTTTCCCATGAAGGTGTCATGCACGTGGTGCATCATACCAAATACCAACCTATGTATCTCATGGGGGATACTCATTGGATCACTTTTGGATCACTCTAGTAGGTCCACTCCCACAAAAAATGAACCTACTTAACAAGAACTATGTGAATTAAAAAACTAGGGGCAAGGGACATCTGAAGTTGACCCTTCCTATGGCAGAGTAGCCAAATGCCTCCTCCTCCCAAAAAATAAAGGAGAAGCTCGCTCCCTATCGGGCAAACTCATCTACTCCCCTCTCTTGGGAGGAGTATTAGATGAACAAGTGTTGGGCTCTACCTGCTGAGTCCGATGATTCCCCCTTGGTGAAAACCCAAGATTAGGATATTGGATCTCCCTAACGGGTATCCGGGACCCTGGTACTACCTATATGGTAGAAATAAATTCTTGCGAAGAGAGTTCACTCCGCAACCTCTTCCTGTTCCCCCAAGGGGAAAGAGAACCCCCACTAAGTTGTTGGATTCGATTCCCCCTATCACTTCTAAACCTGCTTCTTCTTCTCTCATTCAAGAGTCTTCCCTTCTACCAGAAACAACCATGGAGGACACTCCGGCTTCTAGTTCGAAGAGTTGTAGAAACTACCTTGTGCGTGAGCGTAAGTGTCGACAAAAGGCTCTCCTAGATGAGTAGGCCTCCTCACAAAAGGAGGAAGAGAAGAAAACACCTCCTATTGTGTCCCCCTCTTCTGCCTCTAATCAAACTAGTTTTGAAAATCTCTCAGCTCCCACTATCAATGCACATGCGCCTGGAAGGGTACAAGTGTTCATCGCTCCTTCGATGGAGCCACCTTTTTTGACTTCCATCCCAGATGTCTTACCTTTCCCAAAGCCCGTGTATATGGTGAACACTTTGGTTGTGTCCATTGTAGTTCTTTCATCTTCTCTCTCGACACTCCTTGTTTCATCTGTGGGGAGTTCACCTCCTTTGATGATGAAGAAGGTAGACTGTGGTCCCTCCAGAAGTGGAGGACGTAAGAAGAACCCACCTTCTCCAAAAGGTGGCCCCATGCTAACTTGTTATGTCCTAGTAATGGAACTAGTCCTAGCCTCCCTCGAGTTTGTCACCACTCCCGAGTCTCTCGGTGAGCCTAGCGGTGAACCTCGGGTGCAAACTCCTTCATCCACTGAGGTGAAGCATGAAACTATTGTTAAGTGCATGTTTAACTCGGTGGATGAAGTTCCAACCTTGTTAGCAATCTAAGCGATAAAGACCTCACCGGTCCCTCTACCTTGGCCCTTGTTGTAGGAGGATCAAAAGCTCCTCCCCTTAACATTACACCATTACAAGCTCGTCATCCTTCCTATGATGATCTAGAGTGGGAAGTTGACAAACTCTTGGTTGACCAGTGTTAGGGGGAGACCCTCTTCATGATCTTTAGATTAGATGTGTGTGTGTTGTGATGTGTTCCCCTATAATCATCCTATATGTGCCTAGATGACCCTTGTCATCCCTATTGGCTCTTGGATATAGGCATGTTTTTTCTGTTGTAAACCTTCTTCTATATGTATCTCTATTCTTCCATGTATGTGGTTGAATTTTGGTAAATTAGGGACGATGGAAAGCGTCGAGAGAATCCAGGCCTCCTTCCATGATGACCCAATTTTTTATTTTTACTTTGTCTTTCGTGCATTCTTCTTGATCTGGTTGGGGATTGATGATCTTTCGCCTCTTGTCATGGTTACCTAATATATAAAGAAAGGTAGATCTAACCCCATGAAACCAAATCCCCCTATTCCCTTTGTGTGTGATCTATTTTCTTTTACTTTTCTCTTTATCTTTCTCTCTTCTTTGATTGAGTTGTCCCTTTCATGTGTGAAAATGCCTTTCCTAAATTACTTGTTCTTTAGAAAATGCATTCATTGTTGACCGAATCTTTTCTCGAAGATCCTTCCCACATTTCTTTGTTAGAATTGCATTCTAAACTTGGAACCCTAGTCGAATATGTTTCCTTCATCATGGGTTCATAAAGAAAGGACTTGGAAACCCTCCTTTGAAGTGGGAACGCTCTTAGTCTTCCCCTCACATGAGCACATCTCCTTCCTTTTGAATTCCTTGATGAAGTGAACATCTTTCAAAAGGATTCCTTGGTGATGAATCGATTCGAGAAAGAAGATGTTAGCCTTGAACAGTGTATCCCTTGAGTGGACCCCTCCTTTTCACGTTGGGTTCCCAAGGAACCCCTTCAAAAGCTTTCAACAAAGTTCTATGGCATCTAGCTGGGGGGAACCCAACTAGACCAGTTTCATTTTTTCATGTCTAGTCAGGGGGCAACCTGACTAGACCTACTTCACATCCTTATGTCTAGCTTGGGGGCAACCCGACTAGAATTTACTTTTCAAACAACGTGTCCCTTGAGTGGACCCTCCTTCCTTTTGAAGGGTTATCGAGGGACCCCTTTGAAATTCATACAACTTAGCGATGGTCCACATGAATATCTGTTCACTGGCCTATGCGGCCACTTCCTGATGTGTTCTATCTGCAGGTAAACATGTCACCATCTTTGACTCTGTGAAGTCCCCTTTACTCGGTCTCCCTCATGTGAGAGTTCTTGTGGGATTCCTTCCTTGCAGTTCTATGGGTCTGTAAGGTGCTTTTCTCGGTCTCCCTCATGTTAGAGTTCTTGGGGGATACCTTCCTTATAGGTCTGTGGGGCTATAAGTTCTTTTCCTGGTTTCCTTCATGTGAGAGTTCTTGAAGGATAACCCCCTTGCAGGACTATGAGCCTGTGAGGCACTTTCATACTTTAGCTTCGTAGTTCCGTGGAACTATGAAGTCCTCTCCTACACTTTCGGGTTTGCCAAACCATGCTCTACTTCCTTTTTGGTTAAGGTATACATCTCTTACTCTATTACTTTCTTTCTACTCTACTTTACCAAAGCACTCATCAGCTTTCATGCTCACTAAAGTGGGGTAAAATGTATGAGCGTGAATTTGCACCCCTAATGCAAATTCCCCTTTCACCCCTTTACACTTTAGAAAACCAAAAGCGGAGGTTTAATTCCACTTAAGCCCATTTCTTGCATTCCACTTGGCACCATATTTGTGTGTCGGTGGGGGTTTTTTTTGTCAAGGACACCCATGCAACACACTTATGTCCTTAGCAGATTTCTATAGCTAGAGACTGTAGAGACATTACAATTTTGATTGGAAGTTGAAGTGTAACACCCTTCTTCAGCTAGCCAACCTGAATATGGTTATTTTTCATCTTCTCCTTCATATTCTCACCCCATTCTTCCATTCTCAAGTTTTGCAAAATTTGGCACTCTCTCCATGCTTTGAGCATCCATTTTCAAGCTTTGTAGCAACACTTTTCACTCCATTGCTGCAATCCACTAATCCATCACTCTGATAGTGTGAGCGCAAGAAAAGCACCATGACAACAAAGACTTGAATCTCCTCGTTCTCTCCTCCACAATCCTTGAGCACTTTGGATGGAGGTGGTAAGCTCCTCTCATCTCCTCTATCGTATTGGGTTGAGTAAGCATGTACTATTTTATAGTGTTCCTTGTACACATAGCTTATATTCTTTCTTTATCGTTATTTCTATCATTGCAAACTTGGTTGTCTGTGGAGGTGGAAACACCAAAACAGGCGTTTGACTAAGGTAGGCCCCTAAACAGCCCCAACATTCCCCCTTTTTTTGTGTGCAGGTGGAGAGATCTCAAAGCAAGCTAGCGAGAGGATTATTCTACGAAACTATCTTCGTCACCCTTGCGGTAATATACTTCTTTTATCATATCCATATTTTCCTTTCGCTTTTCGTATTCTTGTTCTTTACTTCCTAAAACTGTTAAACTAGACTGTTAGTCCTTTTTCAGGATTCTAACCCCGTCTCTCTGATTTTTTGGTTGTACGAAAGCTAGCACACCTATGAGATGCTAGCGCATCACGCTATCATCCCATAACCATGCTTATTTCCTCCAACAAAGAGCTATCTGAGATGTAGATTTGACTTTGAAAAGTGACTCATCTAGTCTCTTTCTAGCTCTCGGGATTGCAGATTGATCGAAGGACGCATAATCCTCATAATTTTCATCCCTTCTATCCTAACCATCCTTTAAACTAAGGTAAGTTAGGGCAGCCTTTCTACTCTTGGCCTTTCATGACCTAGGGCCTTGCAGTGGTTGGTCCCCCTCTCTTATAGTATTATATAGGTGTTTGGTATGTGAGAGAAGCTAGAGGTCAAAAGTTAATGGCTTAGTAGTAGCAGTTGGAGGCATTCAAAATCGACAAGTTAAAGTTGCATTTATTTTAGGAAATTTCTTAAGCATGGATAAGACATGAGTTGTTTGACATAATACTCCAAAGGATGACATGAGTAATTTCATAGATTATACAAACATTGAAATATTTTCTAAAAAAAGGATATCATCTTTTGTTAGAGCAAAATCTCTCCTCTCAAGAAGTTAATTTTTTTTTAAGTTAGTTACCATTGTTCATCAAGTTGGGAACATTCATGATTGAGCACAGAGAAACAATGGATTCTTGTGGAAAGGCATAAACACCTTTACCACTCTCTCTAATAAGTGACCAAGATGACAGGAGTGAAATCATAGATTTATGCAGACTTGGTTGAGATGTGGACCTGCCAGCATACATTTGTATTTTTTCTATGCATCTAGTTTTATCTTTTTTGTATTTTTGGAAGCATATACCTGAGCCTAAATACATGAAGGAGACCACTTAGGTAGCATGTCATGGCTAGAAATCTCCAACATATAATTGGTTGAAAACATTTGATCTCATATCATCTTCTTTATTGGAGATGCATAAAGCTAGAATAATCACTTGTGAGTTGGCTTCTTCTACCATGGATTACAAAGAGTTTAACACCCTTGAGACTTGCCAAATGTTTTGTTTAATTCAGTGTTCTCTTGAGACCTACATGTTTGTAATTTTCTTTAGATTTTCTCTTTCTCTTGTGACACAATTTCCTTGGATTTTGCTTATAATTTAAAGTTGATCTTATTATTGGATTCTTACTAGCAAAACAAATTCTTTATTTATGTCTAATGTTTCTGATTAGATAAGAAGGGAAAGGGCCTTGATCCCTTACAAAAAAATAAAACTTCTAGACCAACCAAACTTGGGCCAAAATGACAAAACAAAGGAGACAACAAGGAAAAAGAAAAAGGTCTCCTCGAACACAACACAAGGAACAACTACTAACCCAAAATAAGAGGTAGATAGTAGATGAACTTATATAAGAACTAGCATAATAAAAACCATATCCTACTAATATCAGTCCATAGATAAAGCAAGCATTTCCTATCAATAATTTCCAAAAGACCAAAGACCATAAAAACATAGATTAACAACATATAGATCAAGTTTGGGTTATAATAGGTATTATCAAACTTAAACATAACAAGAGAGTCCATAAACTAGGAAAACTCTACCATAGAAAAAAAATAGATAACAAAGGATTAGGACTCCTCGATTAGGCTCCAAATCATCTTCAAGTCTTCCACTATTCCTTCAAGGCTATCCTTATCTTCCATAGTCCCAGACTGCTCCAATTCATCTTTCTTTCCTTTTTCTTCTACTGCTTAGTGATCTTTCCCTGACTAGAAATGGTTCCCATAATAGCTCTCTTCATGATGCCCTCGATCACTCTACAAACATTCTTAATGGAACCCTCAAGGGCTTGGAATCTAGTAGAATTATCTTCCTTTTGCATCATTTTCTCAACCTACTCCATTCTTTCCATGAGAATTTCCATAGTCATTTTATTTGTAGCCAAATTTTCCCCCACCAGAGTTTCAGAGTTGAGAGGGTGTAAAGTAGTAGTATCTATAACCTCTAGATCAATTGGGGGTCTCACTGGTATCTTTATTTTCTTTGTCAACTCCTGGGAAAAATCCCTCCACCTCACCATGCTCCATCACTCGATGAGAATTGTTCTCTTCCATTTCTTGACTAGATTTATCCACATGTTCAGAAGCTAAAACTTCCTCCTCTTCCAAATTCTCCGATTCTCCTAGACTATACAAAAAATACTCCTCCTCCTCAGAGGCATCCAACTCATATGTGGCACCTTTTTTCTTTTCTTCTTCTTAGAATATGATAAGGCAACACTCTTCTTGTCCCTAGAATTATTGGTTTTATGTCCCGTTTATTTTCCTTTGGAAGCAACTAAGGCTAAACGAGTTGACCTACAACCAGCTGGGGGATTAGAACCATTATCAAGGCTTATTTCTTTATCATCTTGTATGGTAATAGTAGGGGTATTAGGATTTTTTTATTGGTAATTTATCTTTTCTTTGTATCCCTAGAAGAAGTTGAGGGATTGATTCTCATTTTTCCGGGGTGATTTTAAGAAGGTCAGACCATGAGGGCTCCACAATCTTAGTGGAAAGAATATTTTGCTTCTTAGTGTCTTTTTTGAGTGAGTGGGGGGGGCAGCTTTCAATTAGCTCAATTTTAACAAATCTTTTAGAGGGTTGGCTACCCTCAAGCAAGTTAAGGAATACATTATTTTGCTGGGTGGTGGTCAAAGCATATTTGTAGATAGACCTAATTAAGCCCTGATGTAAAGGAGGGTTAGCCTCATTTTGTAAGAATCTACTACAAAGATGAGAAAAGGAGAAAGGGTAAATTTATTTTATCCAAATGACAAATGTGACTAAGTATGGGAAAGTGATAACCATGGAAAAACTGGTATCTACCTTCAAGGGTGAAGTATTTCATCACAAAATAACTCACATTATGGAAGGGGGGAAACAACAATGTGGAGTAACATTTTGGAATCTTTGCAGATTTTTCATGTCCTTGGGAAAATTTATCAATAAAGGTCTTGTAATTCCCCATGCTCTTTTTAATGATTTTCTTCCCTTCATACTTGAGGCCTGTAGCCTGAGAAATCATCTTTGCATCCATAGTAAAATGAAGTCCACCCATATCAACCTATCCATCCCTCTTAGAATTAGAAAATCTATAACTAAGTTCCTCCTTATACCCTTCCATGGTTTCAAAATAAGGGGTAAACCTTGCTCATTCAAAAAGACCCCAAAGTTCAACATTTTTTCTAAGAGAGTCATGTTTAGTAACCTTTGTTATCTTCCTGGGGCCACCCATATTATCTTCAGTAGTTAGGTTATCCTTGCGAAGAAGTAGAAGTTCAGTTCTTAGGACCTTATCATCCTCAATCATAATCATCAAGATATCTAACTTGGTATTGAGAATAAATTTAGGGCTATTCATTTGAAGTGGCGGTGATTCAAACCAATTGTAAGTGGTTTTAAATAAATTTGGCTGATAACTATGACATAAAACATGCCATACCATCTTGATTTTTTTTGAAGTACAACAAGTTATCTGAGATATTATACACAAAGGTGTCTTGTCACCAGTCTATCCAAATATTGTAAATCACTTGTGTCGAAGCGATAATTATTTGGCATCCTTTCAAATAATTACCATTTTTTTTCCACCACGGGTAGCTAAAAGATAATTTCCTTTTGGCTTAACTCTTACATGCTTCTGAAGGTTTTTCATACTTTTGCAATCATTTTGGGTGCATACATCTCAGTCCTCCCTAGTACCCATGATGAGTCTAGTTTATGGTCCAATTATTGATAGATTTTGTTGTCTATTTACTACAGTTTTCATAGACTTTGATGCTTGGATGTTGACCTTTTTATGATATTTCCTTAAAGCCATAGACTTTGGACATGAACTTATTTTCATAACTTTTAAATGATATTGAAATGCTACACATGAACCATCTATGTTAATTTTACATGTGATTAATGAATGTCACTTTAAGATAGTTATAGATACGCAGTTGTTCTACGTACTAATATTGTCATGCAGATATAATAATAGGCCTGCAATTAAGGAAGATTTTGCCAACTCCTCATTTGCCATACTGGTCAAGAAGGTGGTCATTCAATGAGGGAAGACTCTTGATGGTGGAAATATTCCTCATTCAAATCAAAGTTTTAATTGCCTTGTAATGGTCTTAATTTTTTGTTGAGCATATTTAGGCATTACTACTATGCTAGCTCTATGTTGAGGCAAACATGACTTCCTGGATTCCACACATGCATAATCACCTCTCCACTTTTTATGATCTCCCTAATGTGGTGCCCTCTGGTTTTGACATAGTTGACCTCCTTGCTAGGTGCTTAGTTAGTAGCTTCTATAAATAAGACTCGGATGCTCCTTCTCTGGAGGTTGCTTGATCTAATGATGTACTCACATTCTTAATTTTTCAGTAATACAACCATGTTGTTCGATTGTACTCACATTTTTCAATGAATGAAATGAAGTTATAAGTTTGTGAATTTTAGTTTACATTTGTTTTAGGGAATACTCATCCAAAGGGGCCTACTTGGTGAGTATTTCATCCCTTAGATTTGTTAATTATTTTTTGTTCAGTACTTAGTTAAGAATGTGGTACTGTTTGTTCCTGCAGCCACTAGAATTCCATTCTATGACTGTTCCTGCAGCCAAAGCAGGCATAGTAGTTTCATGTTTTTTCACTCTAATTTTCATTTTTGTCATGCATTTTATCTTAGTTTAGTTATTGTTTAATGCTCAACACATATGTTATTTCCTTCCAGGCAATTCACTTTTAGCATTGTGTCTTTCTTAGTTATAGGATGAATATGCCTACTTTGGATTCCCAGTGCACATACTTTGTTGACCTATTTCAAGTTCACATCCTTGGGTTGAACAGTTAAATGAACCTTCATGATGATTGAAATAGCTATTTAGGTTAGATGTCCAATCTCTAAATCACAATTGTAAGGGATTAGTTGTTAAATCATTGTAGGAGGCCAACATTTCTGGCGTCATTAGGGATGGTGTCAAACTAGGGAGTTCCTTGGATTCATTGATAGATTTTCTTATTTTAGTATTTTTGGAAGTTGTTCTTAGTATACCTCTCATTTAGGAAAGTAATGAGCAACCTATTCTTTTACCAATTCTTTGTGTGAGCTAGCTGATAGTGAGTTGATACCATATGCATAGAGAAAGGAGGAGATATGCTCATGGGACATTCCTTCCTAAAAATCTTGATCTATTCCGGCTAATTGAGTATCAGAACCTGTGAAGAGATGAAGAAGAAGAAGAGCCAAACCTCTTTGTTGATACATTTCCGGATTTGGCTAGTTTTGAATTTTCCTCTGAAGATCAAAATATAATTGAGAACCCCCTTGCTTCAGAATTTCATTAGGCAGGCATGGGTGATGCAAATGGAAATAGACATAACCAACCAGCTTTTCCTTTCCCCATTGCTCATCAGAATGAAGTAGACAACCTCAAAAATATCCCTGCTTCATTCCTTCCTAAGTTCTATGGACTTGTCACAAAAGATCCTGATAATTTCTTGTTCGAGTTGTATATGCTATGTAGGAGTTATGACTATACTACTGATGCCCATAGGCTTAAGCTATTCCTTGTCACCTTGAAAGAAGTTGCATTAAGATGATTCATGAGCCTAGGAAAAGATATTGTGGAGACTTGGGAGGACATGAAGACAAATTTCCTTGAGAAATACAAGGAGTATTGCAAGGGCAGTGACATGAGAGGAGGTGACATTTTTAGGATGTAGCAAAAGGAAGATGAGAGCCTAGAAGATTATATTTCAAGGTTTCTATTTTTCCTACAAAAATCTCCACACCATACACTCAATAAAGAATAAAAAAATCTGCTTTTCTCAAGAGTAATTAATGGTAGTTGCATAGATGCCTTGGACCTGATGGGAGGAGGAGATATCACCCAAGTTCCTTGGGAGGACATCAAGAAGATATGTCAGAACTATTATAGGGAAACTTTAAAGAAGGGGAGAGCTTACCAATCTTCCATGGGTAAGTCATCTACTAGTGGAGTTTCAAGGATGGAGATTACTCACTTACTGGAAGACTTCAAGAAAAACATCATAAAAAATCTAGCTACTCAGCTAGATACACTTCAGGCCAAGGAGAAACAAGAGGAGGCAGAAGAAATGTTGGTAGAATATTTCCCTCATTGCAAACAAAAGAAGAAGGATTGCAGATGCAAGATGATAGCTAATATTGATAGCAAGTAGATGGCACCCAAATTCAAGCCAATATAGGGTGAAGAAGATCAAGTCTACTATGTTGCACAAAGGAGGCCATGGGCTCCAAGACAAGGCATCCCACCAGATCCATTATCTTTTGCTAGGCCATATGTCAATTCTTATTCATCTAGCAACCAATTAGAACCCTCATATCCATCTAATTATGGAAGATATTCACCACATCCTTGGAATAACCCTCCAAATTCCTAGTCCAACCACCAAAAATCTCCACCCTAATGGCAAAAATCTCAAGGGAGTGGGCAGCAACCTCAGGGAAATTGACAGCCACCTCCAGGGAACTGGCAACAAACATCCCAATGGAGGTGAGGACAATAATGGCCAAACCAGACAACCACTTTCTCAACCTCAACAACCTGCTATAATGCCTCCTCCTACTAGTTCGAGTTCAAATGCACCTAAATGTACTAAGCTACTAGCCCAACCCACACCCAACCCAAATAATAAACCACAACAATAGTTGGTATACTCTTCTGATCTAAATCAATTCTTTGCATACATTGTGAGTGCAAGTAACATCCGCTTGTGTTCAAGAACTACATTGCCAGCTCCTTCCGCACCCATTATCAGTGAGCTTCTCTTGGAAGAAGAGAAATCTCTAAATGTCCCCATTCAACCAAGTGCACCTAAAAATCATGAACCAGTCCTAGTCAAGCAGACTGAACCATAACCACTATTTCCCCAAAGGTTGGATACTGTGAAACAAAAGGAAGAGAAGGAGGACACAAATTTTGACATTTTAGATCATTTGAAGCATATATGTGTCCAAATACCTCTATTTCAAGCCATAAAATATGTTCCCATATATAGAAAAGAAATCAAGGAAGCATGCCTTAAGAAGCTAGGTAGGAAGAAGAAAGGCCCCGCTATGGTTCATGTGGTTGGACAGTTGGCTGACATCATGCTTGTGAAAGTGACTATTCCCAAATATAATGACCCAGGGAGTCCTATGGTAGGAGTTGTTATAAATGGGATCCAGATAAAGAATGCTTTGACTGATTTGGGAGCAACCATAAATGTAATGACTAAGGACATCCTACAACAACTAAATGTTGCAAACATGAGACCTACTCCTAATGTCCTGTAGCTTGCTGATAGTTCTGCTATTAAGCCTGATGGGATAGTAGAGGATCTTGTAGTAATTCTGGACTCTTTGGAGTACCTAGCAGATTTTATGATTCTTTCTCCTAAGGCCACACTAGGCAGGTACCCCATTATTCTTGGGAGGCCATGGTTAGCAACAAAATATTCCTATATTGGATTCCAGATAGGAGACATGACCATTTATGATGGAAAGAGCACAAAAAATATGGTTCTCTACCCTCTTGCTTAGCAATACCATCATAGGAATGATCCCATATGGCCACATGTTGGTGAAGAGGCCAAGGAAGTTAATTCTATGGCACAACTTATGATGTTAAGCAGAAGTCCTTTCATGCAACTTCAAGATGAAGATGAAGTATTTTCTAAGATAATTTAAAACCATTATGAGGTAGAGGAAGCATCATCCTCTCATGCATTTGATTCTGCTGACCCAGTGAAGACACTCCTACCTACTCTTCCTGCAGACACTCTTCTTATAGATGCTCTTCTTGCAGTAGAAATTCATGTAGCAACAGGTATGTCTCATACATTGTTGCCATATGAACTCGAGGTACAAAGCATTAGTGAAGTAGCTATGGTAGAGTTAACTACACAAGTGCAGGTGTAAAAAGGAAAATATCTAAATATTAACAACAAACTGAGTGAAGAACTACAGTTTTCATTCACAAAATTACTAAGGGTCCACCAATGTGTATTTGCATGGGACTATCATGATATGAAGGGATTGGACCCTAAGCTTTGCACTCATAGGATATATATACATAAGGAATGATTACACACTAGTGAGGCAGCCACAAAGAATAATTAACCCTGCATTGAGAGAAATTGTAAAAGGGGGACTACAGATGTTGCTAGATGTAAGATTCATCTACCCTATTTCAAATAGCCAGTGGGTGTCCCCATTTGTTATTGTTCCTAAAAAAGAAGGGAAGTGGCGAGTTCATGTTGATGACAGGGAACTTAATGTTGCCACCAAAAATGACCATTTTCCATTACCTTTCATACATCAAGTTTTGGACTCACTTGCAGGAAAGAAATACTTTTCTTTCCTAGATGGATTCAATGGCTATAACTAGATCCAAATTACACTAGAGGACCAAGAGAAGATAACCTTTACCTATCCATGGGGGACCTATGCCTACTCAATACTTCCATTTGGCTTATACAATGCACCAACAACTTTTTAGAGGGTAGTCATTAGCATTTTTTCAAACATCTCTCTTGATTGCATGGAAATCTATATGGATGAATTCACTACTTATGGTGTTGAATTCAATGAAGCATTAAAAAGTCTCAGGAAATTCCTACAAAGATGTGAAGACAACAATCTATCTTTAAATAGTGAAAAATGCTTCATGATGATGCAAGAAGGTGTAATTCTTGGCCACTACATCTCTCACAAAAGAATTCAAGTAGATCCTACAAAGATTGAGGTGATCACCAATCTTCCTATCCCTTCAAAACAAGAAGATGTTAGGAGTTTCTTAGGACATGCAAGTTATTATAGGAGGTTCATCAAAGACTTCAGCAAAAATGAAACACCATTGTATAATCTCCTAACTCAATATGTTGAATTCCAATCGACAAAAGACTGTGACAAGGCATTTTCTGACTTGAACACAACTTTGAATCATGCTCCTATACTTAAGGGTCCTAATTGGGAGCTTCCTTTTCACATCCATACAGATGCATCAGACTATGCTATAGGAGCAGTCTTAGGATAGAAAGAAGGAGCTATTGAAAATGCTATTTATTTTGTTAGAAAAAATCTACAGGGAGCTGAATTCAACTATACAATGACATAAAAAGAAATATTGGTAGTGATCTATGCCCTAAAAAAATTCAAGAACTACATAATAGGCTACCATATCTTTGTGCACATTGATCATGCATCCATTAGACACTTCATGAATAAACCCCTTATCTCAGGTAGGCTAGCAAGATGGTTATTGTTGATGTAGGAGTTTGACATAACCATTGTGGATAAACCAGGGAAGGCCAATGTTGTTGCAGATTTTCTTTCGAGGCTAACTACATCAAAAGACAATCAAGTTGTAGATGACTCTTTCCTTGATGAGAATCTATTTTCCATCAGTGTGTAAACACCTTGGTATGCTGACATAGCTAATTATCTAGTCACAGGGAGAGTTCCCCCTCACTTCTCTTCAAAAGAGAAGAGGGTTCTAATTGAAAAATATTTTTCTTTCTCATGGATTTTTGGATGTTTGTTCTACGATGGACCAGACCATGTCATCAGGAGATGTGTGAGGGAAGATGATATAGATGAAATTTTGCATGCATGTCACAATGAACCCTGTGGAGGGCATTTTCTAGCTAAGAGGGCAATAATAAAGATTTTGAACACATGATATTACTAGCCCACACTCCACAAGGATGTAGGGAGATATACAAGGAAGTGTGACACATACTAGAGGATGGTCTAGCCAACCAAATCTGATGAGATGCCACTTTACCCCCAAGTAGTAATCACTCCATTTGATAAATGGGGATTGGAATTTGTAGGACCCATTGATACTCCATCAAATGGTAAATCCTATATCTTGGCATGCACCGATTATATAACCAAGTGGGTAGAAGTTAAGGCCATGAAGTATGCAAGAGACAATAAGGTTACATAATTTATTTATGAGGAAATTCTCACATGATATGGGATTCCAAGAGAGATAGTGACTGATCAAGGGGATCAATTAACTTCAAACCTTGTTACAACACTAGTCAATGAGTACAACATTAGGCACATGCAATCTACTCCTTATCACCCTCAGGCCAATGGCCAAGTTGAGGTGACCAATAGAGAAATTGAAGCCATTCTAACCAAAACAGTGGCTATCCATAAAAAGGATTGGGCAAGAAAAATACTAGAAGTTGTTTGGGCCTACATAACTACCTAGAAAACAACTACAGGATTCACTCGGCATACAACACCCGAACTTCCTGCAACCAAAGGAAGTGGACCTAGTGTCCCTCCTTCTGGCTAGCTAAGGTATGTAACTTGTCATAATAAAGACTTCCACTTTTGTGGGGGCTCACTTCTTCACCCGTCTACCCATCCATTCCACCTTTCTCTCTCTTCCACCATGCTACCATCATTTCACTTCATTCCACTCCGCTTTCATTTATTTCTCAACTGATTTCTTGAAAAGTGACCGGTACTTTCTCCATAATATTTGCAATAAATCTTCCATGAATTTAGGTACGTGTGCATCATTTTTTATATCTTAATTGTCTTTTATTATATTCATTTAATTGTTGTAAATTAATATGCACATTTTCCATAACATGTAATTATTCCATTCCCTTGTCAAATCATTACTCCACCTCGCATGTGAGGACACATGTGCAAATTGAGGTTGGGGGGGGAAAGTGTGAATGTCATGTCCGCGTGTTTGTCCATACTAGTTCATGTCAACAAAGTTTAAGTTATTGAGCTGATTTGAATTTTGAGCGAGATGACGGTTTACATGCGTGAAAGGACATCAAACACCACCATTTTCCTTAATCATAGCCTTCATTTATTACTCCTTTATGTCCTTTATTGCTCATGTCATAATCTTAATCCAAAAGGTGAAATTCAGACAATATGAGCATTGAAAATTTGGCAACGTTGCAAGAAGGAGAAGTTTGGCTATCAAACGAAGATTGTAGGAAGTAAAGCTTTGCATAGTGTTTGATTGTAGAAAACTAAACAATGGGAGGTGGGTTAATTTGAAATGAACCCACGGTTCATGATGTATTACTAAAGGATGCACCTTGCTTGGTGTTGATAGTGTTTTCTGCATGGTAACAACTCAGACATAATATGATATCCTATCTCTCTTGAAAGGTAAATCTCTATGGGAAAAGAGATAACCCCAAGGTCTCTAATGTCAAGTCTTGACAATGCAAAAAAAGAACTTAGAGATAATGTGAAAATGCTGGTAATCACAAAGGGACCTTACTACAAGCAAATACTAGACTCGAATCTATCAGATCTAAACAATGAATTGATATTTGGAATCTTCAATTGAACCTAGATAATAAAGAAAATAAAAAAAGATAAAAGGTTTTAGAGATAATTCTAAGATTGATTCTAACCCTAAGACTGACAATGCCAAAGATAATATGCTCAAAATGGACCGATCTCTCATAAAATACTTTCTGCTTGACCCAAATAAATTTGCAATCTCACATGAATAGTGCAATCTTCTGATGTATTTAAATATTTTCAAATCATAAAAATTCGTTCAAGACAAACCTGTTGCAACTAAAATGAACAAACATTCATAATTGAACTAGGCACAATTTTAAGTCCAGGCTAACTTTGCAAAGCAGCTAACAGTTGACTAATTGCAAAAAGTATGGACTAGAGATCACTACAAACATTCCAAACATGAAACCCTAAGCATTACCAAACTATCTAACAAATAACTTAAGCAATTTTAAAGATAGAACAACAAGAACCATGCCAAATAAACTTAACACAAGAGAGATATCAAATCACAATATCCTTTCTTATATTAGATCACCCAAAATGGTAATAATTCCAGCCTTATGTTACAATATTTGCTTGAAAGTAAACCGTAATCTGCTCAAATCTATATTCTAGGCCTATTCTTATATCACTTGTCTCTCCAACTATTTTTCTATATCCCAAAATGAGGCAACATGCCCGTTTTATAGAGAATTCCCCAAGATAGGTCAACCCAATTAAGAGTTTACAATAAAAGTGCCACACAAGAGGTCAGCCTCAAAAGGTATTCGAAATCCCCATGAAATGTGCAATTTGCACAAATTTCATCCAAGTCGGCCTGTGGTCTCAAAAAGTTGGCCCAATGCATGTAGATAATGGGAAGCACAAACTTTGATCTAGCCCCATATAATTACTTCCCATCCTTGTCCTTAGCTCGATCTTTTTCAGCATGCACTTCCAACAACACTCTGTCCAATTCAGCAATAGGTGGCACATGCAAAACCCTAAATCTTCTTTCAAGAGACTTAATTTCATCCCTTGCCTGCCTAATTGTGCCATCCCAATCAACCCTATTAGTTAAATACCTATCAATAACTACAATATAGGTTGCAACATCATCTAGCTAATGTTCAGTGACTGGACCATCACTCACTGGAGAATAGACATCTCTCCACCATTTCCTTAGTTGTTCCAAATTGAAATGCTTTGGAGTGAACTTCTTCCTCCTTGTCATAATTTCAAAGAACGAGATACACTTATCATGAATGCCAGTAAAAGTGTCCTCAATCTACCTTCCTTGTTTGTGAATCTTCTTTAAGGCCCTTTGCCTCATCTGCAATATCTCGAACCATTCCCAAGGCTCAGAAACCCTTGGAAAAGGAAGAATCCCACTCTTTACCAATTTATCCTCAGTAAACTCCATGATTGTTTTTACTTTCTGCAACAGGAGATCAATGTCATCCTTGTCCTGAGACAACACAGTCTTCAGCCAATCCACTGACCTCATGGCATCCCCTATAGTCAACAAGATATCCCTGATGGCACCATCTCCTTTGGTCTGGACTCCCTCCAACCAACCAACTATTGCATGGGTAGTGCCTTTCATTCTTTCTAGTTCAGAGATTGTCTCCTAGGGAAAAAATCCTGCAGCAGAGGAAGAGGAGCCAATAGACTGCAAGAATTTCATCAACTCCTGCAAGTACTTCTTCAATTTCTCATTCTCTTTCCAACTCATGCCTGGTTTGTACTGCCTTCTTTAATCTACCCATAATTATAGCACTGGAGCCTTCATACTCCTCAATGTCCTATTCCATATAAGCATGCCCTAAGTCAACGGTCTGCACATGATATTCCTTTGCAGTCACATTATCTCTATCTTTGTCCAGAACAGGGGTAGAAATGTGAGCCACTTTGTTGCCTGACCCATCCCTCTCAATCTTGGACACAACCCTAGCTTTCTTCTTGGTTTTCCCCTTTTCAATATTGGCCATTAATTCATCCCAATTGGGAGGAGCATCTTCTACTATCACCAATTTGCTCTTTAACTCTCTATCCAGCCAACCTAGAACAGTGGACTCAGTTTGCACTATATCTTGCTTATCCTGCTCTTGCTAGACACGGTGCATCCTTCTCAACACTTGGCATACTAGGGATATCCTTGATTAGATCCTCCTTGTTTAACAACCGCTCCTCTACAATAACCTGCACAAGTGAAGGGATCTTAGCTGGTATCTCCTCCTGTTGAGGGGATTTTCTCAATTGCTCTTATGTAGGTGAATATGCATAGGCTGCCAAGGGAGACTGGATCACCTTATCAATTTCCACCTCTGCATTGTAGAGATCTCCCTCCTAGAACTCCTTTTCACTCAAGTCTTTAGGATCTTCATCCTTCCTTGGTTCTTCTTTTACACTATCAGCATCTTGAGGAGGGGGAATTCTTTCCTGTTCAATGATAGGAGAAGTTACAGGAACATCCTCCTTCGTTGCTACATCCTTTGGGGAAGGATTCGTTTACCTCCTCACATATACCTATGTTCTTTATCCTAAACTTTCTACTTCTACCACAGGTGGCCTAACTTCCTTATCAGTCTTAGGAGCCTCCTCTTGTTTTTGTGACAGCCTCACAAGTTTTCTTCGCTTTGTCAAGGGAGCAGTAACATCCTCCTCTTCCTTTTCTTCTTTATCCTTTTCGGCTTCTCTCCTTGAAACATGCCTCCTCTTTTTGGCAATAGGATTTCTTTGTTTACCCTAATTTTGCCTTACCCTTAGGATCCTATTCATGTGATTCCTCGGAAGTAGAATGAGACTCCAAGTCTCCCATCAAATCATAAGTGCACTGGATACCTTCACATTCCAATTCCAGTATTTTGTGCTTCAGTCACATTTTGGTGTACTTGATCATAGGAGTCATGATTTGCCTCAATTATGTTTTCTCTTCTTCCAACTAGTCAATCTCTCCAATTGGTTTGTCTTTCATAGCCTCAAAGATATGACCCTAAATCAGATTTCCATCCTCTTCCACTTGGTCGAGGATGGCCTTTATGTTGTATAACCTTAATAAGTCTACTGGAAGCCTGGATAATTTCTTCTTCCTCACATCAAATTCATCGCCAAGGTTAGCCCAATAATCTTCAATATTGTCCTTGTGGTTGTACTCCCTACTGGCCTTCTTTTGTGCCTCCCTAGTAATATCAAACCTCACTCTCTTAGAATGGAAAAGGAGACCAAAAGTACTCATCTCCTCTTCAGAAGCATGAGCTGAGTGGATGGAAGGACATAACTCACTTGTTCCTATCTTCAAGGGAAAATCATTCCCAAACCCCATTTTATGCTTGTCTCCTTTCACAATTATGTCAAAGTCACAAATCTGCCTAGTGACCTCCAAAGTATGATATGGTCTGTTGGGTACCTTGGGAGTCTATAGGGAGCCCTTTGAAAACCATCAATCCTAATTTAGGAGAAGGCGGGGAACTGGATGAACCATGCCCCATACCTCCTTATCAACTCATTGGCCCTGTCAGAAATTCTCACATGCTCTGCACCCTGCAACAACCTGGTAATATACATTTTAAAGGCATCATTTCCTCTTCTATAGTTTCCTCCTGCTAAGTGCAGCTGTGGATACACCTCATATATTGCATCCTCTCCAAATGTACCCCTAGTGATTAACCCCTTATATGGGTGAAATCTTGCCAATGCATACACCAGGTAGGAGGTCATGGTGAAATTCTTGGTTTGTAAGAAATTACACATCTGCTCATGGATTACTACACTTATGGCACCTACCCAGTTGTAATCTATACCTTGCTCCACCCGAGTAATGATATTGAACATCCAGATCTCAAACACCCTTGCACTCTTCAGCCCCACCAACTGGCTAAGGAGAGTGATGACATTGTAGTATTCCCTTTTGATTTTCAACCTGAATAGCTACTTTGGCAATTTGGAGAAATGAGACTTGGGCTTCTCCAACCAAGAATTGATCACCTGCTGGGACTTAACTACATTTTCCTCATAGTACTTATTTGTTGTGTCCATATCAAAGGCCACCACATGTGACCTATCAAGTATATCAAAAGTCCTAGCAATGAACACATGATCAAAGCTTGTCACAATCCTTCCCTGAGGACCAACAATCCTTTGTGTTCCTCTGTCATAGTTTCTGGCACACTCAAGCACCAACTCATAGCATTGTATTGTGGAGGGGAAACTGGCTACATGTGATAATCCAGATTCTAGAGTTCTTTTATCCAGCAAAGGGAGACTCGATGCTGCCATCTCAGCCTTGAACTCCTTGTAATCCCACATACCCACATTAGTATCAGTAATCCCTGACCAGACGGAAGTCAATTTTCTCTTAGGAATCCTACTCTTTATGTCCATTTTTACCTTTTCTCCATCAACGATAGTGGAACTCTCAGCACTTGGATCTGTTGCCTTTCCCTTGCCATGCCCAGTAACATCTTGTCCTGATCCTTCCTCCAAACAAGTAAAACAACCACAATGAGATCCAATAAAAATGCCAACATCACTTATTTCAAAGTTTAGGGTTTAGCCTCCTTCGTGGAATTCTGGGGAAATCCGGACCAAGCGGAATCCAGCGGGACAAGCATACAAACCCTACAATATCAATCAATCAATTAGTACAATAAAAAGATAACTTGGAACCACTTAGCATAAGCTCATTTAATCATCAAAATACATTATCAATAAGAAAACTCCCCTTGTAACAATTAGATTCTTCATTTAAATAAAACTTCAGAAGAATCTACCAAAGACGAAAATCCCCCAAAATGGTAATGGTCTCAACAATCCGGGAAAATGGAGGCAAAGAACATCCGAAAAAATCCCAACGGAGTGGATTTTAGTGGAATCGAGACAAATTCACCGCGGAATCAAGAATTTGACAAAACGGCCAGGCAACGGACATCGGGAAAATTCGAAGGAAGCAGAATTTCACAAGGAAAACAAAAGTCTGGTTTAATAGCAAATTATGAAGAAATAAGGAAAAACAGGAAGACTCAGGGAAATCCAGCAAGGGTGGAATTTCGCGAAGGTAACGAAAACCCGAACATCTATGCTTTCCTCATCTTCACCCAAATAGATGAAAATGATAATGGACCATGAGCCTACAGCCTGGAAATGATCCAACTGACATCCCAAATGGATCAAGAATGAATTTAAAACTCCCCTCTGAGCAATTTGAAAGGGATTGGCTATGCCCTAGGTCAAGAACCCTAAGAACTTTCACCATGAAAGCACGAAGAAGCTTAGGCACAAATTGCTTGCAAAAAGGATAGGAAGTTTGTGGAAAAGGAAAGCAAGCCCCAAAAACATCAACAAAAGACCATCCAAAGCAAATATTCAGTATAATCAACCAGATGGACTGGAAAAACAATGGAAACCCTAAATGCCCAGACATGGCATGCACACACAAGCAAAATATGAAGCAACGAATAACATGAAAGCGCATAGAAAAGCACCAAAACCAGAAGAGGAAGAAGGAATATCCACATACCATGAGAGTAGGAGAAATTGAAACCTGGGATGCCAGCAAACAACCTCCAAGCACGAGCAGAAAACAAGCAATGCCCCAGAAATCTAAATGCAGGACTCGAGATCTCCTCAAATGAAAAATCTAGCGACACTCCTCAAGCTCCAGCACTCCAAACTCAAATGGCAAATCACTTCTTAAAATTCTATATATCATTGCTCCCAAAAGGTTGTGCAATCGCCATTAATGCAATCGACAAGACGGTCGAGACCAAAACCTGGAAATCTGACAAAGCCACGAACTTTGAAAAAATTCGGACACGACAGATTTCCCTGGAGTTGAACAGAAAGGAAATCATTTCCAAATGAAAAAGGGAAACTGGGAAAATCTGGACAGAGCGGATTTTCCTGGACTCAGCAAAAAACCCGAACCGCACCCAGAACTCAAGGTTGACAATATATATCATAAATAGGCCATTCTGACCGACAGGATGAACATCAAAGTACATGCCCAAGGAAGCAAAATTCCAAAATAGAAAGGCCAAGACACCAAAAAACAAAGAAAATGAGGGTCTCAACTTTCAGTGGGGCATGTGTACAAAAATTGCACAACAAATGGCGACTCCACTGGGGAAATGCTCCTGAGCAATTCAAAACCAAACTAGAATCATGAACCTAGAATCTCTAGTTTCAATCCCTTTTATCGAGACACCTATGGACAAAGTTTTAGAAGCCAAAAGAAAAAATAATTTTCCTATACCAGGGTCCAAGTGTGTGTATTTTGCATTTATTTCCTATTCCTTAGATGCAATGGGAACTAGGGAAAATCTGATCAGACTACATAAAATTTCTAACTTCAAAAGCAACTTGGATAGAGCCTCGCTTCCGGTCAGATGTCCATAGCCCTGACAAGGTTATCATTGTGATCCTCCCAAGTATAGCTCTACTTCTAGCCAGGCGTCTATAGCCCCAGTAGAGATACTAGGATACCCCTGATAAGGTGAAAGTTATTTTGATTTTCAATATTTCCCTTTTCTCTCTTTTTTTTTTTCTTAAACATTTAATAGAACCTTTCTTTCACCTCATAAGTAACAAAACTCACACTCAAGGATGAGGAACATAGTGGCACTGAAGCAGAATATAAGATTTTTCACTAGGTCAAATTACTCGAGAACCCTGTGCAACTCCAGAATTTTTTATTTTAATGTGAAGGTGTGAGACCCAAATATATCCCAAAGTTTATCTAAACAAGTGACTCCAATTCTAAATACAAGGGATATTAGATAAAGGAATTCCACCACTTGACTCTGAAAAGCTGATTAGAGTTTATAAAAGAAATTTCCAGAACAATCCCAAGAAAATAGCCTGTTATACAGATGCAACAACCCCAATAAAGCAAGAAACCAAAAGCAAAAATAAAGCGAAAGAAAAATGGACCAAAGAAATCCTACACTAGCTATTTACAAGATGAGCTTCAAATAACTCAAGGTTGAAAATAATGCTTCAGATATTGCCCATTGACAGGCAGCAGGATATCCTCACCAGTGAGGTTCATCAATTGAAAAGCATTCTCTCCCAGAATTTTTGAAATCTGGTAAGGACCAAGCCAGAGTTTATCAAATTTACCATTCTCTCCCTTATGGTCATGGGCTTTATCCTAGTAGAGAACCAAGTCAGAGATTCTAAAGGCCTTCACCTTGGCTCTTCTATCAAACCATCTTTTCACTACACCCTAGTGTTTAGCAAAGTTTTCTAAGGCTTCATCTCTTTTCTCTTCAAGGTGTAATAGCTCAGCCAAACGAGCTTCACATTTATCTTCCTCATTGTAATATCCATTAATAGACCATAGGGTAGGGATCTTCAATTGGATAGGGAACACAGGTTCCAAACGATACACCAAGTGATAGGGAGAAGTTCCTGTGGATGCCTTCTATCTGATATGGTTTGCCCAAAGAGAAAATCGAAGTTGGGTGTGCCAATCCTTAGGATTTTGTTCTAGCAACTTACAGATAACTATCAATAGATTCTTATTGGAAGTCTCAGCTAGACCATTACCCCGAGCGTAGTAATTGGAAGAAAATTTAATAACAATCCCATGGTCAAATGCCCAATTAGAAAATTTCAGTGATGCAAATGCAGGGCCATTATCACAAACTAAAGATAGTGGATAACCAAAATGATTAATAATACCTCACTCAAGAAAATTGATTACCACATCCGAAGTACATTGTTTAAAAGAAAGAGCCTCTGTCCATCAAGTAAAATAATCAGTTATGGTAAGAATATACCTGTGGCCCATAGAATATGGAGGATTAATTGGACCTATGAAGTCCATGCCCCACTGAGAAAATGGTTTTACCTCTATTACTAGCTGGAGTGGAAGAGCTACATGTTTTTCCTTACTTGTTGTAGTTTGACATATGTGGCAAGTCCTCACATGTTGGTGTGCATCTTTGAACAAAGTAGGCCAATAATAACCTGCCCTCAAAATCTGATTTGTAGTGGATGATGTAGAACCATGGCCTGTGCCATATTTCTCATGAAATTCAATCATCACTCTGGCATCCTCTTCCTTACCCAAACATCTCAAGTATACACGCTCATGATTTTTCTTATTCAGGATAGCTCCTTTCATCATAAAACTTCCACTCTTTAGGCACAAAGCTCGCCTCTGAACTGTATTAAGGTGATTATGACATTGTTGATTCGGTAAATAAAAAATGATTTCATCATACCAATCTCCTAGAGATACCTCCTGAAGATAATAGTGTTGAGTTGTGAGATCAGGACCTGTCTCAGCCATTGTCTTTGTGATTCCCTATCCTCTTACTAATTTCATGGGTTGAATCTCAATATCATATTCCTACAACATGGTCACCCATTTGGCTCTTCATTCACCCAGCTCATTCTACATTAACAACAACTTTATTGCAGGATCAAGCACTATGGAAAAGACCTTATTCCTCAAAATATAGTGTCTGAATTTTTTCACTGCTCTAACCAAAGCATAAGCCTGATTTTCAACATTGTGATACCTTAATTCTGCATCTTTTAAGGGAGTACTCATGAAGGCTATAGGATGTGCATCGCCTTGATCAGACTTTTGGGTTAGCATTCCAGCACAAGAATGATCAGAAGCGAATGAATATATGTAAAAAGGTTTAGCATAATCTGGACTTACCAATATTGGAGCCTCAACAATAGCTTTCTTGATTTCTGTAAATGCCTCCTTAGCTTTTCCACTCTACTTTTGCTTCTTGTTTCAACATAGCATTCAATGGTTTAACTATCTTTGCAAATCCAGTGATAAATTTTTTAACAAAGTTAATCTTGCCAAAGAATGACTTCATCTCTTTCTTACTTGCGGGAGGCTGAATCTTCAATATAGCTTGTATTCATTCGGGGTCAATAACAATACCCTGTTCTGAGATAATATGTCCTAGAAATTTTCCTTCTGTAACTCCAAAAATGCACTTTCTTGGATTAAGTGAAATACCAAACTCCCTGCATCTTTGGAATACTTTGCATAAATCTGCTATATGATCATCCCATTTTCGAGAAAAAATTGTCAAATCATCCATATAAATAATGATGCACTTACCAATTATATCTTTAAAGGCAATATCCATAGCTCTTTGAAACGTAGCTCCAGCATTGATCAACCCAAATGACATCCTTTTGTAAGAAAAAGTTCCCCATTTTGTAGTGAAGATAGTCTTGTGCCTATCCTCATACTGCACCATAACTTGGTTGTATCCAGAATACCCATCCAAAAAGGACATCATTTGAGATCCATTAATGATATAAAGCACCTCATCCAGTGAAGGAACTGGATAGTTTTCCTTTTCTGATGCCCTATTCAGATTCCTAAAATCCACACACCGTCTAATTTATCCATTCTTTGTCCTTACTAGAACCAAATTTGCAACCCAAGTAGAGTGTCTTACTGGAAATATAATTTGTGCTGAGACCAACTTCTGCACCTCCTTCTGAATAATGGGTTCTAACAGAGCATTGATTGGCCTCTGCCTCTGTCTAAATGGTTTGACATTTGTCTTCAAAGGAATGGTGTGTGTAATAATTGAAGTATCGTATGTTTTCAAATCTTCATAACTCCAGGCTATCACATCAGGGTACGTGTGAAATGCATCAATAATCCCTATCCTTTCCTCAAGAGTACACACCTTACTAATAAAAACATTCTTCACATCATCCGATGTCCCCATATTATATGTTTCACACTGGCCGCTAAGAGATTCCCTTTTAACTTGTTGTTCCTGATCTCTTATCTTGTCCAAATCAAAGATTCATTCAATCTGCACCATACCCCTTGGAATAATGTTGGTTTTTAGGTTAATGATTCCTCCCAAGTCTATCTCTACTTTTTGGGGTTCCATCTCATCAATGAATTGAGAAGCAAACACATCATAACTCGTGAGAAAATCCAAAATATGCTTATCATCTTCAACTACCTAGAAATTAGTAATGTTATTAGGCACTGAAGGTATTGGAGTGAGTTCGACTGTAAACCTCTTCAATCCTGAAAGTGATAAAGGTTGCAAGGTGCTAGCATCTTGTGCTAGAGAGTCAGAAACCTGATTCTTGTTACAAGAGATCAACTGGATATTGAAAGCATCAAATTCCTCGATGAGATCCCACACTCTATGCCTATAGTTGGTCATTCTCTTATCGTGGCATGAATACTGTTTCCTTACTTGTTTGACTACTAATTCAGAGTCCCAAAAGACCTGTAATATCTTAACTTTCTTCCTTGATGCCATCAACAAGCCATGAATTAAAGCTTCATATTCAACAACATTATTAGTGCATTGGAATTGGAGTCTGTGAGCAGTAAAATAATTCTTACCTTTAGGATTAATCAACTCAAATCCTACTCCAGTACCCTACTTAGATTTAGATCCATCAAATCTCAATGTTCAACAACCATTAGGTTCCCGTGGTCTTAATTTATCTTTCTCTTTGCCACAAATGGGGGGCTTCTCAGGAAGCATTGGGTTCTTACCCCTATCATTATCTAACCCCTTTTGTATATTAAGTCCAGTGGTTGGGACTGGATTAATGCATTCTTGTATCTACTCCAGAATATTTTGACACAAGTCACATTCTAACTCGAAATGAGGAGCATCATGGACTCTGCACAAATTGGGAAGCAATAGTTCTTCAAAATTCATCCTTCCTCCCAGTTGTATCTGATTCTCCATACATTTCTAGATAAATTCCTGAAAGTTATCCAACAAACTAAGCTGCTTGTCCTCTTGGTCATCAGTTTCACCCGTTTGTATAATCAATGGTCCAAAATTACTGACCTCTGATACAAATTCTTCTAAGGGTCCCTATAACATAAATACTTCTTCATTCTCTGAAGCTACTACAGCCAATACATAATTTCCCATGCTAACTTCGGACACCAACACCTCACTAGAAACATTCTAGTATTCAATGATTACATACTTCATTCAAGGTTCTCTTTCAATTTATATATGATTTGGAACTCCTTTCCATGGTAGCCACATGTGAGAATGATCTGTAGAGGTATACCCATTCAATGCCTTAGTGAAATCCCTGCCTAGAATCAAACCATAAGTATCAGGAATGTTAGCAACCTAGATGTTGATCACTTGTTGGACCCTAGGATCTGATGCAAACTGTGTGGGGATCATATTCAATTCTCCAACTACACTTACCTCTGTTTTGTCCAATTGAGTAAATTTCTTTTGAGAGGCTATAGGAGTAATACCCAATGCTTTGCAAACAGAAAAAGGCATAACATTTGTAGATGCTCCTAAGTCTAGAAGACAATTATGTAGATTCTTTCCAAAGATACGAAGAAAAATTAAGAAAGGAGGGGTTTCCATCTTGCCTTGAAACAAACTCAACTGAGTGTCAGCTTGTGCAACTTGACCCTTATCTTTATCTCTCCCTTTGTCTACAAGTGGGATCTGACCTCTAGGTTTCTGTGAATTAGAAGACCTAGTAACAACCTCATTGGCAGTCACCCCCTGCGGTACTATATGTGGGTTGAATGACCCTAAAACTGCATTCCTAATAGCAGGAAATCTTAATAATTAAAAAGCAGAAAGACTTACCTTTACTTTCTTGAATTCTTCAGTCACATACTCACCTAATTGCTCCACATTCAGATTAGTATGGGCTTCCTTTTGGCCACTAGCCTGCCTATCTTTATAAACTTCAGCATTGTTTCCCTTTGACAAGTATTGTGTTGGTACATGAGGGTAAGGTAGATTATTACTAGCTTGCGGATCTAGTGGAGTAGTAAAATTGTTAGGAGGGATAGAAGTAGTGAAAGGACCTCTAGCTTGTGGACTCCTATTGGGTCTATTTCTCAAATCATTTTTTTTGTTGGTTGTTGAAATATATGAACTTCTTCAACACTAACTTCCTCCTCATCTAACAAGCTATTATCATTCACATTTTCTTCATTAAACAACTGAGATCTCATCCTCATTTAACACCTATTATGCTTCATTCTCCCAATCACTAGACTCCTCTTCTGGTTCATTTTCCTCACCCTTTTGAAATGGTGCATGATTAAGTACCAGCACTGGAGAATCGTAGGGATTTGAGGGCAAATTTTCCTGACTATTGGAATTGTTCTCAACTTCATACTAAAATATGGAAGCAACAGTCTAAAACTCAGTGCAATCCAACTCAGAATGCTGACTTGTTTTATGAAGTCTACACCAACCAGACAAAGCTACCTCTGCCAAGTATACACCATTTGGAGGTTTCCTGAGTAGAGGGTTGATCCAAGGGAGTAGGAATCCCTCCATTATTAGGTCCAGTATTCCATGATCTATTCTACCTAGGTGGTTGCCCTCTATCAAATCCTTGTCCACCTTGTTGATTTCTATCAAAATTCTGTCCAAAGCCTTGTCTTCTATCAAAATTCTGACCAGAACCTTGTCCTTTATCATAATTTTTATTTCTGTCAAAATACTGCCCTCTTTCAAAATTCATGTTCTCCCTACCATAGTTAGATTGCATGTTCTTTTGAGCAACCTAAAGTTGGATATTCTTATTTCTCAAATAAGATACCTCCATATTCAATTTTTTCACTTGTTCAAATAATTCATCCAACCATTCCTTATCTAGGCCATTAGGTGATGCCGAGTTCATATTACCAGGAGGGTATCTAGGCATTCCTCCAGAACCAACAACCTGATTCAAGACTTCTGAATTTTGCAAATATGTAGGAAAACTAGCTTGTTGTTGATGAAGAGGTTGATTAGCCCTCTGTTGAGGATAAGATTTCATGGGCTGAACTTGATTTAGTGGAGGACTTGGATGAGGGACCAAAGGCAATGAGGGTATTGGATTCATTAGGGGAGCATGACTGGTCAAATCTTGATTGAGAGCTTGAACTTGTCCAGGGTGAGCAGCAGGTCCTAAGGATGGTAGAGGTCTTGATAAGTGTTGCCTCAAGTCTGTTCTGACCTTCACAGCTTTTTCATATGCAGTGAGTAAATTATTTGGAGGATTAATTCTTTGCTTAAGGAAGGTGGTTGTAAGACTATCCAGGGCTTCAAGGTAAACTTCTAGGGTAGTGTTTTCATTTCCAACGTAAGGTGTCTGGAGTCTAGTATATGCTCGATGGAACCTATCATTGAATGACCCTATTGGCTCATTAATCTCTCTTTTCACTCCAATAAACTGTAGGTATAGCTCATTAGCACTAATGGGAATTTTAAACTTTTGCAAAAATGCAGTCTCTAGTTCAATCCAATTATGGATGGAAGCAGCAGGTAAGTGATTATACCAATAAAAGGCCTCTTCCCCAAGGGAATAAGGGAAGATTCTACATGCCACATCCTCATGGTTTATTCCTCTATCCCTCAAACAAGTCTGGAAAATCCTAATATGCTCTTTTGCTATCCTATTGGGGTCATGAGTATGGAACTTAGAGTAGAAATGCTCAGGGTTCTTTGGCATGACATTGTAAGTATTGAAGATCAATGGAGATGGGTTATTAGCAAGGAAATCCATTGGTGGGGGTGGAGGTGGTAATGGCTAATTTATAATTGGTTGTGGTTGTGGAATTTCTTAAGATTCGGATGATGATAACGATGATGGAGATGATGGAAGCGAGTGAGAGGATGATGATTCTTCCCCTCCTCTGGTCCTTCTTGACCTAGTAGCGGCTTGTAATTCTTGAAATTCCTCTTCTCCTGGAGTATATCTAGTTCTTCTTCTAAGCCTTTCAGGAGAAATGGCGTTTAAAAAATGCTTCAGCTTGCTTATTCAAGGCCCTCCTTCTAGCGCCAATCTGTTGATAGTGTTTTCTATGCAGCAACAACTCAGACAGGATATGATATCCTATCTCTCTTGAAAGGTAAATCTCTATGGGAAAAGAGATAACCCCAAGGTCTCTAATGTTAGGTCTTGACAATGCAACAAAACAACTCAGAGATAATGTGAAAATGATGGTAATCACAAAGGGACCTTACTACAAGCAAATAATGGACTCAAAACTATCAAATCTAAACAATGAATTGATATTTGGAATTGAACCCAAATAATAAAGAAAATAACAAAAGATAAAAGGTTTGAGAGTTAATTCTAAGATTGATTCTAACCCTAAGACTGACAATGCCAAAGATAATATGCTCAAAATGGATCGATCTCTCATAAACTACTTTTTGCTTGACCGAGATAAATCTGCAATCTCACAGGAAAAGTGCAATCTTCTGAGGTATTTAAAGATTTTCAAATCATAAACATTCGTTCAAGACAATCATATTGCAACTAAAATGAACAAACATTTATAATTGAACTAGGCACAATTTTAAGTCCAGGCTAACTAGTCAAAGCAGTTAATAGTCAACTAACTAAAAAAATTATGGACTAGAGATCGCTGCAAACATTCCAAACATGAAACCCTAAGCATTAACAAACCATCTAACAAATAACTTAAGGAATTTTAAAGATAGAACAACAAGAACCATGCCAGATAAACTTAACACAAGAGAGATATCAAATCACAATATCCTTTCTTATATTAGATCACCCAAAATGGCAATAATTCCAGGGTTTTGTTACAATATTTGCTTGAAAGTAAACCCTAATTCGCTCAAATTTATATTCTAGGCCTATTCTTATATCACTTGTCTCTCCAAATATTTTTCTATATCCCAAAATGAGGCAAAATGCCCATTTTATAGAGAATTCCCCAAGATAGGTCGGCCCAATTAAGAGTTTACAATAAAAGTGCCACACAAGAGGTTAAACTCAAAAGGTATTCAAAATCCCCATGAAATGTGCAATTTTCACCAATTTCATCCAAGTCGGCCCAATACATGTAGATAATGGGAAGCACAAACTTTGATGTAGCCCCATATAATTACTTCCCATCCTTTTCCTTAGCTCGATCTTCTTCAGCATGCACTTCCAACAACACTCTGTCCAATTCAGCAATAGGTGGCACATGCAAAACCCTAACTCTTCTTTCAAGAGACTTAATGTCATCCCTTGCTTGCCTAACTGTGCCATCCCAATCAGCCCTATTAGTTAAATACCTATCAATAACTACAATATAGGTTGCAAGATCATCTAGCTGATGTTCAGTGACTGGACCATCACTCACTGGAGAATAGACATCTCTCCACCATTTCCTAAGTTGTTCCAAATCGAAATGATTTGGAGCGAACTTCTTCCTCCCTGTCATAATTTCAAAGAACGAGATACACTTATCATGAATGCCAGTCAAAGTGTCCTCAATCTGCCTTCCTTGTTTGTGAATCTTCTTCAAGGCCCTTTGCCTTATCTACAAGATCTCGAACCATTCCCAACGGTCAGAAACCCTTGGAAAACGAAGAATCCCACTCTTTACTAGTTTATCCTCAGTAAACTCCATGATTGTTTTTACTTTTTGCAACAAGAGATCAATGCCCTCCTTGTCCTGAGCCAGCATAGTCTTCAGCCAATCTACTGACCTCATGGAATCCCCTACAGTTGACAAGATATCCTTGATGGAACCATCTCCTTTGGTCTAGACTCCCTACAACCAATCAACCGTGGCATGTCTAGTGCCTTTCATTCTTTCCAGTTTGGATATTATCTCTTGGGGAAAGAAACTTGTAGCAGAGGAAGAGGAGCCAATAGACTGCAAGGGTTTCATCAACTCCTGCAAGTACTTCTTCAATTTCTCATTCTCTCTTTTCAACTCATGCCTGGTTTGTACTGCCTTCTTCAATCTGCCCACAATTATAGCACTGGAGCCTTCATAATCCTCAATGTCCTGCTCCATAGAAGCATGCCCTAAGTCGATGATCTACACACGATAATCCTTTGCCATCACATTATCTCTATCTTTATCCGGAACGGGGGTAGCAATGTGAGCCACTTTATTGCCTGACCCATCCCTCTCAATCCTGGACACAACCCTAGCTTTCTTCTTGGTTTTCCCCTTTTCAATATTGGCCATTAAGTCATCCCAATTGGGAGGAGCATCTTCTACTATCACCAATTTTCTCTTTAACTCTCTATCCATCCAACCTGGAATAGTGGACTCGGTTTGCATTGTATCTTTATTTTCTTTGTCAAATCCTTGGAAAAATCCCTCCAGCTCACCATGCTCCATCACTCGATGAGAATTGTTCTCTTCCATTTTTCCTGACTAGATTTCTCCACATCTTCAGAAGCTAAAACTTCCTCCTCTTCCAAATTCTCTAATTCTCCTAGACTATTCGAAAAATACTCCTCCTCAGAGTCATCCAACTCATATGTGGCACCTTTTTTCTTTTCTTCTTCTTAGAATCTGATAAGGCAACACTCTTCTTGTCCCCAGAATTATTGGTTTTATGTCTTGTTTATTTTCCTTTGCAAGCAACTAAGGCTAAATGAGTTGACCTACAACCAGCTGGGGGATTAGAACCATTATCAAGGCTTATTTATTTATCTTGTATGGTAATAGTAGGGGTATTAGGATTTTTTTATTGGTAATTTATCTTTTCTTTGTATCCCTAGAAGAAGTTGAGGGGTTGACTCTCATTTTTCCGGGGTGATTTTAAGAAGGTCAGACCATGAGGGCTCCACAATCTTAGGGGGAAGAATATTGTATTTCTTAGTATCTTTTTCAAGTGAGTGGGGGCGGCTTTCAATTAGCTCAATTTTCACAAAGCTTTTAGAGGGTTGGCTACCATCAAGCAAGTTAAGGAATACATTATATTGCTGGGTGGTGGTCAAATCATATTTGTAGATGGACCTAATTAAGCCCTGGTGTAAAGGAGGGTTAGCCTCATTTTGTAAGAATTTACTACAAAGATGAGAAAAGGAGAAAGGGTAAATTTATTTTATCCAAATGACAAATGTGACTAAGTATGGGAAGGTGATAACCATGGAAAAACTGGTATCTACCTTCAAGGGTGAAGTATTTCATCACAAAATAACTCACATTATGAAAGGGGGGAAACAACAACGTGGAGTACCATTTTGGAATCTTTGCAGATTTTTCATAACCTTGGAAAATTTATCGATAAAGGTCTGGTAATTCCCCATGCTCTTTTTAATGATTTTCTTCCCTTCATACTTGAGGCTCATAACCTGAGAAATCATCTTTGCATCCATAGTAAAATGAGGTCCACCAATATCAACCTATCCATCCCTCTTAGAATTAGAAAATCTATAACTGAGTTCCTCCTTATACCCTTCCATGGTTTCAAAATAAGGGGTAAACCTTGCTCGTTCAAAAAGACCCTAAAGTTCAACATTTTTTGTAAGAGAGTCATGTTTAGTCACCTTTGTTATCTTCCTGGGGCCACCCATATTGTCTTCAGTAGCTAGGTTATCCTTGCGAAGAAGTAGAAGTTCAGTTCTTAGGCCCTTATCATCCTCAATCATAATCATCAAGATATCTAACTTGGTATTGAGAATAAATTTAGGGCTATTCATTTGAAGTGGCAGTGATTCAAACCAATTGTAAGTGGTTTTAAATAAATTTGGCTAATAACTATGAGATAAAACATGCCAGACCATCTTGATTTTTTTGAAGTACAAGTTATTTGAGATATTATACACTAAGGTGTCTTGTCACCAGTCTACCCAAATATTCACTTGTGTGGGAGCGATAATTATTTGGGATCCTTTCAAATAATTACCATTTTTTTCCACCACGGAGTAGCTAAAAGATAATTTCTTTTTGGCTTAACTCTTACAATCATACTTTTGCAATCATTTTGGGTGCATACATCTCATTCCTCCCCATTACCCATGATGAGTCTAGTTTATGGTCCAATTATTGATAGATTTTGTTATCCATTTATTGCAATTGTCATAGACTTTGATGCTTGGATGTTGACCTTTTTATGATATTTCCTTAAAGCCATAGACTTTGGACATGAACTTATTTTCATAACTTTTAAATGATATTAAAATTCTATACATCAACCATCTGTGTTAATTTACATGTGATTAATGAATGTCACTTTGAGATAGTTACAGATATGCAGTTGTTCAGCGTACTAATATTATCATGTAGATATAATAATAGGCCTGCAATTAAGGAAGATTTTGCCAGCTGGTCATCTGCCATACCAGTCAATAAGGTGGTCATTCAATGAGGGAAGACTCTTGATGGTTGAAATATTCCTCATTCAAATCAAAGTTGTAAATTCCTTGTAATGGTCTTAATTTTTTCTTGAGCATATTTAGGTGCTACTACAATGCTAGATCTGCATTGAGGCAAACATGCCTGACTGGATTCCGCACATGCATAATCACCTCTCCACTTTTTATGATTTCCCTAATGTGGTGTCCTCTGGTTCTGATAGAGTTGACCTCCTTGCTAGGTGCTTAGTTAGTAGCTTCTATAAATAAGACTCGGATGCTCCTTCTCTGGAGGTTGCTTGATCTAATAATGTACTCACATTCTTAATTTTTCAGTAATACGACCATGTTGCTCGATTGTACTCACATTTTTCAATGAATGAAATGAAGTTATAAGTTTGTGAATTTTAGTTTACATTTGTTTTAGGGAATACTCATCCAAAGGGGCCTACTTGGTGAGTATTTCATCCCTTAGATTTGTTAATTATTTTTTGTTCAGTACTTAGTTAAGAATGTGGTACTGTTTGTTCCTGCAGCCACTAGAATTCCATTCTATGACTGTTCCTGCAGCCAAAGCAGGCATAGTAGTTTCATGTTTTTTCACTCTAATTTTCATTTTTGTCATGCATTTTATCTTAGTTTAGTTATTGTTTAATGCTCAACAAATATGTTATTTCCTTCCAAGCAATTCACTTTTAGCATTGTGTCTTTCTTAGTTATAGGATGAATATGCCTACTTTGGATTCCCAGTGCACATACTTTGCTAACCTATTTCAAGTTCACGTCTCTGGGTTGACAAGTTAAATGCACCTTCATGATGATTGAAATAGCTATTTAGGTTAGATGTCCAATATCTAAATCACAATTGTAAGGGATTAGTTGTTAAATCATTGTAGGAGGCCAACATTTTTCGCGTCGTTAGGGATGGTGTCAAACTAGGGAGTTCTTTGGATTCATTGATAGTTTTTCTTGTTTTAGTATTTTTGGAAGTTGTTCTTAGTATACCTCTCATTTAGGAAAGTAATGACCCCCCCTATTCTTTTACCAATTCTTTGTGTGAGCTAGCTGATAGTGATTTGATAACGTATGCATAGAGAAAGGAGGAGATATGCTCATGGGAGATTCCTTCCTAACAATCTTGATCTATTCCAGATAATTTAGTATCAAAACCTACCAAGAGATGATGAAGAAGAAGAAGAGCCACACCTCTTTGTTGATACATTTCCAGATTTGGCCAGTTTTGAATTTTCCTTTGAAGATCAAAATATAATTGAGAACCCCCTTGCTTTAGAATTTCATCAAGTAGGCATGGGTGATGCAAATGGTAATAGACCTAACCAACCAACTTTTCCTTTCCCCATTGCTCATTAGAATGAAGTAGAAAACCTAAAAAATATCCCCACTTCAGTCCTTCCTAAGTTCTATGGACTTGTCATAGAAGATCCTGATACATTCCTTTTCGAGTTTGATATGATATGTAGGAGTTATGACTATACTACTGATGCCCATAGGCCTCAGCTATTCGTTTTCACCTTGGAAGAATTTGCATTAAGATGATTCATGAGCCTAGGAAAAGATATTGTGGATACTTGGGAGGACATGAAGACAAATTTCCTTGAGAAATACAAGGAGTATTGCAGGGGCAGTGACATGAGAGGAGGTGACATTTTTAGGATGCAGCAAAAGGAAGATGAGAGCCTAGAAGATTATATTTCAAGGTTTCTATTTTTCCTAAAAAAATATCCACACCATACACTCAATGAAGAATCAAAAAATCTCCTTTTCTTAAGATTAATTAATGGTAGCTACATAGATGCCTTGGACCTGATGGGAGGAGGAGATATCACCCAAGTTCTTTGGGAGGACATCAAGAAGATATGTCAGAATTATTCTAGGGAAACTTTAAAGAAGGGGAGAGCTTACCAATCTTCCATGGGTAAGTCATCTACTAGTGGAGTTTCAAGGATGGAGATTAGTCACTTATTGGAAGACTTCAAGAAAAACATCATAAACAATCTAGCTACTCAGCTAGATACACTTCACGCCAAGGAGAAACAAGAGGAGGCAGAGGCAATGTTAGTAGAATATTACCCTCATTGTAGACAAAAGAAGAAGTATTGCAGATGCAAGATGATAGCTAATATTGATAGCAAGCTGATGGCACCCAAATTCAAGCCAATACAGGGTGAAAAATATTAAGTCTACTATGTTGTAGAAAGGAGGCCATGTGATTCAAGACAAGGCATGCCACCAGAGCCATTATCTTTTGCTAGGACATATTTAAATTCTTATTCATCTAGTAACCAATGGGAACCCTCATATCCATCTAATTATGGAGGATATTCACCACATCCTTGGAATAACCCTCCAAATGGCTAGTCCAACCACCAAAAATCTCCTCCCCAGTGGCAGAAACCTCAAGGGAGTGGGCAGCAACCTCGAGGAAATTGACAACCACCTCCAGGGAACTGGCAACAAATATCCCAATGGAGGTGAGGACAATAATGGCCAAACTAAATAGCCAATTACATACAACCACCTTCTCAGCCTCAACAACTTGCTATGATGCCTCCACCTATTAGTTTGAGTCCAAACGCACCTAAACGTACTTAGCTACTGGCCCAACCCACACCCAACCCAAATAATAAACCACAACAACAGTTGGTATACTCTGTTGATCTAAATCAATTCCTTGCATACATTGTGAGTGTAAGTAAAATCCGCTTGCGTTCATGAACTACATTGTCAGCTCCTTCCACACCCATTATCATTGAGCTTCTCTTGGAAGAAGAGTAACCTCTGAATGTCCCCATTCAACCAAGTGCACCTAAAAATCATGAACCAATCCCAGTCAAGTAGACTGAACCAGAACCACTATTTCCCCAGAGGTTGGAAACTATGAAACAAAAGGAAGAGAAGGAGGACACAAATTTTGACATTTTAGAGCATTTGAAGCATATATGTGTCCAAATACCTCTATTTCAAGCCATAAAATATGTTTGCATATATGGAAAATAAATCAAGGAAGCATGCCTTAAGAAGCCAGGCAGGAAGAAGAAAGACCCCACTATGGTTCATGTGGTTGAACAGTTGGCTGACATCATGCTTGTGAAAGTGACTATTCCCAAATATAATGATCCAGGGAGTCCTATGGTAGGAGTTGTTATAAATGGGATCCAGATAAAGAATTCTCTAATTGATTTGGGAGCAACCATAAAGGTAATGACTAAGGACATCCTACAACAACTAAATGATGCAAACATGAGACCTACTCCTAATGTCATGTAGCCTGCTGATAGTTCTACTATTAAGCATGATGGGATAGTAGAGGATATTGTAGTAACTCTAGACTCTTCAGAGTACCTAGCAGATTTTATGATTCTTTCTCCTAAGGCCACACTAGGCGGGAACCCCATTATTCTTGGGAGGCCATGGTTAGCAACAAAAGATTCCTATATTGGATTCCAGATAGGACACATGACCATTTCTGATGGAAAGAGCACAAAAAATATGGTTCTCTACCCTCTTGCTTAGCAATACCATCATAGGAATGATCCCATATGGCCACATGTTGGTGAAGAGGCCAAGGAAGTTAATTCTATGGCAGTCATTAGCATATTTTCAGACATCTCTCTTGATTGCATGGAAATCTATATGGATGACTTCACTACTTATGGTGTTGAATTCAATGAAGCATTAAAAAATATCAGGAGAGTCCTAGAAAGATGTGAAGAACATAATCTATCTTTAAATATTGAAAAGTGTTTCATGATGATGCAAGAACGTGTAGTTCTTGGCCACTACATCTCTCACAAAGGAATTTAGGTAGATACTGCAAAGATTGAGGTGATCACCATTCTACCTATCCCTGTAGAAAAAGATGTTTGGAGTTTCTTAAGACATGCAAGTTATTATAGGAGGTTCATCAATGACTTCATAAAAAATGCAACACCATTGTATAATCTCCTAACTCAATATGTTGAATTCCAATGGACAAAATACTGTGACAAGGCATTTTCTGACTTGAACGCAACTTTTAGTCATGCTCTTGTACTCAAGGGTCCTAATTGGGAGCTTCCTTTTCACATCCATATAGATGCTTCAGACTATGCTATAGGAGCAGTCTTAGGATAGAAAGAAGGAGCTAATTAAAATGCTATAAATTTTGTTAGCAAAAACCTACAGGGAGCTGAATTCAACTATACAATGACATAAAAAGAAATATTGGTAGTGATCTATGCCCTAAAAAAATTCAAGAACTACATAATAGGCTACCAGATCTTTGTGCACATCGATCATGCATCCATTAGATACTTCATGAATAAACCCCTTATCTTAGGTAGGCTAGCAAGATGGTTATTGTTGATGTAGGAGTTTGACATAACCATCGTGGATAAACTAGGGAAGGCCAATGTTGTTGCAGATTTTCTTTCGAGGCTAACTACATCAGAAGTCAATCAAGTTGTAGATGACTCTTTCCTTGATGAGAATATATTTTCCATCAGTGTGTAGACACGCTAGTATGCTGACATAGCTAAGTATCTGGTCATAGGGAGAGTTCCCCCTCACTTCTCTCCAAAAGAGAAGAGGGTGTTCATTGAAAAATATTTTTCTCTCATGGATTTTTGGAGGTTTGTTCTATGATGGACCAGACCATGTCATCAGGAGATATGTGAGGGAAGATGATATAGATGAAATTTTGCATGCATGTCACAGTGAACCCTGTGGAGGGCATTTTGCAGCTAAGAGGACAACAATGAAGATTTTGAACACATGATATTGCTAGCCCACACTCCATAAGGATGTAGGGAGATATACAAGGAAGTGTGATAGATGCAAGAGGATGGGCCAGCCAACCAAATCTAATGAGATGCCACTTTACCCCCAAGTAGTAATCACTCCATTTGATAAATGGGATTTGGAGTTTTTAGGACCCATTGATACTCCATCAAATGGTAAATCCTATATCTTAGTATGCACTGATTATATAACCAACTGGGTAGAAGTTAAGGCCATGAAGCATGCAAGAGAAAATAAGGTTACATAACTTGTTTATGAGGAAATTCTCACATGATATGGGATTCCAAGAGAGATAGTGACTGATCAAGGGGATCAATTAACTTCAAACCTTGTTACAACACTAGTCAATGAGTACAACATTAGGCACATGCAGTCTACTCCTTATCACATGGCTAAGTTGAGGTGACCAATAGAGAAATTGAAGCCATTCTAACCAAAACAGTGGCTATCCATAGAAAGGATTGGGCAAACAAAATACTAGAAGTTGTTTGGGCCTACATAACTACCTAGAAAACAACTACAAGATTCACTCGGCATGCAACACTCGAACTTCCTGCAACCAAAGGAAGTGGACCTAGTGTCCCTCCTTCTGGCTAGCTAAGGTATGTAACTTGTCATAATAAAGACTTCCACTTTTGTGGGGGTTCACTTCTTCACCCATCTGCCCATCCATTCCACCTTTCTCTCTCTTCCACCATGCCACCATCATTTCACTTCATTCCATTCCACCTCATTCCACTCCACTTTCATTTATTTCTCAGCTGATTTCTTGAAAAGTGACCGGTACTTTCTCCATAATATTTGCAATAAATCTTCTATGAATTTAGGTATGTGTGCATCATTTTTTATATCTTAATTGTCTTTTATTATATTCATTTAATTGTTGTAAATTAATATGGACATTTTCCATAACATGTAATTATTCCATGCCCTTGTCAAATCATCATTCCACCTCACATGTGAGGACACATGTGCAAATTTAGGTTGGGGGGGAAAAGTGTGAATGTCATGTCCATGTGTCTATCTGTACTAGTTCATGTCAACAAAGTTTAAGTTATTGAGCTGATTTGAATTCTAAGCGAGATGACGGTTTGCATGTGTGAAAGGACATTAAACACCACCAATTTCCTTAATCATAGCCTTTATTTATTACTCCTTTACTTCCTTTATTGCTCATGTCATACTCTTAAGCCAAAAGGTGAAATTCAAACAATACGAGCATTGAAAATTTGGCAACGTTGCAAGAAGGAGAAGTTTGGCTTTCAGACGAAGATTGTAGGAAGTAAAGCTTTGTAGAGTGTTTGATTGTAGAAAACTAAACAATGGGAGATGGGTTAATTTGAAATGAACCCATGGTTATGTATTACTATAGGATGCACTTTGCTTGGTGTTGATGGTGTTTTCTGCACGGCAACAACTCAGACATAATATGATATCCTATCTCTCTTTAAAGATAGAACAACAAGAACCATGCCAGATAAACTTAACACAAGAGAGATATCAAATCAAAATATCCTTTCTTATATTAGATCACCTAAAATGGCAATAATTTCAGCCTTTTGTTATAATATTTGCTTGAAAGTAAACCCTAATTTGCTCAAATCTATATTCTAGGCCTATTCTTATATCACTTGTCTCTCCAACTATTTTTCTATATCCCAAAATGAGGCAACATGCCCATTTTATAGAGAATCCCCCAAGATAGGTTGGCCCAATTAAGAGTTTACAATAAAAGTGCCACACAAGAGGTCAGCCTCAAAAGGTATTCGAAATCCCCATGAAATGTGCAATTTGGACCAATTTCATCCAAGTCGGCCTGTGGTCTCAAAAAATTGGCCCAATGCATGTAGATAATGGGAAGCACAAACTTTGATGTAGCCCCATATAATTACTTCCCATCCTTGTCCTTAGCTTGATCTTCTTTAGCATGCACTGCCAACAACACTCTGTCTAATTCAACAATAGGTGGTATAGGCAAAACCCTAACTCTTCTTTCAAGAGACTTAATGTCATCCATTTCCTGCCTAATTGTGCCATCCCAATCGGCCCTATTAGTTAAATACTTGTGAATAACTACAATGTAGGTTGCAACATCATCTAGTTGATGTTCAGTGACTAGACCATCATTCACTGGAGAATAGACATCTCTCCACCATTTCCTAAGTTGTTCCAAATTGAAATGCTTTGGAGTGAACTTCTTCCTCCCTGTCATAATTTCAAAGAATGAGATACACTTATCATGAATTCCAGTCAAAGTGTCCTCAATCTACCTTCCTTGTTTGTGAATCTTTTTCAAGGCCCTTTGCCTCAGTTGGAAGATCTCAAACCATTCCCAAGGATAAGAAAGCATTGGAAAAGCAAGAATCCCACTCTTTACCAGTTTATCCTCAATAAAATCCATGATTGTTTTTACTTTCTGCAACAGGAGATCAATGTCCTCCTTGTCTTGAGCCAGCATAGTCTTCAGCCAGTCCACTGACCTCATGGCATCCCCTGTAGTTGACAAGATATCCCTGATGGCACCATATCCTTTGGTCTGGACTCCCTGCAACCAACCAACCGTGGCATGTGTAGTGCCTTTCATTCTTTCCAGTTCGGAGATTGTCTCCTGGGGCAAGAAACCTGTAGCAGAGGAAGAGGATCGAATAGACTAGAAGGGTTTCATCAAATACTTTAAGTACTTCTTCAATTTCTCATTCTCTCTTTCCAACTCATGCTTGGTTTGTACTGCCTTCTTCAATCTCCCCACAATTATAGTACTGGAGCCTTCATACTCCTCAATGTCCTACTCCATAGAAGCATGCCCTAAATCGATGGTCTGCACATGATAATCCTTTGTAGTCACATTATCTCTATCTTTATCCAGAATAGGGGTAGCAATGTGAGCCACTCTGTTGCCTAACCCATTCCTCTCAATCCTAGACATAACCCTAGCTTTCTTCTTGGTTTTCCCCTTTTCAATATTGGCCATTAAGTCATCCCAATTGGGAGGAGCATATTCTACTATCACAAATTTTCTCGTTAACTCTCTATCCAGCCAACCTGGAACAATGGACTCGGTTTGCATTGTATCTTGCTTATCCCACTCCTGTTGGACACTTGGTGCATCCTTCTCAACACTTGGCATACTAGGGATATCCTTGATTGGATCCTCCTTGTGTAACAACTGCTCCTCTATAATAGCCTACACTAGTGAAGGGATCTTAGCTGGTATTTCCTCTTGTTGAGGGGATTTTCTCAATTGGTCTTCTATGGGTGAATCTGCATAGGTTACCAAGGGAGACTGGATCACCTTATCAATTTCCACCTCTGCATTGTAGAGGTCTCCCTCCTAGAACTCCTTTTCACCCAAGTCTATAGGATCTTCATCCTTCCTTAGTTCTTCTTGTACACTATCAGCATCTTGAGGAGGGGGAATTCTTTCCTATTCAATGATAGGAGCAATTACAAGAACATCCTCCTTCGATGCTACATCCTTTGGGGAAGGAGTCCTTGACCTCCTCATATATACATGTGTTCTTTCTCTTGAACTTTCTACTTCTACCATATGTGGCCTAACTTCCTTATCAGTCTTAGGAGCCTCCTCCTATTTTTGTGATAGCCTCACAAGTTGTATTCTCTTTGTCAAGGGAGCAATAACATCCACCTCTTCCTTTTCTTCGTTATCCTTTTTGGCTTCTTTCCTCGAAACATGCCTCCTCTTTTTAGCAATAGGATTTCTTTGTTTACCTACTTCTGCTACCTTCTTAGTTTGAACATCCCTAACTTTAATCTTGAATGGAGAAACTACCTTTTCCTTACCCTTAGGATCCTATTCATGGGATTCCTCAAAAGCAGAATGAGACTCCATGTCTCTCGTCAAATTGTAAGTGTACTGGATACCTTCACTTTTCAATTCCAGTATTTTGTGCTTTAGCCATATTTTAGTGTACTTGATCACAAGAGTCATGATTTTCCCCAATTTTGTTTCCTCTTCTTCCAACGAGTCAATCTCTCCAACTAGTTTGTCTTTCCTAGCCTCGAAGATATCACCCTGAATCAAATTTCCATCCTCTTCCACTTGGCCAAGGATGGCCTTTACATTGTATAACCTTACTAAGTCTACTGGAAGCCTAGAGAATTTCTTCTTCCTCACATCAAATTCATCACCAAGGTTAGCCCAATAATCTTCAATATTGTCCTTGTGGTTGTACTCCCTACTGGCCTTCTTTTGTGCCTCCCCAATGATATCAAACCTCACTCTCTTAGAATGGAAAGAGAGACCAAAAGTTCTCATCTCCTCTTGAGAAGAATGATCGTCCTTGTGGTTGTACTCCCTACTGGCCTTCTTTTGTGCCTCCCCAATGATATCAAACCTCACTCTCTTAGAATGGAAAGAGAGACCAAAAGTTCTCATCTCCTCTTGAGAAGAATGAGCTGATTGGATGGAAGCACATACCTCACTTGTTCCTATCTTCAAGGGGGAATCATTCCCAAACCCTATTTTATGCTTGTCTCCTTTCACAATTATGTCAAAGTCACAAATCCACCTAGTGACCTCCAACAATATGATATGGTCCATTGGGTACCTTGGGAGTCTGTAGGGATCCCTTTGACAACCATCAATCCTAATGTAGGAGAAGGTGGAGAACTGGATGAACCATGCCCCATGCCTCTTTATCAATTCCTTGGCCCTGTCAGAAATTCTCACATGCTCTGCACCCTGCATCAACCTGGTAATATACATTGTAAAGGCATCATTTTCTCTTCTATAGCTTCCTCCTACCAATTGCAGCTATGGATACACCTCATATATTGCATCCTATCTAAATGTACCCCTAGTGCTTAACCCCTTATATGGGTGAAATCTTGCCAATGCATACACCAGGTAGCAGGTCATGGTGAAAGTCTTGGTTTGCAAGACATTACATATGTGCTCATCGATTACTGCAGTTATGGCACCTACCCAGTGGTAATCTATACCTTGCTCCACCGGAGAAATGACATTGAACATCCAACTCTCAAACACCCCTACACTCTTCACCCCACCAACCGGCTAAGGAGAGTGATGACATTGTAGTATTCCCTTTTGAATTTGAGCTTGAATAGCTACTTTGGCAATTTGGAGAAATGAGACTTGGGCTTCTCCAACTGAGAATTGATCACCTGTTGGGACTTAACTACATTTTCCTCATAGTACTTCTTTGTTGTGTTCATATCAATGGCCACCAGATGTGACCTATTAGGTATATCAAAAGTCTTAAAAATGAACACAGGATCAAAGCTTGCCACAATCCTTCCCTAAGGACAAAAAATCCTTTGTGTTCCTCTGTAATAGTTTCTGGCACACTCAAGCACCAACTCATAGCATTGTATTATGGAGAGGAAACCAGCTACATGTGCTAATCCAAATTCTATAGTTCTTCTAGCCAGGAAAGGGAGACTCGGTGCTACCATCTCAGCCTTGAACTCCTCATAATCCCACATACCCACATTGGTATCAGTGATCACTGACTAGACGAAAGTCAATTTTCTCTTAGGAATCCTACTCTTTATGTCCATTTTCACCTTTTCTGCATTAGAGATAGTATAACTCTTAGCACTTGGATCTATTGCCTTTCCATTGCCATTCCCAGTAACATCTTGTCCTAATCCTTCCTACAAACAAGTAAAACAACCACAATGAGATCCAATACAAATGACAACATCAATTATTTCAAAGTTTAGGGTTTAGCCTCCTCCACGGAATCCAGCGGGACAAACATACAAACCCCACAATATCAATCAATCAATCAACACAATAAAAAGATAACTTGGAACCACTTGGCATTAGCTCATTTAATCATCAAAATGAATTATCAATAAGAAAATTCCCCTTGTAACAATCAAATTCTTCATTTCCATAAAAATTCAGAAGAATCCACCAAAGATGGAAATCCCCGACAATGGCATTGGTTTCAACAATCCGAGAAAATGAAGGAGGACAAGAACATCCAGAAATATCCCAATGGATGGGATTTTAGCGGAATCAAGATAAATTCATCGCAAAATCAAGAATTCATCAAAACGGCCAGGCAACGGACACCGGGAAAATCCAGAGGAAGCATAATTCCACTAGGCAAACAAAATTCTGGTTTAATAGCAAATTATGAAGAAATAAGGAAAAACAGGAAGACTCGGAGAAATCCAACAGGGGCAGAATTCTGTGAAGGCAACGAAAACCCGAACGTCTCTTCTTTCCTCATCTTCACCCAAATAGACCAAAATGATCATGGACCATGAGCGTGCAGCTCGGAAATGATCCCACCGACATCCCAAATGTATCAAACATGAATTTAAAACTCCCCTCTCAGCAATTCAAAAGGGATTGGTTATGCCCTAGGTCAAGAACCCTGAGAACTCCTACCATTAAAGCACAAAGAAGCTCAAGCACAAATTTCTTGCAAAAAGGATAGGAAGTTTTTGGAAAAGGCAAGCAAGCCTCGAAAAAATCAACAAAAGACCATCCAAAGAAAATATTCAGTATAATCAACCGGATGGACTCGCAAAACAATGAAAACCCCAAATGCCCAGACATGGCACGCACACACAAGAAAAATATGAAGCAATGAATAACATGAAAGCGCATAGAAAAGCACCAAAACTAGAAGAGGAAGAAGGCATATCCACATACCATGAGAGTAGGAGAAACTGAAACCTGGGATGGCTACAAACAACCTCCAAGCATGAGCATAAAACGAGAAATGTCCCAGAAATCTGAATGTAGGACTCAAGATCTCCTCAAATGCAAAATCTAGTGACATTCCTCAAGCTCCAACACTCCAAATTCAAATGATAAGGAATTAATCAAACTCAAATGGAAAATTACTTCACAAAATTCAATATATCATTGCTCCCAAAAGGTTGCACAATCACCATTAATGCAATCGACAAGATGACCAAGACCAAAACTCAAAAATCCGACAAAGCCACGGACTTCGTAAAAATCCGGACACGACGGATTTCCCCAGAGTCAAACAGAAAGGCAGTCATTTCCAAACGCCAAAGGGAAACTGAGAAAGTCCAGACAGAGCGGATTTTCTCGGACTCAGCAAAAAATCCGAAACGCACCCAAAACTCAAGGTTGATAATATAAATCATAAATAAGCCATTTCGATCGGCAAGATGAACATCAAAGTACATTCCCAAGCAAGCAAAATTCCAAAATAGAAAGGCCAAGACACCAAAAAATGAAGAAAACGAGGGTCCCAAATTTCAATCGAGCATGTGTGCAAAAACTACACAACACTTGGCTGAGTTTTGAAATTGTGGATGGTTAGATTATTTCTTAAAAATGAATGGTTTTGATGAAGACATTGCATTGGAGTTTTCCTAGACATTGTCTGAAGGAAAGATCACGGTAAAAGAGTTGGAGGTTATAGAAAATGAGGAGAGGATTGCAGAAGTTACAGGGTTGCCTGCCGACGGTGAACATTACCCTACTACTGGAGATGCCAGGTCAGGTAGGACCAAATTTACAAAACCTGGCAACCCTCCATTGAGTGTGGACAAACAAGGTGGGAAGAAAATTTCTCTACTGAGCCATGGAAGCAAGTAGTAGTTTATGTTATGAAGTACATTGTAAATAAATAGTTGAAGGTCATCAGTCAAATCTACATTTTGTGCATTTCAAACTCTTGAACCACATGAGGCACAGGAGAAGAATGAATGTTCCAAACATGCTATACCACCTTCTTTCAATCATGGCAGCTGAGACCCAAAAAGGTAGGACAATTCCATCTCCCACCATTGTCTGATCAAATTATTAGTTGAGAAGTCTTTGTGTGATGTGTCTGATATATCTTGGGAAGAATTCTTGAATATTGATCAAATTAGATGAGTGAATTTGTGACCTAGGGTTTTGCTTCAACCTTGTAGGGTTAGTAGGATAGGGTGCAATGTTGGAGCCACTCCTAGAGCCTCAAATTTTGGTGCAAGCCCTAGTGTAAACCCTCTTGCAGTCGAGAAAACCATAGAGATTAGTCCTTCTGAGGCTGAACATTCAGACAAAGAAGGTTCCTCTCTCAATTTTGATGATGATGTTCCTCTTGGTGCTCTAATTTGGACAAAAAACAAGGGTTCTATTGGGATCCTAATTCTGGTACTCTATCAACTTCTCTAGGGTGAGTTGCAGGTCCTAAGGATGGTAGAGGTCTTGATAATGAGAACTAGGGCATAGAAGAAGAAGGCATAAATAAGAAAGGGAAAATCTAAAAATAAAACGATAGAAAAAGAAGTGCCAAGATCTAAGAAATGGAAGGCTAACACTATTCTTCCTGTAGCAAAAGAAAAGCATAGAAATCCTCCTAGAAAATCCCACTTTGTTACCCACAACTTATGGTTTGGGATCAACAATAACATATACCTATTCTGGATCAATTCTAGAATGATGAGGCAATCGTGGAGTTCATGGGACTTCGAACAGACATACCAACATGAGATCACAAAGCAGGGTTCATCATGGATCTCAAATAGGAGGCATACTTTGGTGGAGAGATTGAATCTTCCAGTCGTAAAAATGAAAGAAAAAACATAAAAATATGACCCCCTCGGGAAAACCACACTATGGCTCTATCGGATCCAAAAAATAGAAAAATAAAGGACACATTCAAAAGTGAAAAGCTCCTAGAGGCACCCAAGGATGGAGGATTCAATCTCCCCATATCAAAATATCAAGAAAGATCAACACTCCTAGTAGAAGAAGTAGAGTCCATAAATGTTGGAATAATAGGGGACCCAAAGATAATATAACATGCAACATCACTTGATCTTGAGGATAAAGAACATTTCATAGCATTCACCAATGAGAGAAAGGTAAATTTTTCCCTGACCTACGCTGAAATTCCTGGACTAGATCCAACATTAGTGGTACATCATCTAGCTGTCATCCCTAGAGCGAAGCCTATCAAGCAAAAACTTAGAATAATGCATCCTCAAATAACATTACTAGTAAAGGTAAAACTAAAGAAACTACTAGATGTGGATTTTATCAGATCCATTGACTTTCCACAATGGATATCAAATCTAGTACCAATGTCCAAACCTACTGGGGGCATAAGGATATGTACAAACTTCAAAGACTTAAACAAGGTCTATCTAAAGGACAAATTTTTGTTGCCAAGCATCGACATTATTATAGATCTAATAGCAGGGCATGAGGTGTTGTCATTAATGGGTGGTTTCTCCGGATACAACTAGATAAAGATCTCTCCAAATGACGAACACAAAACAATATTTACTTGTGCTTGGGGGACTTTCTATTGGAATGTGATGCCTTTTGGTCTAAATAATGTAGGAGAAACCTATGAAAGAGCGATGATGACCATATTCCATGATATGCTACACACAATCATGGAGGACTATGTGGAAAACATCTTATCAAATCCAATCAAAAGGGAAAATCACTTTACAAACCTAGCAAGGGTTTTTGATCGACTTGAATAGTACAATATGAGACTCAACCCTAAGAAGTGTGTGTTCAGAGTAACATCCAGGGAAAGCTGTTGGGGTAGATAGTGTCAAGAAGAGGGATATAAGTGGATCCTATAAAGGTAAAATCTATAATGGAGATGCCTCTACCAAAGACACTAAAATAGTTAAGGATCCTACAAGGGAAGCTACAATCTGTTAGACGATTTATCACATAATGGGCAGATAAGTGCCACCCCTTCACTCATCTCCTACAAGTGGGATGGGAGATGTGACCAAGCATTCCAACAATTCAAGGAGTACCTACTTACTCCTCCTGTACTCATGCCACCTATTCTAGAAAAGGAGATGATACTTTATGTGTCTACCACATAAGCAACACTGACAGCTCTCTTGGCATAACTAGATTATAACAATAAAGAAAGGGAAGTCTACTATATCAATATAACATTGGTGGGATATGAAATGAACTACTTGCCCATTGAAAGAGCATGTCTCTCAGTAGTGTTTTCAACACAAAATCTAAGACATTACATCTTAAATAGAAAGATGAAGCCGATTTCAAAAGTAGACCCACTCAAATACTTACTAGCAAAGGCAGCCCTAACATGTTGAATAGCCAAATGGGTGATGATCCTGAGTGAATTTGATTTAGAGTATGTAGATAAGAGAGCTATTAAGGGAAAAATTATATCAGACCAATTGGTTGAAGCAGCCATAGATGATCATAAACCTCTCACAATAGATTTTCCAGATGAGAGTGTCTTGATGATAGAACAGATAGGCCAATGGAATTTATAATTTGAAGGGTCCCATACTCAACATGGCTTTAGAACAGGTATTCCATTTATCACACCATAGGGAGATATTATACCCAAGGTCTATAGGATTGCATTCCCATGTACAAACAACATCTCATAATATGAAGCTCTTATCACAAGGCTCAAAATGGCTATTGAATGGAGAATAAAAGAGCTACATGTCTTTGGAGACTCTCAACTAGTAATCAGATAGGTGAACAATGAGTACTAAAAGAATATGACAAATTTATACCATATAAAAGGATGGTAGACAACTTCAAAGAATACTTCATCAAAATAACCTTTGAGCAAGTTCCTTAGATCAATAATAGAGCTGTCGATGCAATGGAAACAATAGGCTCACTACTTGATATTCCTCAGAATGTGCCTAAGTATGAGTTCCTCATCGAGCAACTACTCATACCTGCATATCCTAGAATTAGAAATGGTATGTGTTATTTTTAGTCCTAACTCTTCATGGTACCAAGATAATTTTGAGTATATCCAACACGATATCATACCACCTAACCTAACGACTACTTAGAATAAAAAATTCACCTAGAGAACTTCCCGCTTTATGATCCTAGGAGAAACCCTATACCGTCGTAGTCTAGATGGTATGTTACTCTGGTGCCTTAATGTAGAAGAAGTACAAATGGACTTACAAGAGTTCCATAAAGGTATTTGAAAATCCCACTCTAGTGGACCTAACCTAGTCCAGAAGTTGCTCATAATGGGATACTATTGGCTTTCCATGGAGCAAGATTGCATTCAACATTCTAGAAAGCGTTGACAATGTCAATAACATAGTAATACGGTTCATGCACTAGCACAAGAGTTGAGGCCCATCATGACACCATGGCCTTTTTCATAATGGGGATTAGACTTGGTAGGTAAGATATCACCTGTTTCATCTAACAGGCATAAATTCATTATCACAGCAACAAAGTACTTCACTAAATGGATATAGGTAATTCCATTGACCTATATCATTGGAAAACAGATATCAAAATTCATTTTGAATTATCTCATTTGTAGGTATGGAATTCGACAGACAATTATAATGGACAATGGCACCCCATTCAAGAATCAAGATGTCTAGAAACTTTGTTCCAAGTTCTCTATCCAACATAGATTTTCTATGCCCTACTATCCTCAAGGAAATGATTAGGCTGATGCATCCAATAAAACACTCCTGAAATACTGAAAAAGGTTGTCCATGATGCCGACTGTGATTTGCATTTACAGCTAAACCTAGCCTTATGGGCTTATCAAACGAGAATTCACACACCTACTAGTGCCACACCATTTTCCTTGGTCTAGAGATCAGAGGCTGTCTTACCTATTGAGGTCAAAATCCCCTCATTGTGAGTCTCATTAAAACTCATGGTCAACAATGAATATTACAAGGTATCCAAATTGAATGAATTAGAGCTCCTAGATGAAAGGTGTTTGAGCACATTAAACCATCTGCAGGTTTATCAGAATTGGCTCAAACGAATCTATGACAAGAGAATCAAAGACAAAAAATTTCAAATTGGTGACTTTTTCCTCAAGGAGAATCAGAAGATACAATTGAATCAGGACAACAAAGGCAAATTTTAACCTAATTGGTTAGGCCCATTCATCATCACAACGAGCTACGACTTTGAGGCCTATCAGTTGGCTACTCTCAAAGGAGAACCTTTAGCCAAACCATTGAACAACAACCACCTCAAGAAGTTTTACACATAATGTGCATCAGAATACCCCAGACAAAAAGGTAAAAATAAAAAAAGAAAAGAAAAAAGATTAAAAAATACAAAAAGAATTAAAAAGAAAGAAAAATAGTAAAATGATTAAACATTCTTTGAGTGAAAACCACTTTGTGGCACTCCTAGAATAGGTATCATAGTGAAAACTTGGCAAATAGGCACTATGTGTGAATAAAACTTGCATTATTATCTATCAGTCCTTTTTCACAACATCCACCCATCCATTTCATAAAACATGTATCCAACCATTGCTTGTCATTGATTAAGGAAATTTGTTCATTGGGGGAAACTTCCCAAATCTAGTCATGGATTAGATATTGCAACATCCAAACATGATCATAAAACAACAAAAGCCAAAAATACTAGAAAAAAACAAAAATAAAAAATATATGAAAAACATCAAAAACAAAACAACATCGTTGGGTCATTCCTTCACTCAAATAGTTTAAGATATCAAAATTTTCTTGAACCTCCTAGCTAGTTCAAGTGAATTTCCCACAACATATCCTTTAGACATAGAAATGGGATATCAATCCAAGCTATCAATGTTGTTTATCCAAAAACAATTCATGCTTTGAGTCAAACTGTCGAACTATGTGGTCTATGCGTGTACAACATAGGAAAGGCTTATCAACCCTTGAGGCCTTAGGTCAGTCCCATTAGGTTTTTATCAAGATTTCTTCCAACTTAGTCATAAATAGAAAATCTGAATAAATCCAAAAAAACCCAAAATCCAAAAACATTCACAAAATAGAAAAAAACCATGAAATTGATAATAGGATCAAATAGGTGTCGAGGTCATCTCTCCCTTGACTGCAATGGTTTGAGGACTACCTACAATCATTTTAACCCATGATGTTGGTGTTTCACTATGAACATGTCAAGTAACACAAAACAACACAATACATGATGACAAACGACATTTGGGATGACAACAAGCAAATGCTAACAAGATTTAAATGAAACAAAGGAAAATGCAAGCTCATGACACCAATGGAAAATTTAACTACAAATAATCTAAAAACCTCCTACACCATTGCAAAGATCATGAAATTCTACCCCATTTTAAACAAAAGCACTGAAAAATACTTTCGTATGACCAATATATCGTTGTTTGAAGATAGGGTAAAAAAGTCCTGATTACCAATCACAGACCAAGCAAAAGAAAGATTTTTTAGGCAAGTGCAAGCTTTTGGGTCAAGGGCAAGGAAACAAGGGTGAGGTTTTCAGTCGAGTGTGAGATTCTTGGTCAAGGGCGAGGTTTCAAGCTCCAGAGCAAGCAAAGGAAAATTTTTAGGTCAAGGGCGAGCTTTCAGAGCAAGTGCATGAAACAAAAGAAATGTTTCTAGTCAAGGGAGAGGTTTTATGGAAAGGCCAATGGTTTTAGTGTCAAGTGTGAGCTTTTGACCTAGCAAAGGTGAGGAAAATGATGCAAGTGTTCAAAAATCACCAGAACTTCACTATTGACTCAAGAAACCTTGTACACACATAATGAAAACGTAATGAAATGAAAATAAGAAGCAACAAGGTACATGTAGGGACAATGATGCCTACAAGACATACAAACTATTGAAACACATCCACACGATGTGAGGCTCCTCGAATCCTCACCATAGCTCCTTAACAATGAACAAAACCAAAAGAAAAAAAATTTAGATATCTTGAAAACACAACAAAAACAACATCAAATAAACATCAAAAAGTACAAAAAACATTTGAAAAATCTCAAAAAGCCTATTTTTTCCATCACCTATCTACAATAAAGGTTCATCCATATTAAAAAGATCATCACACTCACCCTTTGACAATCAATATAGACAAACAAAGCAACATCAAAATCTAGAACTTTAAGCAAACAATCACAAGGATTTGAATGCAAACAAACAAAAACAAAGCCAAGTATAACTACCTATCTATTGAAAATTCCAAACAACATCCTAAGAAATGTCTTAATGGATCCGTTCCTATGATATACATGATCAACATCGGATTAAAGTCCCATAACAGATAGAGCAAGTGATACAACAACATTGTTTTTATCTTTTTGATTTACATTATTGACTCGTTCCCAGGATCTCTCAAGGATGTCCATAAGGATTTAGAGAGGAAGGAATGGGGGAAATTGAGTGTCATTTTGGTTTTCTATTTGTTGGATATTTGTGTTATACTACCATGGTGAATACTTTCTTTGTTCTATGTGTGGAAGTTGTTTTGTAGCATTTCATGTAGCAGTGACATGTTAGGTTCTTAATACCTCTTGTGTTACTAGTTCGACATGTTTTAAAGCTTCTCACTCATACACTCTACAGGGTTTCTATATATCTGGTATGAGCAAGAGTGCTCCTTGTTTGTAGAGTCAAAGTCTATGCAATGGATAGAAAGTCACCTTGGTCATTAATACCCTGGTGCATTGTATCTATTTGCTACATCAAACAGGATTGTTCAAATTCCAAAGCCTCCAAGAAAATAAAAAGAAACTCATCATTGACTAATATTATCCACTTTCTTCTATCTTCTCAATCTTACTAACATTTTCTTTTAATTAACCATTTTTTTAGTTAGTCCTTGCACTTAAACGCATCACATCGGCTTATCAGAAAATTTGGTTCATTATCCAAAATTTTCACCAAATTTCCCGAGGGGGCATCATCCATGCTATCCTTTCCAGGGCATACTGGGGAAAATCTTGCACTCAGGACATATCAAGGCATTGTTCTTTGAAACAAGAAACCAATACTTTGTCTCAAAGAGGGGAAAATGTAGACACCTAAAATGTCCTAGCTTACAAACTAGCATTTTGGCACTCATATTCGTCTATTAATTAAGTGATTTAACATCGTTTAATTAATTAATCATCAAACAACATCAAACAACATCAAACAACATCGAATAACATCAAACAACATCAAACAACATTAAACATCATCCCACAACATCTCGTAATATCTTGGAACATATCATAATCATCCTGTAATGTCTTGGAACATCTTGGAATCATCCCGTAATGTCTCAGAACATCTCAAAATCATCTCGTAATGTCTCAAAACATATCATAACATCTCAGAATGACTCAAAACATCTCATAATCATCCTAGAATGACTTAGAACATCTCTGAATCATCTTGTAACATCTTAGAATCATCTTGGAATGACTCGAAACATCTCGAAATCATCCCGCAAAGTCTCAGAATCATCTTGAAACATCCCAAATCATCATACAACATCATATAAACAACATACGAAAACCCTAATTCTGCTATTCAATTGAATAATACAACATTATTTAATTAATTCACTTTTTCATCATTTTTTACAAATTAAATAAATTTTATTTATTTAATAAAGTCCTAAAACCCTAATTCTGCTATTAATTAAATAAAACAACATTATTTGATTAATTCACATTTCATCATTTTGACCAATTAAATAAATTACTTTTATTTAATGAATTCCTAATCTCGCTTTGTTTCATCTTGATTGATTAAATAATGCCAATTATTTAATTACGTCACTAAATCACCTTATTCCCCTAAGTTGATTAAATTATTAAATCTTAATAATTTAATTACAAAAATTTCCCTCCAAAATTTGAACAATTAAATCAAACTATTCAAATCAATTATCAAAAAATCAATTCAAACTAATGCAACTTTGTTTGCAAAAGTCAAACTTCATTTGTACGTTCAACTCCAAAAAGAAAGTTAATTAATTAAATCAATTAATTCATATTCCTCACCCACTTTTTGATTGAGCAAATTACGATTGTTGACTGAGCAATATAATTTGTTAACTAATCAATCAATTTCCTGACTAAGCCATCAATTTCCTAACTAAGCCATCTAAATCTAGACTGATCAATCTAAAATCTTGATTGATCAATCTAATCCTTGACTAGCCAATCTATTCCTTAATCACATAGATTGTTCAATCAAATTTGCACAATCTTCTCATGTCTAAATCCTCTCAACATACTTCGACTGTTGATCTAGATATTCTCCAACACAATTCTGATTGTCCATTTTGAATCTCATTTTCTATATAACAAACCTCTTTCCTCACAAAAAAGGATGAGAGAATCAACATTATTTGCAAAACAGAGTATTGCTAACATTCACAACCACCATTGTTAGTGTTTCAACCTCATTTCTTCGATCAACCAACATCAAGCATCATTCCTCAAGATTTTGCACATGAACTTTGGAGGCTTTGCGATGATAAGAATAACCCAACATCAAACAAATACACTCCAGTATGGGATGGTAACACTGTGCTTTTTTGTGTACATTCAATTCAATAATCGTAGATTTCTTAATGTATGTTCAAATAGCTTAGCTTCATTTCATATGTGTAGGATTAGATCTTATATTAATATGTTTGATCTTAGCTTAGATTCTTGTTTCAAGCATGTTTGATCTTGTTCTCGATCTAACATTTCCCCCCTCACACATTTATAAACAAGCTAAGATGGATGCATGTAAGCCATTAATGGATGTCTTAAGCTATTATGCAACTAAAAATGAACTAAACAAAGCTAAAGTGAGTAAAGTATGAGTGTTAATACAAGTGAATTCAATATCATAAGTTTGTAATTGAAAGATGGATCCATTTGTCTCCAAAAAGTGTTCTATTTATAGGAAATCAAATGAGAAATGGAGGGTTGAGATTGAAAAGATTAATCAACGGTCAAGGATGAAAGGAAGAAGAGGCATGGATCATGGATTCTCATCAACATCTAGATGGTAATGCAAGATGAGAATTAATCAAGGGCTCACATTTGTTCCAAACAAACACACTTTTTACCTACACACAGAGGTCATAAGCTGACTTTCTCAAGAGGTTAAAAGATAACTTGCATTTGAAGCCAAGTGAGATGATTGGAGGAGAGAGAATATTCTTTAGGATATTCTCATGGATGAGGATAAAGATATTTTGTAAATTAAAAAAAAGTTTTAATTGTGAAAAAAAGGGGGATAAGGAATATTCCATGGGAATATTCCTCTTTTAGAGGAAAATTAGTTTAATTGCTAATTAAACAAGGTTTAATCACACAATTAGGGGTTTAGAAGATTTAAAGTGTTATTCATTAAATTAAATGATTTAAAGAATGGGGGAGAGATGAAATGACATTTAATTATAACTTAGGGTCATTTAATTAAATTAAAAGACTTAGGGAATTAAATTAAATATTTTGATTTATTTAATTTAATAGGATAAAATGTTAGCGTGAAAGGGGGTGAATTAACTTGATTTGATGTGTTGGGTTAATAGACAAAAATGATGCAATTAGTTAATTATCTAGGATAATTCAATTAATTAAGCGAAAAGAGAATGGGTTTAAAGAGGAAATGATGTTAGTATCTATTTCGAGTGCATGATATCATTTAGGACATATTTTAGTGTCTACACAACCAAATTTTTTGCATGATGCTAGATATTAGACAAAATCCTTCTTGCAGATTTTATTTCATAATATCAATGTAACAATATATCTTTGAATAATTAGAAAATTGGAAAACTACCAACTATTAGTACTTGTAACAAAAATCAACTAACTGAACTATGAACTCATCCCCTAGCTTTATACAAAATGGGGAAAGTATTATTCAAACTAACTAACTAACTAACTGCAATCATAAATCTCATTCCTACATATGAGGAGATGGAAGAATGATTGACTTATTCATCTAATTGAAAAAAGAAAGAGAGACCTATTCAAACAAGGAAAGCTTGCATCTGAAACACATAGACAAACATCCAACATTCAAGAACAAATATCTTTTAGCATTTATTCCTTCCATAATGACCACACTCAACTTGAAAGCTTCTTGCATTTGTATGACTTTAACTTAATCCCCTGTTCTGCTACTTTAGTGCTTTCTACAAATACTCCTTCCTTGTCACCACATGCTGAGTTGTAAGGAGATTAATCCATATACATACATATGCAACTAACTACCATAATTAAATCACAACATTTCATTCATACACACACACACATATATATATATACATATATACATATATATATACATATATACATATATATATATATATACATATATACATATATATACATATATACTTATATACACATATATATAAATCATGCAATGCTATAAGTATTTTCACCATATTCATTTCCACAAAATGGGTTCAAGGTTGCAAGGTATGTATGAAAGGATAACCTATTATGGAAGTATTATCTTAAAATATAATTTAAAACCATAGGTAAAGTGTCTTAAAATTATATGAAAAAAAACAAAAAGATACTAATAACCAGAACCATCAATAATGATCGTATCTAGTCTTGAAAGAAGATTTAAAACTATCCTCATATTTGATCCTTAGTTGGTGATAACTGGATTGTAGATCAATCTTTGAAAATATTGTCGCTCCTCACATCTGATAAAAAAGATCATCAATACATGGCAATGGATACTTATTATTTATCACAACTTTATTAAGCATCCAATAATCTATACACAAGCGTAGGGTACCATCCTTCTTCTTCACAAAGATCATTGGCACTCCCCAGGGTGAAACACTGGGTCTTATCAATCCTTTGGACAAAAACTCTTCCAACTATGACTTAATCTCCATTAATTCCATTGTAATCATCCTATAGGGTACTTTAGATACAAGTTCTAACCTTGGTACTAAATCAATGGAGAAATAAAATACTCTCTTGGGAGGCAATCTAGGTAGTTCTTCTGGAAATACATCCACAAATTTCCATAAGATTGGATACTTCGCCATATTCTTTTCTCCAGACTCCACTACTTCTCATTCTTTATCTTCTTGAGAATCTTGTGTATCACTATACATGACTTTATCTTGAGGAGTGACTTCCTTGAATTCTTCTAGTTTATCTATTTTAACTGCAAAGAGTTGGCAACCTTTCTTTTTCTCTCTACACATTTGCACAGCCAAAATTTGTCACAATTTTACTTCTCTAGGTATTCCTTGAAAGGATATTAGATTACCTAGATCATCTTGACATTCTACGGTTTTAGCATGGAAATCCACTATATCTCTATGCTTCCATAGCCAATTCATACCTAAGATAACGTCATATGAACTTAAGGGTGGTACATACAAGTTTACTTCTATTGAGAAACTTGGAAGTTCAATGCTTGCCTCAAATAAACATTGGTTCACCATTGCTCTTGCCTGGTTTGCATATTCTACAACCTAATATTTTTCCATAAAACCAACTTTCCTTGAAATCTGATTAGCTACTCTATGTGAAACAAATTTTTCTATGGCTTCAGTATCTATAAGTATGGAAATAGGTAAACCAAAAAAATTACCTAGAGTTTCCACCAAGGTGATCTAGTATTTAGCTTTCCAATTGTCCACTGCTGCATGGATTCTTTGTCAAGAAACACAACTCGTTGAGGAGGAATTGAATTACCATGTGTTTGAAAACTTGATGGTTTGTTAGGAAATTGACTAGAAAAATTATCCCCTCCACATATATAGCCTCCTCTTACTAGTCCTCTTATTTTTTCCAACCTATTAGTATTACCACCATTCCCTCCAGCTTTGCTATAATTACCACTATTGTAGTTTTTTCCTTGATGATCCTTCCTTGACTCATTCTAATTATTATGGAATCTTTTGTCCCCTTTCTTTTGAAATTATTTCCCCTCATCAAACTTCTTGGTAGCTTGTTTAAATTGATATCCTTTGTTTTTCTCTCGATTCTTCTTCTCCCAGTAGATTGAGATGGCTTTGAGATTTTTCTCTTGCTTAATTGCCTTCTCATAAACTAGGTCCATAGTGGCTAGACCATGTAAATCCAACTCTCCACCTGTTTGGATATTTAGTCCCATAATGAACTTTATGATTCAAAATAATTCATCTTTTTGGTATAGTGTAGCATGCCTCAAGAGATGAGTGAACTTTTGCTAGTATTCATTCACTAACATATCTCCATGCCTCAGATTTTGGAAATCAATGAGTTTTTGATCAAAAAAGAGTTGGGGTAACCACCTCTTTCAAAAAATCTCAACAAACTCATTCCAAGTTAGCTTTAAGGTACTGATTCCAAGTTCCATCTTCTTGTTCATCCACTAGTTAGAGGCTTCTCCTACTAACTAGAATGCTCCCCACATAGCTTTGATGACTTATAATAGTTTCTTATTCAAAATACTTCTCCATTTGAATTAACCATGGCTCAGCTTCTTCTCTACTAACCCACTTCCTTTGAATTCATGAGTAATCTTTCTCATATCCCTTGATAATTCAATTGTCATACACTTTCTCTTGGTTTCATCAAAATATGATTGATTTTTAACACTTTCTTGATGTCTAAATTTAGTGTGGTTTGTAGAATCTTCCCCTTCTTCCTCATTTTTGGGAAATTATTCATATTCTTCATTGTATGGGAATTCTTCTTCCTCTCTTTCTTTTCCCCTTACTTCTTGCTCAAGTTTTCCTATCCTTGCATTAGTTTCATTCATGATTTCCAAAAGTCGATCCATCTTGGCTTTGGCATTATCTAGACCTTGTCCAATCTTTTAACTCCCTCCAGGATTAGTTCTTGTACTAACCATTATCTTAAGTATATTTATACTTGAAGGTTCATCTTTAATTAGATCCTATCATGGTTTACTAAATGGATAGGAAACATTTCAAAAGAGCATATATTCACATATAAAATTTCATTGAGGTTCTAATACACAAATTTTGATAAAACATATTATTTCATTTATTCATAAGGATTTCAATATCCTTTATTTTACATAGAATGAATATTCAAATAGTCAAGAGGAGAGTATTGATCGGATTCACTCTCGGATATATAACTACAAGGAATGTACCCCTCATATTTTTTCTCATCTCTCACTTGCTCTTCTATATCTCAAAAAGGATAGTAACCTTTAGACTTATCATTTGATACATAGTTTCGAGGAACATACCCTTCTGATTCACTACTTGAGGATTCCTAAATATCAACATTGGACTAACATTACATTCCAAGGGCATATCCTTGGAAACTGATAATGCATCAAACCTGGTCAGAGAGACCAATGGTAAGTTGTTAAAGTTAGCTTCATCTCTCATCCTTCTTTTCTCTTGACTAATCCATGATAGAGTGTGACTAGTTCTATCAATATCACTTATCTAGATGGTGTTGTCATAGTTGGTTCCCTCAATGGTACGAATAAGGGCTTCTTTTTCCTTCTTGGCCCGCAGGTAGTGCTTATTTATGATCACCAATTTTCTTGCAATTAACCTAGGATGTACCATCCTGGCATAAGAATTTTTTTAAACATTAGACTTCATAATGTTGGAAGGGAAAACATAGCGAAAACATAGGTTCCAAAGCTGAACCTGGTAGCTTTGATACCATGTGTAACATGCCCATTGTTCTACACAATAACTTTCCTAAGTTTTAACCTCAAGTAAATAGATTGAACATCTAACCTTTATGAGCAATAATTTTTATTTTATTTTCAGAACTATAAAGATAGCATGCAAATTTGAAATAAATATCTTTCCAAAATTTTCCATTGCATTATATCAAAGTATTACAACTTTCCAAAGTAATGATTACATAGTACATGATAACATGATATCATTTCCCTTTTACTATCTTTCCATCATAATGGATACACAATACATAAACAAGGCTCCGTGGAGCTTATTGGTAATAGATGTACAAATAGTCCTAGAAATCCCCACCCAAATCTTGGCTGCCTACTCATGAGGAGAAGCATTTCTCAACTAGTTTAAACATTAACTTTGAAAGCTATATCCCTAATATAGTATTTATTCCCACTATATGTACCCATTCCTTAATATAGAATATTTACAAACACTTCAAACAATTTAGACCTTTATACTAAGTACATCAAGCAATGTTTCCATTTCACTTAAGATTAAAATAATCTTTTCTTATAATTCATCTAATCAAAACAATCAATGACTCACAATCATTTCAAACATAAAAATAATAAAAGAGTAGAAATCAACATTCCTGTTTATGCAATGCTCCAATTGATCGTACTAGATTCCTATCACAACCTTCTCTAAAATTAGTATGCAATTTCCCAAATAAACCTTCTCACTTTCCACCAAAATCTCACTCTCAAATTCCTCTCACAACTCTCAAATCTCACTCAAATGATAAATTCAGATTATAACCACTTAGATAAATATAACATAAATGAAAAAAATATGCATCCCTATTGAGGTTGAGAGAACATCTATTTATACACAAAGATCAAAAACTAAAGGCTAGAAACAAGGCATCAAGAATGACACTTCTTAGCTCAAGAGGTTCGACTCATCAATTGAAAGAAAAGGTGACAACTAAATTTTTTGCACAACAAACATATATTCAGCCAAGGTGAATGAGTCGATACAAGAATAGACAACAAGAATTATGATAAAAAATGCAAGGTAATTACCTCCTAAAGGTCGACTTACTTGGCATAGTTGAGTGCTTGACCATTTGTACATGTTTCAAAATGTCTCACATTCAAGAAATTCATATTGTAAGATATAATTCTAATTGATTCATACCATTCTTAGTTGGCACCTATGCTATTCACACCTTATTACAAGGGTTGTTGTTGGCTATTTGACTTGGTTGATACTTTCCTGTTCATGAGAATTTACTGTTGTTTTGTTGTTGACAAAGTCTTGGCAACTTTATTTACACGTTGAAAAGCATTGGAAACTAAGTGTTGTTATATGTCGCTATCCATATCAACACTTTAAATGTTTTAAGCATCACTTATTAATGTATACGCTGCTTCTTCTTAGTGCCATTCCCTTTATTACTATGCTGCGTGAAAAATATAGCATAAGCTATATTTTAAATTCTATGTGTTGGTTAAATAATTCTGTGCTATGGAAAATATTATCACATATATAATGTTTATATATATATAACATATATGTATATATACCTAAAATTTATACATTTGACATGTATATATGTATATCTCAATACACAAGTTTATATAATACATTATTTGTTATACGAATACACATTCACATATTGATGTATGTATGTGTATATGTATATATATATTAACATACTAGTATGGACATGTCCTTTTTGTCAATACATACTCGCAAGTTAATATATATGTATATACTCATATACTATATATACATATATATCACACCTTATATAAAAACACATATATTCACAGTCATATTGATCAACATATATACATGGTATGTATATATGTGTCTCCTTGTTTGAATAATATTCCTATGAATATAGGTAATTTGTACATGAGCATGTGTAGATATGTCTATCTACGTATACTTATGCACATATTTACTCATGTGTATGAGTTTTTCATTAACACATACATATATACATATTATGTATATATTCCATCGATCAAATACAAACACACAAAGAAGATCTCACACATCTCAAAGAGACTCAATACTTAGACTCCTAAGCAAGAACTGTAATGTCCCTATCCCAAGTGAGCAGGTATGTCTCGACAGTGGCCACATGTCTGTGGGAGTTTGCGTAAGACCCCAGATTATCTAACGGTGGCTTCAGTGGTGGAAGATTCCTCTGTAGTCATTACCCTTAACACCTTGGGTAGCTGCCCTCACTACTAGGTGGGTCTTTTGGTGTAGTGGTTGGGAATTACAGTGGTAATAGAGTAGAAGATCCTACCATCTTGTTGATCAATACTTCATTGTTTGGGCTAATTGAGTTCAATTTATAAGTTTTTCAGATTAAGGCATGGCTAATGAAGAAGAGATGAAGTTTGTAGAGAAACTTTATATGGCTGGAAAGAGTCTCGACAAAGAATTTCAGTCAAGGGAGAATGAAGAGAACATTCTTCATTTGTTAGAATAGTGTTTGAGACAAGTGAAGTAATAACCTTCTAAGGAAATATAGTTGGAATTAGTACCTATAGTGACTCTTTTGAATCAACCCTATTGGTTGGGGCATTCTGATGAAGAAACCAAGCTGTTGATTTCTTCTTGCTTCATGGAGATGATAAGAATTGTGGTTCCCCAGATGCCCTATGATGTTGAAACCATGAAGATCATATTAAATATGGTAGTGGAAAGTTTTCAAGATTTGGATGAAACCAGAAGTAGTTTGTTTCCAAGAAGAGTTGTTGTTTTAGAGGCATTTTCTAAAGTTAGAGCTTGCATCCTATTGATTGAATTAGGGATGGAAAATCAGATTTATCACTTATTTAATTATCTCTTCACCTCAACTTGGAATGTGCAAGAAGAAGGGGTGCTTGTAGCTGTCATGAGTGTTTCAATTTCTATCATCAAAGAAGATGATAATCTTCCAGAAAGTGTCCAATCCATTCTCATGGATGCTTATGAACGTGAAGAGAAGATTTATCCCACTGCTGATTTATTAGTCAATGAAATTTTCAGTCAATGTGAAGAAGAGTTGAAACCATTTCTGAAGAAGATTATTGAGAACAAAGAGGAGATTTATAAAGTTGAAGAGGAGGATGAAAGTTGGAATCCATTTGAATTCATAGAAAAATTTCAAGGGGTATCTATGGAATTTCACTCATTCATGCATTCAACATAAGAAAACCATATGTCCACAACAACTCCTCATAAAGAATCCAAGCATTCTGTTGAAGATTGTAATGTGACAGTGGAAGCTTTGAAGATGAATGAGGTACTAATGTTTTCTATAGAGGAGAATAGTTAGTCGACTTGTATTAAGTAGTCTCAAGTTGAAGATTCAAAGGAAGGACTCTTGGAAACAAGAATTGACATGGAGATGCATAAAGAGGCTATAAGTGTAGATCCAAATGAAGGAGTTCATATAGAAGAAGATACTTGTTCAACTAGTGGTTTGCTTCTTCATCCCCACAATTATGGAGAATTATGGTTTGGAAAACAAGCTAGAGAGGAGAAAGAGAAAGAGGAAGTTGAAGTCTCTTCCCATTTAAAGGATGATTTGACCGATTCCCTTAAATCATGTGTAGAAGACAACATGGAAGGAGAAGCTTCTAGTAGTTATAAGGAAGATTTATTTTCTCCTGAAGCCAAGCTAAGGAAAAGAGCTAAGGAATTGGAAGGCACTATGGATGGGATGATAAAGAGTATACATCACATGAGTGACAAGTTGGGGAGTACAACTCAAACGATTTTTGAAATCTTTGTCCATCAAAACTACACTATATCACCTCATCTAGCATATGAATATTGCAGTTCAAGTTCACAAAATGCTAAAAATAGAATTCAAGTTCTATCAACGCTTGATGAAATTCATCAACATGTAGAAAGTTTGATTTATGACGTGCCAAGAGGTGAAGATGTATGCTGCATTTCCATTGCTGATTTGAAGTTCATTAAGTTTTCCATGGAGGAATTCAAATCTAGTCTTTTGCATATTATTCGTGTTAAAGACAAAGTGATCAAAATTGCTGACAAGGATTTGGAGTGGAATGAGCTTAAAAAAACCAAGTTGCAGGAAGTGCATGAAGCTCTAATTGAAGTAGAAAATCAGATTTCTGTTGTTCAATATTCATGGGAGTAAGAAAACAAAGGAAAATCATAGGAGCTTCAAAAATTTTTTGATGAACTTGATCTCATACAAGAAAAAATTGACTTAGAATGTTGTCTTGAGAGATAGGAGCATTTAGATTCTCATCAACAAGTCTTTTAGGCCTTTGATAATCCACTATTTAAAGTGGGTACTAATGCGATTCACACAAATCCCCTGTTTGTGAATGAAGAGGGAATTTCTTCAGGAATTTTTGAAGAAAGAGGAAATTCCAGTTGGTCTTTCAGTAGTGGAGAGGTGGTACGTAAGTTACATGAAGATGAATCTATTGCTGCTCCTAGTACATCCATTCAACAATGAATGGTAAATCCAAGATCATGAAGAAATGATGACATTTTTTTTGATCAACAACAAAGAGTTGATTGGCATATTGATGGGGATTTTATTCATTATTTGATGAAGATGCTTGTGAGGTTCTTGTCAGATTTCATTATGTCACCATCTTCTCTCAGAGTGATTGATTTTAGAATTGTATTTGATGAAGGACTCATCGAATGTTTCTAGAAATTTAGGATACAAGATTCTGGATTCAATTTCTTCAACAAACATAGGTTTTTTGAATACTTCTTGGAGTTTCAAGAAGCGTCAATTCAGATGGAATAAGAAAATCAGAGGATTCATGTGAGAGTAGTTCTCCATCTAAGAAGTGGTTCTTCATTGTTGTTGGTTTGGGATCCTAGCATTACCTGGCAAGAAGGTACTATTAAAAATTCTAAAGGGGATAAACCCACACATTATATTCAAGATGTAATTGTGATCTTTTTCTCTTGTGTTGTGAAATGTTTCCAGTTGAAAATTAGTATTTGGGATTCCAAGTATATTTTTATGAATATTAGTATGCATAAAAAGAAGGTTGGATGGAGAGATAAGTATCAAAATGTTAGTTCGATGATTGCTACCACCTTCTTTTTTTAATTATTGGTTCTTTTTTTTTTTTTATCACAAATCGGTTTTCAAGAAAGGAAATGTGATCAAAAGATGGTTTATGGTGGCATTGGGACTCTTGCTGAAGGTCCCACCAACCTCGTTCATGAGCAATTATGCCTATTTTGATGAAGAATTCTTGTGTTGCAGCTGCTGTTCACCTTCTTGGATGTCAATTTTCTGAAAATTAGATCTCAAGATGATTATTTCAGGCCTGTTTAGTAGCTGGTTAATTCATTTTCATGTCTCTCTATCTCCCATTTAGACTGAATTTCTTCCTTGAATGAACAAGGGAATGATTCAGTATGGTCGAAATTCATGTATCGATTTTTTTGTTGATAAACAATGGAATTCTTGGTATTATTTCATACATTATTGTTTGGGGCAATGAGATATTAGCGACTCTTGAGGTGAATTATGTGAAGAATTCTTGTAGTTCTTTCAGTGATGTCAATTTTCTTCAAAGGAAACATTATATAGTGATTAGGAGTAGAGCGTTGTTCTATGATTGACATTGGTTTGGTAACGTGTTTGAAAAAAATTATTCTACTGATCAAAATTATGACAGTGAGGTTTACAGGTTCTTCAGATTGATATGAGACCCAGGCACTACCATGTTTGGTGCATTATCTTTTGTGAACCAAGATATGTTACTCCACCTTTGGTATGCAGATGTTTTAAGTAGGATAGCGCAACAAATTAGAGGAAAAATGTTTTTGAGAATGATTTGGAATCCTGGAATCACTTGGGTTTGCAATTCAACAATTGAAGATGAGGTAGTCAATGTTAGGTTTCTGGAGTTTTCTCCCATGGTGTTTTAGTTTAGTTTTAATCAGGAGGTCTCTTGTGTTGGCATTCTATAGAGTAGTACTTCCTCTGAAAGTAACCTTTGCCTAGAATTTTCACCAAGATCCTTTGAAAGGAGAGGTGATAGCATATGGGAAGGGATAGTTAGCAATCAAACTGGAATTGGAGAACAATACTGAATTGAAAGCAAGTGGAGAACCGGCCATGAAAGATTCCACGCTACCACTTGTTCAATGGGGGGAAAGATAATTACAATGAAATATAATTCATCTACTTTCAACAAGCATCCACTCAACAGTGTGGATTTTCCACTTGAACAGTGGGTGACATATGAGAATTACAATGGTCTATTTCTCCACACTCGCGGTAAACCATCTAGGGGTTATAGTGTTTTGCATTAAAATCACAAAGTAATAGCAGTAATAATATTGACTAGATTAGTACTACTAATACACAACCTAACAATGTAAAATATCTACAAATTACCAAGTGTTATAGTAGCAAAATCAAGAAAAATCAATGAAATGTATTACATCTAATCAAAGAGAAATAATAAATGAACTATTATAACCTTGCATTCGAACTCATTCTATTGTCCTCTATTCTTGGTGATTCCTCAATCCACACTCTCAGAATTATTCATTGCACATGAATGTGTGAAATGACAACCTAAGAAACGAGCAACTATTATGCAATGCAAACTACAATGCCTACATCCTTATATTTTTGTATTTTTGAAGATAAATGTTGAATGATCTAGGATGGAGATGTTGTTGTGATTAAAATGATGCTAAAACTAATGATGCAAATCTAAAGATAATGTTGTATAAAAGATGCAATAATCTGAAATGCTAAAATGGAAATGCCATGATAATGCTAAATGAGCTTAAAATACTAAAATGCAAACTACAATGCTCACTAAAATGCTCTCCAATTTGCAATGAGATTTCTACAACATAAACTTGTCAAATTCTCCTTGTCAAAAGCTGTAGAAATGTGTTCTATTTATAGAATTTTCCAAGCTAGGAATGATGTGGTAGTGATGAACGATCGAGATTGTGATCCTGCAACATCAAGAATTGAACACAACGAGGTTGGAGAGAATCATGGAGGTTGTTCCCTGTAAGAGAATAATTTGTTAAGTGTTGAAGGGAATCAAAGGAAATAAGAAGCCATGTGTCCAAGGTGGTTTCAATTTTTTTACAAGTTTGTTGAGGAAAATCCCATTTTAGAAATTAGAAAAATTGATTTCATGTGACACATGGTGAGGTGGCAGGTGAGGTAGAAGGAAGTTAGAAGAATATGTAGAAATGTGCCAATTTGAATTAAAAATTCAAATTTAAATGAAGAGGGGAATTTAGCTAAATGAAAAATTAGTTAATTTGTGCATTTCACTAATTTAAGAGGAAAATTATTTTAGAGGTCAATTTGAATTAAAAATTCAAATTTAAATGGAAGACGGAAAATTAACTAAATGTTAAGTTAGTTAATTTGTGCATTTAATTAATTTAAGAGGAAATGATTTTGGATAAGAAGAATATTTAGAAATGAACTATATAAATAAATTTTGCAATTTATTTATAAGTAGAGGATTTAAGATTTTTATTAATTAAATAACAAGTATTTAATTAATTTGTGCTCAGACTATTTTTATGTGCATAAATTTTTCCCCTCTTTGAGGGGATGTGCGTAGGCACATTGCTTCAAAGAATAATTTTTTTCAACCATGATGATAAAATTTTGACATGCCCCAAAGTGTGATGTTTTCAGTGATGATGAATGGATGCCCCCTCGGGAGATAAATCAGAGATTTTTGAAAATTTTGCCAATTAAATAATTTTTCACTGATATGCTGATGATCTTCAAATTTGATGAGGATGACTTGATTTATTTCTCGATAATGACTAGAGTTCATCCACATTATTGATTAGTTGATTAAAAAGGCCCATTTGAAAAATTAAATAAATGCCACTATAATTACCCTTTAATTAGCCCTTAAAAGGTCAAAATGGGTAAAAGAAAGCTCATTTGTAACTTTTGACTTTTGAAATATTGAGACAGAGAAGAGCCAAGATGGATAGGATTTCATGCCACACTCACAGATTCAAGCGAGTTTGCCACCACCAGTGTCCAGCCGCATACGGACCTCCGGTACATACCCTGAGAACCACTTTTTCAAATTTCAAATTTAAATTTTCTTACCTTTTTAGCATTTTAAATTTTAGATTTTTACCCGTTTTAGCGCATAAGGTTAGGATTTTAGCACATCAGGAATCCAATATAGCACATAGGGAACTTGAGTAGCGCATCGGGTTAGGTTAGGGTCCAAAAATTGTTTAGTGCATTAGTAACCCACTTTAGCGCATTAGGAACATGCTTTAGTGCATTAGGTTGCAAGAATAGCACATAGGGATGCTAGCACATAGGGTTGATAAAGTCGCACATAGGGTAGGTCAAATAGCGCATCGGGACCCTGTTCTGGCACATCTAGTCTGATTTCTAGCGCATCCAAGAAATAGTGAATAGAAGACCTCTTTTGGCGCATCCGATAAATTTTCCAGTGCATTTGGTAGATTAGCGCATATAAACTCTGTTTTAGTGCATTAAGCCAAAATTGGTGATTTTGAAAGATTCCTCCTAGATTTTGATGATTGATGATCATGTCAATTGATGATAGGATGATGTTGATTGATAGGTTGATGATCGTCCTCATGATAGGCGAGGATAGATGATAGGATAGATAAAATTGATTGATTGATTGATTTGACCTCATGACAAATGAGGGTTAGAGATAGGCTGATTTATATTGATCAATCTCATGATAAATGAGAGTCCACGATAGGATAGGTTCTCCTCGAGATTTTATCAAAATCTCACATGAGCTAATTTGATTAATTGATATGCTAATTGATAGACTGATTTGATTGATGTGCTAAATTGATGCTTTAATTTTATTCTAGGAGGGTGGATTAGGTAATTTACAGGTTCGAGAGTGCTTTCCGCAGATATGGGACATGATCCCACAACTTACTCTGGTAGATCTAGCCATTATTGACCACTGTAGACTGACTTCCTTGATTGATATTCCCCAGTACCAGATCAACTAGGGGCTGTTGATGGCACTTGTAGAGCGATGGCATAGTGACCACAACACCTTCTATTTAGTGATTGGAGATATTACAGTTACCCCTGAGGATGCATATCGTATATTTTGAGGATACCAGTCATGGGGATCTAGTGGTATATGATCATGAGGAGCAGGGGGGACAAATGCTATTTTCCAAATTTTTCATTTTGACTAGTTGATTGGATATGTGATTCCTTGGCGGGATTTGGTTGCAACTCATCGGCCCTTGCCATGTGTGCTAGCAAGCTTCATTACATGATTTCTTTGCCTCGACCATAGGTCGAAGGGCTTTTTAGTTGGCTAGGGTCAGATTTTGAAGAGTATGATTGCACACGACACCAAATGTGCTTGAGGTTCATGCATTCTTGCACATTTGTATCATGATTTGCACCAGGTAGTATATCTTTGGGCGAGCAGTCTTGCAGTTGGGTGTATATTATTACAACTCTAGTCCTGGGAGCATATAGCGATTACACAACCAGTGGGAGGTAGGGCTCGAACAACAAGGCCACTTTTCCAACATAAGCTGGATAAGTTGGAGTATTGGAGGAGAGAACTTGATGACCTGTACACTATTATATGGTGGCCATATCTTGATTGCAAGGTATGGCCAAAAGATGATACTGAGATGCCATATGTATTTGGCAGCAAATATCTTATTGGTAGGACCCCTACATCATTAAGAGGTTTCTTTTTGGCAGAGTGTACAGGAAGTATGGTAAGATTTAGGGTATTTCATAGGGGGTAGCACACTATGCTCGACGGTGGTAGAATATTCCTGAGTGGGGGCCCTCCCTAGACTATGATGTGACATGTGTAGAGTATTACGACATGCAATTTATTTTGTGGCAGTATCACATGGAGATCATAGATGCCTAGATGATGAAAGATTATGCCAAGTATTTTCATACACATCCATTTCAATGGATATCTAGTTCGGATAGCCTACACCTATTTTGGAGGTTGCGAGGAGGGTCAGATAGGCAGTACAATAGAGGGGGAATGGAGGTGAGGAGGAGGTGGGAGAGGAGGAGATATGAGATGATAGGGGGATGATGGAGGAGACAAAGAGGGGATAGCGGAGGTGGATGAAGAGATGTGCCTGATTTTGGGCCTATATCGAGGAGATCAGGTCTTGTTAGACATCGGCCAGTGATATTGAGGATGCCCTCTAAGAGGAAATTGATGTAGATAGCTGGGTTGCAGGCTCAGGTGTATACTTTATAGGGGTAGATATAGACACTACATACGTAGTTATCCCAGGCACAAGCTTAGCTATAGGCACAAGCACCAACACAATTACAGGTACAAGGGCAGATGGTATAGCTGAAGGTGTAGGTAGCTACCCTTACCGCTAAGGGAGATGCTACTAGGAGATAGGGGGAGCAGACTATGGCAGTGGTAGATAGGATCCAGATAGCTGCCGAGGGGTTTGGTACATGTGACCTCATCTGAGAGCTTAGAGAATCTGCCAAGGAGGCATAGTACTACAGGGGCAGGTACCATGAGGCAGTTCCAACATAGTAGAGGGTGAGTTATGCTCGATCTAGATCCGGTTGCTCTTAGTCCTGCACAGCTAATAGGGTTGTCACACAACCACTTCCAGGGGGACCACCAAGCGGACCTCCACTAGGAGTAAGACTAGGGGCAGGAGCATCAGGGGCGGGCGGTGATGGGGAGAGGCCTAAGACCTTTGGGGATAGTACCACAAGATCACGTGGTCACACTTGATTTTTTGTACTTTGATTTAGAGACTTGGCTTTGCCACATTTTTGATGTATAATTTCTCAGTTCATTTGATATCATTGTACACTTGACATGTTATTATATTGAGGTTATATGATATGCAACAACATTTGATGATCTATATGTGTTGATGCTTTTATTATGGATGTTTATGATGGGTGCATTTAGTTTATGTTCTATGTGATTATGTCATGTTCTTATGATTATGCATTAATGAGATGATGATGTTATTATGATTTTATGAATGACATGTTTATGATGATGGATGAGATGGCTGCAATTTATGTAAATGATATGATATGATATGTATTTTTATAAATTTTCACATGTATATATCGATGTATGGATGAATGGATGCAAAAATGGTTTATTATGGAATACAAATGTATGATAAATGGATGAATATGGATGATTCAATGTATGGTTTATGAATTCCAGGTGTATGATAAATGAATGAATGGATTTTTCTTATGTATAGATTTATGGATTTATGTATGGATGGATGATGAATGCAAATGCATGTATGATTATGGATTATGCAGCGAATGGAATGCAATGAACCAAATGTATGAATGCAAATGAATTATGATGACGATGTGATGTTATTGTGATGGTTATGATAAATGCATATATGGATGGATTTATTATGGAAAATGTTTTATTTTTGTGAGGTTTTCATGATGCAAATATTATGATTAATGAATGGATGAATGATGCCAAATATGATAATGATAGATGTATGGATGGATCTATGATAATTATTTTGAATGATATGAAAATGCTAATGCAGGTGAATGATTTTTTTTGTTATGTCAAGTGTACTCAACCTTATAGCACGAGATAACATCATGTTGAGAGATACCAGCCTTGGAAAGAAATCTATAATGCAAATGCATAACTAATATGAATGCAATCCCATCTATGAAATGTTGCCATCTAATTCATTGTGATTATTATCATCATTGAGTGCTTTATTATGTTGAAAGTTGGTAGAAAAATTGATGGTATAATTAGACCATGATGACCTGAGTACAACTTCCATACAACTTATGTTGAGGTTTGATAATGCAAGATAAAACAAGCATCTAGGTATAATTAGACCAAGATGACCTGAGTATCACTTGTGTAAACACATAAGAGTTAATCATGTTCCCATGAAAATTCAAAATGTCATCAATGATACTTTGTAGAGCATGTCCTATGATAATTTGCATAGTAGTAATGATTGACTCACAAATAGTAGACAAATAAAAATATCATTCTTGATCAAAGCCCCTCTAGTTTGCGACATCATCGATGTACTCCAGAGAAATGATAACAATAATCAAAATGCATCAATGTGATAAAGTAAATCCAACCATGATTCATAAGATGATCCTATAGTGAGAGTTGATTTGATTTGGCTTGATGTTTGATTTGATTTGCATAATTGACTGGTTGATTGATGTTCAATGTTCAGTTTGATGATGAGATGATTACCGTGATTGCTATTTTTGCCAAGGTTGCTTTGTTGTTTGCTTGCTAGTTGATTTAAACTCAATGGTGATTCTCCCCCAGTGAGATCAAGATTTTTCCCCCAGTGAGAACAAACCAAATTTTATTATGAATATGTACAATGATGACCAAGCCAAGGTGGGACACAACCGTAGCAACTAGATATGGACATGAAGCTCATTGCAAGATATGCATGAATGTGCGGTGATAACAAAAGCGAATAGTCAACACACACTCAAATAGATGGAAAAGCCAACTTATCGCAAATAGTGTCTGTTTACCATGTTTTCACCATTTATTTTTATTGCACTTTTTCAAGTTTAATGATTTTTTTTCTGTTACCAAGATGCCTATTTGCCAGGTTTTCATCAAGGCAACTATTTTTTGATTTTTCACTTTTTTGGTATTTTTGATTTTTTTGATCTTTTTGATGTTTTTTATGTTGTTACCAAGATGCTGTTTGCTAGGCTTTCATCAGGGCAACCATTTTTTAGGAATTTTTCTACTTTTTAGGATTTTTTCAAGACTTTTTCTACTTTTTAGGACTTTTTCTGCTTTTTAGGATTTTTTTAGGACTTTTTTTGCTTTTTACGATTTTTTCAGGACTTTTAAACATGCATTGGATGCATTATGTGTAGAACTTCTTTAGATGAAGGTTGTTCATTGGTTCTTCAAATAGATCCCCTTTTGGTGTAGACAACTAATATGCCCCTGATCTGAAGACTCATACAACAACAAAAGGACCTAACCAATTGGGCTGAAATTTTCCTTTCTTTTCTCGATCGTGCTGATTTCGAGGATTTTCCTTCAATACCAAATCACCTACCTAGAATGTCCTTGGTTTGAATTTGTGATTGTAGCTTCTGTACATCCTCTATTGATATGATTTTAGGTGATCCACTGCCAACTGACAACGTTCATCTAACAATTCCAGCTCTTGCAATCTAGACACACAGTAATCTTCATCTGAAATGAGACCTTTCAAAGACACTCGAGGAAATGTTATCTCAACCTCAATGGGAAATACTACTTCAAATTCATAAAAAAGAGCATATGGTGTAGCTCCCATGGGTGTTCATATGCTTGTACGATAGGCCCACAAAGTGAGGTTCAAATGGATATGATAGTCTCGTCCAACATCGTTAACAGTTTTCTTTAAGATTTTCAAGATGGTTTTGTTTAAGGCCTCAGCTTGGTCATTCCCTTCAGGGTAATAGGGTGTAGAAAACCAATGTTGGATATGAAAATTTTCATAGAGTTCTTGTATGTCCCGATTCTTAAAAGTTTTACCATTTTTAGTTACAATGGATTGAGGGATACCATATCGACAAATGATGTAGTTCAAAATTAATGATGAGATCTGCTTCCTTGTGATGTTGATTAGAGGCATGAATTTGAACCAATTTATGAAGTACTCTGTGGCTGTGATTATGAAATTGTGTCCATTGGATGCAGATGGATGAATTTTTCCCACAAGATCCAACCCTCACTGACAAAATGGCCATGTTGATGCAAAGGGCTGCAATTCTTATGCTGGTGCATGGATAAGATTACCATGGATCTTGCATTTTCCACATGTCTTGACAAATTGGAAGGCCTCTCTCTCCATAGTTGGCCAATAATATCCCAAATAGAGGAGTTTCTTAGCGAAGGTTAAACCACTTGAATGAGTGTCGCAAATACCCTCATGGACCTCTCATAAAGTCATTTCAGACTCGTCTCTTTCTAGACATCATAAGAGAGTTCCATCAAGACCTCATTAGTAAAGTACATCTGCTATAAGGGTATGATAGGCAGCTAGGCGGATGAAGTTTCATTTTTGGTTTCGGGAAGTAGGGTATTATCCTTTAGGTAAGTGTAGATCTTCCCATAGATGGAGGTATCAACATCATCTAGGTGGCATATGAGTTGGGACTTAGAGTCATCATAAGAGAGGGTAAACAGTTGCTCCACCATGAAATCATAACGATTTTGCTTTTCTGGAATCTACAACAAAGAAGCAATGGTAGCCATAGCATTGGAAGCTTTGTTGTCACTCCTTGGGATTTGAGCAAATTTTATGTCAACAAAATATTTCTCGAAGTCATCAATAATCCTTTTATAGGGCATCGGTTTGTCATCCTTGGTTTGATAATCATTGTTGACCTGATTAATGACTAGTTGAGAACCCCCATAGACTTATAGCTCTGTAATTTTCCATTCCATAGCTATCTTGATTCTGATGATAAGTGATTCATATTCTGTTGTGTTGTTGTTGCAAGGAAACATAAGGCAATATGATTTCAAAATAGTGTGTCCTAGGGGATTGATGAATAGGATTTCTGCTCCTAATCCATGCTGAGTATAGGAACCATCAAAATACAACACCCACTGCTTTGTTGTTACTGTTAGGACATCTATAGGTGGAAATTCAACATGTAGGGGATGATCATCGTGAATCAGTGCCTTAGCTAGTTGATCAGTGATGGCTTTCCATTTGATTTATTTTCTATCGACATATTGGATGTCAAATTCACTGAGTACCATTACCCAATTATCCAATCTTCTTGTCAGATTTGATTTGCTAAGGAGATATTTCAGCAAATCTATCTTGGTTATGAGCTTGACTGTATGAGTCAACATATACTGCCGGAATTGTTGGGTAGAAAACACTACTGCTAAACAAGCTTTCTCGATGGATGTATAGTTGATTTCATAACCATTTAGAGTTCTACTAATGTAATAGATTGATCTCTCCTTTCCCGTTGAATCTTCTTATGCCAACAAGGCTCCCAATGATCGATTAGTTGCGGCGATGTACAATAGAAGAGGTGTTCCTTTTGTTGGAGGTGCTAGAACAGGTGGAATCATCAGGTATTTCTTTAGTTGATTGAAAGCTACCTCACATTTCTCATCCCATCAAAAGGAAACATTCTTGTGCAATAAATCAGTAAAAGGATGGGTCTTCTCAGCCAGTTGTGATATGAATCTTCTAATTGACTTGAATTTTCCTTGAAGGACCTTAATTGATTGATGTTTTTCAGAGGCGGAATCTCCATTATAGCTTTCAATTTTGCAAGGTCTACCTCAATACCATTTTTTGATACTATATACCCCAGTAGCTTTGATGACGTTACCCCAAATACACATTTATTTGGATTTAGGCGAACATTGAACTTCTCCAATCGGGTGAATAGTTTGTCCAATATCTCCAGGTGACCTTCTCTAGTGTAGGATTTTTCCAACAATTCATCCACATAGTCTTCCATTAAAGTATGCATCATGTCATGGAAGATGGTCGTCATAGCTCTCTGGTATGTGGCCCCTACATTCTTCAACCTGAAGGGCATGACATTCCAACAAAAGGTTCCCTATGGGCAAGTGAAAGCTGTCTTATCTTGGTCCTCAGGTGCTATCTTAATTTGATTATAGCCAGAAAATCCATCCATTAGTGACAACATGCCATGACCTGCTGTCAAGTCCACAATGATATCAATGTTTTGCAAGCGGAAATCATCTTTCGAGAAAGCCTTGTTGAGGTATTTGAAGTCTGTAAAAATCTGTATGCTTCCATTAGGCTTTGAGATAGGTACAATGTTGGATATCCACTCTAAATAGTCAATGGGTCTGATGAATTCGACATCCAATAATTTCTTTAGTTTTGCCTTCACCAATAGGGCAATGCGAGGATGCATCTTTCTCAACTTTTTCTTGACTGGTTTTGATTCTTGAAGGGAGAGATAGATGATGCATGATGAGGTCTAGACCTATCCCTGGAATTTCTGCATATGACCAAGAAAATTTGACTTGTTTCTCTTCAAAGAACTTGATAAAGTTAGGCTTTTCTAGTTCTGTCAATGATTTTTCCAGATGAAGAGTTCTCACTACTTCTACATTGCCGACATTGATGGAATCTGTTGGCTCAATCAGGACCTTGGATCTTTCTTGGAAGTTCTCTGGGAGAGTGTCAAATTTCTCATCCTTCGGTGCCTCAGAGAGGTTTTCACCATTAGATGTGCTCTTTGTTTTTATTCTTTCTTGATCTGATACTGCCATGGAATGGTTTTCACCATTAGATCCTTCTTTTGTTTCATTTATTTTGTAGCTGGGAAATTTGGCACTCCCTTGTCTGAAAGCATCATTATGATGTTCAATGGTGGACACTGCTTTAGGATTACCAGTGCAGAGGAATTTGGCAATGGCCTCATCGTTTGAAAAGGTGGGGATATTGATAGGTTTGGTTTGGTCCCAATCTATGAGTTTAGGATGCAATAAAGGTAGAGGATCATTAGATGCGTTTAGGTCAGATGTTGTAAGGGTCCTAATGGAAATGTTGTCATTGACTAATACTATGGAAAGGTCAAGGTCTATGATGTTGCTCTCTTCTGAGTGATCCATCTCGCTAGGAGTTTGATCGTCTTCACTTGAATCATCAATATTTTGTGATCCTAATTCAAGTGGTCTTGACCTTGAGCTTTGTCCCTCCTTGAGTGTGGGAGTATACTTGTGTACCACATCAATGTCTTTATCATGGAAGGACTCTTCTGACAGTGAATCCCACTCATATTCATTGGAATCAGTTTCATAGTGATCACTTGCTTGGAGTTGTAGGATCCGTTCAACAACCTTCTGCTTTAGATCCTCCTTTGTTTCTTTGTCCATTTGGTGTTCTTTATATCCCAACCCTGTCTTGTCTTTTGGATTGGTTATAATGGGCTGGATAGGTTCTATGATACCTTATTTTCTTTTTCCAATAGGTCCTTGTCCCTCATATCCCATATTTTCCAAGATTGAGTGGTTTGGAGATTAGCCATTGCTGCTTGAGAATCAGTTTCATCTTTGTAGAGCTAGTTCAAAATATCTTTTTCATTAGATTCCTCAGCTTGGGTGATTTCTTTTATGAATCGACCATCAAAAAGTGTGACCGATTGTGAATCTAGTTGTGATGAGGTTGATGGTTGACCATAGGATTTTTATGAAGTTAACTATGAGAGGCAGAGGGATTGTTCAATGGAGTATTCACCTACACCTTTATCTTTGACTTGGAATTTCTTCTCAAATTATTTGGCTAGAGTATTAAGCTGGGTTTCAGAATTGATAGATGCAAAGGGGCTAGGTCCTTCCTTTTTCTTGAGCTATTTGGACAAGGAGCTTGGGTGACTTTATTCATTAGAGGATAATGCTAACAACTTAGATAATGGATTGGATTGACTTGAATTTTTGGGGATATCAGGGGAGGAATTGGGAGCTTCATGTTTATGAGGAAAAAATACATCTTGGACCACTTTGAGGGTATTGCACTGTTGTGGACTACTAGAATTGGTAGGAATGGTAATTTCTTTCCCATTGTAAAGAAATTTGAGACACTAATGGTATGTTGAGGGTACATCCTACATTTCATGGATCTAAGGATGACCCAATAGTATATTATATGTCAAATCCTTATCCAAAACTTGACAAACCACATCTTTCTGAATTGGCCCTACTTGAATTGGTAATACAATCAATCCTTTTGATGCTCTTTCCTCATCATCATATGCTTTGATTGTGATATTTTTCCTTGCATCTATTGAATTTTCAGATAACCCTAGGGCATAGACAAGCATCAAAGTACATATGTTAAGATTGACTCCTCCATCTATAAGGACGCACTTGACACAACTTTTATGGATTAGAACCTCGATATGGAGGATTGCATTATGAGGATGGGTGAGAGATATGTCATCATTTTCTGAAAAGGATCAACAGTGAGGCACAACTAAATGTCCCACCATGGCTTGGAAAGTGCAGACTTCCAAATTATTTGGTATTGTTGTATCGACTAGAGCCTTTTCAAGATCTCTTTGTGAGCGGGTGAAATTTTAAGGTGCTCCAATATTGATATATGTGCAAGGATATTTTGGAGCTGATCGATAATGTTATATTAATGAGATGTAGCAATGGGTGTTTTGGAAGTGCTTCCTTTCAAAAAATATTTTGTTTGAGCCGTTGTGGTCATGTTTATGGGCACACTATCTTGTTTTCCGTTGATTTTGATGACAATAATTTGATTATTCATTACAAACATGCCTTGTTGGATTTTGGGGACTTGATTAGAGAGGATGTTGGTTTCATTAATTGGATGGTTGGTTGCAATAGGATCTGGTGTATTATTGATTTCAATGTTGTCTGTGTGATCTTCAACGACTGAAACATGAAGGATCATGGTATCCTAAACATAATTCACATTTTTGCCTTTGTCATTTGTGTTAGAAGATTCTCCCTTGTCATAATTTGGTAAAGGGTTTTTGAATACCCCATGATTAGTGTTTGTTTGAGGCTCTTCTATCCATATGATCTTTTATCAATCAAATCTTGTATCTTGTGCTTCAATTGCATGCAACTGTTGGTTAGGTGACCTTTGCATTGATGAAATTCACAAAAATGGGCTTCATTCTACCGTGATGATTTTACTTTGGGTTCAAAATTTCGAGTATCACATAGAGTGATAAGTTTTTCTGCAATAAGCTCTTTCAATGCAAATTCATATGATTGACCCAAAGGTATAAACTTCTGATGGTTATTCAATGTTTGATAAGGTAGAGTCTTGGATGATGTGTTACTTTGATTGTTTTGAGTATTGCCTTGGTTGGTATTTTGATTATTGCTTTGGTTGAAATTTTGGGTGGTCTTTTGATTAGTATTCGAGGTGCTTCCTGACAAATTGAAGATTGGTTTAGAATTATGTATTTCAGCTGAGGTATCATTGCCATTATTTTTGTACTTTTACCAAAACTTTGGTTTGTCATTGTTGGAGGAATTGGATGCATAATTTTCTTTATAAATTTTCAATATTCCTCATTTGACCAAAGCTTCTTCAATCTTGATCCCATTCTCGATCAATTTCTCAAAAGTTGGGGGACATTGTAATTCAAGCCTATAACTCATGTTATCATTCAAGTTATCAATGAACACCTCTATCTTCCCCTTTTTTGGTATGGGATGAGAATACCTTGTGAATAATCTTCTCCACCTTTGCAAGAATACAAGGAATGATTCCCCTTTCTTTTGTTTCACATTACAAAGGTCCTTCATTGTGATTTCATGTTGGATGTTATATGAATATTGGGTAATAAACTTGTTTACCAATTCCTCAAAATATTTGATCCTCAAAGGCAATTGCAAGAACAGTTGCATGCACTTCCCTCCCAAACTGTGTGGGAATAATCTCATCAAATATGTTTCCTCATGGGAAAATTCAAGGCTCATCATTCGGAATTCCCTTATGTGATCTATTGGATCGGTTTTCCCATTGTACTTGTCATATTTAAGAAATTCACAATGTTTAGGAAATGGTATCATGTTGACACTTTGATAAAATGGGATGGGACATATATCTTGTATGGAGTATCTCATGGTAGTCCCTATTTGCATGTTCTATATTTTTTGTTGAAGGGTTTGGATTTGTTGTTTCAAAATATCCATGGGGTCATTTGTATTTGCTTCATTTTTAGTTTGATTTTGTGTTTCTATTTCTATTTTCTTAGGGGATCTTTTCAATTTAGTGACATCAAAATCATTGGGTAGCTTGACTCCTTTTTTTACTAACATCAAAAGGTATCTTTCCCCATCCTTTTTGAAAACCTTTTCTAGAAATTTGTGGAAATTTGGGTATTTTTTGCTTGTTGGGCATCTTCCTCATTTACCTCCCCAGTTTCGGTTTGATGGATGTTATGAAAGGGATTTTATTCTTGTTCATCCATGGTATCTTGGGTTTTAATTTATTTTTCTTGGAGTTTTAGCCAGTGATTTTTTTAGTGGCTAATATTCGCCAATTGGCTAATAGTTGAAATTTGGGAATCCCAAATTGGCTAATAGTTCGAGCTGAAATGTGACTTGAATCGCCACATTTTTACAAAATTTTATTATAGTCTTATTTAAATCGCCAAATAATTTATTTTATTAAAAAGTTTAACTCAAAAATTCGCCACAATATGTGATACATGATTAGATCATATTCGCCTTAATTTTATAAGTTATTGGAGAAATCTATATTATTTCACCAATAGTATATCATAACTATTAGTTGCTTTAGGACCATATTTCTCATCTTTAGTTTCCACCATTGATTTAAATATAATCTAATGGCCCTTGTTTTATTCCAAGGTAAAATGTACACATGATCTATAATGCTCATGGGGCCCACAATTTTGGGTATCACGAGCATTATAGATTGTGGGTAAATTTCACCCTATAGTGTACAACAAGGGTTGTTAGACCAATGATCTAAAAGCAATTTTGAGCCCCCATGAGAATTATAGATCATGGTTACATTTTACCTTGTAGAATATAATGAGGGCCATTATATTATATTATAAAACAATGGTAGAAAGTAAATATTATAGTCTACCCCTTCAACTCATCGATAATTTCCACCCTAGGGCCCCTACTTTTCCATGAGAATTATTTCTAGATTGGATAGATTCGCCATCATAATTAATGCATTTTCCTATTATTTTTCAAGATTCACCAAAATTTTCCACAAAATTTTAGTGATGTAAAAATAATCGCCAATAAAACTAATATTTTTTTCGAAAAAAAGGAAAGTTTCGCCAATAGAAATTAAATTTTTTTTCCTCAAAATATGAAAGATCCTCCAAGATTTTATATCTTTTTTTGAGGGGGGTTTCTTAAAGTTATCACTGGTTTTAGCCTTTGGGATCTTGTTTGAATGGGCATACAAGTGATGAAGATGTTCTAAACGTTTGACCACAGTTTGGGAGTGCCAAAAGGGATTGGTTAAAATCTGATTAAGCAAGCTTTACTTCGGGATAAATGATGAATAATCCTGATGGTGAAATGTAGCTACTAAATAAAAAATGAATGTGATGAAAAAAACACTTTTGGATGTCTGATCAAGGTTTAGAGGAGAGATTTTCACTTGAAAATACTGGTTTCAACAAGATTGAGCTCTATTGTATCAATTGATTTGGATGGTTAGAGTATTGTGTTGTTGGTTCCAGAATATGAGAATGACGAATGGGTTGACTATGATTTGCCTTTGTGAAAGAGCTCTTCGTTGATAATAAGCTTGTGAAGATAGAGGCTCTAAAGAAAAATCATTAGTATATCCTCTATCAAAATCGTGATATCTATGGATGAAAGTTTGATAGGCAAGCAAGACCTTCCTACTTTGGTACAAGAAGCATCTCTTTGTCAAAATTTTCTTGTATCCAAGTTTTTTCTTTGGTTTCTTGATTCTTTTAGTAAGGGATATCTTGAAAAATGTGGTTGATTTCCAATCCCTTAACATAAAATTTAGGACAAGGAAAAGATGTTGTTTGAGAAGGAATCCTCGAAAAGGGTGCTAATTGGTAGAAAGGAGGTCAATTTTATGTTTCTATTTGTAGATTTACCAGATGCGCTAAAATAGTGCCCAAATGCGTCAAAACTTAGATGCACTATGGAATGGTACAAATGCGCTATAGAAAGGGCTGGATGTGCTAGAACAAACTATGGATGCACTATGGAAAGGCCTAGATGCATTGAAGGATACAACAGATGCATTGAGATAGTATATGCTAGGATATGGCCGGGATACACTAGAACAATAAATGTACACATTGAAAGATACAAGGTATGCGCTGAGGCAGTCACTAGATGTGCTGAACTAGAAAATGTTTTCTAGTTTTCAACAGTTTGATAGATTTTTCTAGTTTTTGGCAATGAATTTGGACTGTTTGGTTGAATTATCTGCTGAATAAACGGTTTGTTATTTCAGAGTATAGTATTTATTTGGATTTTTATTTAAAACACATAGGTGAAAACACATCAAACAAGCACAATCCTAGGCTATGTAAGACAATATTCTTTTGGATTCCACGTGGATTTTACTCCAACCACACTTATTCTTAGTGGTTTATTTAGAAGCTTGGCCACATAGGCTCCCCCTTATAGTGCACTCACTTCTCGAGTCAACCAAGCTTCAAACTCCCATGAATCTCCCATGGCAAGTTTTTCACCTCTACTAAGAACTGTGAGAATGTGGATGTGTTGGCAACGACCGTTGCTGCACCAAAGAATAGAAAGGTAATTTTTTGGCTTACTACAACAAAGGGGTTTTAGTACAAAATTTTTCGTTCATGGGGGATCATCCACGTGACAAGAGACCATTGCTTCCCTTCTTGTCGGAACAATCCTTGTGATACTCAAAGTTTCCTTAAGTACCCACATTTATATCCTTGGCTAGGTCATTCCCTCCTTTCAAAGTGGGGAGGTAGGCCCTTTAAGGTTTAAAATGTAATAAAATGAATGGGTCTAACTTTCTGATCACCCAGTTAAGGGGAGAACATACACGCCTACCATTCCAAGCAAAACAAATAATGCTAGATTCCTAACTTAACAAAAGGAAATGACAAATAGATTCACCCCTACAAAATGATTGTTAGTAGTTTCAAGCTTTGAATTCTTTGACAATATTCTTTTATTGTTTCTGCAAAGTCTCTAACTGCATGCAAGGTTCCTGCAAAATGGAAAAGCACAAATCAATTTCAAGAATCTAGAAAATTTATCCTAAAAAATAGATGCACTATTACAACAACCAAATGTGCTAAAACTCAGACTGGATGCACTAAACTACTGAATGCGCTAAAATAGACACCAAAAGTGCTATATGATATATTGAATGCACGAAACTGGAAAAGCACATAATAAAAAGTGAGACTCCCTGATGTGCCAAAAGAACAACTGTATGCGCCAAAACAGAAGCCGAATGCGTTGAAACAAAATATGAATGTGCTGGAAGAACTGCCAGATGCATTGAAACAAAAAATCAATGCATTGAAAAAGTTGCTAGATGCACCAGAGAAAAATTCGTATGTGCCATTTCAAATTTTTTGATGGAACCTACGAAGAAAAACTCGACAAAAAACAAATTAAAATATGGGGCTTGGCCCCATAGTGGGCGCCAAATTTATGTGTGTAATTTTTAATGCATTAGTGATAGTAATTAATCATAACTAAATACACACAATCAATGAAATGTATTACATCTAATGAAAGATAAATAATAAAATGAACTATTATAACCTTGCATTCAAACTCATTCCATTGTCCTCTATTCTTGGTGATTCCTCAATCCATGCTCTCAGAATTATTCGTTGCACATGAATTTGTGAAATGGCAACCTAATAAACGAGAAACTATTATGTAATGCAAACTACAATGCCTACATCCTTATATTTTTGTATTTTTGAAGATAAATGTTGAATGATCTATGATGGAGATGTTGTTGTGATTAAAATGATGCCAAAAAAATTGATGCAAATCTAAAGATAATGCTGTATAAAAGATGCAATAAACTAAAATGCTAAAATGGAAATGCCATGAAGCTTAAAACACTAAAATGCAAATTACAATGCTCACTAAAATTCTCTCCAATTTGCAATGAGATTTCTGCAGCATAAACTTGTCAAATTCTCCTTGTCAAAAGTTGTAGAAATGTGTTCTATTTATAGAATTTTCCAAGCTAGGAATGAAGTGGTAGTGATGAACGATCGAGATTGTGATCCTGCAGCATCAACAGTTGAGCACGAAGAGGTTGGAGAGAATCATGGAGGTTCTTCCCTACAAGAGAACCATTTTCCAAGTGTTGAAGGGAATCAGAGGAAAGAAGAAGCCATGTGTCCAAGGTGGTTTCAAATTTGTTACAGGTTTGTTGAGGAAAATCCCATTTTAGAAATTAGAAAATTCAATTTCATGTGACACATGGTGAGGTGGCAGGTGAGGTGGAAGGAAGTTAGAAGAATATGTAGAAATGTGCCAATTCAAATTAAAAATTCAAATTTAAATGAAGAGGGGAATTTAGCTAAATGACAAATTATTTAATTTGTGCATTTCACTAATTTAAGAGGAAAATGATTTTAGAGGTCAATTTGAATTAAAAATTCAAATTTAAATGGAAGAGGGAAAATTAACTAGATGACAAGTTAGTTAATTTGTGCATTTAATTAATTTAAGAGGAAATGACTTTGGATAAGAATAATATTTAGAAATGAACTATATAAATAAATTTTGCAATTTATTTATAAGTAGAGGATTTAAGATTTTATTAATTAAATAACAAGTATTTAATTAATTTGTGCTTCGACCATTTTTATGTGCATATAGAAACAAATTGAAAATGCTTTCTAGGAGGATGGCACCCAATGTCCAACACCAAAACTACATCAAAATCTCACCAAATAATCAAACACGAATTCCAAGGAAGTCCCAAGCAAGGTACGATCTCCTTAGACGGGTGAAATACAAGATAAATTCAAAGAATTGAAACTAAAATATGAAATTGTATGGAAAGGGTCACCCATGCCATATAAATCCATTGCTACAATACACAAAAGCAAATAAAAATCAAACAAAAAGCCATGTATAAAAATCTCCTTCAGCCACGATAAGACCAACAAACAAAAAACTAAGAAAAATACCAAAATCTCCAACGTTGATGCTTAATGTGCACTTTTGAATGAAGCACACTCCTCATCTGACCATCTAGGGAACCACAGTTTCAGGCCCAAAGAATGGTGTAGAAAGCTAAGCTCCCCCTTAGCCGAGTTCTAAATTCAGTCCAACAACATTTCGATACCATAAACCAAAGATGAGAAATGAGAGAGAAAAGGCCTTCTTTTATAGAATTGAAGGTTACTGTTGGCTTTCCATATATCCTCCAAAAGGGATGCCCAACTCCTTTTTGTAATTATTTATTTTTTAAATCACTTTTCCTTCCTCCATTTTGGCGTCCAAAAGTCATGAGGAGATAATTAACATTAAAAATATTAAAAATTCTTCTAAATCATGCTTCCACCCTCACGGTACCCTTTTAAAAACAACATTAAGTCATTGTGCTAGGCCAAGGGGTCAAAATCACATTATAATAATTAAATTATTTAAATAAATCATTTTACCAAATTGAGCCTCAAAAAGTTGAAAGCCAAAAATGCTCTAAACTGCACTAATCGAAATGGAAACTAAGTTGACTACTGATGCTACTACCTAAGATGACACTACTAGAAATAGAGCTTACTAAAAATAGTAAACTCTTGAAAGTTTCTCAACTCACCTTGCATGTTATATCATTGTGAAGCTTTCTGAAAACCCCAAAAAAATCCACAATCCAAATCTCGAAAAATCCAATGTTTTGGCTAAAAATAGAAATTTTCGAGAAAGGTTGTTAGATGGAGATGCATGTTACACCATTCTGAAGCTCTCTGAAAACCCAAAAACCTCCACCGTACATGCATCAAAAACTCTTACATTCAAACCTTCAAAAATTCTTTAGAACCCCAATAAAATAGGAAACCTTAATTTTACCTCTGACGAGCCTACGGGCTTCCAAAAATAGGTTGTCAATCACCAAAAAGTGAATGGCTAAAATGGGGACATTACAAGAACATTCACAAATATAAATGCAAGCAAGACTAAAGATAACTTGACTAGACCAAACTAGAAGTGTGTATGTGAAAGCTCAGTTTAGTTCTTTTATCAAAGGTTACTAGACTAAGTTCTTCTCCCTGAGTGATACTTCCCCTCTCTTTAGGAGGCTTGATACTTTTCCTGCATATAACTTCACACTTTGCAATAGTAGTTAGCTAAAAAAAATGCATTCACTTGCATCATATATTTTCATAATCAAGACATTTCATCACTTCAAATTAAATCAACATTTACTCTTCATATTTCCAAAACACATAAAGCATAAATACACTCTTCTAAATCATTTTCACCCAACTAGGTAAAATTAAATAAGTAGTAACACAATAGGATGTAACAAAAATTCATGGAATTGATGAGATGCCAAAGTCACCATGTAGTAAGAGAGCATGGATTTAAATGTTAAGAGGAAACTATTAACAAAGACAATAGGATAGTCACTTTGAATTTTCAAGAGTGACAATCCATTCAAAAAGACAAAGAGGTTTTTGCAGTGTAGAAAAATATAACCCTTTACATTTTCTCACTTTTTTGGGCCCTCCTATTTAAATTGGACTTAATAATACCTTAATTTAGTGTTGTTAAATGTACATTATTATATTTACACACTTATTTAGGCCCTCTTAATTAATTTATCTTAATTATACCTTAATTGGCCCTTTAATTCATTTAAAAGCATATTTAATTACATTTTTTTAAGGGGAAACCCAACATTTATTAATGCCTAAACATAACACTTCACAATGAGCAATGTGTGTCCTAGGTTTATGGACCTAGGACCCATTCACCCATGGGAAAATGGGTCTTCCCTAAACCTTAGGAACTAAATTTAAATTATGTTTTTGACAGTATTTTAACATAATCAAATATGTGATTCAATGTTGGCTTGTGATATTTGAATTTTGGAAAATTAAGGATACATACCTATAAATACAAGGTTATTTCACTATGTTTCACCTAGCAATTTTATGAGATTTTCAAGAGAATTTCAAGAGAAATTAAATGCACTCAAGAGTAGATATATCATAGTTTTATTGTAGCATTCAAGATCCATTCATCATATCAAAGTCTTCTTGCATTATGCATATTTTTGGATCTAACATTGTGATGTAGGTTTCATGATCAAGTGAAGCATTTAAAGTATCATTTCAAGCAAGATTCAAGTATCAAGATCCACATCCATTGAAGCCATCTCATGCAAGTTGCAAACTTCCTAAGATCTCCATTTATCAAGGTTTCATTCAAGGGTTTGTTGAGTGTTAACATTGTTTTGTTCACTCTTCATTACCTCTTTCATGTTTCAATTCATTTCAAGGTTTAATTGCCAAAATGGGGTTTGACCAAGGAAAACCCCTATTCTCCAAAAACAAACATTTTTCTCTCTTGTATGTGTGATTATAGATTTAGGCTGAAGAAATCTTGAAGACCTTCTAAAGTGCAAGATTTACAAAGTTGTCAAAGTTGCAAAAGTTATCAAAATTGTTGTCACCTCATGGAAACTAAGATCCCCAAGCCATTTTTGATATGCAGACTGTGAAACCTGGGAAAATTGGAAGATTCATAACTACATTAGAGGTTATTGAAAGCTACAGAAAAATCCTGAAGTTGAACCCATTCGCCCATGGGCGAATGAGTCCTAGATCTACTTTGGAAAAGAATTTTTGGTGACTGGTAAACATCAATTCACCCTTCTCAGATCTGTAATTTGATTTATGGTTTTTTTAGTATTGAGATTAATATTGTTGTTTCAAGTGTTTAGATTGCATTTTGGTGTTAATTTGCTATTTTTAGTTTTTCTCCCCAAAGTGTTGTTTGATCTTCATCCCCGTCCTAACACAAGGAAATTTGTAGATTCACATCTTGAGTTGACTCACCTAAGGGTTGTGAGTCAATTCTTTGTGTGGATCTCATGTCATAATGAAAGTAGGAAGATAAGTCCATCATAACCCTATGTTTCTATTAGTGAAATTATTTTTCTTCATTTCATTTTGGTGAACTTGACATTTGAGCATCATATCTTGCTGATTTGGAGTCCATTTTCAGCCCTAGATCTAGGTTTTGCATTCATTTATATTGCATTACATTGATTTTAATCTCATTTAGGGCTCTTAACTTGTATTAGTTTGCATCTCATTTAGGGTTTTAGGTTTGCATTTTTGCATTCTTTAAAATCTAGAAAATTAAAAAATATCGATCATTTTACATAATGTTTACATAGCATTGCATCATCATTCATTTACATTTGAAAATTGAATAAAAATTGCATCTCAAATTAGGTTTCCTAGTTTGTAATTTAGCACCATTTTTCATTTGCATTTAAACTTAATTTTATATAAAATTGGAACACTAACCACCTATCTTAGTCCAGAATTTGAAAACTATAAGAATCAACTCAGAAATCTATAAATTCATTTTTCAAAACCCTAATCTAGGACCCACTCACCCATGGGCGAATGAGTCCCTAATTAGGGCTTTTTCCTACATTTCTAGGCATTAAAATATCATTTTCTGCATTTTGTTTTGTTGTTTCAGTTTGTAGAATTTATGTTATCTCAAATTGATCATATTAAGCTTAATTTGTCTGAATTCAAAATTACGTCTAAAAGACATCATTTTCAAGTTTTTTCATAGCATAATAAAAAAGTTATCTTGTTTAGAATCTAAAATTTGCTTTTACATATTTGTGTTACACTTTACACTCTTGGTTATTTCATTGCATTTCACCTCTTATCTATTTTGGGTGCACCTTGGGTTTGTGAAAATTGTATGAGCTTCATAACTTGGTGTCCTATTGCCAATACTATTGTGAGACATAGTTTGAGACTCATATAATCTTGCAATGCACTATTTGTTGTGGATCTTGGGTTTTCTAACTCTTTCACTCATAGTGTTGACACTAGTCTACCCACTATGGATCATAACTTCATTTCCTATTACTTCCCTACCTATACCTAATGTGACTGGTGTTAATACAACAATTTCTAATTTCCCTCATAAGAACCTTAAGAAAATGGATGAAGAGTTAGAGGAATTGCAAAAATATATAAGTTTTAAACCCATCGCCACTGATGTAGTTCCTATGATACAAAATATAAGAGATTTGTAATTTGCCAACCCTTCAATGCAGTAAAATTTTCTAAATCTACACCATGTGAGTAAATAAATTTGGTAACAAGTCATCGCAATAAATTTTTTCTTTCTTTTATTGAGAATATATGAACACGATGCCATATCATATTACAATAAAGATTCCATTTCATTATGATAACTTCACAAGTTACAAAAAAACAAGAATACATACATTTACATACATAGCTCCAATGAGCTTTGAAGCAAATAGTTGTAAGATGGTCTAGGATCCTTCCTTTCAAATCTTGGTTCTTTTGTCACTTGCTATGGAGGAGAATCATCACTCAAGCTATTTTTTGCCAATCATACTCATAATGCAATCCCCACACATCTATCATTCGATAGATGGCCCTTCCATTTGATGAAGAGATTGGTAGAGTAATTGATAACGACAACCAATTGAGCATAGTTTTGTGCCATCAAAGTGTTTCATTCAATATGTTCTACTGAGGGTCATCTATCACACATAACACTCAGGGCTGATTTGACTTAAAGCTATCTTAAGCTACCCATAAATATTTCCTTCAATGGATAGTCCTTCATCCTAGATAACCTACAACCATATTAATATACTTGAAATACACCTACTTAACTAGTAAGTACACAAGTTAGGTATTTCCTTCTATGAATAGTCCATCATTAAAAAGATAAACTATATACTTGGATTTCCCTTCTTACTCATAAGTATTTAAAACTCCCTCCCATACTGGATTATCTCTCCTAGGAGTATACACAAGCTTTCCTAGTTAAATCAATAACTTATGTAAGTGTACCATATGTGCTTTTCATGTTCAATCATACCTAGTATATAATAACTAGATGATAAACACCCATCTCCTACTATAAAGTATTTAAAAACATAATATGAAAATAGCATAATAGCTTCAACTTTATTTTCAAAATAATCTAAATTCTCTAATACATATACTAGGAAATACATCTCAACCATGCATGCAAGACTCGTCATTCAAAAGTAAAATAACAAGGAAGAAGAGATCCCCATGCCTATTATCTCTTATCCAAACTAATGACAACAATGTAACCCTCTCCCACAATAATTTGCTTGATAATCAGCTTCTCACAAACAACTCTAACTCACTTGTTGATAGCTCACTTATCTCAAACAATGTTTCCTCTTTCTCACAATAGTACACTCTCTATATATCACTGATAAAATAAGACAAGTATGGTTGGTAATAACTTAGAAATAATTATCTACAAAAGATGTATAATCTCTTGGGAAAGAATGTGTCCCTCTAAATGAAATGGTTCAACTATTTATAGAGCAACCAAACAACCTCAAAGCCTATAGTTTAGGCATGCAAAAATACAACAAGCTCCATGCAAAGTAACTCAATAATAAGGTGACGATCAAATAAACTCAGAATCAACAAAACATCCTACAGATCAACTAGTTTCCTTGACAACAATCCAAATACTTATTAAAAATGCACATGGAGAATTCAAATTGTCACAATGAGAAGACATCTACAACAACTCAAATACAAAGGTGGTGCCATTTCCAATTCTACTCCATATTTGGCATGGTTAAACTCAGTCAACTTACAAATTATGACAACAAGTTTCCATCAACCCATCTAGTAAATGAATAGACTCAAACAATTTATTATGTTAGACAAAGTCAAGCTTGGTCTCATTAAAGGCGTCAACCAAGTCAAAAATTCTATAGACAACAATATCAAATGTAATGCAATGACTTATATCGTGTGTCGTTCCTTACGATAATCGGTTTCCACTAACACCTATAAGCTATTAAATAAACCTTTTTTGATATAGTCATTATCAACCTCTATTTCATAGTCTCTATCAACTTCAAAACAACCTTTTAAATCGGCTTCAACTGAATAAGATTTAGTCAATTTCAAATAATATATAGTATGTTAAATATATATAATATATATTATTATATATATATATATATTATATATTAAATACTACCATGTATTTATATATATGCATATATATAGTTATATATACAACCATTAATATATATTTTCATATATATATATATTATATATCATAGCCAATAATGTAAGCATACATTTGATATATATATATATGAGTACAAGAAAGATAGTATATAATAAACACATTATATTGAATGTATGCATATAAATGTGTAAATGCATATCCTCTATGTACCTGTATGTGTATGTATATCTATATCGATGCATCCGTATGAGCGTGTCCATTTTCTAATGTATGCATGTATCGATAGACATATACATATGGATACATGTGTACACTATATATATATGTTCACATCCATTTACAGCCATTCACAATTACCATCATATTGATAAGTGTTTATGTGTGGTACATCTATATATATGCATATATGTGTCATTAGATCCCATTGACATGCATGTGTATATATATATAAACATACTTCCACGCATATCCCACTTGTCAATATAATCGTAATAACACAAGAGAGATCTCAAAAGCTCAAATAGATAAACATCACCCAATAATGCATGCAATAGTAAACAAGAATCTCAAATGTAAACATATTAGCTAAGGATGACTTACCTATTACCCACAAATTGACTCAACTCAATCATTGTAATGCGATGTGTGTATATGCTTAGATAGTTTACTTTTATTGGTTACCCAACCAAGATATTCTCCCGAGTGATACTTCCCCTCCACTTGGAGGAATGGAACACATACCTACAAATTGATAACAAGGTACAAGCATAATTTATTCATCTTTAGAATTTGCATTACACTCATTTTTACCCTATGTAGTAATAGGAAATAGTAACTACACAATTGGGGTGTAACATAATTCCCCCCTTGTGAATCATCATCCTCAACGATCTATAGATATTTAACATATAGTTCAAGTCAAGTAAATTTTTACTCACCATTCTTAAAATACATAAGATTTATAAAACATTGATCCTATGTAGCATCCCACCTGGCAACCTTGTCCTCCCTGGACCTTGCATCGAGTGCCCTTGCTAACACATAAGGAAAATTTAAATGCCTCATGCATACTTTCTCTCCAAAGAGCTATATTACATTATCATATATACACATCCTAGGTATAATAGTAACTATTCATACACTTAAGACATAGTGATCAGAAATCATTGGCTCATGAATTTATCCTTAGTATAATCCAAATAGAAAAGGAATAGTGATGTATTGCACACTATACTGTGGGTCCCATCCTTCCCCTTTGGTAATTACACTTTTAGACAGCTCATAAACCGAGTTGTCTGTGACTTATACATCCATTTTCCTTAGCATAAACTACTTGTTCTTGATTACTTGTCCATCTTGGGTAGAACATTTCTCTTGGACACCTATCATATTTTGATACTGCTTCATACTGAAGCTTTGTATCGACAAAGTTTCATCAATCTCTTCGATCTATTACTCCTTTTTGACAATCTATCAAGTCCATGGTTAACCCTTTCTAAGCCTATTTCATCCTAATAGAGTTTCCAACCTTCCTTCCGAAATAATGGTCCAAACCTCAATGTTAGAAGTTTATAAATCATTCAAGATTTAAGGTACCATTTTTGTCTATTTGGGGTCTAATAATATATTGTGCACTCATTCAATTAAATTTATCATAGTATGATCATGGTTTACACAACCCTATCATTATTTTCTCATTCATAACTGAGATAACCTTCTTAGGAATACTAAGCACTACTCACAATATATTATTTAGGACTGTAATCCTATAAATCAAATTTCCAAATAACGTTCATGAGTCTGCCCGCTAGAACATTATGTTATTTTTACTGACATAGACAGATTGATCTGCCTTGTGTTCTACCACTTTCCCTTTGGATTCTCAAGAGAGTATACATGTCATATTGATGATGACATCCAGTCTTTATTTCCTAGCATACTAGACATTATTTTGCCACATTTTGTGCAACCTCTTACCCTATCTTTTCCTAGGTTATAGTGGTTTCTCATCTGACAATGCACTTTATCATTCCAATGTCCTAACTCTGAAATTAATTTCCTCATTTCATTCCCAAATCTTCCAAAATTTTGGGTACATAGGTTCTTTTATATCCAATAATAGTCTATTCTTTGACTAAGTGAAAACCTATTTTATGATCTCACACTTCCTTTGGTTCCCAAGTAATAATAGTTAGGTGTTTTGCATAGATAAATCCCTTTTATCTTAGGACATCCACAACTTGGAATTATTTCGTCCTTGGATTATTTTCAAAGATGTAATCGATCTTTCAACTCAATCTAATTGTCTCGATAAAATTGGTACTAATTTCAAGTATTAATCCTTGTTCAATCATGTTGGTCCTTAGAAGACATCAAATATTAATTGCATACCTAATTACCAAGCATGAACATTCCTTATTATCTCCTTTGATTCACTTAATCACATAGGCGAGTCCCAACTTCAGTATATCCTATTTGAGAACAAGTAATAATCCCAGTGTTATACTTAGTAAAATTTCCAACATTTCATGCTAAGTGAAAATTCTATGATATCATGACATAACAATAGATGCTTACCTTTGAGAGTCTATCCCTTTTAATAAAAGAGTCAATCAAAGTCTTGTCAATAATATGACTTCCTTTCAAGAGTGTAAAGAAATTAACCAAGTAGCTACTTTAAATCACTAGGTATCCCACCTATGTTTCCATTCGTATAGAATTTCATAAGCTTAAGTGATTTACACATTCACATGGGAAAATATCAATCTTAATATTCCCTTCCAAATCCTAGGATAGAGTCCTCAATCAATGACTAGTCTGATGTTATAGGTTACTCTACCCCTATATGTTCCAGTCAATGCAAAATGTACAACTCAACCAAGTAAGTTATTCCCAACTTAAAGGTGTTAATGAGTATTCTAGTACATAACCCAAATCAATAGGTCAAAACTTAACCTAATTCCTCTCTTTTCATTTGAATGAACTTCTCATCCCAAATAGATTATTCCAACCCTAGGGTTTCATTCAAGAGTAAGGTAGTGATCAATCAAGTAAAGATAATTGATGTGGTTGCATAGCATCACATCCTACCTTATCTTTCACTCCATCTCTATGGTTTATTAGCTAAGCCTTATTATCCATAGGTCTCTTAGCATAGTAAGATACAGTGTCAAGTCACTTCACGACATAGATATACTTCATAATATGTAGTATTACTAGGGTGCTTCCACAATAGTGGTTTACAATTTTTGAGAGATTCTAATTTTTTCTGAAATCACACATTTTTAGAAAATATAATGATTTAAGCCTTAAAAAGTTCCATTTTAAGGATTACAATTGAAGAGGTTTTGATCAAACCACCTTATATCAAACCCCCTTGGATAGAACCTCGCTAGTTTTAAACCATATCTATAAATGAGTCTCCTCTACACCTATCAAAATGCTGATAAAAAATCACTTTTGATTTACCTTTTGGGGGATCAAATGAATTCATTGAAAAATTATTTCAAATGATTATGGTATTCCTCTGAATCATCTATCCAAAGAATATAATTTTAATATGTTTTGGTTTTATTATATATTTGTTTTTTTAGTTTTATTAAACATAGGTTTTTCATCAAAAATGAAGGTCCCTATTCTATACATGTGGAAAAATAGTAGATTATCAATTTTTTTTTTTTAAAATATGAGTGCACCAGATATTGAAGTCCTTGATCCAAAAATAAATAAAAAATTGAATTTCTATATATACAAAAAAGGTTACGTGTTATACAATCGAGCTATGTCTAAATTGTAATTGGTTTGACTTCGAAACTCGATTAAAGAAAAAATATTCAATAAAAAACTATCTAACCAATTGGAAGCACTAGATATCAGAGTTAAAAATCTAAATTCAAAATAATTAGAATTTTATCCTTCATGGAAAAAAATTTATGCGTTATACGGTGTGTGTCACTTTTTAAAAATGTCATTTTTTGAAAAAAACTAGTTTTCATGGGAGATGGAAAAAGAAGTGCAATATGATTCCAAAAAAATTGAAAAAAATATTTTTAGATTCTACAGATAAAATGTGACGAGACTCTAGTTTTCATCATCTTCAAATTCCTCATAGTTTAGCCGCTATAGGTGCCCGAATGTGAAGATTTAGTTAAAAATAATAATTTCGGTGTCCAGTTTGGCCAAAAATTGTAAACCACTATTGTGGGATCACCCACTACCTATGCATAGAAATAAAATTGTTATCTAAATATCCTATATAATCATGAGTAATATAGATCTTCCTTTGTCAATCCCATAATATATAGATGTTCCTTTGTCAAGGGTAGAGACACTTTCTTCCAATCATGAGTAATATAGATCTTCTTTTGTCAATCCCATAGACAATGATCTTCCCTATCATGCTCAAATTATTCACCTATCCTTTTCTAAGGAATCAACGATAATATCATTTGAGCTTCCAATAAAATAAATATAAGGAATGGGATGATAATAGGTCATAATCCTTGACCTTTCCATTTATCTTTCTCCAAAAATCCCAATACCTTTCCCTTTCTCATTAGTCACAAAATGTATGGCTTAATTGACATCATTACTTGCGAAAAAGTCATTAGTTCTTCCAAATTGAAAACATATCTACCTTTTTGGTGGGTGGGGTACTTAACCCGACTCAATCCACTCTCTTCCTTCCCCCCTTAGTGTTTCCACAAATTTCGATCTACTCAAAGTTGAACTCCTAGCAAACACTTTCTTCTTTGAAAAGATTTATCATTCCTTGTTGTTTGCTTTCTATTTCCTTTTTCTTGCCTCAATGGCATACTTTGAATATACGTTTTCCCAAAGTTAGATTCATCATTGTTTTCTATCTCATAGATTCAATGTTTTGGATCATCCAATATGAGATATAATCAACAACTTTACAGGCACTCTATTAATCCAATTCTCTTTCCATCATCCTTTTTGGTGGAGGAATATCCATACTCACAAGCCTTATTTGTTGATATACCTTTTAACATAGAGTGTTGTTCCCTAACAACTTCTATTGATTTGACTGACATACTATATTCCATTTCCTTTTGGAACCTCTAGCATATATTGGTTTTTGTTGACATGCAGGTGAGTTCTACTTATACTCCACCTATCTATATACTTTCCAAACCTTTTTCAGATCAATACAATTTACCTTTTTAAAATTTTTTCTCACATTCACATTTCCAAGTGTTTTTGTTCCAACTCTTGGTAACTTATTCCCTCATAACCTTTAGAGATCCCAAGGTTATTTGGTTCCCTTCTCCAGATCTTAATCAAAACTCCAAATTGTTCTTCATCAATTTTGGTTGGTGGATACATGCCCACTTTGTTGATTACTTATTTTTTGACCATTCTGGTCTTTTCCCTTACTCGTAAGGTACTAACTCTTTTCTTGCAAGATTCTATCCTTGTAAAAGAATTAGATTTATTTCAAGATTTATCCAACCTTGTGGATACCTCCTTCGTTGAATTTCTACTTTGATCTAATTTATGATGACATTGCATACACATAAATTCGTAGTGTTTTCACTAAATCCAAGAATTCTTGACTCTTTACAACTGTAGGTTGCTACTATAAAAGGGTTATCTGATTTCTTCTTATTCCCTTAGAGTCATATAACTATTTCATAGGATAAAGGTATATATTGGTTATTCTTCCTATCCTTCCTACATAGCCTGATTGCATATTCTTCCACAATCCCAGGTTATATCATAAGTTGTTGCTTTAGGAGTTCCTACTCCAGTGATGACTCTTAACTAGACCAAATTTTTTACCAGAAATTCACATCTTTTGATAAAATTTACACATTTTTGTGTAATGAGCTCATAGGTTTCAGTGTTGAACTTGGTTGTTCTAATACCACATGTAACGTGTCAACCCTTCAATGTAGTAAAATTTTCTAAATTTACACCTTGCGAGTAAATAAATTTGGTAACAAGTCATTGGAATACAAATTTTCTTTATTTTATGGAGAATATATGAACACGATGCCATATCATATTATAATAAATATTCCATTGTATTATAATAACTTCACAAGTTACAATAAAACAAGAGTACATACATAGCTCCAATGAGCTTTGGAACAAATAGTTGTAAGACGGTCTAGGATCCTTTCAAATCTTGGTTCTTTTGTTGCCTGCTATGGAAGAGAAGCATCACTCAGACACTTTTTTTCCAACCACGAACTCATAACTCGGTCCCCCACATATATATCATTCGATAGATGGCCCTTCCCTTCGACAAAGAGATTGGTAGAGTAACCGATAATGACAACCAACTGAGCATAGTGTTGTGTCCTACATAACTAGAACTTGTAATCCCACAATATCTATCTAGCATGTAATACTAGATCATGGTGAATTGACAGTGGAGCCAAAGGTCATCACACTACTTTGGCCAAAGTGTTTCATTTATTATATTCTTTTGAGGGTCACCTATCACATGCAATACTCAGGACCAATTTGTCTTAAGGATATCTTAATCTACACATAGATATTTCCTTCAATGGATAGTCCTTCATCCTAGATAACCTAAAACCATATTAATCTACTTGAAATAAATCTACTTAACTAGTAAGTACACAAATTATGTATTTCCTTCTATGGATAGTCCATGATTCCAAAGATAACCTATATACTTGGATTTCCCTACTTACTCGTAAGTATTTAAGAATCCCTCCCATACTAGATTATCTCTCCTAGGAGTATACACAAGCTTTCTTAGTTAAATCAATAACTTAGATAAGTGTACCATATGTGATTTTCATGTTCAATCATACCTAGTATATAATACCTAGATGATAAACACCCATCTCCTTCTATGAAGTATTTAAAAACACACTAAGAAAACAACATAATAGCCTCAACTTTATTTTCAAAATAATCTAAATTCTCTAATACATATACTGGGAAAGACATCTCAACCATGCATGCAAGACTCATCATTCAAAAGTAAAATAAGAAAGTGTAATACCCCTCCGTTTTGCTTCTTGTTCAGTTTTCCTTATACTTTATTTGGTTGCAGATACTTTGATACTGGACACATTTTGTTATGATGTTTTGATCGCTACTGTTGAGCGACAACTATTATTGTGTGATGTGGTTATCTGATTTTTGTTTCACATGCTTTAATGGATTAATGATGTTAGTAGAGTTATCATGAGATTTTATATGTGAGTATTGATTATGACGTTAATGTCAGTCTTTGATGAGTGTATTGGTAAAGAAGATGGGTTCACATCACTCGCTTGCGAGCACCCTGTGAATCCATGATTTCTTCTTCACGGTGTTTATTATATGTTGGATATATTGTATGATGTTTATTTAGTTTTTCAGGTTGTAGGTACATGACATCGACTCCACCTGGTCTCACAGGTTTGAGCGTGTCGATCCAACAGTTAAGTTGAACGGGAGATAGTAGTTAGGTAACATGTGTCAAGTCTACACCCTAGCCTTAGTGTGTCGTCAGTCCTGATTGTTGAGTCATGTCTTACCTTATTTTAATGTTATTTGATTTTGTATGGTGTGTATTTATTAAATCAATTTTTGGAATAATTGCATTGGTTAAAAGTAGTGATTACTTTATATTAAATTAAAATTTTGCTTTGATGTTATATTTAAAGTTGATAATAAAATTTAATTTAGTTAAATTTAATTTATTTAATTAATTAAAGTTAATCTCAAAAAGGTTGAATTTAGTTATTAAATAATTAAAATTAATTAATTAAGTTTTATTGGATTAAATTAAATAAAAGAAAATGAAATTGAAAAATATTTGAAATTGCATTTTAATTCAAAGTGGGTTTTCGAAAATTGAAAATGAAATTAATATCTAATTTTCAATTTTGCATGCAATTAGATTTTGTAAGATATTTTGATTAATGGCAAGTGCATGTTTAATTTATGAAGGGAGTTTGTTGAGATTGGAAATTAAAATTTGTTTTAGAAACTACTATTTTATTTTGGGAAATTATGTGTGAGGTTTGGGGTTTTTCTTTTAGTTTGTTTTTTTGGAAATTGTGATAGGGTGAGGAAAGAAAAGTTGTAAGAAAAAAGGAAATGGAGGGAGAGAGGAGAGGTATTTTGGTTGTAGAATTGATTTGAGAAAATTGGGTAGATTTGATTTGAAAGAAAAAAATTCTATTGAAGAGGGTTGAGCTCTTGGATCGTTGCTTGCTGGGATTCGTTGCACAGTTGAAGAGGAGTTGTGAGATCTTTAGAGGAGGCTCTGCATAAAAAATCCTCTTTGTTTCCTGTAGCTTCAAATACTAGGTTTTCCTTTCATTCTGTGATTTATTGTTCTTCGTTTATTTATTTTAAAATGATAGAGGTTGCAGATTCATTGTTTGTTTAAACCTTTTAGGAAAAGAGATTGTTATTTAAGGATTGAAATCAATTAATTAAATTTTGAAGTTTTGTTATTCCTGTGAAATTTCTTCAGGGAAATTGTAAAAACTTATGTAGAAAAAAAATTTTAAAAAAGAAGAAAAATTAGATTCCCTTTAGTTCTCTTATTTTTGTACTATTAAGAATTTAAGAAAATGATTTTAGTAAAATCAGCTTTAAACATAGGGGAAATTTAGAAGATCATTCTGGAAAGAAAATTTTCTGTTGATTTCCTGTACATGGTTATTTTTATTTTATTTTCTCAATTCTACCAGTTATATTATCCTGTGTATATATATATATATATATATATATATATATATATATATATATATATATATATATATATATATATATATATATATATATATATATATATATATATATATATATATATATATATATATATATGATATAAATATATATATAACACATATAAATGTATATATTTATAATTTTTGTTATAGATTTATTTTATGTTTTCCTAGTGTGAAAAACACCGTCTGTACGGTGTGTCTGTGAAACAAAATTCGAAAAAGTTCATTGAAAAGTCTTTGAAATTTTTTATATACTTTACGTCAGAATTTATTTTTGTGCTAATGAAATTTTTTATTCATAAAAAAAAATATTGTAAGCCAGTGGTTGGTGGGGAGGTCAACTCTCATTGCCCACGCATCCCCATGGGAAGGACACACTTGCCATGGGTAGTGCGCCCACCACTTGGGGGGACACACTGTCCATGGGGAGTCCGGCCTCCCCAAGTCTCCGCCGACCGCTATACTTGGTACAATTGGCGAATGTGCAGTGTACCGACAATGTACTGTCCGGTCACTGTCACAAATTAATATGCGGCCAAAGTTTATTTCGTACCTTTTTAATTATTTTACAATTGATTTTTAATTAAATATCATTCTTTGGTTACTATTAATAAAATATATTTTATATGAAATGTTTATATATAATATTTAATATAAATTAAATATATTTTATATTAAATATTAATATAAAAATATTTAATATAAAAATATTTGTATATTGGGAAATTGGTGTGTAGTTTTGGATTTTATATATAGAATTAATCAATTTAGCAATCTGGTTATTTTCTTTTTGAAAATAGAAGGTTTAAGTCAATGCTTATGGTAGATTTTTATTTTCTATATAGTCTTGAATATAAATAAAATATTTGTATTTAAAATATAAAGTATGATGTATATGTTTTTAAATATATTCATATATTTAATATTCTGTTTTAGGCTTATGATTGCATGCAAGTATTTAGATAGCAATTTTAACTGAAACAAATAATGTGCATGGTTAGTTAGATAGAGGAAAGATATTTATTTTAATGGAGGATTTATTTGTTTAATGAAAATATGAAAGGATATTAGTTTTATTTCTGCGAGATGCATTAGATAAATAAATGGATTTAAGATATCCAAAAATAGTGTATTTCATTACCGGTGCTTTTTAAGGTTAAATTTCCTTATGTTGATTACTTTGGGAATGGGTGATTGTGTTTTAATTTGTTAAGTCTTCCAGTGGATGTGGGTCAATTCCTTGAATTAAGTTAATGTTCATTTTCCCTTGGGTAGTGTGATTAGTGTTTTGTTTCCTCCTAGTGTTGGAGTGGATTTTCTTTTTTGTTGCCTCCTAGAGTAGGAGAGATTATGTTGTTCAGTTCTATAGCACTTGAGTTACCCTTGGAGTTTAGTTTTGTGTAGCATGTTATCCATTAGAAGAGTGGCTTTTGTTAGGGGCCGGAGCCCAAAGAGGTAAACCGGGTAACATTCAGAAGTGATTTTAACAAGTGATAATTAAAGCAATGTACTTAGATGATTATGATGCATTTCACATTAATCAAGATAAATTAACCTCACTCATAGGCACAAGGGCTTGGTTAGACTTGGGGTGAGTGAGAAGGCCCGGAATGGCAAGGTCAACTATCTTGTCCATACGAAAGGTAGTTGATTCCACATGAGTGAGTATGAGGGCCGAGATTTGGTTGAGGTCACCAGGATCACCAGAGCCTATGAAGAATGCCCAGAGGAGATCTCATGACAAACCTTGCGATGACACTTTGACTAGGATAACATTCAGTTGTATGTTGTGTGTATGGATTCTTTATCATACTTGATCAAGTTTATGTCGGGAAGCAATGTGACCTTGTTAGTGTTAGACTTTATTGTGTATGTGTTTGGTTGAGTCAGTATGTGTCAGTATGAGTCTGCCTTTGGTTAGAGGTAGTAGTTTCTTGTCCATGTTGTGTTGTTACTATCTCCTAGCATGGGGGGTGGGCCTTCGGGTACCACTTGGTTGGGAGGAACATGCACCAAAACCATTGGGTCCCCCTTGATCTTCGGTACTTGGTGGCGAGACATCTAGATGGACAGCTCGCGAATCTTGTTATTATTTCTTGCACTTTGTATTTCAAAATGTATTAAGTTGATTTTACCCCTCTTGTATTTATGAGGTGGATTTATGTAATTGTAACACTTATTTATTTATGACTCATTCTGGGAATGAGAGTTGTAATCAGTTATTCATGTAATGGATTTATGCTATGGATGTTATCTTCTTATCTTGTTGTTTATGTATGTTGAATGAATGCTTTTACTTGTGTAATTAATTGCAATGAATTTTAATGATGTATGAATAGTGGGGAATTAAGTAATCTCGGTTGCGTAGCCTTAGGGGATGTTATCAATTATAGATGAACATGTAGGTTAATTAACTTTAAAAAAAAAAATAGTACACTTTTATTGTGAATTGAAACTTTCTCTAGGGTTGCATGGTGGGGCATTACACATGGTATCAGAGCCTGGGTCTAAACACTAGGCACTCTGGGATTATGATGTACCCATTAAGCTTAGTTACGTAGGTTTCCAAGTGTACCTTGTCTAATATCCTTTTTGTGTCTATGTAGGAGTATGCCTCCTAGATGTGGATGAGGGAGAGGACGAGGTCGCGACTGGGTAGACGATCGAGAGGAGAGTCAGCATGACTCACAACCTCGTGTCATACCTATACCAGATCAGGAGGAACATCAAGCCTCATAGAATGGCCCAGGGGGCGGCAGTGGACAACAGGATCCTCTAGGGGTTGAAGCTGCATGTAAAGCTTTGGAAGATGCTTTGGCACTCCTAGGTCCAAGATAGGTAGATGCTGAGGTTAATCCTGGCATGAGGGCAGTTCCGACACAGTCAGAAAGGATAGCATCTTCTTATATGAGAGATTTGATTTGGTCACAACCACCACTATTTGATAGAGTAGGTAGTGGCTTAGAGGCCGAGACTTGGCTGATAGGCCTTGAAGATGCTTTTCTATGCATCCATTTGATAGTAATACTAAAGCATGGTGCGCTGTTATTCACCTCTGAGGTTTTGCAGCCACTTGGTGGAAGCTAGAGGAGCAAAAGCTCCACATTGATATGAGTACTATGTCCTGGGAGATTTTTCTTGAGTGGTTCAGAGGACATTTCCTTTCTGACCATTGGCATCAGCACAGGGGCGATGAGTTCCACGCCCTACGACAGTTGGCCTTGACTTTGGATCAGTACGAGAGGTGATTCTACGAACTTAAACAGTTCACTGGGATAGAAGATGATGAGGGGATGCTCATGCAACATTTCATCAGGGGCTTAAATGGCCGTATTAGTGGTGGTGTGCAGGTCTTTGAGCCCAAATATATGGAGACAACTGTGGAGAAGGCACAAATTATGGAGGAGAACTTGTCTATGGCACTGGGAGACCATACAGGTGTCATTATTGGCAATGGTACAGGAGCTGTGACCAGTGTTCGAGGTGGACAGTCATAGGGAGCAGTGCCTCCTAAGACTTAGCAGGTATTAGCACAGGGTAGTTAGCAGTAGTCATTCCAGGGGAAACGAAAGGGTTTCCAGCAAGGACAGGGTAACAAAAATTGGAGGCGCATAAAGCATTTCAATTCTGAGCAACCCACTTAGAGCTTCCAGTTCACTTTTAGAGGCAGTGCACAACAGTCTAGCGCACCAGCTAGAGGCAGAGGACATGGTAGAGGGACAGGTTGTTTCTCTTGTGGTCAGCAAGGCCATATTGCTAGGATGTGTCCTAACAAGGGCACGTTAGGATTCACGTAGAGACCAGTGGCGTCAGATACGACAGTGGGGGATGCTGGCAGAGGCCATCGTGTATTCACAATGGTTGATAACCTCCAAGCACATCACCAGGGTACCATAGTTGAGACTCATGGTATGTTATTGGGTAACCCTGTTACTATTCTATTTGATTTAGGAGCATCCGACTCCTTCATTTCTTCATCCGTTGTGTCACATTGCAGACTGGGGGCCAAAAGGCAAGCCGATAAGTGGTAGGTTGAGTTAGTGTCTGGTGCAAAATTTGCATCGCATTCAATTTTACTTGACTATAGGTTGGAGATTGGACCACTCCTTACTACCTTAGACCTTCGGGTTATACCATTGGGATCCTATGATGTTGTCATAGGTATGGATTGGTTAGAGGCTCACCGAGCAGTTATTGATTGTCGACGTAGGTCATTTCAGTGCATTAATGCATCTGGTGGTGAGGTTGAGATTATAGGAGTACAAAGACTAATATCTTTGAGGATTATCTCAGCTATGTAGTTGAGGAGATGTGTTCGACAGGGATGTCAGTTGTTTGTTGTTTCAGTTGACGACTTGGGACTAGGAAACATAGAGGAGAAGGTATCTCTGGATAGTCATCCCGTGCTTTAGGAGTTCTTAGATGTCTTTCCAGATGACATTCCAGGTATGCCATCGAGGAGAGATATAGATTTTAAAATTGATTTAGTACCTGGATCGGAGCCTATTTCACGAGCTCCTTACCGCATGACTACTCAGGAGCTGAAAGAGCTTCACTTGCAGTTGGAGGAGTTGCTAGAGAAGGGATTCATTCATCCTAGTGTTTCTCCTTGGGGAGCACCTATCATCTTTGTGAAGAAGAAGGATGGTTCACTTCAGTTGTGCATTGATTACCGATAATTGAACAAAGTAACAATCAAGAATCGTTATCCACTTCCCAGAATTGATGACTTGTTTGATCAAGTCAAGGGTGCTACCATATTTTCGAAGATAGACCTTAAGTCAGGATACCATCAGCTCTGTATTTTTGATGCAGATATCCATAAGACGGCATTTCAGACACGGTATGGTCACTACGAGTTTACTGTGGTACCATTCAAGTTGACGAATGCGCCATCTATGTTCATGAGTTTGATGAATGAAGTATTCCGCACATACATTGATAGGTTTGTTCTTGTGTTCCTTGATGATATATTGATATATTCCAGGATAGTAGAGGAACATGAGGAGCATTTGCGATAGGTACTGCAGTGTTTATGAGAAAACCAGCTATATGCCAACTTGTCAAAATGTGAATTCTTTAAGACTGAGATCAAGTATCTTGGTCATGTAATCTCAGGGGAGGGTATATCTATGGATCCTTCAAAGATCCAAGCTATTCTTGATTGGCCTGCGCCCACGAATGTGGCAGAGATCTGTAGTTTTATGGGGCTTGCAGGATACTATAGGAGATTTGTGCAAAGTTTTTCTAGGATAGGTCATCCTATCACTTCTCTTCAGAGGAAAGGGAAGAGGTTTGGATGGACAGAGCAGTGTGAGTTAGCTTTTCAGGTTCTAAAGGTTAAGTTGACTAGTGCACCAATTTTAGCGATACCTAATCCCATAGGATATTTTGTAGTTTGTACTGATGCATCTTTGGAGGGCTTAGGAGCAGTCCTGATGCAGGAGGGATGAATGATAGCTTATGAGTCATGGAAGCTTAAATATCATGAACTAAATTATCCCACACATGATCTTGAGTTAGTGGCATTAGTCCATGCATTGACCAGATGGAGACACTTTCTACTCGAGCACATATTTGAGCTTCATAGTGATCACAAGAGTCTTCAGTACATTTTCACTCAGCCAAACCTTAACGCTAGACAGAGGCGTTGGATGGAGTTTCTTTATGAATATGACTTCAAGGTGAAGTATATTCAGGGAAAAGAGAATGTCATAGTTGATGCACTCAGTAGACGTAGGCATGTGTTATCTAAGTTGACTCTTATGGTAGACTTACGAAGTCATATTCTTGCTACTCTTCCAATAGACAGTTGGTATCAAGATGTGAGAGTAGTGATTGAGGCAGGCAAACCTCTTGAGGGCAGGTTCATAGGTTATTCACTTGAGTCAGATGGGTTACTTAGGCATTCTGAGTGTATTTACGTTCCTTCAGTAGGTGACCTTCGCACTTTGGTTTTGACAGAGGCACTTTGACTTGATTCACCCAAGGATTGATAATCATTTCATTGTGTGGATCTCATTTCCTAATGAAATAAAGAAAAATAGGTTTACTTGTTATAATTTTGGTGAACCCCCTTTTCTATCCCCCTAAACCCATTTTTTCGATATTTCAATTTTATATAGAAAGAAGAAAAATAATATAAGAGATGCTACAATTGATGATTTTCAAAGCAAAGAGATATGATAGTGTGAATAAAGGAGATGTATATATATTCTTTATTGAAGGAGGTTAAGTGTTCTATCTTGGAGATGAAGAAGAGTTCAAGTATTAAAGACAATAAATCAAAATATTATGATTCAAATAGGAATAAAAAAACCTAGGAACTAACTTCTCAACAAGATCAAAATAAACCCATTGTTGTTGTACCCACTTTTGTAAAAAACAACACTAAAATGACAATCATGGATATCATTGAGAGATCAACATCTAGGATAAGTCTGGATGATGTATATGTAAAGAATCAAGTACCTTCAACATGTAGGGGTTACATGAGGAATTTGGATAAATTCTATAACTCAAGGAAAGGTAGGGATCTATTGAGGCTATTTACACAACTTTGAAAAACTTAAAGTGGAAAGCATAATGATGATTCCTATAATAGGAGTTAAGTGCTGAATTTCAATTTGATGCACTAAAGATAAATATTTGTTCATGTTAAATGATTATTTCATGTAGTCATAATTTTGGTGTTGAGAGTGTCTTATATGAGAGAAAAAATGGAAGATGAAGAGAATATAAGAACAAAGAAGAGCCAATTTTGATGTCTAAGTCATTGGATCTTGCATTTACTACTTACAACAAACTTTGAGAATTTCATTAGTGAAAACCTTGCTGAGCTAGTGGTATCTCTTCTTGATGATGCTTCTAAAGACACAACCATCCATTAGAAAGCTCCCTAGTCATGAAACTGAGGCAACAATAATAAAATTTTCATCTTCCATAAATGGGTTTGAAATGGATGAGAAGATTAATAGTAAGATTAATTTCAATTTGAGAGATTATAAAAGGAGTGTGGTTAATAGGAGATGAAAATATGAAGAAAGGTACATATACAAGAATAGAAGTGCAAAAAAGTATCATAATAGATATAGTAGCAGCCAGGTCAACACCATCGTTACTCTCAATATTTTCATGGATAATTTTGGCAAGAAATAGAAGGCAGATGATGGTGTGCTCAATCTCAATAAAGCTAAAGATACTTTGGATGTTCAAAAAAGGAAGAATATATGACATCAAAAATGTTCTTGAGGGAATTGGAATTATTGAGAAAAATATGAAGAATAGAAAACAATAGTGTTGAGAAGCAGAAGCAAACTTGTTCTAGTATTGATGGTGTGAGGAAAAATACAATTACTCGTAGAGGTTTATAGAGAAAATATACATATGAAAAACCTAACATAAGAAAAAAAATCAACAAGAAGACTTGGTTCAAACTGAGGGCCATATAGATGGAGAACTTCATTCTCACACTTTTGGTAGATACTATTTACACAAGGCTAAAGCGAGTGAAATTATCCAAGAAATTGTTGACAAGAATAAGTAGTCAAGCTCTATAGAGGTGGTTGGAAACATAGGTTTTGATTTTGATAACTTGAATGAACCTCTTGAGTCTATAAAAGAGAAAACTAATCAACCTCATGGTAATTCTACCAATGACCAAGAATATGGAGGTTTTGAAAAGAAACCAGAGAATGTCTATACTACCTTAGATTTGGCTTTAAAAGTTGATGAAGCTTTAGAGGAGAGAACAATAGTTTGTGTATGAAGATAGTGCAAGGAAACACTACAAACCATGAATAAAACCTAGGAAAATCATGAGTATTTTAAGAGGATATCCATGTCATAGAAGACAATGCTTTGGGGGGGAAATTTAGAGGTAAAGGAAAGAGCTTAAATAATGCAATCTAGTATTAGACAATGAGGTTCCGCATTCAACTTAGATAAGTAGAAAGAGGTGGAAAATTCATGAGTAAAGTTCAAAGAAGAAATCATAAATGAAAATTGATGACCAAATATGTCCATCAACAATAAGAGGGAAGTCATAATTCACATCTTTTAATGGATTGTTCAAATTTTGAAGAGGAAACTAGGGTTCAAGAGAGAGCAATAGTAAAATTTATTGACAAGATAGCTACCATTCCTGAGAAGAGGATAGTCATAAAGAAGGCTCAAGGTAATAGCTAGATCTTACATAGAATAGTCAAACCTTCAAGGGACAACCAATACAAGATTACTTAAATGATAACCAAAAAGTGGACATGAATGGAAAACTCAAGAAAATAGTGAGACAACTAAGTGAATAGTCACACATTAATGGGTACAAGAGAACCATTGCTACACATGTGATCCTTATCATCTTATTGGAAATTATTGGCATGATATACATTGATGTGTAGTGATTTTCATAACTTTTCATGGTGTTCTATGCTCTTACTTCATTTATATTTGGTTATTCACATCCATGAGCACAAACCTTGGAGAGAAGATGTAGATATAAAAAAGGCAGTAGGGAATAAGGAGTCATTGTCATGTATCAGTGGTGATAGGTTCATAAAGGAGAGAAATCACTTAGGAATTTAAAAGGACAAGGGATATGAGAAAGGTAAAAGACAACCCATGGGCAAAAAAAAATTCAAACCTACCAAGTCATTGAAGTAAGGAAAGATACAACAATGATAATGAAAAAAAATGACAGTTCTAGAAGGTAGTTTGAGTGGAAAACACTGTCCTATTTCATTAAAATCATGAGGGGAAACTCAGTAGCATAAATCATAGCAACACCAAGATAAGGTTATGAAGATAGAGAAACTAAATAATGAAAAGGGGCAGACCAAAGAGGTATGAGTATGTAGATGATAAGAAAAATCTATGAAAGATTTAAGGGTAGTCCTTAACAACGTATAGGGAAGCTATTTCAAAGGTTATAGACCTGTTAATAGGAAAGAACATGCCAAAGAAATTAAAACATGAAAAATAAAGTCTTCAAGGCATCAAATGATAAGAGGACAACCATTAGTCAAGGAATAAAGAAGGACAAGTGAAAGTTGGGATCCTTGTGACATCATAATAGTCATCTTAAGAAAGACACTGCAATAGAAAGTCAACAATGATTAGGCTTGATAATAAAACCTATAGAAGACCATGATATGTGGTTTATAACTGAGAATTAGACCTTGTGATAGTCATAATATGTAATAGAAACCTCAAGACAATAAATATAGTAAGGACTATGATATTAATATGATAAGGACTATAGAGCCGAGGGAAAAGCATGAATGGGAAACCTTCATCAAAGAGAAGTTTTCATTCAATAATTGCATATCAACCATGATAGTAGCCAAAAGCACCAAGTCAAAGGAACTAGATCAAGTATCCAAAGAAAATTATTCAACATAATGATGGAAGGGTAGTGATTATGAAGTGTAGAGTTACAAATAATAATCATAGTCATAAATAACCATGAGCGGTAGTCATATAGATTATCTATAAGCGAATATTAAAGAGAGAGTAGGATAACACATGAAATCATAGAAGGAGTTGGCTATCTTTAGATAGCTTCACATACCTTTTTTCATACAAGAGTAAGCACAAGTTCAGTGGTCATAAACACTCAATTTTGATGCAATTTGAGATAGTTTAGGCTTATTTACCAAGTCTACATGGTTACAACTAAGGTTAGGAGGAGTTTGAGCCTAAAATTATGCATTTTGGTGAAGTTCGGGTCCCTAAAATAAATGATTTTTTCCCTTATATTCCTAGTAGCTTGAAGACCTCATACAAGGGGTTTAAACTCAACTTCTTCATCTAATTCATGTTTTTCTTGGAGGTTGAGTTCTAGTTTAGTTGAAGCAAACTTCAAGGAGCATGCACAAGTCAAAGAGTTTGAGTTAACTCTCAAATCTAGAGTTCACATCTAGTTCAACTCTCCTTGCACATTCAATGTCTTCCACGAGGTGCAATCTCTTTTGAAATAGAGTTTTTTATAAAGAAAAATATTTCAACTCTTTTTAGTTAGTTCTTTCATTCCTCTTTCTACCTTATGAAAAAGAGATGCATTGTAACTCATTTTTGGGAATTATAGAGCAACATTTTAGTTTTATTTTCAATATTTTCAAAGATTGTACAAGCAAAAACTCTTTTTATCAATACAAATAGTGAGTTTACCTTCTCAAATTTCTTGAGTTGAACGTATTTGTGAATGATTTTGATCTAATTTTGTGATTATAAATACTAATCCTTGAATTATGTCTCATTACAATGTATTTTATACTAGAACAAACAAAACCCATACAGGTCATAGGTTGTGTTATTTATTTTTTCAGTACTTGAAGTTGTGAAAACACATGTTTTTCTTCAACAAAACCTAAAACGTAACCTCCCTTTGAAACATTTTTGTGTGAGTTCATAAAAAATTGAGTTGTGCAAAGAATAGAGCAGTTTTTGAGAGAACTGTGAGTTAGGATAGCAGGTACAAGGTCTTTTTTCATTGGTGCATCACCTCCTAGGTCAAGTTTAAACTTAAATTTCAATTTGTCTATCCTTTTTTCTATCAAACCAACAAGATTTTAGGAGGTCCTTCAAGGGAACCAACCTACTTTGGAGGTTCATCTTCGTCATAGGAAACCCACATCTTGAAAATGATCCCCTGTTTCACAAGATAATTGAGTTTCACACTTAGCTTAAGGGTGCTACCCTTGTGGAAATAGTTTTTGGAATGCCCAATGGGACATTGAAACTCATTTCAGTCAAGAATTACTAATTTTTCACTGTTGTCCAGGTATATGCAGTAGTGTTTTTGGCCTTCTTGAGGTTATAAAAATATACCTAGCAACTCTAATCTCTGATTTTGAAGCAAATCTAGTGCGAATAACACATAAGAAGAGTACAAATAAGAGGAAGTTCTACTCCTTTTGAGTATTTGTAGCTATCACCACTGAGAAGAAAAGGGAGGGCAGTGAGAAAGAGTCTTAGCCCACCAACTAGATCACCTTCTATGCCTCCAAATCACAGGCCTGCAAGTCCTATTCTAAGAGTTCCATTATAGAATACACAAATACCAACAAATCCAATGGAAAGGCACTTTCCTTTTGCACCATTTAATGGGGGAAACCCATTGAATCTTGCACAACATGATGATATTCTTCTGGTAGCCCTTAGAAGCTTGCCTATTTTCACAAGAGAAGATCAACATATGCCTATTGAGAATATCAGAGATGTATCTACATTATGCTTAGTTCACAATATCACAACTAAGAATGTAGAAACCAAGCTCTTGGTTTTATCTAAAGGGGAAAGATTTGCAATGGTTTAGGAGTTTGGCAGTTAATTCAATCAGAACATGAGATGAACTAGGTGATGCCTTCCATAAGAAATTTGAAGACAAGTAAGATCATTTGTCTTTGTTGGAGGAACTAACTACAATCAAGAGAGCCCCACACAAGCATATGACTGATTTTAAATTTCTATTTCCATAAGGCATGGAATAGAATTCCACCAATGGTAAGGCCTTTAGCTCAACTTGTACTTTTGTATTTCCTTAAAGCCCTTAATAGTGATATAACTATGATGATTCATTCAATGAGAAAAACTATACTTTCTAATGCATGCTATATTGCTATTAGAACAAAAATTAGCCTTATACAAGCTGGTGAAATAGCCCCAAGGCCTCCAATGTTTATTTTTCCTGAGGTGCAACCACCTATGCCATTACCCTCAATAGCTTCTATCCCTAGTTTACCAACACTAAGTTATCCAAAAAAAATCCAAGAAAAGGTTGTCCCAGCTCTATCACATAAATTTCAAGAGTTAAAAGGTATATTGTAGACCTTTGGTAATGAATTAGTTAACATACAAAAGTAAAAAAAATAGAATTTAATACCTTATCAACCAAATCTGTAACGCCCCGTCATGTGAACCCCAAAGGACAAAAAAATACCACACTATTTTTTTTTGAAAGGGAAACATTGCATAAGATGAATATGTACATACATTACATGAAGAAAAACTATGCATTTACAAAGTCATCTATGTCTTCTGGGGTACACGAAATGGTCATTGTGAAACCTAAACATTTACCAAGATGAAAGTGAATAAAAACCAAAATTACATAATGATGACATACAACCATCCATGGTCAAAAGAGAGGAAAACGATACATCATTTTAATATAATTCAATTTAAAGTTCCATGACACAACTGTGGAACATATTTCCACAGATATAACACATCAAGAATGCAACTGTACATTACATAATGCTTCCCTTATAACAATGAGAAGAGTACATCGAGTACACGAATAATACATCAATGAGGAATAAATTACAAAATGAAGAACAATCTTCATCAAAGGGAAGCTCTAGAACTGTGCATCCGCATCTACATCACGAACACATCCTGGGAACCCAATGGGTGCATAGCACGTTCCACCTGACCACGTGGACCCGAAGGTCCACCCCCCATGCTAGGAGATGACAAGAAAGGATCCACATCCAATAAGGTCAAACAGACAAGGCTACATCAACACTGACATAAATCAACATCAAACAACTACATCAACACTTCTAGAGGCTACCAAGCAAAGGAAAGTAAATGGGTTATATGGGAGAGTGTCATGGCATGGCCTTACAGGGATTATCCGGGCAACCTATCACAAGATACTGCCTCCATCTATGGTTATCCAGGCTGCCTATCTCAAGGAACCACTCCATAGGGTGATTCATGCGAGACCACTTACCTTTCGTGAGGACAAGGCAGTGATCTTACTAACCAGGTCTTCTCATCCCATCCTTAGTTTGGGAAAGCACTAATGGTATGGGTGAGGCACATAATTGATTGTATTTAATGTTTAACTACCCAAACCCACTAGTTTATTAATTATATTATCACTTTTTTAGGAAACTCTTCCATGGGTTTTCCTAACAACCCCTTTGTGCGCCGGCCCCCATGAAGAGCCACCCTCCCCAGCAGTTTTGAAACAAGACTCACAACCATGAGGGGTGTACCAAACATAAAAGCCACAAAATGAAAGAATGTGTGAGGAATGAACCATCTCCCTCATAGTCATAACCAAAAGGAAAAGAAATCATGGAACAAGGTACACCCACGAGCTCAAAATATAATTACAATCAATGGAACACAAAAGTCTAATCATGAGAACATTCAACACACAATAGGTTCCCCATCGCCTCTGGAAGCCTAACAACCTACCACCCATAAATTATAAAAAGGAAGCGACTTAAGCATTTACGGGTTCCCAACTCATCCAAAACATGTCTATACATAAAGATTACCTCAATAGCGAAATAAAACAAGGGGAAAATAAGATCAATCATGGAACCACTAGCATGCATAAGAAATTAATTCCAAAGAGCACTCATAATATAAAAAAAATAATTATCTAAACATGTTCAAAAATGATTATAAATACCCATTCATTTGAACATGAACATAAACCAATCTTTCTAATGTAACGATTAATTAAATAATCGGCTATAATTAAATGCACTTCCATCATAAAATATTTTAAATAGATAAGAATTATGAAAACCTAGAATATGTAACCCATCGTATTTTTCATAATTTAAAATCCCTAACTTATACATTTGATTACCTCAAAATAATTAAAATTAAAACATAACCTATACCTTTGTTACTTCAAAATAATAAATTTAATTAAAATGTAATATGTATATTTGTTTACTTTTAAACTAAATAATTTAATTAAAATCTAACTTTTACATTTGCTGACTCCACCTTAAATAAATCTAATTTAAATCTAACATAAACAATTATACACAATTCACAATCTAATAATAAGGATTTTGTAACTAAATTTAACTTTAAATAACTTGTAATTTAAAACTAATTTAAATGTACTTGGAAATAAATCTAATCCTTTCCATTTTAAATGCTTCTGAGAAAAAATCTGATTTTAAACATAATTGAAAATAAATCGAATATTAACGTACCTAAATTTGAATAAATAATACTTAATTTAATTTATAATTCTTTTCAGGAAAACAATTCACAACAACATGACCATATGTATATATATAAATTTAAATTAAAACAAAAGCACATTCTAGTATCTATGTCCAGGCATTCTCAAAATGATCAGTTTATATTTAATCTATACGTTCAATATGAAATTATATAAAATCACTAAAGAATGCATATTCCAATATATCTATTTACAATATATTTTAAACATCATTATTATTTTAAACGATTTTAGCACTATAAATATATCATAATTTCTAATCTACACAAGTAATATCCATAACCTATATTTGAAACTATCTTTACATCTCAAAATTATTTAAAACAAATTTAAGAAAATATAAGGGCAATTATTCTCACTATGCTATTAACACAATGATGATTTAATTGATGAAATAGTAAATTATAAAAGCACAAGATTCAGTTCTATATATATATATATATATATATATTTGTGAACCCCAATTTCATACCTACATAAACAAAGCAAACAAACATGTTATTAGATCATATGCAAGGTAAAACAAGGATTCCCTGTGAAATCCATTTACAAAACTTAAAATAGAAAATAATGAAGAATAAAATACGAAAAAACATGTAAATCCTAATTAAGTGAGTAAATTAGAGATCCCATGGGGGAGTTGGTGCCAATGAAGTGTTGCAATTGGCCCTTTCCCAACTCCTTTGTGTGATTGTCGATGATTTATCCACTTGATGATAAAGACAAAGTGAGTTCTTGAGAAAACCTGCAATAACCTAACTAAGATCTTGCATTGAGGATAAAGTTGAGTAGAGTAAGTTTACTCGAGTTGTGGATGTTTGAATGAGAGGAAGAGTCTCTCATTTATAGATTTCCAAAATGGAAGAGAGAGTGAAAATAAGCAATGTGGGATCATTCAACATCCAATGGCCAAGTGCCACTTGTCAAGATGTGAATGGTTGAGGAATGAGCACATTTTGGTCAATGTGCATGATAAATGCCATTGGATTCAAATTTGAATTTTGAATGTGACATGTGAGAGGGAAAGAGAAATTGAGTTAATGTCACTTGGCTCAAGGCCAAGGACATGTAAGAGGTCTTAAATGCCTTGTTGGAAGGACCAAGCCCATTTGAATTTTGAATTCAAATTGAGGGAATATTCCCTTTTGATGCCTTGTGAGGAAAAATAGAAGAATTAATAAATCAGAGTATTTTATTTAATGTGCAAGTTGCATTCTCTAGAGGATTTTAGTGAAAGGGATTAAGTTAATCATGGTTTTGATTAACTTAATGAGGAATTAGGAGATGTGACAATTTAGACTTAAATAGATGAATTAATTTAAATTAGAATTGAGAGGAAATGGTTTATTAAATAAATGATTTGATTTATTTAACTGAGGAGGGAAGTATTAGATTAAATCAAATAAGGTTTAATTTATTTAATTTAATAAGAGGACTTTAGAGAATTTAATCAAATAAAATGATTTATTTAATTAAACAGAAATGTAAGGTTAATTAAATTAAATTGATTAATTTAATCAAAGGAGGTGATAGACTTAATTAGATAAATGACGATTCATTAGATTAAGGGATAGAATTACGATGAAATGCTGAGAGTGTGATTTTAGAGAAAATGATGTTAGCGATCAGGATCAAGTGTGCCAAACTAGAAATGTATATTTTCCATGTCTACATTTTGCCCCTCTTTGAAGCAATGTACTTGTTGCATTGATTCAAAGAATAATTGTTGTGATCAAAGTTCAATTTTTTTTTATTTTTCAGATGCCCCACTATTGCCCCAGTGAGAAGGATTATGCTGGTATACTGCCCCCTCGAGAGATCAAGCAGAAATGTACGATTTTACGATAGATGGGAAAACAGATTGCCAAAGCGACAGACAAGTAAGGACTGACCTAAAATGTAAAAATGGATGGGCAAACGGATTTCCAATATGATGAACGTGTAAGGACTGACCTAAAATGTAAAATAGATGGGTAAACAGATTGCCAATGCGACAGATGCCTAGGGATTGACCCTAACTATAAAAAAATAGATGGGCAAATAGATTGCCAATGCGACAAATGCCCAAGGACTGACCCTAATTGTCTCGGGGGATGATCAAAGATCAACCTTGCCTACGTTCAAGCTCAGAGATGACATAGTTCGGACAAGGTGAAAGACTGACAAGACTAAATGATGAATTTTTTTGAAGATTTTCTGATATTTAGACATGTTTTTGGATTTTTGATGAATTTTTTGAATGTTTTTGATTTTTTGATGAATTTGAAGAATATCACAAGAATATACACAAATCCGATCTGATGTCGATACAGGAACATGCCCCCAATATGATGCGATAGACTACTTCGATAAAGGCAGGACAAACTGACCTTAGAAATATGCCAAGTAGTACTATGGTGGAATATGATATGGACACCGGCTCAAGCTATGGTATGGATGCGAGCAGATGGGTGAATGGATGATTTATTGAGATGTGATGGAATGAGTGAGTTGTGCGAATCCTGGTAGATGGAGAGTGTTTTATTTACACTTGGTGCCTGTTTGCTAGGTTTTCATGAAGGTACCTGTCCAAAGCACCACCAAAGTGGTTTTCATTAGAGAACGAATTTTTTTCTCTTTACTATTTTCAATCCTTTTTTTTTATTTTTTTGGATTTTTGCATTTTTTTATTTTTTTGTTCTCACCAAGACGCCTGTTTGCCAGGTTTTCATTATGGTAACCATTTTTTTAGGACTTTTTCTGATTGTTTTTGTATTTTCTATTTCCATACCTTGCAAGATTTAGGCATAAAACTTTTTGAGGTGCGAACTATTCATGGGCTCCTGCAAAGGTTTGCCTTCTGGTGTCGATAGTCGATATGCCCCCGACTTGTAGCTTGCGGTGATGATGAAGGGTCCCAGCAAGTTGGGCTCAAACTTTCCTTTTGTATCCAGATTTGGTATGTTCTTTTCATTCTCTTTCAGCACAAGGTCACCAACTTGGAAAGTGCGTTGCCTGATCTTCTTGTTGTAGCTCCGTTTCAGGTGGTTCTGGTAGACCTGTAGATGATTCAAGGCATCTGTACACTATTCATCTAGTAATTCCAGCTCATTCAGTCTTGTAACCCTGTATTCCTCATCTGTGATAAGGTTTTGCAGTGATATCCTCAGTGACGGAAGCTCGATCTCGATGGGGAGGATGGCTTCTGATCCATAGACCAGGGAGAATGGGGTGGTGCCTGTTGGCGTGTGGATGCTGGTGCGGTAGGCCCATAAGGCGGGATTTAGCTGCAGATGTCAGTCATGACCAGAGTCATTGATTGTTTTCTTGAGGATTTTTAGAATGGTTTTATTCGTAGCTTCTGCTTGGCCATTGCCTTATGGGTAGTATGGGGTGGAAAAGCGGTGTTGGATTTTGAATTTTTCACACAGATCACGGACATCCTGATTTTTGAAGGGTGTCCCATTATCAAAGATAATGGATTGAGGAACATTGTATCAGAAAATAAGGTAGTTCAGGATGAACTTGGATATCTATTTACCCATGATGTAGGTCATGGGAATTGCTTCAACCCACTTTGTGAAATATTAAGTGGCAGTGATAATGAACTTGTGGCCATTGGATGAGATGGGTGAGATTTTACCAATGAGATTGAACCCCCACTGTGAAAAGGGCCAAGGCGTAACAATGGGATGCAGTTCTTGAGCTGGTGCATGAATAAGGTCTCCATGTTGTTGGCACTAAAAACACCTTCTGAAAAAGTCATGTGCTTCTCTCTCCATTGTTGGCCAGTAGTACCTAGTTCTTAGCAACTTCTTAGCCAAGGTCATACCACTCGAGTGTGAATCACACGTGCCATTGTGTACCTCAGTTAAAGCAGTCGTGGCCTCTTCAAGTTTTAAACAATGTAGCAAGGTTCCATCGACACTTCTACGGAAGAGGGTCTCTCCTAGGATGACGAATCGTGAAGACCTTTTGACAAAAGTGCGCTTTAGGTTTGGGGTGATGTTAGTTGGGAGGATTCCTAACCTTAGGTAGGTGTATATGTCATGATACCAAAGATCACTGGGACCAACGAGTTCACACACGTACTCTGACTCTGGTACCTTGAAAGTGGGTACAAGAAGCTGTTCTACGAGGAATTCGTGTTTCGAGATGTTGCGAGGAATGTCCAGCAAGGATCCAATTGTTGCCATTGCATTGGTTGCTTTATTGTTTGTCCTTGGTATCTACTCAAAGGTGATGTCGATGAATGATTCCTTGAGGCTTTCTATCGCCTTTTTGTATGGTGTGAGCTTATCATCCTTAGTTTGGTATTCACCATTGACTTGGTTGATGATAAGTTGCGAGTCCCCATAAACCTTTAATGCCATGATTCACCACTGTGCTGCAATCTTGAGGCCTATGGTTAAAGCCTCGTATTCTACAATATTATTGGTACAGGGGAATGCCAGTTTATATGATCTAGGTATATAGTCTCCTTTCGGGGTGATGAAGAACACACCGACTCCTGATCCATGTTGTGTGTGGGAGCCATCAAAATACAATTTTCAGTGGTCGGCTGCACCGAGGTTGAAAAGGGACTCATCTAGGAATTCTGATACAAGCAGGTTATCTGTGTAGAGAGGAGCCTCTGCCAACTGGTATGCAATAACTTTTTCTTTTATTGCCTTTATCTCGACATATTCAATGTCATGTTTAGATAGTATCATTACCCATTTAGCCATTCTTCCTGTGAGCATTGCTTTTGACAACAGATATTTCAGGGGTTCTATCTTGGCAATCAACTTGATTTGATGAGCTAGCATGTAGTGTCTAAATTTATGGGATACAAATACCAGTGCCAGGAAAGCCTTTTCTAATGATGTGTAACTGAGCTCATGACCCACCATTGTTCTACTGATATAGTAGATGGCCCGCTCGGTTCCCTTTTCGTCATGTTGGGCTAAAAGGGCACCAAGGGCGGCTGTTGTTGCTGAGATGCATAGTATTAATGGCTTCCCAACAATTGTTGGCATCAACACAGGTGGTGTAAGTAGATATTCTTTTATTTTATTGAATTCTTGTTCGTATTTTTTGTCCCACTTGAATGCGATTCCCTTGTGAAGCAAGTGTGAATAGGGGATCCGTTTATCTACTAGCTGTGCTATGAATCTCCGGATGGACTGGAGTCTACCTTGTAATCCTCTGAGTTGCTTTAACATTCTTGGTGCTTCCATTTCAAGGATTACTTTCAATTGTGCAGGGTCCAAATCTATCCCTCTCATTGAAACTATGTATCCCAACAGCTTTCCCGATTGTACCCCAAAGATGCACTTCTTCGGGTTGAGTCTGACCTTGTATTGTTCTAGTCTATCAAATATTGCACTTAGAGTTGCTATATGATCTGGCCTTTTCATTAATTTAGCCAATATGTCATCCACATAATCTTCGACTATTTTATGGATCATGTCGTGGAAGATTAATGTCATGGCTCTTTGATATGTAGCTCCTGCATTTTTCAACCCAAACGGCATCACATTCCAACAGTAGGTGCCCCAAGGACATGTAAAGGTTGTTTTATGTTGGTCTTCCTTTGCTATCATTATCTGATTGTACCTCGAGAAGCCATCCATTAGGGATAGCATCTCATGTTTGGCCGTCATATCCACTATCATGTCAATGTTGGGTAGTGGAAAATCATCCTTAGGACATGCTTTGTTTAGGTCTCTGAAATCTGTGTAGATGCGGATGCCCCCTTTTGGTTTCAAGATAGGTACAAAATTTGATACCCATTCTGGATAGTCAATCGGGCGTATGAAGCCAACATCCAGAAGTTTCTATAGCTCAATTTTGACGAGCAAGGCTATTTGTGGGTGCATCTTCCTTAGCTTTTGTCTGACTGGTTTTGCTCCGGGGTAAATAGCCAAATGATGAACCACTACTTCAAGATCCAGTCCTGGTATGTCAGCATAGGTCCATGCAAAATTTACCTTTCTTTCTTTTAAGAATGCTGCCAACAATACCTATTCTTCTGTTAAGAGTTACTCAGCGTAGAAGGTGATTTGCGGCTCTGTTTCTGTTCCCAAGTTGACTAGGTTGCACTATTCTACCAATACTATTGATTTCTCTTGATGTAGACCAGTAGGGGGGAGATTGAATCCTTCATCCTCTGGTGCCTCAGAGAGGTTTTCACCATTGGATGCATCCTTTATTTTTACTATTTTATGGTTAGAGAGTGCCACAGTGTGGTTTTCACTCAATAACCCAGAGCTTATTCTCGCTATTTTCCTTTTGCAACTGAAGGACTCAATTGTCTCCCCATAGTATGCCTGTGTGTCCAATGTGATGTTGAAGCCTACCTTATGGTCCCCACACAGAACTATATCCCTTAGTCCCATGAATTCTGAGAGTGCCTCATCGTTTTCAAACGAGTCTAGAATTGGTGGTCCCTGTTGGTCGTGATCGATGAGTTGGGGGTGTACTAAGGTGATTCAATGGGTTGGTTGGTTTGACTCAGTTGTGGAAGCACTTATCATTAACAAGGTGGAATCCTTGAAAATCCTAGGGAGACCTGCTATGGTATCATCATCGTCACTACTAGGACAAACATCAGTGACGTCAAAGGTGTAATTATCGAGTGAGATACCTAAGCAAACAAGTAGTCTAGGAGTGGTTGTTGTTACCTCAGGAGAGGACCTGACCACCCTTCTGGGAGTACCCCTACCACGTACAATTATACTTGGAGGAGTATATCCGAGGCCAAGGTTTCACATTCTTCTTTCTACAATGATGGGCTCCAACCATCCATCACTGTTTCTACCTAGGCTCTTATTTCTGTTATAGCCCATACCAAACATCAATTGTAGCCCTCTTTTAGTTTCCTCCATGGGTAGGGTGGGAGTGGGTCTTTCATCTTGGTATAGTGTGTTTAGGATGTCCTCTTCGTCCACATTCTCCTGAATGAGATCCTCCAATGGTGGAATCCAGAGGGTTCTTCTCTAATAGTGCAGATAGGTGTTTGAACTGGTTTGGGTTGTCCATGCGACCTAGAAGATTGTGGTAACTCTCCTACAACAAATGCATTTCTCTTCATTCTATAATCACCACATCCATTGTCTTGGATCATGTTCTTAATATCGGATATGTCAGGGATGGCGGGTGTCTCTGTTGCAGAAGTGGAAGCGAGGTTGGTTGGGTCTATGTATGAAGTAGATGGTCCTTCATCATTTTTTGGTACTTGGGGAATCTTATAAAACTTGGCTTCCAAGTTTTTGCAGTAGGCAAAAGGTTTGGGATCCCCATATATAGTGACCTCCTCATTCTGATGTGAGAACTTAATGCACTGGTGATAGGTCAAGGCCACTGCCTTCATTCCATGGATCCACGGGTGTCCCAAGAGGATGTTGTATGGTAGGTCGAGGTTGAGGACCTGATAGGTGGTTTCCATGGTTGTCAGCCCCACTTGAATGGGGATTTTGATAGTACCCTGAGATACTCTTTCTTGGTCGTCATACACCCTTATTGTGATGCTTTTGTTCTTATTGATGGAATCCTCGGCGAATCCCAATTTCTTTATGAGTTTTAGAGAACAAATATTAAGGCCTGCACCTCCATCTACCAGGACTTGTTTGACTTTCTTTTTGTGGATTAGTACTTGGAGGTGGAGTGCGCGGTTATGAGATGGCTGTGGAGGGAAATCTTGGTCCGAAAATGTAATGAGATTTGGGGTAACGATGTTACCCACCATAGCCTGAAATTGCTTTGTGTTGAGGGTGGCGGCGATGGTAGATGTAGCTAGTGCTTCATCAAGAATCTTCCTATGGGCGGCAAAGATTTTTAATAGTTCCATGATGGAGATTTGGGTGGGTGTTCTTTTCAGCTGGTCAATGACACTGTAATCATAGGGGATGGCCTTTGTATTGGAAATGGGGGTCTTAGTAGGTGCCCCAACAATGGTAACCTTTCCGCCTCGTGTGGTGACTCCACAGTCATTGTTGGCTCCCTTGATATTTATTACGGTGACCATTTCATCGACGCATCCAACTATCTCCTTGTATACTAGATTAGCACTAGCATAATTTTTCTTGCCCTTATTATTCCCTTGGTTATGGTTCGGCATTGGATTCATGTATATCTTTAGGTCTTGGTTTCCAGTTGGCTGCTCGATGTTGATGACCTTATCCTCAATGAGGTCTTGGATGATGTTTTTGAGTCTCATGCAATTGGTAGTGGTGTGTCCTTTGACTTTGTGAAAGTCACAAAGGAGGTTCTCGTTATACCATGGTGGCTTGGTCATGGGTTCCGTGTACTGCTCAAAATTAGAGACTTTGATTAGATTCTCCTTGACCAGCTTTTTCATTATGGACTCAATCGATTCACCAAGAGCTGTGAATTTCCACTTGGGGGGAAACTTGTTGTGGGGAGGTGGTCCTCCTTGATTTCCCACATTATTGATTTGATTGGTGGAAGATGGTTGTGGCTATGCTACAACTGCATTAGTCTGCACATTGTTGTGATTATGATTTTGTGGCTAATGATGGTTTTGGGTATTCTGCTTAGGGGCATTGATGACTACTTTAGCATCAAACATGTCGTCGTTCGTGATATTTTTATTCCTTGACCAGGTTCGAGGTTTATCATTGTAGTTGTTAGACGAGTGGTTATCCTGGGGTGGAGTGTATGTTGGTGCGCCTCCTTGCGCAGTAAGGGCTCTTTCGATGTTGAGCACCTTTGGAATCAATTGATTGTACGATGTGATACACTACATTTTTAGGTAGAACGCCAAGTTTTCATCTAGATTGGCTATGATGGTGCAAACTTGTTCTTCCTTTGGCATGGTCCACTTGCTCTGATTGGCCTTGGATCACCATCTTTGCAAGAATGATGCAAATAGCTCTCCTTTTCATTGTTTAAGTGCTGACAGTTCTTCCAAACTAACATTCGCACCCATGTTGAAAGTGTATTTTTTAAGGAAAGCCTCCACTATTTCCTTGAATGTTTTAATGCCTGTGGGTAGGCGAGAAAACCATTCCATAGATGGACTAGTCAGGCTTCGGGGGAAGAGTCGCATTAGGTACGTGTCATCATATGCAACCTCCATGTAGTGCACCTAAAATTCCCTGACGTGGTTTTCAGGGTTGCTCGTTCCATTGTATTTGTCAAATTTGGGGATCTCAAATCCCTTTGGGAACGGTAACATGGTGAGACTTCTATCGAATGGATAAGGGCACAAATTGCCTAGTGTCCTTGTGGTTTTTCCTGCTTGTAAGTCCAACACTTGCTATGAGAGTAGTTTTATTTGTGTTGCGACATCCTTGCTCAGATCGGGAGGTGGGATGAATGAGTTGTGAGGTGTTCGAGGTGTTTGATGAGTGGGAAGAGTACTGGTGGGAATTTGCTGCAAGCTCCATTGTGTGTTCAAAGCTTGATGGTATGCCTGCATTTGCATCAACAACACTTGTTGTTGATTTTGTTGCTGTTGTTCCAACAATGCTTGTTGTTGGTCCATCTACTACTATTCCCATGAAGCCTACTGTTGATCAATATGTTGTTGAGCTAGTAAAGCTTGTCATTGGTCTAGCTGCTATTGTGCCAACAAAGCTTGTTGTTGGTCAAGCTGCTATTATTCCAACAAATCTTGTTGTTTAGCTTGTTATTGTGCCTGAAAGTCTTGCAGGGCTTGTTGGTAGGCTTGCAGGTGGATCGCTTGCAATTGCGCTTGGTACTGTGCTTGTGCTTGTTTCTGGGCTTGAGCTTGCACTTGGGCTTGTGCTTGAGCTTGAGCTTGAGCTTGGGCTTGTGCTTGAGCTTGCACTTGCACTTGGGCTTGTGCTTGAGCTTGAGCTTGCGCTTGCACTTGGGCTTGTGCTTGAGCTTGAGCTTGTTGTTGTTGCTTGAGTACTCTTTGTTGGTTGGCCTTTTGAAGAGTTTGGATTACGGTAATGAATGAATTTGCTGAGTTGGCTTTTGGTGGGATTGGTGGTGGAACAGGAATCATGCCAACCATTGTGACAGGTGGAGGGATTGTGGTTGTGATTGGGACTTGGGTTGTTGGAGGGGTGGTGGAGATGTTTGGTCCTTGCGAAGGCATGCTTTGGGATATTTGAGGACCAAAGGATGTGTTTGTCACAGTGGCTTGGATGGTCACCACTTGTTGCTGTGACATTGCAAACAAAGAGATGGAATTTGAGGTGATGTGCACATTGCCCTATTCTGAGAAGCTAACGGTATTTAGGGGAGGAAACCCTACTTCGAGTGGTGATGTGGTTGCAAATGGAAATGGGGGTAGCAGTGGTAGGCTATCCTGGAAAGAAAAAGGATTAGCAACTTCAGTTGTTCTAAATAAATCACCTTCTTCTTGTGGTAAAGAAGTGGGTATGTTTAACTGATAGGGTGGCGAGGCATGAAACGAAGATGAACCAGTGGAATTATGAAATGTGAGTGGGATGTATGGGTGCAATGGATTTTTCAGAACAATATTATTCAGCATGGTGGTGAGAGCTACCTCTTTATTGGTCACTAGGCGATGCTGTTGTAACTCTTGAAACATAGTACTTCCTTTGTTTCCAATTGGTGAGGTTGGAGTGATGGTTTTAGTGATGTGGGGTATTTCTTGATTGATGTTTGATGTTGGGGATGCATTTGTAAGAGGCATGTCCATACTAGTGCTTTCATCAAGGTCGAAAGGGAATGGGACCCCTCCTTCCGCTAATGTGTTTAAGTACTTCAACATGGCACTAACAGTTTTATGGTTCTTGGGGTTTTGAACCTTTTTTATCATTTAGGATTGTGTCATCCCCATGTCTTCGTTCGTGATGTCCTCCTCATAGCTCTCCTCTTGAGGATTTTGTGATGATAAAGGAGAGTTAGTTGGGGGATTGCTCGATCCCGCAAGGTTTATTTTAGAGGTTAACCGACTCATGTCCACAGAAGTTGATACGTCATTGATATTCTCCATGTTCTTCTTGTATTGAGATCTAGTTTGAACCATAAAAATAGGGATCGTTTGATCCTAACCTTTCGGGTTCAAAAGAGAAGAGACTAGGAAAGCAAAAGATCAAAGAGGGCGATGATGATAATGGGATAAACGAATGAAGTGAATGAATGGAACCTTTTGGAGAAATGTTGAAGGTATATGCTAAAATTGTAAGGGCTTTTTAGATTGATTGTGATAATTTGACTAGATGTGTTAAGTCAAATAGGATTGTAGTGAAGTTGTATTCCCTAGGAAGTTGCGTTATCCTAGGGGAACTTGCACAAGTGGATGAATTAGCTAAGTGTGTTAAGCCAATGTGTTTTATGAACTAGTAAACCTTTAGGAAGTTGTGTTATCCTAAAGGTAAATTCATCCAAAAGTGTTGACTATCTTGGCTAGGTGTGTTAAGCCAAGATAGGGTGATGTTGGTTTAGCCCTCTAAATTTAACACAAGTGATTTTTCTAGAGTTCTCAAAAGGTTTGATGATGGGATGAGATTTTATTTTGATGAAAAGATGGATGGGGATGACGCTTTGATCCTGGACTTGAACCTAGACACAAACCTTTCTTACAAGATCTTGGTGTTGAAGAACACGCTATACTTCCTATGGGAGAAAAGAAAACCTTTCAAAAAGTTTAGAATTTTGTTGACAATAAAATGCATACAATGCAGGATTATTCTTTGAAGCTTTTCTGTAAAAGTTGTATACAAGTCCTTCTCTGAATTCGAAAAGTCTCTCAAGACACTCCTCACAAGCTTTTAGACTAAGCTTTTTGAACTTTGTCTTTGGGATTTTAATCTTGCGGGAAATCATTGGAAACAACACACATGAAGTTCAAATTGTCTTTTATCTTGGTTTAATGAGTTTCTTTTTATCAAAGACACTTGCTTGCTTAAGTTTCAAACTATATATCTAGTGTCCCACTTTCTTTCTCATCCCACAAGGTCCATTGTGTGGAAATCGAGGAAAATAGGGCAAAAGTTCCTTATGTTTAACCTTGTTGAAAACAAATGACGGTAGAACTTGTGCACTTAGAAACCTCTAGGAATATGATTCTTAGGGAAAGCAAGAGTGTCCAAATTCATCAAGAGGTATTTGTTTCCCACAAGGTGTTTGAAATTTGAAGGTGTTGTGTATGTTTGTTTTCAAGTGTTTTAAGGACCAAGCAATGTGTTCTTTTCTTTAAGCACTTTTACACTCCTAGGATGATGAGGCAATATCTTGTTGGGTTCCCACTTGGATAAATCCAGCTACGCATATCTTGTGCGAATGGCTAAATGCTTGACCACACTGGCTCCCCTCCATGACACTCACTTATTCGGGTCAACCAAGCATTAGTACCCATGAATCTCCCATGGCATACTTTCCATTTCCACAACAAGACCGCATCTATAACATGCGGTGGCTTCAAAGGACATGACCTTTTGCATCAACAAGATAGACAAGGTTTTGGCCTTTCTCTAAACAAAGGGTTCTAATTTGGGCATTCCGTTCGTGGGGGATTATCCAACATCGACGAGAGTCCATTGATGTCCATCTCATCAGAATAATCCTCATGATTCTTGAACTTTCCTCAAGAATCCACACTTATATACTGGTTGGAAGTCGCTTGGCTTTAGCGTGTTCCCAGTTGGGTCATTCCCTTGGGTGATTACTTTTTCCCACAAGGCAAGCCCTCTAAGATAAACAAAAGTGAGCTAACATATCCTGTCGTTTACACAAACTTTGTTGAAAAACAAAGGGGAAAACCTCCGCAATATGTCGTGCTCACACTCGCATGTTTTGTTTAATTTTAAGTGCCCAAATTGAAATGTGGAGGCAATCTTTTTAACAACCTAATATCACTAAAATGTTTTTGATTCTCAAGATTGCAATGAAGCGCGAGAGAAGCGCATACACATTTTGAATGATATTAACTTGTAAAAAAGATTGCAAAACATGGAAAACATTTGTTCATTTTAAGCCTCAAAGCAATTATGACTTCTTTTTAAGCACCAAATGAAGTGTGAGTTTTCCTTGTTCAATTGTTACCTTTTAAACAAAATCTAGTGTGTTTGCCTAAAGTTCTTTTTAGCCCCTTGGCAACTTTTGAAAGGAAATTTGATTTGTGAATTTTAGAACCCAATGGAAAATTATTTTCCTAAGATCAATGAACTTATCAAATCCTTTATAGACTATTAAAAAATACTTTAATGTTTTAAAAAACTTTGTAGAAAATAAGCATGGTGTCATAGAAAAAAGAAAGATTGCTTGTTCTTTTTAGTCCCAAAGTAAATTTATTTTTCCTAAGGCCAAAGATATTTAACAAATTCTCTTAAGGAGTGTTAAAGAACACTTTTAGTGTTTAGGAACACTTTGGGTTTGTGAGCATGGTATCATGATGAACTTCTTTCTTGGCTTTCCCTCCTCTCCAACCTGCAAAATGATAGAAAACCAGAAAGCCATAATACATCAAACAAAGTTAATGCTCAAAAAATTAAAAAACGTGTTTAAATTTAAAAACAACTATTTCCCACGACAGAGTTTAGTAGGTGCGGTGTTGTTTAGTGGATGCGGTTCTATTTAGAAAACAAGTGGTGCCATACAGTGCCACGCGGTCGACTGTATGCAATGCTCTGTAGAAATAGAGACTACGGGTGCGGTGGACTTTGGAAGCGGTGAAAGTTGGAAAATTTTCAAATTTTAAACACGGGAAGCAATTGTAGTGCTATATGGTATCGTGGTTTTCAAGGGGTGTGGTGCAATACAATTCCACATCTGGTCCGTGGTGCAATACAGGACCGCATGAACTACCCGCAGTGCAGTTTCCTGTATGTGAGCAAAGAACGTGAAAAAACCGCGGAATTTTGAATAAAAACGTGATAAATTTTTAGATTGCCCTCCTTCTAGCGCCAAAATGTGAACCCCAATTTCATACCTGCATAAACAAAACAAACAAACATGTTATTAGATCATATGCAAGGTAAAACAAGGATTCCCCATGAAATCCATTCACAATACTTAAAATAGGAAAAAGATGAAGAATAAAATACGAAAAAGCATGTAAATCCTAATTAAGTGAGCAAACTAGAGATCCCATGAGGGAGTTGGTGCCAATGAAGTGTTGCAATTGGCCCTTTCCCAACTCATTTGTGTGATTGTTGATGATTGATCCACTTGATGATGAAGAACAATGTGAGTTCTTGAGAAAACCTACAATAACCTAGCTAAGATTTTGCATTGAGGATAAAGTTGAGTAGAGTAAGTTTACTCGAGTTGTGGATGTTTGAATGAGAGGAAGAGTCTCTCATTTATAGATTTCCAAAATGGAAGAGAGAGTTAAAATAAGCAATGTGGGATCATTCAACATCCAATGGCCAAGTGCCACTTGTCAAGATGTGAATGGTTGAGGAATGAACACATTTTGGTCAATGTGCATGATAAATGCCATTGGATTCAAATTTGAATTTTGAATGTGACATGTGAGAGGGAAAGAGAAATGGAGTTAATCTCACTTGGTTCAATGCACAAGGACATGTAAGAGGCATTGAATGCCTTGTTGGAAGGACCAAGTCCACTTTCCCTTTTTGAATTCAAATGAGGGAATATTCCCTTTTGATGCTTTGTGAGGGAATATTCCCTTTTGATGCTTTGTGAGGGAAAATAGATGAATTAATAAATCAAAGTATTTGATTTATTGTGCAAGTTGCATTCTCTAGAGAATTTTAATGAAAGGGATTAACTTAATCATGGTTTTGATTAAATTAATGAAGAATTAGGTGATGTGACAATTTTAGACTTAGATTTATGAATTTATTTAAATCAAATTGAGAGGAAATGATTAATTAAATAAATGATTTTGATTTATTTAATCTAGAGGGAACATGTTGGATTGAATCAAATAAGGTTTAATTTATTTAATTTAATAAGAAGACTTTAGAGATTTTAATTAAATAAAATGATTTATTTAATTAAACAGGGATGTAAGGTTAATTAAATTAAACTGATTAATTTAATCATTGAAAGAGGAAGACTTAATCCAATAAATAATGATTTATTATATTAAGGGATCGAATTACAATGAAATGCTGAGAATATGATTTACGAGGAAACGTTGTTAGTAATCGGGATCAGGTGTGCCAAAACAAACTTGTACATTTTCCATGTCTACATTATCTATTCATTTATGAAGAGATCATTTAAAACTAATTTAAGGAGTAATTTAATTCTCACGACAAAAATAGTAATTATAAGAGCATAGGAAACAAATTTTACTTTTAACTTAATTACTCTATCCAATTAACTAATTCCCTTTTATTTAGAGTAATTACTTAAAATCTGTTTTACTCATTTTACATATGCAAAAAAAAGAAATTTTAAATAAAATAACTAGCACCACTTACATGGAATTTATAAATCCACTAAATTTTAATTTCTTTCATATATATATATATATATAATATAGTAAAAATCCTTTAAACTTGGGAACCCCTTTATCTTTTAATATTTTCTTGCTTAAAAAAATAAATCAAAATTATTTCCCCAATATAAACTAACTAATTTATTTATCTTCGTTAAAAGATTGACTTGAATGTAAAGAAATCAATTTCACTATAGAAATCCCCAATTGGTTTATCTAATAAAATCACTCAGTTACAAAGATGAATATATTCCTATTAAGATGACCACCTAAATTTGAACCAAATAATTCAGCCTACTGTCTACAAAGAAATAATCAAAGATTATAAGAAAGTTACTCATATACGTACATACATATATAAAAGAATGTAATTTTCAAACAAAATACTAATTTAAAATTGAACAACCTATACACAATATTTATTAACATAAAATTAGGTAAAGAAATAACAATATCTTCAATATCTTATTATTCCACCCTTTAATGATCAATTACATTACTTGTACAATCTCTTTAAATTAACTATTGGTAATTCATGTATATTGGTAGAACCAATTTAACAAACCCATATAATTAAATACAACAAATTACTCTAAATTTGATATTCAGTTTCTTACCAACTCTTACCAAAAATTCATAAAATTAAACCATCAAGTGCATATAAACCAGACTATTTAACAAGATGTTCTTATGAAAATCAATAAAATAATGTGAATTTAAGATTAAATCACCAACTTGAAGGTCTTCATTTGACAATGAAATTGATGAGCGATGTCCCAAACTTTCTCCAACTGTGATTTTCTTTGAAGGTCTTCATTTGACAACGAAATTGGTGAGCATTGTTCCAAACTTTCTCCAACTGTGATTTTCTTTTCACTTTTTACTAGGGTATATTTTCTAAGTTCCAAATCTTTGTTTCCTTCTCTCAATGATGTTTTGGTAAAAATAAATTCTGAAATGTTTTATTTCACCCAATTCCTAGATAAATCCAAGAAGAATTCTATCATTTTTTGAGAACAAAAGAAAGAGGTGGAAATTTCATAATTTTCCTATTCAACACCCCACAATTTCTTTTCACCCAGGTTTCCAACTAGACTAAAATCTTCGCATTTAGAAAAATCCTCCACCTAACTCCACTAAGCTTTAATTTATTAATTCTTTCCATCCCGTAATAACTTTCACCCTTTTTTTAATATTTTATCTAATGTTATTTTATTTAAATTAAATCATTCAAGAAATATTTTTAATATATATTTTAAAATTTACCCTCTTTCAATTTTAATAATTAATATTTTTTTTTTTTGAATAAATCATAATTAAATAAGCAATATTATATAATTGCTAATTTAAAAATCTTCACAATATTGTAATTAAGATAGTATTCTATTTAAAGTATTTAATATCGATAATTAAAATAATATTTATTTAAATCTACAAACATTTAAATATTTAATTAAATCTTGACAACTAATTTAATATTAAATATTGACATTTTTCCACAACTCACATTAATAGTTAAATTTGATGTTTAATTTCAATCATAATGCTACCCATTGTTGAGTTAAATGAACCAATTAGCAACAACGATACACATCTAAATAAAAACAATAAACACATTAAAAGTTATGACTTGAAACGAACGACATGAAACAAAACAATACCATAATAGAACATGATACTAACAAACAACATCATCAAACATTGACAGGGCGAAAAACATGGATGGGGATACTTTCTTGTCAAATCCCTAAACCACATCCTATCCATTGGGTATTTATGAGGCTCGCCCTGTCCTGCCAGTGTAGGTGGAATCGAGGCTTGGGTACCTACAATCCTGCATAAAAAAAGTGTCAAAACATAATATATATCTGATGCCACACACACCGTGAGAGAGAATTGCAGTGTGGTAGGGCACTCATGGATGAGTGATGCAACACCGTCCCTCTCACTCGAACCTCAATCAAAACAACATCATCATAAATATCATGAAACAAGAATTAATCAATATACGTAACCACTCAATATCACATAATCAGGTAAAGATGAACACCATGCATCATTATATCATCAACATCATAAAACAGTATCATGTGCATCCAAGTAAAACACATAATTCAAATAGGTAAAACAATCATCATTGAAGTCTCGAGTTTGCATCAAACATAAACAATATCCACATAGTATCATAAGAGTAATAGTAACATGAGAGACACTACACAATCAGTGTAACGCCCCGCCACACAACCCTAGAGGAAGATGCAAAAAGATACTTAAACGAACTAATTTTTTTTTGTTTAAGAACAATTAACATGCAAGTTCACTACCCAATGCCAACAACCTCTAAGGTTACGAGATAGAGGTTATTTAGAACCTCAACAAAAAACATGAATCTAAACCATATCAATTATTTACTTAAGAAATTTAAACAAAGGCATTCCATACATAATAAATTACATCAAAGCATAAGAGATAACATGCAATTTCATTTATCAATAATTAATCAATAAGATTACATCTCTCATTCCCCGAATGAGGTAAGTCCAATAGCATGATTACAATTACAACTTTCCATCTCGATAACAAATGAGGGGTAATTAAATTACAAGATCAACTGAAATGAACACAAGCATGAAATGAAACTGGATCCCATGAGCCCTCCAATTGGAAATCTCGTCCATATGAACAAGAAGAAAAAACCTAACGGAGTAAGGTGCATGCCACCCAACCAAGTGGTACTCGAAGGCCCACCCCCCGTGCTCGGAGATAGTAACCAGGATTCTTAGACAAGACCATCTAGCTCTAGACACAGGCTAAATCATAACTAAACCATACTGACACAACCAATCACATGTACAAAACAAGTACAACTCTAACATGGTCACATGGCTTCTAGATATAAAACCGATCAGGTATGTTAAAAAACCATACACATAGTAAACAAGTACCAACTATTGTCCTAGACAGAGTGTCATCACAGAGCTCGTCATGAGTTACCCACTGTGGATCTTCATAGGCTTCGACCCCCAATATGGGTTATCCTAGTGGCCTCAACCGATCCTCGACCCTCATACTTACTAATGCGGAATCAAATACCTGTCATAAAAACTAGATAGATGATCTTGCCATTCTAGGCCTTCCTACTCACCCCAAGTCTAAACAAGCACTTGAGACTATGAATGAGGCTAGAACTTATCTTTTTAGTGTGAAGTTCCACCTAAACTTCTAAGTACATTGCTTTAGTTATCACTTGATTAAACTACTTCCGAAGGTTACCCAGTCTTACCTCTTACGAGCTTTGGCCCCTAATGGAAGCCACTCTTCTACTTGACAACATACACACCATCCAAACTCCAAGGGTACCAAAGTGCAAACAAACAAGATATCACGACCACTCCTTTCTCAAGAGGCAACATAAGTCAAAACCCTCTCTGACCACTAGAGGTAACAAAGATAACCAAGCCACTCCTTACAAGGAGGCACAACTCACATAATCCACTCCTAATCCAAGGAGGCACAGAACATCCCCATTCATGGAAACCAAGTAAATAATTGATAACGTAACATGCACTACCCAAGGAATTCACAACAGGTTGACAACATGACACGACAACCCACATATTTAAAAACACCTCATCTGGAAGACTCATTAGCCCCTACTGAACAAATTCCCCCAAGGCGATAACAAAAGAAATCACATTTAAACAAACAATTTATCAAGAATTAACCTACTTCGGATTTCCTAAATCCACTTCTTTTATTAACATTCAGTACTTTATTGCCTTGATGAAACTAAATTGAATAACGTCTCTTTTAGGCAAAAATGAAATTTAAAACAAATATTTGATTCTCTAATTGCTTTCAATAAATACAAAATAAACATTTATTTCAACCAATCAGAAAACATTGTTTTAAAACAAATAACCGTTTCCCTTTTTCAACATAATCAATTTTAAAACAATTAACTTATCTTAAAAAAACATATTATTTCAAATAAAATCTACTGTTCCTTCAAATACATTATTTTAAAATAAAAACCACAACTTGACTAAGAACACTATAATTTAAATTTTTTAATTACATTTAAATTCTTTAATTACATTTAAATCATGCCCTTAATTAAACCAATATTTTAATATATATATTTAAACCATGTATATACATATATTAAAATTAATATCCCCAACTATAAATATATATATCTAATTATTCAACATATATTAATGTTTTAATACTATTTGGATATAATATAAAATATTAATATATATATTTTATTAAATACAAATATATATATATATATTAATATTTAATATTATATTAATATAGCATTAAATATTATAAATATATATATATATTTTTTAAAAACCTAAAAAAAAATGAAATTAAAAATGCCCATCCTGTTTTTCTCAGGCCGCATGCATTGTTGGGGCCGCGCATGGTTTAGGGTTAGGCGGCTGGTCGTGCACAACCGACCCATGTTTGGGCGCGGTTGTGTTAACACAGTCGGCCCTTACCATTGGTGCCGACAATGGCGGAAGGGAGGTGTGGGGGTCACGCTGGGCACAACTCCCCCACAACACCTCCCATGGGGGGCATAGTGGGGTGAGCCCCTAGTGCCTCCCCAACCTCAACTTTTTTTTCCATTTTTTTTTTGTTTTTGTTTTTTTTATCAAAAAGAAAACCTACAGATTTTGAAATCCACGCCCCCACACAGGGGTATTTTAAAAATTATTTTTAATAGCATAACCCCCCCACAAAAACCAAAAATATAAATAATATATATGTACATGTATATATACATATATATGCATAGATTTAATTATCTCCACTTCAGATTTGCAAACCAAATCGAGCAAATAATTTTCAAAGACAATAATTTGCAGCCAAGAACACAATTTTTCTTGAAGAAATTTATTTCCAAACAGAGGTTTTTCTTCAATTTTAAAAGCAAGATTTAAAATGGGTTTCATTTACAAACCAAACAGAGTTTTTTGAATGTTCCCAAATAGCATACTAAAACCTTAAAAATTTCAAAAAGAAAATTTATAAATAAGAAGAAAACTCAAATAAAAAGCTTGAAGATTGTCAATGGTGCTCTGGATTCCTCCTCTGATTCCAGCTCCTCCAACAGATTCAACTTCTTTCCCAATCCAAAACCAAAACAACAAAAAAATAAAATTCCTTGCTTTTTCCAATTTCTCAAAAACTTGTTGAAAACTCATTTCAATTCCAAATAATGAAGAAAATTCCCAAAAATATCTATGCAACCACCCTCATAAATTTTCAAAAATAGAATAGCAAAATATCTCTATTTTCAATTTTTTGAATTGAAAATTTTCTTAAAACGAAATTTAAATTCTTTTTCTTTTATTTTCAATTTCAAACATTAAATCCATAAATTTCAAAAGCATAACCTATCTAATCCACACAATAAATTTAATTAATTAATAAAATAAATCTAATCCATGATTAAATTATTTATTAATTAAATTAAATTAATTAATAAATTGAATCATATTTCTAACATTAAACCAGATAAGTTTAATTAACAACTTAACTACAAAAGCATTTATTTACCTTAACAACATGCGATTAAATAATCAAAGAGAAGGAACAATATTAACGCAACTTACCGACTAAGACCCGACGACACACTATGACTAAGGTGATGACTTGGTACAAAACTAGCTACTATCTCCCAATCGAATGCCATTGGGCAATGGACAAGCTCAAACTTGTGAAACCAGGTGGAGTCGATGTCCTATACCTATCAACCTATGAACATAGAGTATATCCACATGCATATATATGTCATAATTAAAACACATCGTGAAGAGGAAACCATAGAATTGTAGGGCACTCACAAGCAAGTGATGTGATACTGTCCCCTTCACCAAAACAGTATTACTAACTGACGAATCTAACATACTAATTTAATCAAAAGCATAAAACATCATTAATTCGAATATCCACTTATGCTAATCTAAGCATGTCATAATGATAACATCATAATAAAATACCATCACATCAAAATATAGCATTCTCAAATAGTAACTGAGTACCATAGTCAAGGTACTAACAAAAACAAAACATAAAGGAGAACATTGTTCGCACAACAGAGCAAAACAAAGGGATATTACAATCAGCCCAATAGGCCTCCTTATCAAGTTGATCCTCAAGGTCAAAGAAAGAATTACAATTCAATTCTTATCAACCTTACAATTATAACGCTACCAACACTTCTAGAGAGCTTGTACCAGTGAAAAATAACATGGAATAGGACTATGAGTGGTGTTTTCCATGTAACCAACCTCATAACCAAGCCATGTGTTCGAATGGAGTGATCAATTAGGCCCTCATGCTACAAAATAACACTACTATCCCACAAGATACAACACAATAAAATTGTGAACAATAGGGTTCTAAAGTTGATCAAAGCCATCAAGATGTCACTTTAATGAATTGACAAGGTGAAGAGTTTTGTGGGGTGAATCATCCAAATACAAAAAGTCAGTCATCTCACTCCATTGTAGCTAATACAAGGGAAAAACAGAGGGTTGTTGACATAGAAAAACAAGTTGATAAGGGTCAAAATCAAGCTCCTATAGGTCATCAAAGCATTGCTAGTCCATGGAATACACTAAATGCAAAAATACTACCAAGAGGAAAACCTGCAGTGAGTAAAGAGCAGCCTAAAAGTCAACCACAACCATTACAAATAGAAGGATAAGTTGTTGTTCCAAAAGGACAACAAAAGGTTAGTACAAATATGTTCAATGTTTTGTATCATATGAAGAAATAAAATTTCAGTATGTCAATGTGGGATTCAATATCACTTCCTGGGAAAAAAGACGTTGTAAAAGGCCTTATCTAATGTTACTTTGTCAAGTGAGTCTTCTAGAGAGAAACCTAGAGTTGCACTCACTAGTTTTCCACTAATTAAAACTAAAGAAAAAACCAAAGATACAAAATCACCTCCATTTTACGTATCTTTGATTATTGGTCAACACCTTGTCCATAAAGGCATGATTGATTTAGGTGCAAGTAGTTCCATTATGCCCAAGAAGATAGTTGACAAACTTGGTCTATCATATGAGCCTCTTGCCTAAGGAGTACTATAGTTGGATGGTACAACCATCAACACCATTGGAATCATTAAAAATTTGAGCCTTACTTTGTATGCTTGTCCAAAATTCTGCATATCTCAATACATTGTCATAGATCTACCACCGTACTTTTCCATATTCCTTTCTAGAGACATCATTTCAAAGTTAGGTGGTTATCTATCTATTGATTGGCCACACATGGTTTTAGAACAAGGTATGGAACCAAGGCGACAGTCAAATTAGAGCCAATAGAAAAAGACCATGTAGAGCCTTACATTCCTAGTGTTGTGAATGCAAATTTTACCATTCATGAGCAAGAGGAACAACCTGTTGTCCAAGAGCCTAATATTTTGATAGAAGACATTGATGATTTATTTTTAGATGAGTGGACAATTAAGAATTTTGAAGTTGATCCATTCAAACATATGGAAGAAGTAGGGTTGGGAATATATTTGATTCTTGAGCAAGATTTTGTTGTCCCTAACTTGGTAAAATATGTAAAACAACAATGTGAACAATAGTTGAATGAGTTATGGTATCTCTATTTTGATGGGTCGAGGAGTAAGAGTGGTGTCGATGGAGGAGAAATGCTTATTTCTCCAATAGGTGAGAGGTATTATTCAGCTTTTAGGTTTATTTTCAGTTGCACTAATAATATAATAGAGTATGAGGCACTTGTTCATGGTTTGGAATGGGAAAGGAAGAGGAAAATCAAGTGTTTATAGGTATTTGGTGATAGAAAACTCATAACGAATTAGGTAAGAGGTTTGAATGTCTCCAGAAATAACTTTCTCAAGTCTTACAGGCATAGAATCTGGGATATTATTGAAGAATTTGATGCTTTTAACTTGCTTTCCATACCTAGAAATGAAAACAAAGATGCTGATAGGTTGGTTGCCATAGGAGCATAATATGATATTCCAAATAATATCAACAATGGAAAAGGGCAACAATATGTAAAAGTGGTGGTAAGACCTTAAATTTTAGATAATAAAATACATTGGCAAGTTTTTGATAGTGAAAAGAAAATTACAAAATTTTTGATTGAAGAAGCCGAGTTTTTAGCTGCTACCCAAGACAAATTATAGTATTATGTATGGTGAGAAAATTATACAACTGAAAACTAACAAATTTCCAAAAGGTTTGGTCTCACTGGAATCATTTTTCAATTCTGATGATCAAGCAAAGAAGAATAAAGTGAGCATGAAAATCAAAGAAGATCATTATGAACATGTAAGCATTTTAAAGACAAGCTTTTGAAGTTGGATAAAGTATGTACAGTTGAAGAAAAGGCTACTTTTATTCAATTATGTTAGGAATATGATGATATTTTTGTATGGAAGTACAATGATTTGAAGGTGTTTGATCCCAAGCTTGCCCAACATACTATTGAGCTTGAAGCTAATTCCAAACCTGTGAGGCAAAAGCAAAGGCCATTGAACCCAAAATTAGAGCCACTCATGAAAATGGAGTTGAGAAAATTGATAGAGGGCAACATTATCTTTCCTATCAAACATACCTCTTGGGTCTCCAATCTAGTTCATGTTAGGAAGAAGAATGGAGAAATAAGACTATGTGTTAATTTTAGGGATCTAAATAGAGCATCTCTTAAGGATCACTATTCGTTGCCATCTATGGAGAAAATATTATAGGTTGTATAAGGTTTTGAGAGGTTTTCATTGTTAGATGGTTTTCTTGTTATAATCAAGTTTTAGTCAAAGAGGAAGACCAATATAAAATTTATTTCCCTACTAAATGGGGTACAATGGCATACATAAGGATGCCTTTTGGGCTATCCAATGTTGGAGAAAATTTCCAAAGGGAAATGGATATGGATTTTCAAGGGTTGATTAACAAATTTGTGTTGATTTATCTTGATGATATCACTATTTTTTCAAGCATGCTAATGAAAATTTTGTTCATCTTAGGAAATTATTTGATAGGTGCAAAGAATATGGTGTCTCACTCAACCCAAAGAAAAATATTTTTACTTTTTATAAAGGTAAACTTCTTGGCTATGTAGTGTTAAAAGAAGGAATTTCCATTGATCCTAAAAGGATAAGTGCCATATTAGCTTTTCTTTTGCCAATTTACAAGAAAGTTTTGCTAAATTTTCTTGGTAGGATCAATTTTGTGAGAAGATTTATACCTAATATAGCTTATCTTTTGAAGCCATTAACAACCATGTTGAAGAAGAATGTTTGTTTCAACTGGTCAAAATAAGGAAAGAGAAATTTTTAGAATATCAAGGAGGATTTAGCATCTACACCTACACTTATTAATTCTGATTTCTCAAAGGATTTCATACTCTTTGATTTTGGAAGCATGGATACAATCTCAACTATGCTAGTCACTAGTAGAAAAATAGTAATCAATGACTAAAAAACCTACTAAAAAATGCATTGCATATAAATGACTAAACCTGGTCATGTGACCATTAGTAATTTATTGTCGGTCATTTATAACATGACCAAATTTATGACTAAACCATTTTTAGTCATTTATTTGGTTGTTTTGATTGATCAATTTGGTAGTATATTTAGACGTTAATTTAGTAATTTTAATCATTATTTTGTTGTCAACTGGTCATATACTTAGTCACTTATTTCTATCAACTGGTAGTATATTTAGTCATTTTAATTGACTGATTTCCTTTAATTGGTAGTAAATTTAGTAATTTTATTTTTTATGTCGAAGGTGTTCCCTCATTAAGATTTTCCAAAATACTTTTTCCTATCAAGATACAATATACAAGATACAATACATTTTTATTGTTTTCGTTATTGGATTATGCCAAACTTGTTCTCACTTTTATATGGTGCATGTAAGTGATTACATTGAGATCATTTCTACTTTATGACACCTTTTTGGAGCAAGTTTCTGTAAATATCAATGCATATAGAACTAGAAATCCATATTACACTAACAAAATTTCAAGCTAACTGAGAACAATCATGAAACAATGGTTTGCTATACATCAAAAAAATTGTGGAATTGGATTTACAAAAAGAACATCTATTTATGGCCTTAATGTAACATGTACAAACCATGAAATGAAATATTACATAAATTGATAAAGAAATGATCGTCGAGGATAAGCATAAAACTCAAATAGAGAATAAAGAAGACTTGGGATGAAACTCAACTAGACTGGAATGTGTTGGAGACTCTACAAATGAAGAAATAGGCAATGTCATTGGTTTTTCATTGCTCTGTCATTTTGATTTAAGAGAGCCCTATGGAGATAATGGGAATAATTCAATGGTTTGAAGTTTCCCTTCTTATTCTTCATCTTCTCCTTGAAAACATTTAGTTTCTAGAGAGGATGGATTGATGGGATGAGATGTTTGGAGGTAGATTGACTATGAGTTGCTCTTTGTGTGTATACTAAGATCTTCATTGGAAGTCTACCACATTTTGTTCTTGCATTTGCATGAATTAGTAACCACATTTTTTAAAGCCATGTTCATTACAAATCCCTCTCCATTGAAAGAATCCCACAATGCACCAATGTTTTTGTTCGGTGATCCAACTTGAAAATCATTCAATATTTGTTTTTATGGAGACCCATAACAACAACATTTGAATTATAGATCTCTTTTTATGCCATTAGAAGGTACCTACACTATTGTCAAATCAATATTGAATGAAGATAGACCCCGAAACAACTAAATGAAAACCAATGAGAGAGCTTTCTTATTGTTAAATTTCTCTTTTTTTATAACCCAAAAGTTCTATGTATAGTATTTCGTACAATGAATAGTCACCTTAGAGAATGTAATTTTGTAAAAGGATAAAGAAGTGAAGATAGGCTAAGAGTTCTTAGATACAAATGGAAAATTATAGAAGGCATGTCCACCTGTTAAAATAAAAATATGTGATACATGTCAGATACTGGGGCTACAAATATCTATGTACAACAAACAAGCTCATGAAGAATAAACAATGATAGAGTTAAAGCCTAAAAGTAATTGATCGAGGAACATAACTAAAATGAAACTTAAGGCTAAGTATAAATAGTTAAGATAAATGAACTCTGAATACAAAGGTTGCAAGGTGTTAAAAAACAATTTTGAAATTTTATTTTAAAGGGTAAAATGTCATCTAATCTAAAGGTGAATTTTGCAAGTTGGAAACCTTCCTCCTAATTGTTTCCTAGCATTGAGAACTGACTTAATGCAGTTTCTTTTGGAAAGAACAAGCATTGGGTGATCACAATTTAAAATAAACTCCAAGTTTTCAATTCAATCATATTCAAACCTTTGTTGTCTCTTGTGGTTGGATACTAAAGCTACTCTTGAAGTTTTTAATTGTGCCTTTTTGGAAGATGAGCACTTGAAAATAAAAGAGACTAATCTTTCTTCATTAAATTTACATGGAGTTAAGCCAAATAAGGAGAAAAGTAGAGCCTACATTGCATGAGTTTCCATCAAATGAAATGAGAGCTTCTAAAAAAGACTCTCCTCTGGTTCAAACATTGATCAATGCAATCTTTGGGATACTTCTCTTTGTGACTTCCTTTCTTTTATCAATATGCTCTTCTATTCTTCACTTGGTAGATGTCCTCCTGATTATAGCCGATCTTTCCCTTCACTTCATCAACTTCCTCCAACATGTCCTCTCTCTCAAACTACTGCCCTTCCTTTGTTGCATCATTCCAAATCTTCAATGACTATGAAAATGCATCAAGAAATATTAAATTTAATTGTTGTATTTTTGATCTCCCTCATGCCCCTCAATCTCATCCACTTCTCCCATTTCAAAAATAGTTCTTCATGAGAAGCTGCAAATCAACAAAATACAACTTTTATGCTATAGAACTGTATAAAAATTGTGGAGAAGTCAATGAGAAGGAATTTATCACCTCACTGCAATGACCAAGCCAAAATCCCCAAACATGGTTCGGTATTGAGGTAACTCACATTCTTCTCTTGCATTCCTATGAAGAACCAAGCAAAAATCCTTAAGAAATTCTATTCACCTTCAAGCACTATATGTCATTTAGGCCACTAGTGAAACTACCCACTAGAAATTTAAACGTGATTGTCCTTTGGTTTCTATTTCATAACTTTCATTTCATTTGTTTCTATGATAGTCTCATGTGTTATTTTGTGATTTCCTTTGTTTTTCTTATGACAGCCATCTGTAGATTACCTTTCATTGTTCAAAAAAATTGTCAAGAACTTTAAGGTGACATAACCATAATGGCTGTTGTTTTTTCCTTTTCTCATGTAATAACCACTAGAAACCAAATCTTGACACTTGCTTCAATCTAACCTCTCTCTAAGAAAGAATACCTGAAAGAAATTGCTTTGACAAGACAAGTACAACATAGGACAAGGGCAAAGATACTTGGAGTTATCTTCCACCATGCATCATCTTTAAAGTCTCTATATAAATTCAAAGCAATATAGCTTGGTCACTCCATTCTAATACCAACCAAACAATATTTTGATACATAAACTAATAAAAAAAGAAAAGCTCAACATCAATTAAATACCATCTAGCAAAGGAGATAAGACTTTAAAGGTATAATTTAACTAGCCTTTGACAAAGGGTACTCAAAAATGACATCCTTCCCACATTTTTTTTTGTAAACCCCAGTAAAGGTTTCCAACTTGTATTCTATGTTATTGCACTCCTTAGGATCAAGATAGACTTGAAAAATGGGAAATCACTCGGCTAGTAAAAGTTTAAGATGCACATATATAGATTGGAACAAGTCCAAAGAAATAGATATATAGGTTTCTTTATCACCAATCATCTTACCTTCATTACCTTGGAGCCATCAACACATTATCTAACTCACTTACCAACAATCTCGACAAGATAGACAACATCTTCCAAGGTGGCCTCATGAACAACAGTCAATGTTTGACTATGGGGTTGAGCTGCAACTAAGCCTTTCTTTGGTGGCCTCAATATTTCCTTGTCGCAATCATAACAACATCCTATTTTTTAGCAAGAATTGGTTACCACATATTCTTGCAAAATAATAAGAGGAAGAAAGAAAAAAAAAATTGAAAAATAAAACACATAGAAAACTTGTTAAGATGTTAACCTTTCCACTGAACTTATTTTCATTCTCCTACACAAGCCTCACATGAATCTTTCAAAAATCCTTCCTCAAGCTGTATGGAATATGAATGATAATTGCCTTATGATTGCCAGATATATCAACTTTCTTGTACAAGACCAAAATATTTTAAAATTGACAATTAGAATCTAAGACTTCTTAAAATATGCTTAAATATTATTCTAGGAGTGAAATCATCTAAGTAAAAATATAATAGATGCTAATAACCATCCATGCATGTGAGTTTTGGAGAGCAATAAATATTTGAGTCATCACAAGTCACAAATAACATATGGGAGTCCAAATACTGATAGAAAAATAGCTTACTTGGTAGAGTTGATATACAAATATTTGAGTTCACTCTTCAGCTCTTGATTGGTGTTCTCCAAATCAAATAAGGTCCACAATATAAAGTTAATTGTAGTTACAACAACCTAAAAGAAACCTAATACATATTGCATCAAAGATAAATATGCATAAAAAGATTTGATCCTCACTCGAGCCACAAACTCCTCAAAGTAATCAGGCTCTATACCCTTTTCCTTTTGATTTTTCCTCCTAGTAGTATACATGATTGCTAATTCTTACCTGCAAACAAACACAATAAAATTTGGGAAATCATGCACAATTCTTATGCTCCCAAATCAAAGATAGCAAGTGAGGAGTCGTGAACAGTGGTAGCTAATTTTTTTTAAGTAAAAAATGTCCTTCGATTTAGAGTAAACATAGAGAACTGACTAGAGGCTAAACACCTTATTAGTGCATCCATCTTTAAGTTTTGAAGAATATTCTATTTTAACAATGTTATTTTGTTCATCACCTCGAGATACAATGCATATCTATGTCACTAGATTTTCCAATTAAAAAAAATAAAGAAAATGAGCTAGAATTCCTAACCCCAAAAATGGCCAACAACAAGCCAAATGTACAAAAAAATATGTTTTCAACTATTTTGAGGCTACGAAAAAGCCATGTAGGGCACTTCTTTACTAGTTCCTTGAACATATTGCACACAAACCTTAATCTATTTTATATCTGAAAATTCTACCACAATATACATGTGAACATGCTTTTAATAGTAATTTTAGGGCACAAATAATGATTTATCAATTGACAATATTAAGCCTTGCTTGAATTGTAGATCCTAGAGATCTAGATATTTTTAGCATAGCTCAATTTTTCCATAATGATCTTGAAATCAACAAATCTGAATAGCACACTTTTAAGAATATTTGTAGAATAACTACACCCACAAAATTATTAACTTTATAACATCAAACAATATGCACAATATTTTTTCACAGTGTAAATAGATCAAAAAATGTTTGTCATGATATTAAAGGAATTTCTTGTTGAGTTTCTCATTTGTAGATTTGCCGCATTATCCTTCTCTCATACATATAAATAATTTGAATGAGATTGGATGGTTTTTTTACTCTATAATAACTAATTTCCATGTTATTGATATAATATCGTATCATTATAGTCCATAGAAGTATAATTTCATTCATGTTCATAAAGCTGTGCAAAAAACCCTTAAACCAAGCAATTAAAATTATGTCTTTCGAATGAAGGAGACAAGATAAATATAAGATAAGATATTCATGTGTACTACTAATAATGCAACATTTAAGGCTATAATATAGCTGCCGCCACTACAAAATACATCAAGTCAAGCTATAATTGCTTTACCTTGCAACCAATATAGGCTACAAGACAACATAATATAATCAAACCCATTAATATTGAATTTGGTAAACAACTTTAAATATGCAAGTCAAATCTTCAGATCAGTTTGCTTCAACATGAAGTGATATGCCATTGATCCTAAGAATAAAATTTCTTCAAGGAAGACACTCGACTATACAAAATGGTGTTTTAAAAATCTCAAGGCATTATAAGATTATGTCCAACAAATAATAGTATACCTCTGGGTTTTACTCTTCAGTTTTGTGATAACATTAAATCATAACTTACAAAGAGAATAAATATTGGCAATAGTCACTAGGAGACACCTGTGTACCAATACATGTATCCAGGCGCCATTTCAAATTAAGACATGAGGACATAGTTTTTTTCAAGTTCTTTCTTTTCCATACTCGAGCTAGGGTTTCACACTTTTGTTTGAGAGTGCTTGGCTCATTTTGAGGCTGCCTTTTGATATTGTGTTGTATGAGGTCATGGACAATAGTAATATAAAAATGATTTTGAATGATGATGTGAACACTAATGATTTTTAAATATTGATAGCAACCCATACCTTTAATGAACCTTCACTTCCTTGAAGGTAGGAATGTAGTCACTTGATATTGTCATTCAAAAGGTAGAGGACTATGTCATCTTGTCAGGCTTGGGTAATCTAGGAAGCAATGTGGAGTAACCCTAGGGGTTTTATGCTATCAAACATTATGCAGTGAGTAGGTCACTATGGCAATCATGCATGGTGTAGTCCTTTAGTGGAAGGGTTTAAAACTCGATGAACTCTTTTCAGGGCAACCAAAGGTTCTTTGGAGATGGATCTTATTCTTTTTTAGATGGTTGTAATAGATAATATGAAGAAATAAACTAGATGAGAGGTAATAGGGTGTAGACATAGTGTTTATGAGTTGTGACCTCGTTTCCATATTTGTCATCATGATGTGACCATTAAAGAATACAAAGAAAGGTGCAGGATAATGAAAACAATTACCTCCTTATAAATAATGGACTATGCAAATGGTGGAAACATGTACTAGGGTTTTTAGACCTTCTAGTTCTCAAGACCAAAGAGAACACATAAAATTCTATGGGAATTGGTTATAGAAAACATAAAATCAAATGATAGAGATACCAGTTGGATGAAGATTTTATGTGGGGTATTTTTAGTTTTCATGACGTATACATGGAAGATTAACAGTGATAAAAGAATAAAGCAGTTATGAGGTTCGAGTGGAAACTAATGAAAAAGAAAGTGCTCAAGTGAATTATTTTGCAAGTAGCTTACAATGATAGAGATTATAATGGTAATCACATATTTAAGTTTCCAATTTTTGAGGCAGAGATTTTGTTGTCAAGAAGGAGAAGACCATGCACATGAGGTCTATGATGGATAACAGGTCTAGAACAACATTAAGGAGGACACCTTCAAACCTTGTTCAAATATTTGTAACATTTTCATCTAGTATTCCTACTTTAGGAAGCTTGTGCATACATTAAATTCATGAAGAAGTAGTGAATAGAAAAACATATTCATAATGCTATCTTTGATAGGTACAAGTTTGTGTTTTAGAAGGAAATGTTAATATGTTGTCATAATTTTGTGAGATTAGTAGGGTTAAAAAGACAAAGAGATGACAATGGAAATACAAGTTGAAAGTGGTTTTAGTTCCCTATTGAAGCACGGTGAAATGAAACCAAATAATGAATTATAATGACATGTTTTTTGTTAGAAAACACAGTCATAGTCTTTTGGTAATATGAAATATATAACACATTGTGGTCTCATTAGTATGAAGTAATCATAGGGATCATTGAGGAGTACAAAATGATGAAACAGTTACTCTAATGGATATAGGGGTGAATACTGCTTCTAAACCAATGAAATTTTGTCTACTTGCTTCCCATTGTCAACTGCCTTCAAGCCTCTCACTACGGTCTACATTATACTTTGTTTTCCTTGATATTTGACCGTCCCAACACATTGAACCTTTACACAATTATTAACAATATCATCCTTTGAGTGTCATAACCCTCAAGAAAATACCTATTCTGAGCATAACTTCCAATGGGATATCCTCCACTACCCTTTTACTCTTAGAATGATATCTTAATCCCATATTCTTACTAGCTATGAATCAAGGAACACCTTAATAAACTGTCAGGGGTTTAAATGCATAATGGGACTCCAAGGATACCCATCTTCACTACCTTTAATCTCCTTGAAGGCTATTTTATCACTATTTTCATATGTTAAACCCTTGAAATGATGATCATCATGTATCCTTTTTATAACATTCTTATACTTAATATGATGAAAGTATTGCATCATTAGTGTAAAGTAACTATATCTTGTCCTCATGGTAGTGAAAGATCATTTAAAATATGAATGGTTATTATCACTTGGATATCATCAAAGTTCACAATGACATTCACATCTATATTCTCAAACAAAATAACCTCATTAATATACACAACCACTACAAAATTACTAACCCTCATAGTGACTTGATTCCGATTCCTTGTCAAAGAGACTAGATCCTCATTTTGATGCACAGTTAGATTAATCTCCATTTTTTATGACTATTTCCTCCTTAATGAGCCTAACATAATGGATTTTAATGGCAATGCAACAAGCCAATATCTTTGAAACAAAACCATTGTATCTTTGTTGCACTCTTGAAACCATAGATCCCAAATAATAATGATTTGAAACACTATCCAAAGGGTACATTGCAAGGGTTTTGAATCTAAAAAATTCTATTGTATAATGTTGCCTCCATAATACATAAAATAGAGCTCTACAAAGTAGCATTTCAAACTGAAAATGCATATCAAACACAAAAGAAAACCATAACCCATGGGAATAAGGGAAAGAGCCTTCAAATGGATGAAGAATACATTGATATGTAGGAACATGAAGAAACAACACTCCCTTATTTTCCATCTGTAACTTAGAAATGAAACAAAGCAACCATAGGAAGATGGAAAAATGTAGAAAAGAGGCAAAGGAAACAACCAACTATGCAAATGAAGATTGAAAATGCTCAAAAACATTGCCATGAAGCTGCCCCATGATCTTAAGTAAATGAAACTCAGATAAATGCCCAAAAACATTGCAACCTTCCTCTTGAAAGTGGAAAACAACAGAGGAGGTGTCCATCTTGGAATGGTAAAAGCAACAAGTAAGGGATTTCCTATCAAAACTGAAACTTTCCTCATGAGCCCGTGTTATTTCAGCCCTTTTTCCAAAAAAAAAAAGAGAGAGAACTCCTTGCATACATGGAAACCCACGCAAGTTTCCATCCTTTCTTGCAAAAATAAAATAAAATTAACTTTATCACTTGCTCAACTTCATGTGGATTTGATGAAAAAGGCCATTAAAGGATAAATATGCCTTTTTATAATTTTTTACCATAAAATATCATTTATTTGCCAAATTTTTTTTATATAATACAAAAAATTAATATATAAATATAATACAAAATATAATTAATATATTATATATATTTAATATAATAGTAATACAAACTAAATTATATAATATAATTATATTTAATAGTATATATAGGTTATATTATTATTATATATTGTATTTTATAATAAAAATTATTAAATATAAATATAAAATTAAATTATAATTAATAATTAATAATTAATATATTCTTATATAGAACAAAATATATAAACAATCTGATAGTTTAATTGATCTTTGGAGAGATTAGGAAAAATAAAAAGAGATAGAGGGGGAGACAATTCTATATAGAGAGAGAGGAATATATACTAACACTTGCACCTAAAGGAGGTTCAAGGATTGCACAAATAGAAAACTATATATATGTTAATATGTTAGAGAGTATGTGTTGAAGTTAGGGCTCCCTAACATGCTTCCTCTTTGACCCCATCATGGTGGACTATGGGAATATCATTATTGATTCTTGATTCCTTAAATGATCTATTCAAATAGATTGAAATAATTGATAATATATATGTATTATATGTACCATAACTCTTATTGACTCATTAGTAGAATTATATGTTATCTGACATGATTGCAGGACCAAATTATTTTTGACTTATTATTTAGTCATTTTTATTTGTGTGACTAAATAAATGACTAATTATTTAGTAATTTTTATTTGTGTGATTAAATAAATGACTAATTATTTACTCGCCGATCAAATTAGTTATTTATTTAGTCATTTATAGTTGTGTTGCAAAAAATGACTAGAATTTAGTCATTTTAGTCATTGTGACTAAATTTTTTAGTCACATAGTCATTTATTCGCCAAATTCTACTAGTGAGTGTAACAAAATGAAGAGGGTTTGGAGCAGCCAATTGCATTCTTTATCCAAGGATTGGAAGAGTACGAAGAAAGGTATTCTTTTGTTGAAAAGAATGTATTAGCTGTGATTATAAGCCTTAAAAAGTTTAGGCACCTGGTTTCAAATAACAAGAATAATATGATGGTGGCTCACCCAAGTGTTAAATAATTCTTGCTAAGAAAAGATATAAATAATAAGAGATTTGGTTGGATAAGAAAATCCATGGAATATGACATTGAAATCAAAGTTACCAAGTTGGTAAGAGGAAAAGATTTATGTGAAAAACTGGTTGATAAGTTAGAAAACAATGAAGAGCTTCATGAAGAGGTTGTCCAAGTGCTTAATAACGAAGATCAAGTTTTTGTCCCAACTTCTTCTTCAAGTTGGGTGCACAAAATGATACATTATATTCAAATAGGAGAGTGTACTAAATGCCTAAACAATGCAAAAAATAGGTATTTCAGATTGCAAGAAATTCCTTTTGTGATTGTAGATGATATCTTGTTTAGAAGAGATTTCAATGAATTTTTATTAAGATGCATTGAAGTTTCTGAAATTGATATAATTCTTGAAGAATTTTATGATGGAGCAGCAGGTGGTCATTTTGCACCAAGAACAACAACCCTTAAAATTATGAATGCTGGTTATTTTTGGCCTAATTTATATAAAGATGCACATGCATGGGTAAGACAATGTAGAAAGTGTGCTTTATTTGTAGGAAAATAGATATTAGCATCCTTACCATTACATCCAATTTAGGTAGAACAACACTTCATGAAGTGGGGTCTTGATTTTATAGGACTCATAAATCCACCATCCAGCTCAGGGCACAAGTGGATACTAATTGCAATGAATACTAATTGAAAGAGGCAAATAAAAACTCAATCCTAAACTTCTATGAAGATTTGGTTGCAAGGTTTGGTACTCCTGAATACATTATTTCAAATAATGAATTAGCTTTCATTGGAATAAAAATAACTAATTTAGTTGTTAAAAATAACATATTCTTGAGTGCTTCATCCAACTATTAATCACAAGGTAATGATCAAGCTAAATCTACAAATAAGGATCTAACTAGAATTATCAAAAGAATAATAGAAGACAATCAGAGAGCTTGGCATAGAAAATTGAAATCAACTTTATGGGCTGATAGGACAACTCCAAAAAGGTTTACAATTAATTCACCTTATGTGCTTGTGTATGAAAAAGAGGCAAGGTTACCTATTTTAGTTGAATTACCAACACTTACCCTATTGAAAAAGCTAGAATTGATGGAAGAAGAGCCAATGGAAGTGAGACTTGCTGAGCTTATTGAGTTGGAAGAAAAAAGAAAGAAAGACATGGATAATCTGGATTTTCATCAAGCACAAATGAAGAAGACTTTTGACAAAAGAGAAGTTCCAAGAGTTTTCAATGAAGGATATTTGGTCCTAAAATGGGATGAATTGAAAAGTAGGCCTACAAAGCACACCAAATTTGATGTCATATGGAGTGGTCCTTTCATGATCATGGGTTGCAAGATGCACAACACTTTTCAGCTGTACAAACTTGATGGAGAAGAACTACCAATTCTAGTTAATGGGATTCACCTCAAGCATTGCTATTGAGGTATTGATCTATAATTGTATCATATTATGATAGGTTTGTTGAGTCAATAAGTGTCATTACACAATTTATTTTAGTCTTTTGCTTTCCTCTAAGTACTAATGCACAATTTTTTGTCCTATAAGAGTATTTTTGTGTCTTTTTCATTCAATAAGTGTTGATGCATAGCTAGTTTTATCCTTTTAAAGGATAGTTTGGGTCTAGTTTTAGGTTGCTTTGTCTCAGGTTGTTGTTGGTCTATATGTTTCTCAGTTGTCCTATGATTTTTTTGAGTTCTTTTCAAGCCTAAATGAATCTATTACCCAATCATGGAAATTTCATGCCATGTCCATCCTTGGATGCCCATCATTTATATCTGATCAGAGAGATCCTATGTGTGCATCCTATTAAAATCCATGTTTATTTTGATGAATTTGGGTCTTTAAGGTTTTGAAATTCCTCAATTATATCCATTTAGGATTTTGAACTTGCAAGCTAGGGCTTTCAAAACCTTCATATGATTAAACCCCAATCCTTGATTTGAGCATGCGCTTTTGTTTTGTTTATCGGTTGACTTGTGCCTGATTCTCGATTGGTTAGTTACAACTTATGTCATGTGTGGTCGTGTTTTGACCAACCCCTTCATCCTTGTTAGACTGATCACCCCTCGTTCAAATATTTGTCCCAAATTTTATATCTATAGGGTCTTGAAATATTTTCACCAGAGTCTAATGTCTTGTCCTAGGTCTGAAATGTTCCAAGTTATAATATTGTGTTACCTAGTAGTGTCCCCCTTTTAAAATCAACCTTTAACACACATGCACAATTATTTCACTTAAGTTGTTTTCCATCGCATCATCCCTTTGTATTGTGTTTTCATTCTTAGTAGCTCATATGAGAAATGCAATGTGTGATGATAGTTTTCCATTGCAATGTTCCTTCACATCACATTTTGGTTTGTAATGGAAGGGTGTGAAGACATGATGCACAATGATCAAGTGACCAATGTCCCATATTTAAAGATGGCGATCCAATAGTTATCATGAGGGTTTAGTGCATCATATTTTTCTTCCAAGGTGATGGTTGCCTTTATGCGATGGGTGATGGTAAAAGATCAACAACTACGATCAAACTTGGTAGATCGGACGATGCTCGCTAGCCCGTGACATGTATGGTGGGTTCCCGTCTAGCCCTACAAGATAGTGGGCTAGTGACATGTGTCAGGTGGGACTAGAACTCTGCTAGTGGATTGTGACGTCAAGGAGGACGTGTGGTAGGATATTGTGCCACCATTTCATATTGTTATTGTGACATGAAAAGAGTTGAGCTTCATGCTATATGTGATAGACTATATGCCTAATCCAATGGTGGAGGTTTTGAAGAGTGAACATCTAAGGGTCATCACTTGTGTCTATGCATCACAGTTATTTTCCAAAGTGGTGAAGCCTTTGTGCGATGAGTGATGGTTAGTATATGAAATTAGCATGGATAGGTAGCAGTATCTCGACAGCCCTTGGGGGACCCACATGGCTTAGATTCATCAAAGTATAATCTAATGGTTATCGCACACATCATTCACATCGTTGTTATGAATGATGTTTCCCAAATGATAATCACGATAGGCTTGAGTATTGTGATGAGCATCCAATGGTTCTAATTTAAGGACATGGATTGAATAGCTATTGTATTCATCTAATGCATCATGAGTTACTGTCTTATACACTTGAAGGGTTGGCGATGTATTGAAGGTACATGATAGCCATTGATCATGATTCTCATTTTGATTGACTAGATTTTAAATTTTCATTAGTATATAATTTGAGGCGCTCATGCTCGATCCAATGGCCAAAATTCAAACTCCAATGGTTATCTACTCTAGTTCGCAAGAAGGATTGAAAAAGTAATGTTGTATTTACATTCTTAGCTACCAAATCAAATTTGATCGACTTGGATTGATTTTTTATCCCTTTTCAATTCTACTTTTCATTTCTATATGATGCCATTACTTCATGATGTATTACAAAGGTCAAATTATTCTATCATGGCATGTCTATCCAGGTTTTTTGTTGTAGAATTCACGGGTGTCCATCCATACATTCACGAGAGTTCTTCTTCTGGGGCTTGTTCGAGATGTCAAGAGCCTTTATGGCTTGGTGGTTGCTCTATCATGAGTGTAATTTAGATCATTCAAATCTAATTGGAGTTCATTTTTCTGAAACCCTAGACAAGTTAGGGATAGGGATTTGAATTCAAACCTCAGTTATTCTTGAACTATAAAGGAAATTTTTGTATCTTTTTTTCTTTTCTTTTGGACTCCTCTCATAGTTTTCCTTTGTAGACATAGTATCTTACATTCTACCAATGTAAATTCAAGATTTTATGCCTCATATCAATAAAATCTTGATATTATCATAGATGCTTTCAACATGTTTGAGTAAAACTCATTTAACTTCATGTATGAATTCTTGTTCTAGTTGATTTGTTGATATTTTGAGCAATATGAAGCAAATAAGAAACAAGTTTCCATCTTGGTGTATCACCTCCATTTTCCATTTCATATTTTCCTTCTCCCCTTTTCCTTGCAAGTTGTTAGTGGTAGGTTTTCATGTGTTGCATTGGATCAACACATTGAACTCAGATTGAAAGAGGAATCCATCCTTCTCCAGATACTTGACCTCATTTTGTATGGTCCCATACCTTGAGGTCATTTCCATTGTGCCATTAGAAAACTAAGCTCTTGTTCAATAAGGTGCAGTTTTATGTGACAACAGAAATGAATATGCAAGGCTATTGGTCAATATTTTTTTTAGTAGGAAAAAACCCTCAAAAGTTGCCAAGAATGTAGTCATTATTTGTAAATTTTTGACATTATTTTTTCTATTTTTTGGTCTTAGGAAAAAAGGAGAAGTTTCTTTTTTTGATCTTCTAATTTAAACTTTTTACTCAAGTATTTTCTTCCCACATAAAGAAAAGCAAAAAGGAGGTTTAAATCATGTCATAATAAGGGAAAATGGCACTTAAGTTGCATAAGTTAAAAAAACCAAAAGGGAAAAATGGAAAAAGGTTAACATGAAAAAGAGAAAATGGGTTTTGTTTTATAATAGCAAGTCAAACATCAAGTCTTCTTTGATTGTGTTAGCCAATCTTAAGTTAATTCTTAAGATAAAATATTTCCCTCTTCTTCTCCAAGGTAGCAATTAGGGTTTCTTATCATGCACACAGAGGAAAGCTTGGGGAAATATTTGCATGGAGGCCATGCAAGATCATCAATGATTGCATCATAGATTTAAGAAGATGGTGCTGGTGTTTAGCATGTAAAGAAGACTATGCGACCCTAAAAGGTAGCACATTCCATGGAGGCCATGTAGGTTTCATTAAGGTGGTATGCATAATGACCTTTAAGCTTGTGATGTTCTTTTATATTGCACGATGTGTGGGTTTAAAGATGTTAAAAAAATAAATCAATCACCATGACAAAAAGATAAAGCATAGTTTGAAGGAATCACAAATCAATGTTTTGAGAATTCAGGGAACTGATGAGTTGCCACAATCAACATGTAGTAAGAGGTTAGGGTTTTCAATGTTAAGAGAAAAATATTCACAAAGACAATAGGGAAGTCACTTTGAATTCTTAAGAGGGACAATCCATTAAAAAATATAGAGAGCATTCATATAGAAAGGAGTAGAATACTATAAGAGATGCCACAAATGATGATTTTTGAGGCAAAGAGATATGACAATGTGAATGAAGGAGATATATATATTATTCATTGAAGGAGGTTAAGCATTATATCTTAGAGATGAAGAAGAGTCCGGGTCTTAAATATAATAATCAAAATATTATGAATCAAATAAGAATAAAATAACTCATGGACCAACTTCTAAACAAGATTAGAAGAAACCCACTATTGTTCTACCCACTTTTGTACAAAATGTCATTAAAATGACAATCATGGATATGTTGTTCTCACCCCTCAGTTGTTTGTCCTTGATGACAAAGTCACAAATGGTGCATTGGTATTTACAAGTACAGGTTCAGTTTGATGGTATCTCAGATTGGTTGACATATCCTCATATACTTGATATGTATGGTCATGATATATATGGTCATGTTTTAGAGCTTATAGGGTTGGATTGGTATTCAATTTGGTTAATTTACTGGATCTTGATGCTACTTCACTTTCAGATATCCATTTGCACATATTAATGTTTCCTTGTTGGATTGTCAATGTTGATCATGCTATAGTTTGTCAGATGGTTTCATGTTATTAGGATGGTTCTTCATTATTGCATGATAGGTATATTATTTTTAGTTTGATCTTGGCTTCATTGATATTTATTAGGTTGTAGTATATTCAGTTTGGTTCAAACAGAAAAAGTGTTTCAGCATGACATACTGTCTTGTCAATACTTTTGAGAAGTTGGTTTGCTCTTGTGACTTCACCATTGGTACTTGGTATGTTTTCTCAAAATTGGCTCATTGATTATATAGTGCATTGCTAGAAATTACCTTGTCAAAGGTTTCGGGCATTATGGTTATTGACTTACATTGTTCTAAAAGGTTCATAGTCATTATTTTGACATCATTGTTTTATCATATTTTTAAATTCATGTGACTTAGCAAAATTCACCTTGTGGCTCTAAAGGTATATGTAATTAGTCACTTTATATTTGACATTGGTTTCTAAAGGTGACTTATGTGGTAGCATGGTTTATAAACCCTATTAGGTTTCCTTGAGCATATAATGGTGGTAATCTTACCCTATCGGTCTCTTTACATTTACCTTGAATTTAAATTTGAAGTAAAGTCACATGAAATAAATGGTTGGCAACGACTATATTTATTTTGGTACTGGTTGTGTTTAGTTGTTTGTCATGTGGCATCGATAGTATGGAAGTGATAATCAAGGCTAATTGAGGTGTTGAGATACATCGTATAATGTCTGTGACAATGACTTTACTCTTGAGATGACTTGGCAGTATTGATTTGGTATATATCAAACCCTATCAGGTTTCATCGAGCACATGTGAACAGTTGGATGTGGAATGATGGTGCTAGCACCCGTGGTAAATGAATTTGACCACAGACTTAGAAGCTTCTGATAGTTTGATAATTATTGTGTTGTTTTGTTCCCTCGGACTCCAATGAATCATTATCTTTTGCAAAGTCATCGAATATCTTGAAAGGTTAGGGAAAAGTTGTTTGTTCTTTTCACTTTGCTAGGGTTTGGAACCCTAGCCGCCACCATGAAGAATGTGTAACTGCTCTTGCTATGATGATTACTTGTTGCAACTCGAAAGAAAAAAGTTTAAGCTCATTGTAAGAGATATGTCATGGTTGGTTTCTTGGTCTGTCATTTCTCATTACTCTTTTTCACTTTCATTCATTGATTCAGGTATTCTTTCCTTTGCTTGAAGAATTTTTTTAAATGGGCAAGTTACTGGTTCATTTGCTCGATTCAAAAAAGGAATAAATGGATTACTTGATTATCTCTGTCAGTATAGCATTATTTGATTTTGGTTATACTTTTCTCCATTATGAGTATTCTGAAAAAAAAATTTGTTTCTTTCAAGCCATAAACATATGGTGTGGGAAATCGGTTACATATACTTGGCAGGTTTTTGCAGTGATAATGTTGTTTTTATCAGTGTGGATAAAACATTTTTTTAAAGGAAAAGATGTTATTGTGATTATTCTCCACCTGTCACTAAATATGAGGGTTTTTGAAAATAGATACACAAGTGTATTTTTTTATATAAAAATAGTTCAAAAAAGTGAGATAAGAGAATGGGTGCACATTTTATTATTGTATACATTTATTATATATACAGTGATTAATCACTGTTTGGGGCTGAATGTTCTTTGAAGCATATGTAAAATTGTTGTAATAGTTAATCTGCAAAATACAATGCAAAGTGATAGGTTTTCTTTTTAATATGTCTGGTATTTTGAAGGTTCAATAGTGAACCTTTAGGATATTAGGGGTATTGGAATGTAAGGCATTCTGGGGTGTTAAAGAATTGAAATAGAGAAATCCTTTGATGTTATTATTGTTCTGAAATTCAACAAGGGGTTGGTGCTCCTTGAAATGGGTGTTTCTAAATGAGGGGTTGGTTCTCCTTGAGTGGGTGCTCAAAAATTAGCCTGTACGGCATTGCAAGAAGTGGTTTTTGAAGTTAAGCCAATGAGTTAGCTTTTTAGGAGTGGTTTTTCTACCCCAGGAGGGTTTTCCACTTGGAAAATTCTTTGTCTTATGGTCTCATTGCTTCGATGTGATAATGCTTCAAGTTTGTGATGATTTTGTGAATGATTGTTATTATCAGTCTAAACATTGTTGAATGTTAGTTTCTTCATGTCTGAAAATGGTTATATCAAAGTTTCTTGCACAAGTGGTCTATCATTGTTTAAAATTTTGATTCAATAGAAAGCATAAAAGCATTCATTTGATTCATAGCTCAAGAATTGTTATAATGTGCTAAAGGGTCTTGTTGTCTCATTACCTATCTTGTGTCATTCTGTTGCACTATTGTTGTAGTGTCTTATAAAGCTGCATTGAAATTAGTTGGTTAAGAAGTGATTCAATAATATTGGTCTTCATTTACACAATCTTACGAGTTGCACCTATACTATCATCATGCTTTGATTGTTAAACAATGTTAGTCACAGTTGTTTTGGAAAATGCAAGATATCTCACTCAAATCATATTGGCATAAGTTGTCTAATGGACTAAGTTAATGTTGTCATATCTTTATTTACCCATTTTCATGAATGCTCTCAAAGTGATTACCTTGCTTTGTTGTCAATAAAAAGGATATTAAAATTAAAAGTCTTGGTCAAAATTTAAAAATGTTTAGACACTAATTCACCCCCCCTCTCAGTGTCTATCCATACTCCAACAGGATATCATCGAGAGATTAACATATGGGATTAGTTTAGATGATGTATATGCAAAGCATCAAGTATCTTCAACATGCAGGGGTTACATGAGGAATCTAGATAAAATCTATAATTCAAGGAAAGGTAGAGGGATCTATTGAGGCTATTCACACAAATTTGAAAAACTTAAAGTGGAAAGGATAATGATGATGGACATACCAGGAATTAAGTGTTGAATTTGGATTCGATGCACTAAAGATAAATATTTATCCAAGTGTTAAATGATTATTTCATGCAGTCATGATTCTAATTTTGATAGTATCCTATATGAAAGAAAAAGAAAAAGTTGCTTATTTTGAAGAGAATTTAAGAATAACAAAGAGACAATTTTGATGTCTAAGTAATTGGAACTTGTATTTCTTGCTTACAACAAAATTTGAGAAATTCCTTAGTGAAAAACTTGATGAGCCAGTGGCATCTCTTCTTGATGCTACTTCCAAATACACTTGGCTATCCATTAGAAACCTCCCCAACCGTGAAACCGAGGAAACAATAATAGATTCTTGATTTTCCATAAATGGATTTGATGAAATGGATGTGAAGATTTCTAATAAGATGATTTTCAATTTGAGACTTTATTCAAGGAGTGTGGTTAATAGGAGATTCCAATATTAATAAAGGGATGGATACAAGAAGAGAAGTGTAAATAAGTATCACAACAGATACAATAGAAGCTAGGTCAACACTATCACTACTCTCAATATTTTCATGGATAATTTCTGCAAGAAATGGAAGGTAGATGGTGGTGTGCTTGATCTCAAAAAAGAACATATGAAATCACAAATGTTCTTGAGGGAATTGAAATTATTGAGAAAAAGTTGAAGAATAGAAAACAATAGTGTTGAGAAGCAGAAGAAAACTTGTTCTAGTATTGATGGTGTGAGGCAAAAGACAATTAGGGGTTTACAAAGAAAAACTAAGTATGGAAAACTTAACATAAGAAAAAGAAATCAACAAGAAGACTTGGTTCAGACTGAGGTCCATATAGATGGAGGACTTCATTCTCATACTTTTGGTAGGTATTGTTTACATGAGGCTGAAGTAGGTGAAATTTTCTGAGAAATTATTGATGGGAATAAGTAGTCAAGCTCTACAGAGGTGGCTGGAAACAAAGGTTTTGATGTTGATAACTGGAATGAACCTCTTGAGTCTATAAAAGAGAAAACTAATCAACCTCATGGTGATTCTATTAATGACCAAGAAGATGGAAATATTTGAAAAGAAACTAGAGAATGTCTATATTATCTCAAATTTGGCTTGAAAAGCTGATGAAGCTTTAAAGGAGAAAACAACAATTTTAGAAAGAGCTTAAATAATGAAATCCAATATTAGAAAATGAGGTTCCATATTCAAAGGATAAGTAGAAAAAGGTAAAAAATGCATGATTAAAGTTCAAAGAAGCAGTCATAAATGAAAAATCATGAACAAATATGTCCATAAACAATAAGAGGATAATCATAATTCACATATTTTAATGGACTACTCAAAGTTTGAAGAGGTATCCAGGGTTCAAGAGAGAGCAGTAGTAAAAGTTATTGACAATATAGCTATCATTCCTGAGAAGAGGAAAACCATAAAGAAGGTTCAAGGCAATAGCTAGAGTTGACATAACATAGTCAAACCTTAAAGGGAAAACTAATACAATATTCCTTAAATGATAATCAAATAGTCCATGAATGGACAACTCAAGCAAATAGTGAGACAACTAAGTGGACAACCACACATTAATGGGAACAAGAGCAGCATTGCTACACATGTTCTCCTTATCATCTTATTGGAAATCATTGGCATGCTATACATTGGTGTGTAGTAATTATCATAAATTTTTATGGTGTGCTATGCTCTTACTTCATTTATATTTGGTTATTCACATCCATAAGCACAAAACTTGAAGAGGAGATGCAAATATACAAAAGGAAATAGGGAATAAGGAATCATTGCCATGTATCAATGGAAATAGAGTCATAAAGGAGGAAAACCACTTACACATTTGAAAGGAAAAGGGATATGAGAAAGGTGAAATACATCCCACGGGAAAACAAATTTTTAGACCTAGCAAGTCATTGATGCAAGGAAAGAAACATAAATGATCATGAGAAAAAAGGACAGTCCTAGAAGGCAGATTGAGTGGTAAAAACTATCCTATTTCATTAAAATCATGAGGGAAAACTCAATAGCATATATCACATTAGCAAAATCAAGACAAAGTTATGAAGATAGAGCAACCAACTGATGAAAAGGGGTAGACTAAAGAGGAATGAGTATGCAGATGATAAGATAGATCTATGAAAGATTTAAGGGAAGTCCTTAGCAACATATAGGGAAATGAATTCAAAGGTTATAGACCTATTAATAGGTAAGAACATGCCAAGGACATTAAAACCCTAAGGTGAAAAGTGAAAAGTGAATGTGATTTTCATTTTATAAAAATGTTCAGTTTGTTGTAATATGTTTGATGAAATGGCAGTATAACCAAAGAGATGAAATTGGAAAAAAATTACATAAAAGTTTGCCTATATTTCAATGTCTTTTCATCTCCAAATTTGGTGCACCATTTAGGGGTTGACCCATAGAAAAATGAATTTATTTTATTTTTAAACATCACTAAAATAGGCACCACACTAGAGTGGGTCAACCTATAATTTAATTTGATTTCATTTAAATCCCAATAAAGGTGCCAAGATAGAGGGAGGTCAGCTGACTATTGATATGATTTTAATTTCCTTTTTCTTGCTTCCATGTGAGGGTGAAATATACTCTTGTAATGATGTGATTTCTTCATCTTTGATCAATGAATTTCCTCATGATGATCATGCTATCAATATTCACCATTAATCTCCTATATGTGTTTAACATCAATGACAATGATTCTAACATCTTATTCTTAAAAAAGATTGCTATGGTAGGGTTTCATAAATTATTCTTGTAAACTCTACCAATTTTTCTCATCAGCATCATTGATAGCATTACATAGTTGATGCAAAATCTTGAGGTAAGTCACTTGCCATGATTTTAGTGAGTTTTATTTTTTGGAATTTATATGTGGCTGAATCATTTTTTGTGTTATTCTCTTTCCAACATCTAGCTTGTCACAAACACAAGTAGAAAATATCATCAAATATTTTGAGTCATGTCATATTGTGTAGCTTCTTCTCTTGAAAGCCTTTTATCCATCATGTTTTATTGATTGAAGTATTGTTGGTTGCAGTCCAAGTGGGTTCAAATCATTCCAATCTACATTACCGAAAGACAGAACAAAAAAAAAGGTATGTTTTCGTAATACATAGTGCAAATAAAATTGACATCAAGCTTTCATCTATAATTCTTATTAACAAGTAGCTCAGGCAAAAATCAATTATATTAGCTACACTTTTCTTACATTTTGTTTGGGATTTTTTGAGGACCTCCATAATATAGAGAGAACCATCATACCTCAAGGGGATGGTAATATAAAATAGTTCCCCTCAACTTTCTCCATAGCTATGATAAGTGATGGTGTAAAGAGGCATATGAGAAGAAGCTTGCATATTATAAAAGTTATTGGAAGATGACTATGTAGGGGACTTATGAGGAGGGTCACGATGACCTCCAACCTCTTATGCTGAATGGAGTGAGAGGGAGAATACAAGTCAACTATTATTATTACTATTATTCATGAATTTCACTACCAACCAAACCTTTTAGTTAAGGTTTTTATCACAAGCTTGAAATACATAGATAGGTATGTCCATAATTTTTAATGTTGTGGATGAAGTGGTCATATCAACAAATCAATATCATCAAATCACATCATTAGCCATTGGGAGTACATTTATCTATGATTTTCCAACTTGTATTTATGTGCCTGAGCTGATTTTTACACCATAGGTGCATGTACTGGGTATATCAGATTATGTGTATTTTATTCTCTTAAATATGAAAATTACATCTTTTAGCTGATTTAAGGTCCTCATTGCCAAAAGAATCTTGAAATCTAGTGAAATTTAATGTCTAATGAGGCTAAGGAAAACCATTAAATTAAATTATTTTCTTGGCCATGAAATGATACATAATTTTATGACTTGGGTCATATGGGAGTGGTTATATTAGTAGATTTGTATCATAAAATCAAATCATTAACCACGAGGAGTGTAACTATCTATAAATTTCAAGCCTATTTTTATGTGTCTACGATGATTTTTACACGTGCATGTATTGGGTATATCAGACTGTATTTTATTCTCTTAAATATGAATATGGCATCTTTTAGAATATTTAAGGTCCTCATTGACAAAAGCATCTTGAAAGCTAAGGAAATTCAATGTCTAATGAGGCTAAGAAAAGGGTTGATGCAAGAAGTTAGGTCCACAAAAAGCTAAAAAGTGGAAGTTTTTTTCTTGATTTTTAAAATTTGTCATAGTTGGTCTGATAATTTGAAGCAATTACACATTAAATCTTTAAAAAATTCAATAATATAAAATTTAGTATTTTGAATCTAGTTTCCAAATATGTAATTTATTCTAATACCCAGATGATATTGTAGTGTAAAAAATTGTCACCCTTAAAAATTTCACATTATGTTTTGCCCCCCTAAATTATTGAGCCTAATTGAGTCCCTAATTTCTTAAATTATGCATTCCAAAGCCTAATTTTTATCACTTTTCAAATGATTGCAAGCATTGAATAAATGAAACCAATTATTGTTATGATCCTAACACTTAATTTCCTAGTAGACAGGGCTAGGACCCATACAACCATGGGTGTATGGTTCCCCCTATCTTGTTGGGGACCAATTTTTAATATGTTGTTGGTAGAATTTTTACATTTAGAATTCAAATTTCAAATGTCAGCTTTCATGATCCAAATTTTGAGAAATTGGAACAATTGCACATAGATACCTAGATTTTATCATTTAAAATCTAACAAGCACTAACAAGGGGAATCTAGAAAACTATTGGTAAACTTATGATCAAGAGAAACATTTCAAATCTTTATTGTAGTAATTCAAGATCCAACATCATGTCAAATTCTATGTGTGTTCATGTTATTATTTTGTGAAGTCTAATATTGTTGTAGGTCTCCAAGCATCCAAGCATTCAAGCATTCAATCATTCAAGAATTCAAGCAAGTATATCATACAATATCTAAGATCCTTGAGGCGATGCGCATGAATTCACTCCTTCAAGGAAGCCATTTAAGGGTGGTGAGTTGCAACATTTTGTTCATTCATCATTCCTTCCTTTCAATTATCATTTCTATTGACGTTGCTATTGTGGAAGTGGAAACAATTACACAAGGTTTGACTGAGCCAAGCCCCTAAAATGGCCCAAGATTTATCCTCTTTGTGAATGTGTAGGTTATAGGTTTGAAGAGGATTGCAAGAAACTTGAATGAAAATTCTCCATTGTTGCATTTAGAATCATACATCATGTCAATCCACAAAAATTCAATTACATAATTTATTGATGACATTCTGAAAACCTTACAACCAAGAAACAAAAGGTCAAATCTAGCATTAGAGGATTGCAAAATCAGTTTTAGGACCATCTATTAGGGACCCATATTCCCCTAGGTATCTATGTCCTTTGCATGCTAGATCTAAATTTTGGTGATAGGTGTACACATCATCCAATACTTCCCAGATCCACCTGCAATTTATAGTTTCAGTCTATTTATTTCCAAATTATTGCATTTATCATATAAGGTCATATAGCTCAATTAGGTTAATCATTATAAATCATTTCTCATCCATCTTCAAAGCCTTAAGAACCATGGATCTAGGTTTGATTGGCTCACCTTTATGGTTGATGGTAAATCCATTCACCTTGTTGATCCACATTCTAATGTAACTTGGAAAAATGTCCATAAAATCAACCTTGTGTTTACATCCCTAAACCACTAGGGTTCACCTTTTTCTACATTACATTTTGGTGACTCAACATTTGACATCATAGCTTTATGATTTGGTAGTCTTTCAAACCATAGATTTAGGTTTTGTTTGCCATTGTCTTGTATTTCTCAATTAGGATTATATTTTCATTATAAAAAGCTCATAAATATTCAAAAATGTTGCATCCTAACTTGTATAATATTTTGCATTAGGGCCCTTTCAATCATATAAATTAGACTTGCATTCAAAAAAGTGTCATTTTATTCCAAAATTGACATACATTTGCATTTCCTTTACATTGAGAAATTATGGAAAAATAATCAATGTCAAACCTATTTGCAGATAGGAACAACAACCTTAAACACCAACTTAGACATTCACTTTTTCAAATTTCAGAACCCTAGATAGGACCCAGGCACCCTTGGGCGACCTTGTCCTTGGATAGGTGTCTTAACAGTATTTACACTTTTCTATCTTTGTCTGCTCAATTTTCCTATACTTGTAGATCTCTATTTGAATTTCATAACTACATATTCAAAAGCATTTTGCATTTAGTTCATTTGGTGAAAGAAAGTGCATTGTTTCGATTCAAAATTTGCATTCAAAATCATCATTTCTAGGTCTCTACGTCTTACAATCACTCAATTATAATATTTCAGATCTAAAATTTGCATTCAAATTTGTTTGAGCATCTTCAACATCATGACAGACTTGTATTTTGCATCAAATTTGGATACATTAAGTAAATTCTAGAAATTAATTTACTGTTACAACTGTTTCCAAGTAGAATCATAATTATTACACAGTGTAGTACATTGTCAAATTTTAAACTCTCTAAACCCCTAACTAGGACTCAGACACCCTTGGGAAACTTTGTCTTGCTATGTATTGCCAATTTTTTTTCACAAATCTTTGTTATTGGGTTTTTTTTGTTTGCTCTTGCTATTTGATTCCTATTTTTGGTCATTTTTCTATGTTTGTTTGATATTTTAGTGTTCATAGTGGGTAAACTTAGTGTTTTGAAACTTGTATGAGTTTTACGACATGGTTTCCTATTGCCGATACTTCAGTGAGACGTAGTTCAAGACTTGTGGCATCCTGTGTGTTAGGTCTCAAAAGTGTAGGTTTTGGACCTTAAGAGGGTGCCAATCTTTTAATACACTCTTGGCTAATGAACAAGGAAAACTAGGTTGTTTACTTCCTACTCTTTAGGCTCTGCTAAACCTAGGTAGGTGTACCTAAGTGATATGGAAGATTTTAAAAGCTATAATCTCTAATCTAAGCAATCTACTCACAATGGAACATGGGGGTGAAGCAAATGCAAGGTCAATAGTTAACTACTACTCCTACTCCTAGTACTAAAATTTGAAATATGAAATAAGATTTTGTGAAATTTAAAATGAAATTGGTATTGACCAGTGCCTAATTTTGTTGGGATAATGGAGTCAAGGGATGTATGGTGATTATGGAGATAGGATTTTGTGAGATGGGTAGATCTACTTTTCAGTTTAACTCAAATAGTTGGACACCTTGAGTGTCTGCACCTTGTGCAAACGTGCAAGTAGGTTAGTTATTTGGACTCTTCTTAGTGATCCTAGTGATATCCCTTTATGCTACTATGAAATTGTGAAAGGATTTAATTTAGATGTGAAAGGAAACCAATCAAGATGATCTTTTGAAAGAAATTTAATCCAAACAAGAACCTATTTAATCAAAACTCTTAAAAGGAATTTTAATTCTTCTGCACATAGAAACTAATCAACAACACCACACAACTACAACAGATGTGTATTGAAAAATTAAATGTATATCCACACATTCAGTTTGAATAACATAATCAACCACTTTGGAGACAACAAAATAACATGTAAGAATATGAATCCACACAATTGCTAAACACTTGAAAGAAAACCAATACTTAGGCGTAACCTTCTCCATTATATTTATCTTCAAATGACATGCATTATAACAATAGTATTGATATAAAATAGATGGGCAAGATTTTGCAATCTATCTTCTTACTATGCCTAATCTAAAATGAAAATGATATGATGATGATTCTTTCAATCACCACATGTCCAACATATATAGCAATATTTTGAATCTAGGGTACACCTCTCTATAAGTGTCTTTTGGAATTAACAATTATGCTCTAATGAGCCACAAATGAACTTGTGTTATATGATCTAAATATTCCTGGCTCAAGTGTGTGTCGATATCCTCTAAAGAATTCCTTGCAGCGATTTCCATGATGACCATCTTCTCCAAATGTTCACAGGCATCTTCCAGTGTTGAATACTCATTCTTGGCTGCTTCCAAGGCTCCCTGCAATATTAACTGGCACTCTTTCATCCATTCAATCTGACTCTTTAGTTCTCCATCATCTTTGAATAGTGAAGGGACCCCTTCCTTTGAAGCATGTATGAATTCTTTAGCATCCGCATGTAGTTCCTTATAATAGTAATTGTGTTTCCTCATCATATCCTCAATGGTTGTAATGGCTCCAGTGTCAAAAGTGCTTCTCTTTTGTATTTCTTGGGTCTTTTCCTGAATTTTGTCACTTATTCTCTTATGTTCTTGAATAGTAGTGTAACTCTTGGAGTGAGTCACCAAGAACTTATCCATCTAGATCATCAAGTTGGCATGCCTCTTTTGAAATATTGCAGGGAGTGTGTCAAATATTGCCTTACTCACTTGAGTCTGTACTTCCTCACTTTTGTCCTTTGACTGGGAACCTTCTCCTTGAGTTAACATTCTAGTAGATCCCTTGAATTCATTCTTGATTGTGTCTCTCAGGAAATCATTTTATTTTAGCATTCTCTCACTATTTGACTTGTACATAGCCCGCTCCTTGATCAAAATCTAAATATGTGCTTTATTAAATTTGGCTAAATTTATGCCAATGTTAGTTGTGACCATAGGATCAGTCTCTTCTACCCTCAGTGTCATCACATGACCAAATTCCTTCTCAGTATCAATAATCATAGATTTCTTATGTGGGGGATATAGTGCCCAAATCATAAGAGAGTTCTCATCAGGGTTATATCTTGATCCAGTGTATACTTCTATCACACCTTCTAGATTGAGCTTATGCTTAGCATCATTATTATGCAGAAAACTATCAAAAACAAGAGAAAATTTTGAATCTAAACTAGGGAAAATAATCACACTAGACTCCTCTAATAGTTTTCTTCCTCTTTTCAGAGTCATGTCCTTCACCTCATTCTCTACATCCACCTTCAATGAGCTAAGAAACTTATTTTCATTGTCGAGTGTGATGTATGTGATTGATTCCCTTATTGCTTTTCCATTTCTCTTCTACAAGAAAGATTTAAATTTAGGATACTTTATAAACTGATCATCAAAAAGAAAGGACTTATAGGCCAATTTCCTAGTATCTGTGTCAGATGATTCTTGAACTTCTTGTACTCTTCTCAGAGTTTGATACTATTCAATTCTCAGTTTGGGGATCTTATCAGGTTGGCCTTGGGGTTCCTTTTCATTAGAAGATTCCCCACTACTAGAAGATTACATTTTTTCTTCCTATATTTCCCTCATCTTCTATTCCATCTCTGTATTGTAGTTATCAATGGCCAATTTGGCCTCTGTTTCTTCCATATTTCTGATGATATCATCATGAGGATATGGTATATGAACATATCTACTTAAATTTTTTTTCTTTCTTGCAAAGTCAATAAAACCTCTGGGATCAAATCCCTTCCTTGGTGTAGCCTTCTTCATATTGAAATGTGATAACTTATCCAAAATAAGGTCATACCCTTCCTTCGATACCACAATGAAATCTCCAAAGCATAATGTACTAGGCATAAAAGAATATTTCTTATAGGCACTCAGATTCATAACATTAGAACAATCCACCTACCTTACAATCTCTAGATATGCAATCCCATCTGGCATAGTTTTGGTTAGTAGGAAAGGTGTATCTTCAAAACCATAAACTCTGATCATAGTTGAGTCAATATAACAATACCAGTCACCCCAATTATGACCCACAGTTGGTGGTCCATTGAAATCCTTGGGCCTTAAGAATCTTTCAATTTCTTCTAGATAATGAATAATCACAAGGGTGATTATAAAACCTATAGAGTTTCTTGATAAAATATTCCTCAAAATAAACAAAATTTGAATTGATAAACCTATGTCCCAGATAGAGGTCCATAATTGTACTGGTAATGGTTGATCCTCCTTATCCAAGTATGTAATTACAAATTCCTCTAGCCACATCCCTAATTCTTGTCCATAATACAATATCAGGTGTGTGATAGGGGAATAATATTTAAAGTGCACTATGGGAGCACCATTTTTGATAGTTGTTAGCCCTAAGTAATTTCATTTGGAAATGTGTGAAGCATAATCGAAAGGTCTTGCATTGTGGCATTTTATGTCTACAACGATCACCATTGGCCCTAAAGACATAAACTTAGAGACCTTTGTTCCTATCACTTGGTCCACTGAGAAATAAGTGTATTTCAAGTAAGTCTCAAAAAAATCAACATGGAATGGAGGTCCATCATCCTCTTCTAGTGGCACTAGGTTCCCATCTTTTCTAGGCCTATGTAATGGTAGCCTGCATCCCTTGTAGGTGGTGTCCATTCTCCAGTACTCCTTTTCCAAATATTCATGCACTATGGGCGTGTCGCATGTGTCATCTAGGTTGAAAACTTCACAAAGTGAATTTTTGGATATGTGTATAGAAGGTTCACCCTACAAGTTGCAAATGGCTGTAAGGTCCGACTTATAATGTTTGGCCAAAAGTATTATGAGCTCTACATTCACGAAGACATTGAGAACAACCAGTTTTCCCAAATTGAACTTCCAAGGGTTGCAAATTGGTTCAAATCTACTTCTCTGATAATAATGAAACATGAACAATTCATATCCCCTAATGGGGGTCCACACATATCCTATATGTTTGCATTTATCCTCTAACCTCTCTACATCAGCCCTCAATTATGCAGACCTTCTGGATTTTGACCCTAAACCAAGCAATTGGTCAATGAGGTCCTAGTTTAGTTTCCTTTCATTTGTTTTCAGTTCTTGCCTTGTTTCGATTTTTTGCTTCTTATTCTTAGACTAGCTACTTTCTCCTAGTTTCTTCTTGTTTTTCATCTTTGCAGAACTTTCCAACTTATTTCTCAAAAGATAGCAGAATTGAATTATAATCTATGAGTTTCAGGGATATTTTGTATGCTTACTTGTGTGTTTCAAGCGCACTAAATTTCATGACTTTTGCTCAATCCATCCTTCTTTGTTGTAGCTTCTAAAAATTCTTTTGGTTCAATATTTTTTAAGGTAGGAATGTTCAAATAGGTTTCATTTATGCAACCATTAATGTCCACCACTGGAAATGAATGCAATGACCTTTTCGAATTTCAAAATGTTAGAGAGACAATAATATTGCATTGGTGAAACCTTTCCAACCTTAGGCCGATCTGTGTGCTTTAATTGGCACCACCTCTATTTATACATTCATAACCGATCGCCAAGACATAACTGAATGTCCCTCTGATATGAAGTGTCCATTTAGTTCTCATATTTAGTCAGGAAGACCCCTTAATACTTTTACCGATGTTGTGCAACTGCCTTCTCTCTTTCTTTTCAACCCTTATTATTTTGGGGAGAGCATTATGAAATTTACCCGATATGAAGGTGGTCTGGATCATTAGAAATCCCTTTGATTATCACCTAGTATCTTTTCAATGAATTGTGACCATTCCATGTTACCATCAAGATGACATGTACCATTTTTGAAAGAATAGAATGCCTTTCTGATGTATTTGGTCTCCCCATGTGTTTCCTCTACCGCTTCATTCACTGGGATAAGTCGGTGAGACTTTCCTCAAAAACCTCCTTCATCAGCATAACCCATATGGTCGGTGAGATCCCATGGACTTGTCGAATGTCCATATTTGTCTGATAGTTGTCCTCCCACTTCATTGGTGAAATAAAATATGTTTATTTCCAATGAGGTTTCTATCAGTGCAACTCATGAGCTCGGCATAATTTGAAAAGTTCACTTCGATTACCTTGCTCATGCCAATAGGTTTTCATCGGTGAAACAATAGGCATTGTCCTCCTAATTCCTATTATCTTATAGGGTCTTTGATCATTGTGACTTCGTTCACCTCTTCCTGATATGCAAAAATTATTGAGATGAAAGGATATTATTGATCGTAAAGACTTACACATGGTCTCCTTGATATGGACCAATTTATTAAAAGCTCTTGCTCAACAATGGCCAAAGAAATTCCTATATGTCAAAGGAAAAATTAATGGGATCAATTGGTTACCATGGGTTGTGAAATGGATCTTGTCACACAAATTTCAACATTTTATATTGATCATGAAATTAAGGCGAGGCAAATTTTTGTTGTATGTGAAAGGTGAGTGAGTGGAGGCTGGTGAAAATGTGAGATTTTTCCAGTCCTAACAGTGGCTCCGACTAGGGATGAATGAGTGTGAGATCATTGCAAGAATCTAGAATAATCTCTAGGAGGTAGACCATGGATGAATTATGGAATGAAATGAGAACCTAAAACTGATGTGCATGGAAATTATATATTTTAAGAAGTATCCTCAAGAATTGTCCATGCATCTGTAATTCTCGACCTTCTCCTAGACTACTATGCATGGAATGAAATTATTTTAAGAGGTTTCTCAAGAATTGTCCATGCATTGGCAATTCTTAATCCTCTTTATTGTCTTCAAGAAAAAAAGTTCTTTAAGAATTGTCCATGTATTGGCAATTCTTGTTCTTCCCTTGTCATGTTCTGAAGATAATATGAATCTTCACCACCCTTACCAACAATGAAAAATGGTCCTAACCATAGAGCTTCAAATTTTCCATGATTCCCTTTGTCTTGACTCCTAGCATCCCACATGAGAACCATATCATTTACTTCAAATTTTCCATTTTTTGCCTTTTTTTCATACAAGTATTTCATTTGTAATTGATTATTTTTATTGTGTTGCTAGGCTTGGTTCTTGATCTCATCAAGCTCCATTAATTCTTTGACCCTTTCCTCCATAGGTTTAGGAATTCCTAAATATTCTTACAAAATGAACTTACATACTGGTAATAAATTATGCAAAGGGAGCCTAGCTTGAGTCCCATATACAAGTTCAAAAGGTAATTTTCCGATTTTTTATAGTGATTCTATCTTCCCATAGGGCTAGTCTCAACTTGGAACCCCAAGCCCTTTTTTTATTGTCCAATATTCTTTTTATGATCTTTAGAATTCTCTTGTTGCTAGATTTAGCTTGCTTTTTTGCCTATGGGTGATATGGTGAAGAGTATGATATTACTATACCATAGGATTGGAAAAATCCCTTAAATTCCTCTAACCTAAAGCACATCCCATTATCAGTTATAATTATTGTCAGCACCCCGAATCTAGTGATAATATTCTCCAATAAAAAGTTTTTCACAACCCTACTAGTTGCTTGTTTAGTAGATATAGCCTCTACTGATTTTGTGATGTAATTTGTTGCTACCAATATCCATCTATGTCCTCCACTATATTTTTCTGCAATCTCTCCTATAAAATCAATTCCCCATTGGTGGAATGGAGCCTCAACTTGCAAAGGTCTCAAAGGCAATGCTCCTTGATACTTCAATTTCCCAGATTTTTTCGACATGCTTCTCATTTCCTAGTATAATAATAGGCATCATTGAACACTCTAGGCCAATAGTAACCTACTCTTAACACCTTATGTGCAGTATTTTTTGTTGAGAAATTCCCTTTGCATACTCCTTCATGCATTTCCTTCAAAACATGCGTTGCTTGATTTTTATCTAGGCGCAACAACAAAACACAATCTCTATTTTCCAATAGAGGTCTACTTTCATGAACACATATTTTGAAGCTTGTAATTTAAGAATCCTTTTATTATTATCATTAAATCCTTCAAGACATTAAGATAATACACAATATCAGTGTACCATATTGTGTGCTCAATACTAGTAATCATGTTATCTTCACTATTCAAATTGCACACTTGGGAAGCTTCAATATTTGTTTCATCCATTAATTTGGCTAATCCTTGTCCTCTTACAAGCTTGGTGATTTGGAACTCAATGTCTAATTCTTGGATTATGTTTATCCATCTACACCTATGACTTGTTTCTTCAGTCTGTACAAACACATCTTTTACTGCAACATTAGGTACATAATCTATCACCTTTGCTCCCACTAGATATGATCTAAATGCTTTGACAACTTTTACTAATGCATATGCCTATTTTTCCACAATGTCATATTTCAATTTTTCATTTTGGAGGGATTTGCTGAAAAAAGAAATAGGTTGTTCATACCCCTCATCATTTTTCTATAACATTATTGCTGCAATGGTGTGATAGGACGCAAATGAAAATATTTGAAAAGGCTTACTAAAATCAAGGAGCTTCAATAAATAGGCCTCCTTATTTTCTCTCTTGATGGATATGAATGCATCTATGGCCTTAGCTATCTAATGAATCTTTGCACCCTTCTTTAACATATTTGATATTGGCTTCACTATCTTAGCGAAGTTTGATATGAATCTTCTCACAAAATTGATTTTCCCAAAGAAGGACTGGATGGCCTTAACTATCTTAGGAATATAAAAATTTCAATGGCCTCCACCCTTTCTGGATCAATCCTCACTCCTTCCTTGGACACTATGTGCCCTAATAGTTTCCCTTCTATGATTGCAAAGTGGCACTTTTTTGGATTTAAAGAGATTCCATATTCAATGGCTTTCATGAATTTTTTTTCCAGATGCTCAACATGGTCTTCTTCCTTCTTTGAATATGTAGTCAAGTCATCTTGGTATACCACCATTATTACATTAATTAGATCAGAAAATGCAACATCCATAACTCTTTGGAAATTTGAACCAACATTTGTGAGTCCAAATGGAATTTTGACATATACATATGTTCCCCATGGTGTGGTGAAGGTTGTTTTGTATTGATCTGATTCCTTAACCTTCACCTGGTTATAACCCGATAACCTATCCATCATAGATAGCAGCTCACATCCTGTGACCTGCAACATAGCCTCCATGTTTGGGAGTGGGTAGTTGTCCTTAAGAGAGGATACATTCAAGTTTCATAAATCTACACGGAGCCTTATATCTCAATTTTGCTTTCTAACAGGCACTAAATTAGAGACCCAAGATGAATGTTTGATAGGTTTGATAATACCCCTTTCTCTAAGCTTCATAAGTTCCTCATGCATCTTAGGTTCTAAGGTAGGATTTATGGGCCTCTATTTTTTTCTAAAAGGCTTTGCATCTGGTTTCAATGGGATTTCATGTTGGAACAAATCCTCTCTATAAGACTTAAGATCATCATAAGACCATGCAAAAATGTGCTTATATTTCCTTAATAATGCAATCAACATCATTCTGATTGTTGGGCTTATCTTTTTCCCAACATACACCTTTTTTGGTGCCAATTCAGTGCCCAAGTTAATTTCTTCAATGTCTTCCCTTTTTACTGGTGTTTGTTTCATAAGGGCTCAGTCATTTCCATCAAACACCCTCTCCAATGCCTCAAGTCCCTTAGGAGTTTTATTAGTCTTGAGCTAAACAAATTCATTTCCAAATATAGTTTGCTTGCCATCTACTTCTTCCACAAATGGATTAAAATCATTTTCCTGGGCTTCATACTGAACAATGCAATGTAATAATTTAATTAGATTTGTATCATCATTAAAAACCTTCCAACTATAGATGTTATCAGGGATTGTAGGTGTTGTTTTGAGATCAACCTACGAAATCCCTACTAGAGTGACATCATCCTTCTTCAGAGCTACATTTTCCAAAAAGTCTACCATTAAATTTTTGGACCTATCTATCCATTCAATAAAGAAAGCATCAAAAAATTCAATGGTGTCCCATATAAAATTTCTATATTGCTTTAGCCTTTTGTTTTTTGTAGCATACTTTGATCTCACTTGCGAGATAATCAACTCAGAATCTCCAAAAATAGTCAATAGTTTAATTTTGTGTTTGACAACCATGTTCAATCCAATCAGCAGGGCCTCATACTCTTCTATATTATTTTTGCATTCAAATGCCAATAAGAATGAATATTTGAATGTTGTACCCTTAGGTGAAATGAAAACCACTCCTACTCCATTACCCTATTTACTGCACACTCCATCAAAATAAATTCGCCATACACCATGTTCATTCTTGGAGTCATCCCTATTAATTGGATCAGTGTTCAAAAATTTAGGTTGTGAATGATCTATTCTAAAACTTCCCAAGTCCAAGTCACAAAAGAAATTCATCTGATTTTGATCAACATATTCCATAGTATGGTTCACTCTTGGTTCTCTATACAATTTAACCTCTTCACTGTTTATTGGTATTGTGGCATAGGATAAGTCAAATTGTACATTTCCTCCCACTGAAGTAGTCCATTGTCTTGACAGGAGCATCCCAAAGTGAGGGGGTGTGTCTATTAAAGTTATGTCAATTATGTATGGTGATTGTGGATAAGTGGCTAACTTTACTTCTACATCCTTCATGATTCCTACCACTGGAACATGCCTACTATCCATAGCATAGCATTTACCACCAGTAGTGTCTACCCACATGCCAAGCTATTTCATGACTCCCACTGGCATGATGTTAATAGTAGCTCCTAAATCAATCATTCAATTTCTCACCATTTTGTTGTTTATGAGTAATATGGTAAAAAATGGATCCACCTATGAGGGATTCATCAATGAATCGCCAAGACAAACTTTAGGGACTTTTATATCTCCCTGCCTGCCATTACTGATTTTGGTGATTTCTTTATTCTCCAAGTTTGCATTTTAATTGCTTCCATTGGATATTAGTTGAATAGTATTGTCTCTATATTATTTTATCTTCATCATTTCCAATAGTGGCACATACATCTTCACCTGAGACAACACTTGTGTGAAGTCAAATGAAGAGGTGTTTTCTATTTTGGCTACCTTCTTTTGTTCTAGTGGATCTCCTTTATTTTCTTCCTTCTCCTTTTTATTAGTTTCATCATGCTTATGTTTGATTTTGTATAACTCCTTGTCTTCTTCTTTGGGGACATGTCTTTTCTCATTCTTATTGAGTTCCTTATTCTCTTCTTTCTTCGGTTTCTCCTAAGTGGTTCCTTTTTCTTTCACAAACAATCCTCTTAGAGTGCACTCATCTATATTTATCATTTTGTTTCTTAGCCTATATCTACTACAACAATGGTTAACTCTTTGATCTCTTCTTCAGTTGGCCTCCTCAATCTTGACTTATTTGACTTAGGTGGTATGTAATGAGGATGTGATTCATCATTGCTTTCATTCTCCTAATCAGAGAAGACCTTTTGTTCTACCATGTGAATGTTTTATCTCTGGTTATTCTTATCATACTCATAGCCTTCATCTCTTGAGGATGAATATTCATGTTCAACTAGATGAAGGGTATGTGAAGTCAAGTATATTGTATGATCTTCCTCATTGTTTTCATATGAAATTTATTCTTCTTGTATTGATTGTGCTACAACATAATGATCCAAGGAATGAGGCAGCTTACAAACTTGACACCAAGGGTTGTTATTGACCATGTAGGCTCCCTTTCTCTTTAAGGGATCAAGAGTTTTTTTATACTTGGGTCTGTCAGTTATGGGTTTTCCATCCTTCCAGTTTGTGTTGTATGGCATACCATGTAATCTAGGTCGTTCATTTCTATATGAATTCTCTTGCTTATTCTGAGGATTGTTAAAGTTTTGGAGAACTCTAGGGTTATCCCTTTTTCCAGTCATCCTTGGCAAGCCTTTCTGTTATTCTCAATGGTCAATGCTATTTTTTGTACCTCAGTTAAACTTATAGGGCATCTATTTCTGAGCTCATACCCCATTTTTGGATCAAAGGCTTTCAAATAAATACTTAAGGCTGCCGGATCGGTCAGTTTGGAACCTTGTGGTATTTTTTTATATAGTTTGGAGAACCTCTGATTGTAATCATAGATTGACTATTTTTGGTATTTTTGAATACTTATTAGTTCATGAAGGGAAAATTCAGGGGCACATTGATTCCCGTATTGCTCTAGAAATTAATTATGAAAGTCTACTATAGAATCAATCGAAGCATCAGGTAGACCATTGAACCAATCCTTTGCTTCTTCAATTAGTGACATCATAAATAATCTCATATTTACATCCTCATATTATATACCAATATCCTATATAAAAGCATCAAAATTTTTGATATGTTCTTCAACTGATATCACATTATTCTCAGTGAATTTGGGAACCATATTCCTTCAATTGTTGTCCATTGGGTATGGATATAATTGATGTCCTATCAAATTAAATTGTCTATATGTTCTTACAGGGTTTTGTGGAGGCAAATTAAGAGGTGGTGGATTGTGATGGTATTGGTAGTCATATTGAGGCTAATGGTAGACATTTTGTTGGATGTGTTGCTGATTATGATATGACACATGTTGCTAATGTTGTGGGGCATACTGTTGACCTGGGGGTGGATAGTGCTGGGGAATATTTCTAGTATTTGGGGGCTGCGATCTTTGTAGTGGTATATTATGTTGGGCATGTTGTCTTGGGTTACCACTTCAATTATGAGGTACCCTTGAAGTAACTAGAGCATCAACATTCTGAGATGTTCCTTGTGAATTAAAATTTCCATCGTGTTTATGTGGAGGGACATATTTTGGTGGTTTTGGTGCTTGGATGCTTAATTGTGCCAATTTTTGATCTATCTCCTAGCTTTCGCATATCATTTGTTGCCTCCTAAGTTATTTTCTTTTCCATTCTAAATGTACTTCAATTTGTTGATTAGTCATACTATCAAAATAAACAGTGTGATCAAAGAACCCCTCTTGGTTTTATTCTTCTTGTTGTGATGAGAATCCCCTATCATATTCCTCTTGTCTTAACTTTCTTTCCTCCTCAGCTCGGGCATTGAACTCATTTTCCTTTTGAGGATCTAGATGGAAATTGAGGATAATGTCATTTAGATTGTTTTTCTCAAGTGGTGTTGTGGAATTTCCACCATCAGCATGAAAAGGAGAGTTAAAAGTTGTGAAGGGCTACTATGATGTGTCCACATTATCTTATGGCTATTTAGATATTGTTTCACCCTTATTTTTGTTTCCTTTTCCCTGAGGAGATCCATGCTTATCTGTCCACCTAACATTTCTCTTCTTGGGACTCTCTTGATGCAAAGATCTTCTTCCATTCATTTTGGATGATATAAAATATATTTGGTGTCTATTATCTATCCTTTCTGATATGATATTTATTTTATTAGTCATAGAAGTCCTTCAGAGTCGCCACCTACTTCTCATAAGTAGGAAAATGATTGTATTTCTTCCCAGTAGAGTGTTCAACCTTTTGTGATGTTTTGAAATGACTCTATGATGGAAGGCTCAGGTTTAGAATTGGCTTGTCCTTAGTAGTCGCCAATTTGTTAGGTCTCAAAAGTGCGGGTTTTGGACCTTAAGAGGGTACAAATCTCTTAATACACTCTTAGCTAATGAACAAGGCAAACTAGGCTATTTACTTCCTACTCTTTAGGCTCTGCTAAACCTAGGTGAGTGTACTTGAGCGATATGGTAGATTTTAAAAGCTATAATCTCTAATCTAAGCAATCTACTCACAATGACACATGGGGGTGAAGTAGATGCAAGGTCAATAGTTAACTACTCCTAATCCTAGTACTAAGATTTAAAATATGAAATAAGATTTTGTGAAATTTATAATGGAATTGGTATGATCTGTGCCTACTTATGTTGGGCTAATGAATTCAAGGGATGGATGATGATTATGGAGACAAGATTTTGTGAGATGGGTAGATCTACTTTTCAGTTAAACTCAAACAGTTGGGAACTTTGAGTGTCTGCACTTTATGAAAATGTGCAAGTAGGTTAGCTATTTGGACTCTTCTTAGTGATCCTAGTGATATCCCTTTATGCTACTATGAAGTTGTGAAAGGATTTAATTCAGATGTGAAAGGAAACTGTAAGATAGAGGGACCACCCACTACAAGGCCCCAAGTCATGAAAGGCCAAGAGCGGAAAGGCTGCCCTAACTTACCTCATCTTAAAGGAAGGTTAAAATAGGAGGGATGAGAATGATGAGGATTATGCATCCTTTGATCACTCTACAGTCTTTGGAATTGAAGGGAGAGTAGAAGAGTCGCTTTCTAGAGTCAACTCTGCATCTCAGGTAGCTCTTTGTCCGAGGACAAAAGCGCGGTTTTGAGATGATAGCACGATGCACTGGCGTCTCACAGGTGTGCTAGCGTTCGTACGACCATAAGACCAAAGAGGTGAAGTTTTTCTCCAAGGAAGGAATAACAACCTAGTCTACAAGTTTCTAGAATGACAGAGTAGTATTAAGAAATACAAAAAATACAGATTAATATGATAAAGGAAGTATATTACCGAGAGGGTGACGAAGATGATCTCGTAGAATATCCTCCTCGCCAGCTTGCTTTGAAATTTCTCCACCTACACACAATAAAGGGAGAAATTGTTGGGGCTGTATAGAGACCTACCTTAGTCAGACTCCCATCTTAGTGTTTCCACCTCCACGGATAACCCAGTTTGGAACAATAGAGATAATGATAAAGAAAAGAACTTCAAGCTACGTAAACACAAAAAACTACAATCAACACATGCTTACTCAATCGAAAACAATAGGAGAGATTAGAGGAGCTTTCCACCTTCGTCCAAAGTGCTCAAGGCTTATGGATGAGAGAATGAGAGGGACTCAAGCCTCTATTGCCGCGATGTCTATCCTGTGCTCACCCTGTTGGAGTGATGGAGTAGTGGGTTGTTGCGATATAGTGAAAGAATGCTACTACAAAGCTTGAATGGGTGTTGAAAAAGTGGAGAAAATGTGAATTGATGAAATCAAGATCTCTCAAAACTTGAGAATAGATGGAATGGTCAAGAATATGAAGGAGAAGGTGAAAAACGACCATATTTGGGTCGGCCAGCTGAAGAGGGATGTTACTCTTCGACTTCCAATAAAAAATGCAATGCCTCTATAGTCTCTAACTGTAGGAATCTGCTAGGAATGTAAGCGTGCCGTGTGGATGTTTGTGCACCTCGTAGGCATCCACCGATAGAAATGCGAGCAACAGGCTTAAGTGGAATTAAGCCTCCGCCTTTGGTTTTCTAAAGTGTTTTAGGGTGAAAGGGAAATTTGCATTAGGGGTGAAAATTCACGCTCATACATTTTTCCCCCACTTTAGCGAGCATGAGTACTGATGAGTACTTTAGTAAAGTAGAGTAGTAAACAAGTAATAGAGTAAGAGGTGTATACATGAACTAATGAGGAAGCAGAGCACGGTTTGGTGAACCCAAAAGTACAGGAAAGGACTTCATAGTTCCACGAAACCACGATGTTGAAGTACAAAAATGCCTCACAGGCTCATAGTCCTGCAAGGGGGCTATTATTTAAGAACTCTCACATGAAGGAAACAAGGAAGAGCACCTTACAAACCTGCAGACCTGCAAGGAAGGTATCCCTCAAGAACTCTCACATGAGGGAAACTGAGAAAAGCGCCTTATAGACCTGGAAACCTATAAGGAAGGTATCCCCCAAGAAATCTCACATGAGGGAGACCAAGTAAAGCACCTTACAGACCTACAAACCTGCAAGGAAGGTATCCCCCAAGAACTCTCACATGAGGGAGACCGAGTAAAGCACCTTACAGACCCATAGACCTACAAGGAAGGTATCCCCAAAGAACTCTCACATGAGGGAGACCGAGTAAAGCATCTTATAGACCCACAAACCTGCAATGAAGGTATCCCCAAAGAACTCTCACATGAGGGAGACCAAGAAAAGGGGAATCAACATAGTTAGAGGTGGCGACATGTTTACCTACAAATAGAACACATTAGGAAGCGGTCGCATATGCCAGTGAACAGACATCCACGTAGACCATCGCTAAGTTGTAAGACTTTCAAAGGGATTCCTTGGGAACCCTTCAAAAGGAAGGAGGGTCCACTCAAGGGATGTGCTGTTTGAAAGATAAGGTCTAGTCGGGCTACCCCCGGACTAGACGTCGAGGTGTGAACCCAATCTAGTTGGGTTGCCTCCAAGCTAGATGCCATAGAACTTGTTAAAATTTTTTGAAGGGGTCCACTCAAGGGACACATTGTTCAAAAGCTTAACGTCTTCCTTCTCAAATTGATTCGTCACTAAGGAATCCTCTTGAAAGATGTTCACTTCATCAAGGAATTAGAAAGGAACGGGATGTGCTTATGCGAGGGGAAGACCAATATCATTCTTGCTTCAGAGGAGGATTTCCAAGTACTTTCTTTATGAACTGATGATGAAGGAAACACGTTCTGCTAGGGTGTCAAGTTGAGAATGCAATTCTAACAAGGAAGTGTGTGAAGGGTCTTCGATAAAAGATTCGTTTGGAAATGAATGTGTTTTCTAAAGACCAAGTAATGTAGAAGAGGCATTGTCACACATGAAAGGGACAACTCAAGAAAAGATGAGAGAAAGATAAAGTGGAAAGTAAAAGAGAATAGATCACACACAGAGGGCACAGGGGGATCTGGTTTTACGGGGTTAGATTTTCCTTTATTTATATATATGTAGGTAACCACGATAAGAGGTGAAAGATCATCAATCCCCAACTAGATCAGGAAGAATGCACATAAGACAAAGGCAAATAAAAATTGGGTCAATATGGAAGGAGGCCTAAATGCTCCCAATGCTTTGCATCATCCCCAATTTACCAAAATTCAATCACAAACATGGAAGAATGATGACACATATAGAGGAAGGTCTACAACACAAACACCATGCCTATATCCACGCACCAATAGGGGTGACGAGGGTCATCGAGGCACATGTAGCATGATCACGAGGGAACATATGTCATAACACACACACATATTTAATCTAAATATTAAGAAGAGGGTCTCCCCCTAACACTGGTCGACCAAGAGGTTGTCAGCTTCCCACTCTAGATCATCGAAGGGGGAAGGATGGCATGCCTAAAATAGTGTAATATTAAGGGGAGGAGCTTCTGATCCACCCACGACAAGGGTCGAGTAATAGGGACCTGTAAGGTCTCCATCACTTAGCTCTTATGGGTCTAGGGTCAATTACCTAGCGAAGATTATTGAAAAGGTCAAAAATTCATCTACCGAGTTAAACATGCACTTAACGAGAGTGCCATGTTGCACCTCGGTGGATAGAGGTGTTTGCACCTGGGGTTCACTACTCGGCTCACCGAGGGACTCAAGAGCATTGAAAAACTCGGGGGAGGCTGGAGCCGGTTCTGTCGCTAGGACATAACAAGTCAATTTGGGGCTACCTTTTGGAGAAGTTGGGCTCTTCTTATGTCCTCCATTGTTGGAGAGGCCATGCTCTACCTTCTTCTTCATTAGAGGAAGTGAAATCCTCACAGATGAAACAAGAAAGGTTGAGGGAGAAGAGGAAAAAACCACAATGGGCACAACCGAAGTGCTCACCATGTCCACAGGCTTTAGGAAAGGAAAGACATATGGGACGGACGTCAACACAGGCAGCTCCACCGAAGGGGTGATGAACGCTTTTTCCCTTCCGAGTACATCTGCACTTACAGCAGGAACCAAGAGAGATTCAGAGATGGAAGGAGGAAAAGAGAAGGACACAATAGGAGATGCATTCTTCTCCTCCTCCTTCTATAAGGAGGCTTGCTCGACTAGGAGAGCCTTTTGCCAACGCTTATGCTCATGCGCACTACGATTTCTACAACTCTTCGAACCAGAAGCCAAAACTTGTAGAGCGACAAAAGGATCTTGTCTAACCAAGGGAGTGTCCTCCATAGCTGTCTCCAGTGGAAGGGAAGACTCTTGAGTGTGAGAAGGAAGGGCAAGGTCAGAAATGGCAGGAGGAATTGACTCTACCACCTTAGAGGTGGATCCTTTCCTATTTGGGGGAACAAGAATAGGTCGAGGGGTGAACTTTCTCCACGAGCCTTTCTTTTTGTCGTACAAATAATACTAGGGTCTTGGGGACCCATTAGGGAGATCCGATATCCTTACCTTGGTCTTTTTCCAAGGAGGTATCATCATGCTTAGCAAGTAGAACTTGGGCTTGTTCATCCAATTTTCTTCCCAAGAGAGGGGAGTGGACGAATCAACTTGAGAGGGAGCAAGTTTCTCCTTTCATTTTTGGGAGGAGGAGGTAGCAGGCTACTCAGCTATAGGAAGGGTCAACTTCGGTTGTCCCTTGTCCCCAGTTTTTTACTTCTTATAGTTCTTGTAAAGCAGGTTCGTTCTCTGTGGGAGCGGACCGACTGGAGTGGGCCAAAAGTGATCCAACGAGTATCCTCCATGGGATACCACGAGCTGATATCCAATGTCATGCACTACGTGCATGAAACCTTCATGGGAAAACTTAAGGCACTTATGAATCATAGAGGCGATCCCATTCATGGAAGCTAGCCAAGGTATGCCTAGCTTCACTTTGAATAGGTTTGAATTGGGGATGACATCGAAAACCATGTCTACACTCCTAGGTCCCACTTGGATGAACAAAATTATCGATCCATAGGGTTTAAGAAAAATTCCATCATGTGTGTGGAGGATGGACTTCATTTTGTCATATTTCTTCCTCTATAGGGAGTTTAAGAGTAACGTCTCCTCTGTGATAACATTCACTCTACTCATGGGGTCGACTAAGAACCCTGTCATAATGTTACCATTGAGGCGAGCGAGAATATAAAGTGGAGAAGGCTTGCTATTTTCTGGAACATCTTGCGAGGTAAATGTCACATCTGGTGAGTCGGTTGCAAGATGAGGAGAGGGAGTAATAGTAACCATGTTAACATAGACCTCAGGGTGGGAAGTAGAATCAATGGGATCAATAATCATGTTAGCAGAATGTGATAGAAATAGGTCCATGTATATCTACAATTCACTATTAGCTTTTGCCACTAATTTTTTCATGTTTTATTTTCCTCCATCAAGACGGATACTACTGTCCTCGATGTGATTCTGTATCTCGTGACACAGCCGCATACAAATTTTGGTATTGTGTTCATTATCTCGATGGTACTGACAATAAGAATTTTATTCATACCAACTAGGGTATGGTTCTCTAACTAGTTTAGGAGGTTGTAGGGTAAGGATTTCATCCTTCACCAACTTCTGCAAGATGGAAGAATAAGATTCTGATAGCTTTGTAAACTTTCGGTCGCCTCTGAGGCCGTTATTATCCACAACGACTACTACATTCACAACAATTTTACCTCTTCTCGAGATTGATATGATAGATCTTCCTTCAGAATGGGAGCATGATGGAGGAACCATGAACTGAATCACCATTTTATAGTATTCTCATAAAGCCACACACAAGTGTGCAAAATAAGGATACTTCATGAGGGTGAACTTCTCTTGCCAAGGCCTTTGTAAGTTCACTATGAAGACTTTCTTACATCAAAATTGGGTAACGAATATGAGATCTATGATAAGAGTGCTTGGTATCATGCTATAAATTCTATAATCTTCTCATTATCCACTTGTTTGCATCTAACAAGGTCTAAGAAGGTCATCTTCGGTCTGATATTGGCTTGGAACTGTCGTAGGAACTAGTTGACAAGCTGATAGAATGTGAAGATGGAATTATCAGGCAAAGAACAGTACCAGTCCAATGATGTATCTTTGAGGGATCAGGGAAAAAATTTAGCCATCAATGCATCATGATGGAATAAATCCATGCACATGGCATTAAAGGTGAACACGTGTTTTTGCGGGTCCCTCTTACCACCGTATTTCTTGAATTTTGGAATCTCCATCTCTTGCGGGAAAGGAGTATTTAGGATTGCAATTGACAATGGGCTGTGTCGAAAGAAGGGTTGGAAGATAGGATGATTTTGCATCTTCCCCATATTCTGAAGAAGGGTATTCAGAATAGGGTCATTAGAAGACATAGGACCACCGAAACTACCGCTAGATCCACCTTCGTGACTATCGCTAGAACCACTACCACCGGTGTGACTTATGCCGGTGCCACCACTATGACCATTGCCAGAGCTACCATCGATGCCACCACCACCAGTGTGACTTCCACTAGAGCCACTACTAGAGTTGAAGCCACCACCATGATTTCCACTAGCACCACCTCCACTAATGCCACCCCCACTTCTGAAGTTTCTGGCACCAAAGCCTCGGCCCATAATTCTGCCAAATCCTCCACCACCAAAGGTGATAGAAGAGGTGAAGTGGAAACCCAAAGGGTTTCTGTTTACTTTGACAGTATCCAAACTTTTGAAAGTAGAGGGAATATTGACTGAGGGGACCATGTCATCCATATACACAAATATAGGAGGCATCAACATCTCTAGCTTCCTCTCGCGTTCCTTGAATAGGCCACCCTATATCATGTGACCAAGGCTGGAGGGGGCATATGCTTTGGCCAAACCAATGAGACTAGCCAAGAGTTCTACACCTGTCCGATCTTTATCCACCATGTATCATATTTCACCGATCACCTAAGTAGCCCTAGCCAACTTTAGGTTTCCTTCCAAGTGATTTTCCAATGCACCTAACCCTTTACCGAGACTAACAATGTACTCAAAAGGGATATAGATGACCTCATGCTCATCTATGGATGAAGAGGATATAGGAGGAGTAGGGATGTGATCGGTTTCATCAACAAACCTAGGTTCGCCTTGCACTAAGCACTCCTGTGCGAACATACCAACCACAAAATTGGAGAAAATGTCAATAGTGAAGCTAGAGGAGACCTTCGTCTTGTCCATTGGAAGGTGTCACATACTTCTTCTAACAATATGCCCAGAGGTCATAGAATGGGTCATGAAGCTCATAAAATTTCACAACACACCAGGGTACAATGACCAAGAGGTATATGGGAAAAATTTTAGGATGTCGATGAATGGATAGATGTTGGTTCACGTTGGGTTCACCAAAATGTAAGATAGGGGGACCACCCACTGTAAGTCCCTAGGTCACGAAAGGCCAAGAGTAGAAAGATTTCCCTAACTTACCTCAACTTAAAGGAAGGTTAGAATAGGAGGGATGAGAATGATGAGGATTATGCGTCCTTCGATCACTCTACAATCCCAAGAATTGAAGGGAGACTAGAAGAGTCACTTTCTAGAGTCAACTCTGCATCTTAGGTAGCTCTCTATTTGAGGATAAAAGCACACTTCTGATACGACAATGTGGCATGCTGTTGTCTCATAGGTGCATTAGCGTTCGTATGACTAGAAGACCAGAGAGGTGAGGTTTTTCTCCAAGGAAGGACTAACAACCTAGTCTACAAGTTTCTAGAATGACAGAGTAGTATTAAGAAGTATGAAATATATAGATTAATGTGATAAAGGAAGTATATTATCGAGAGGGTGATGAAGATGATCTCGTAGAATATCCTCCTCACCAGCTTGCTTCGAACTCTCTCCACCTACACACAATAAAGGGAGAAATTGTTGGGGTTGTATAGGGTCCTGCCTCAGTCAGACCCTCGTCTTGGTGTTTCTACCTCCATAGACAACCGAGTTTGGAATATTAGAGATAATGATAAAGAAAAGAACTTGAAGCTACATAAACACAAAACACTACAAGAAACTTGTGCTTACTCAGTCAAAAACAATAGGAGAGATTAGAGGAGCTTACCACCTCTATCCAAAGTGCTCAAGGATTATGGAGGAGAGAATGAGAGGGACTCAAGCCTCTGTTGTCGCGGTGTCTATCCTGTGCTCGCCCTATTGAAGTGATGGAGTAGTGGGTTGCTGCGATGGAGTGAAAGAATGCTGCTACAAATCTTGAATGGGTGTTGAAAGAGTGGAGAAAATGTGAAGTGATGAACTCAAGACCTCTCAAAACTTGAGAATGGATGGAATGGTCAAGAATATGAAGGAGAAGGCAAAAAATGACCATAATCAGGTCGGCTAGCCAAAGAGGGATGTTACTCTTCAACTTCCAATTGAAAATGTAATGCCTCTATAGTCTCTAGCCGCAGGAATCTGCCGAGGACTTAAGTGCGCTATGCGGACATCTGTGCACCACGCGGGTGTCCCTAACAAAAACACCCCCACCGACACACAAACAAGGCACCAAGTGGAGTGTGAGCAGTGGGCTTAAGTGGAATTAAGCCTTCGCATTTGGTTTTCTAAATTGTTTTAGGGTGAAAGGGGAATTTGCATTAGGGGTGCAAATTTATGCTCATACAAAAACCAATCAAGATGATCTTTTCAAAGGACATTAATCTAAAGAAGAACCTATTTAATTAGAACTCTTAAAAGGAATTTTAATTCTTCTACACATAGAAACCAATCAGCAACACCACACAACTACAACAAATGTGTATCGACAAATTAAATGTATATCCACACATTCAGTTTGAATAATATAAACAACCACTTTGGAGACATCCAAATAACATGTAAGCATATGAATCCACACAACTACTAAACACTTGAAAGAAAATGAGTACTTAGGCTTAACCTTCTCCATTATATTAATCTTCAAATGAAATGCATTACAATAGTATTTGATATAAAATAGATGGGCAAGATTTTGCAATCTATCTTCTTACTATTCCTACTCTAAAATGAAAATGAAAATGATATGATGATGATTCTTTCAATCACCACATGTCCAACATATATAGCAATATTTTGAAGAGGGTACACCTCTCATAAGTGTCTTTTGGAATTAACAATAAAACACTAACAATTATGCTCTAATGAGCCACAAATGAACTTGTGTTATATGATCTAAATATTCTTGGCGCAAGTGTGTCTCAGTATCCTATAAATCATTCCTTGCAGTGATTTCCATGATGATCATCTTCTCCAAATGTTGACAAGCCTCTTCCAGTGTTGAATCCTTATTCTTGGCTACTTCCAAGGCTCCCTCCATTATTAACTAACACTCTTTCATCCATTCACTCTAACTCTTTTGTTCTCCATCATCTTTGAATAGTGAAGTGACCCCTTCCTTTGAAGCACCTATGAATTCTTTAGCATCTCCCTAGAGTTCCTTATAATAGTAATTGTGTTTCCACATCATATCCTCAATGTCTGTAATGGCTCTAGTGTTAGAAGAGCTTCTCTTTTTCATTTCTTGGATATTTTCTTGAATTATGTCATTTATTCTCTTATGTTCCTAAATAGCAATGTGACTCTTGGAGTGAGTTAGCCAAAACTTATCCATCTAGATCTTCATATTGGCATGCCTCTTTTGAAATATTGCAAAGAGTGTGTCAAATATGACCTTGCTCACTTGAGTCTGTACTTCCTCACTTTCATCCTTTGACTAAGAACCTTCTCCTTGAGTTAAAATTCTTGTAGATCCCTTGAATGCGTTCTTGATTGTGTCTCTCAAGAAATCATTTTCTTTCAACGGTATCTCACTATTTAACTTGTACATATCCTACTCCTTGATCAAAATTTGAATCTGTGCTTTATTCAATTTGGCTACATTTATGCCAATGCCAACTATGACCATAGGATCAGTCTCTCCTACCTTCAGTGTCATCACATGACCAAATGCCTTCTCAGTATCAATAATCACAAATTTATTATGTGAGGGATACATTGCTCAAATCATAAGAGATTTCTCATTAGGGTTATATCTTGATCTAGTGTATACTTTTGTCACACCTTCTGGATTACACTTATTCTTAGCATCATTATTTTTTAGAAAACTATCAAAAACAAGAGAAGAATTTAAATCTAAACTAGGGAAATCATCACAACAAACTCCTCTTTTTATTCCTCTTTTTGGAGTCATGTCCTTCATTTGATTCTCTACATACACCTTCAATGTGCTAAGAAACTAATTTTCATTGTTGGGTGTGATGTCTGTGACTGATTTCCTTATTCCTTTTCCCTTTTTCTTGTACAAGAAAGGTTTAAATTCATGAGACTTTATAAAATGATCATCATAAACAAAGGACTTATGGCCAATTGCCTAGTATCTATATCAGATGATTCTTCAACTTGTTGTCCTCTTCTCGAAGGTTGATACTCTCCAATTCTTAGTTTGGGGATCTTATCAAGTTAGCCTCGGGGTTCCTTTTCATTAGAAGATTCCTCACTAGTAGAGGACAACATTTTTGCTTCCTGTATTTCCCTCATCTCTTGTTCCATCTCTCTATTATAGTTATCAAAGGCCAATTCGGCCTCTATTTCTTCCATATTTCTGATGATATCATCATGAGGATATGGTATATGAACATATCCACTTAAATTGTGTTTCTTTCTTGTAAAGTCAATAAAACCTTCGAGATCAAATCCCTTCCTTGGTGTAGCTTTCTTCATATGGAAATGTGATAACTTATCCAAAATAAGGTCATACCCTTCCTTTGATACCACAATGAAATATCCAAAGTACAATGTACTAGGCATAAAAGACTATTTCTCATAGGCACTCAGATTCATAACATTGGAATAATCCATATGCTTGAAAATTTCTAGATATGCAATCCTATCTGGCACATTTTTGGGTAGCAGGAAATGTGTATCTTCAAAACCATAAACTCTAATCATAGTTGAGTCAATATAACAATACCAGTTGCCCCAATTATGACCCACAATTGGTGGTCCATTGAAATCCTTGGGCCTTAAGAATTTTTTGATTTCATCAGATAATGAATAATCACAAAGGTGATTATAAATCCCGTAGAGTTTCTTGACAAAGCATTCCTCAAAATAAACAAAATTTGAATTGATAAACCTACTGTCACAACTAGAGGTCCATAATTGTACTGGTAATGGTTGATCCTCCTTATCCAACTGCGTAATTCCTAATTCCTCTACCCACATCCCTAATTCTTTTCCATAATACAATATCATATGTATGAGAGGGGAATAATGTTTAAAGTGCATTATGGGAGTACCATTTTTGATAGTTGTTAGCCCTTAAGTCAATTCCTCTGGAAATGTCTGAAGTATAATCGAAAGGTCTTGCATTGTGGCATTGTATGTCTGCAATGATCACCACTGGACCTAAAGACATAAATTCAGAGACCTTTGTTCCCATCACTTAGCCCACCGAGAAGTAAGTGTATTTTAAGTAAGGCTCAAACAAATCAACATGGAATGGAGGTCCATCATCCTCTTTTAGTGGCACTAGGTTCTCGTCTTTTCTAGGCCTATGTAACGGTAACTTCCATCCCTTGTAGGTGGTTTCCATTCTCCAGTACTCCTTTTCGAACTCCTCATGCACTATGGGTTGGTCGCATGTGTCATCTAGGTTGAAAACTTCATAGAGTGCCATTTTGGATATATGTATAAAAGGTTCACCCTGCAAGTTGCAAATGTCTCTAAGGTCCAAGTTATAATGTTTGTCCATAAGTCTTATGAGATCTACAATAATGAAGACATTGGGAACAACTAGTTTTCCCAAATTGAACTTCCAAGGGTTGCAAAATTGTTTAAATCTACTTCTCCAAGAATAATGAAACAGGAAAAAATCATATCCCCTAATGGGGTCCACACATCTCCTACATGTTTGCATTTATCCTCTAAACTCTCTACATCGGCCCTCAATTGTGCAGACCTTCTGGCTTTTGGCCTTGAACTAGGCAATTGGTCAATGAGGTCCTGGTTTAGTTTCCTTTCATTTGTTTTTGGTTCCTGCCCCATTTCAATTTTTCGCCTCTTATTCTTAGATTGGCTAATTTCTCCTACTTTCTTCTTTTTTTTCATCTTTGCATAAATTTCCATCTTATTTCTCAAAAGATAGAAGAATTGAATTATAATCTATGAATTGCAAGGATATTTTGTATGCTTACTTTTGCGTTTCAGGCACACTAAATTTCATGACTTTCGCTCAATCCATCCTTCTTCGTTGTAGCTTCTGAAAATTCTTTTGGTTCAATCTTTTTTCAGTTAGGAGTGTTCATATAGGTTTCGTTCGTGCAACCATTAATGTCCGCCACTAGAAATAAATGCAATGGTATTTTTGAATTTTAAAATGTCAAAGCGATACAAGAAGATTACATCGATGAAACTTTTCCAACCTCAGGATGATCTATGTGCTTTATTTGGTGCCACCTCTATTTATATATTCATAACCAATCGCTAAGACATAACTGAATGTCCCTTCGATATGAAGTGTCCCTTTATTTTTCATATTTAGTCAGGAAGAACCCTTAATACTTTTACCGATGTTGTGCAACTACCTTCTCTCGTTCTTTTCAACCCTGATTAATTTGGGGAGAGCATTATGAAGTTTACACGATATGAAGGTGGTCTGGATCATTAGAAATCCCTTTGATCATCACTCAGTGTATTTTCGATGATAATGAGTCTTCTAAATTTTTCATGACTAGTGTTGTCAATATTGAACCCATTTTGGATTCTATTCCTAATGCTACCATGGCAATGATAACCTCAGAAGCACCTACCTTTACTGATGAGACTATGGTTACCCATGTTCCTAAAGATAAACTAAGAAAATTGGACAAGGACTTAGAAAAACTTCAAGACTACATAAATATTGAATACTTTGTTGGTACAACAATTCCTATAATTGACAACATGAGGAAGTTGATTAATGATGATCATGAATTATAGGTTGTGTGTAACCTAGCCCATATAGTTGATGATAATATACCTACAATGTCTAATTGTGCTCAAGATTTAGGATACACTCAAAGTCAAGGAGGAAATCAAATCTCCCTCCCTACTACTATATCCTCTATTCCTACATACACAAATCCAACAATTGCTTCAAAAATACAACCAAGCATTGGCATAACTGCAACAATAGGTCTTTTTGTTGGAAATATTTATGGTTTTGGACCTTCACATGTTATACCTCAATTCCAATCCCCACTCATAACTTCACAATATAGTAGCCCACTGAACACATACACCATTCCACCATATTCACCTCATTCTCAAAACATGTTAGGTAATGATTCTATCATAAACCAAATTTTGCAAAATGTTACCTCACTCCAACAATAAATCTCAAACTTGAACCAAAACCAAAATGGACAACCATCACAATATATCAAAAGGAGCCCATTTTCACTTAAGATATTAAAATCACAAATGCCACAAAATATAGAGATCCCCCAATTTGACAAGTACAATGTTAAAGGGGAACTTTTCAATCACATATCATCATATACCACCACATGTAGTGATTTTATTTTTGAGGATAAAATCCTATCTAAAATTTTCCCTAGGTCATTTAAAGACATGACCTTGTAATTATTTTGTTCATTTTCCAATAACTCAATACACTCATTTACTGAGCTTGTTGATACTTTCTTCAACCATTTCCAAGTCAAATTTGGTCCTAAGATCAACATAATTGATTTAATCTAGTGAAAACAAAGACAAGTAGAAAAATTTAATAGATTTCATAAATTTCTATCAATTGATATTATCACAAGTCAATCTAACTCTTCTTGATGCAAAAATCCAAATAATGTTCATTGACAACTTTCAACTTGACATAATGGAAAAAGTCCTATTAATGAAATTTCCATCCTTTATAAGTTTATGTATGACACTTTGTGACTATCATAATTCGATTAATAAGTATGAAGAAGTATCTTCATCAGCTCATACTGAGAAATCCAAACTTGTACCTCAAAAAAATTATAAACCTTTCAAAAATCACAACAAATGTTTTATCAAGTTTCATACACCTCAAACAAACAACCAAAATTGAACCTCAAGTTGCAACCATAAGTTCAAATTCATATCAATTTAACCCAAGAGATAGACAATTCACTTAGTTTCCCGACACTCTCCATTCAATTATGTTGCAACTCTTGAGTAAGAATCTAACTCGATTTCCTCCCATTAAACCTGTGGACACAACTAAACCTTTACCTCCAAATTACAATCCAAATACCTTTTTTCAATATCACCACACAAGTGGACATGATATGAAACGATGCATGCATCTTAAACATCAAGTTTAAGACCTCATTGACTCTAATCACATTCAATTGGGTGGTGTTAATGATAAAGGGAATAAATTTGTTGCCTCACCTAACCAAAATTTGTAAATCTTTACCAATTCTATGCCTAATCATTTCACCAACTTTGTGCAAGCTTGTGATGTTAAGAATGATGAGATGAATATTGATACACCTAATGACATGAATAATGATTATAATAAAAATGAAGATGACCTACAAACAATGATTGGTTTTGTATATGTGCAACCTTGTAAGGGCCAAACCTGACATTGCTTTCACTAATGACGATGCACGTAATGGTCCTCTCTACATTGTTGGTCTTTCTAGTGGAAAAATTGCATACGGTATACTCATTGATCCTGGATTTGTAGAGAATGTGATCACTGAGGAATTCTTGTTTGTACAAGAGATTTATCAAGATACTTATGAACAATTGAAAGAATGGATAAAAAATCATGATGGTTTTGATCACCCTGTGATTGGTTCCATCACTCTTACCCTTAAAGTTGGACCAAAATAATTAGATGTCTCATTCTCCATCATCCCAACGTCAAACCAATTTCTTGTGAAGCTAGGCTACCCATAGTTACACTCCATGAATTTCATCCAATCGGTTATTCACAAGTGCATAAATTTTCCCTTTGGAAATGAGATATTTATAGTGCATCATAGTGGATTTAATCCTTTGTCTTCATGTGGAAATTTTTCATTGGATTTCTTTTGGCCTCAACCTATGGAACTTATAAGCCTCGTGAAGATTTATTTTTCATGTCATATAAAAAGTTCAAGGAAAAGTGAATAACAAAATTATCTCTTGCTAACATACCTAAAAAATGACAAGTCCATGGTTCTTCCTTCTCCCTAGCTTATCTTTTTTGAACCTAATCTTGAGCCAAAAAGCCTTCCAAGCAGCCGAAGTAAGTATGTGGTTTTTCCTCCACCCATCTCTTATAAAAGACCAAGAGACAAAAATATTATTCTTTTTGTGACTCCAAAAATAAAACAAGTGTATAAACCTATAGAGAGTGGTTTCCCAACCCCCAGAGGTTCCTTTTGTTCCTACCTTAAGGGAAGAAAAGAAACCAATGGTTGATAAACCTACTCCTACCCCATCACAACTTGAAAATTTTGTAAGAAGAAACCTAAATGCTAAAGAGTATAGGCGTAGATGTTGTTCTATTGCTCTCCAATTGGGAGAAAAGAACAAAAAAGTTCATGATAATCCAACACCCATGGAAACAACTCAAGAAGAAGTTCAACTTTCACCAAAAACATGGCATGGAATCAAAACAAGAAAACTCAATTACTGTTGTCATAAAACCTCCTATTGTGATTAATTTGTATGATGATGAAATGGCTAAAATTGATGAGGAGGTACATAATGAGATTAATGTTTTATTTTCAAAATAAAATTAATTTAGATGGGGGAAACCACAATGATCCTCCTGATGAGATCGACCCACCATGTGTTACACCTAGAGATGCTCCTAGTATGACAGTTGTTGTAGTCCCCTTAGCTATTTTTTTGTCTTCCATTTATGATGAGCAATATTGGGATGCAGACGACCTACTTTAGGTTGTCTCATTTGTATGGTACTCCTTTATGTTTTTTTCATGTTTTTTCTTGCATGTGATGTGATCTCCCATGTTGTGCTACTTGGAATGTCTGTGTGTTTGTGATTTTTCTTTGGATAACCCTTGTTGCTCCATTGGGACAAGGATACAAAGGAAATAAACCTATCATAACATTCTTCCATTTGTATCTTTTTTCCTTGTGTTTTCCTTTTGGGGACGATGCAAGGAATTGAGACATTTAGGTCTCTTCCATGTTGATCCAAAAGTTTATTTATATGTTTCATTCCTCCATCGTGTTTTTTATTTCATGAGTGTTTGGGGAATGATGTCAGTTTCGAGCTCTATTATATAATTTTAGCAAAGATGTATATTGACCCTAGATTCATAGATCCCTCGGTGTGCATTTCTATGATGTTTGTCACATTGTATTTTGGGGCAACCCCTTATCATGATGTAGTTTATTTGGAAACATATCATTGGCATAGAGCTTTCCAAATAAGCTCTTGTAATATTTTATTGCATGAAATTTATCATTTTCTACTTTAAAGTAATTGCTCACAGTATGGTGTTTTACAATTTCTTTAAAGTGGGGGAATACATTGGCATTATCTTGCTTCATTTTTTTCACAAGATTTGGGCTTATTAGTGCATTGAAATTGACATTGACATTAAAATTTTCTCTACATCATTTTTTTCATGGGAGTTGAACTTAGTATATTATTAGCACTGATCATTTTGTGGCACCTTATCAAGGTTATCAAGGATTATAAATCTTGCTATGGTTGTCATGGGCATACCTTATAGATCTAGTGTGTGTTTCTCATATTTTCTGCCATATTATGAGTACACTTAGTAGACCTAGTTTGTTCTTCATTTTGCCTTGGGGGCTCACCTAGTGAATATCATTCACTTGTCAGTCTGTTCAATATTGTGAGAGGGAACGACCCAAGCAATAATTTCATTTAGTTCCACTATATAAATAATGTGGTTGTGACAAAAGTCATCAATCACCTAGTGTGGATGTCCTATACCAATGAAAGACTCTCTTAGTATCCTTGAGATGCGTCAAAACCGTTAGGTATTTCTAAGGCATGTGGCCTCTTAATTGAGCGAATTGATGCATGTATAGGCACCAGTATATCTTGAAACACTGATTAAGAACCACTATAGAGGAAAAAAACCTTTTTTTCTTGTTGGTGTAGGAGGTCAGACCTTCAAAGCCTCCCTAAATGTACTATTCATTGTGGAGATAGAAATCCTCTGATACATAATATTTTGGATCTTTGAGGTAAGAGATTTTGGTGTGCCTGTGTCGTGTAAGGGGGACCCAGTTTCACCAAGATATCTATTTATCCACTTTTTTTAGTATATGGATAAATCCAAGTAGGGGCTCAACAAGTAGTATCCTCTTTCTAGTCTAGGTTGTGCATGCTTACAAGTGATTTAAAACTTGTCAAGACCAATGAAAAATATTGGGGCTAATCTAGGCTCCCATTTAGAATTTTACTCTAATTTTGTGTTAGAGTCAACTAGAACATTATATCTGTCATGTCTTGTGTGTGTGTTAAAAAAAAAACATTTTCAATCTCAATAAAAAATCACACATTTCAACCTTGAAAATCTCAAGAACTCTCCCAAAAAGTCAAACAACACAAACGTTTGCATGAAATCTTACAAAACCAAAATCCATAAGAAAAGATCCACATTCCCATTTTTCAAACATAGACATCATAGTTCAAGGTTTTTCAAAAAATGCATCTTGAAGAACTATCGCAACTGAGACATATTACTAAGAAAATTTTATCAATGCCCTTTGAGGAACGAACCAGACTTACATATCCAAAACAAACCTAGCATTTGATCTCTTAGATCATCATTCTTTAGTTACAATCCTTCAATCCTTGCATATCTATATCATTCCACCTAGTCCTTGCATATTTTGACCATGACCTCAGTCCTTGCATGTCCATCATTGGTCAAACAAAAAATTTAGCTTGCACTTACGTTACTCTCCTTAGGTCTTGAATCAAACATTGGCTATTAATCACCCATAACACTTGAGGTTCATCATCCTTGAGTTAGGGAATATACCATCATCTTTGAGTAGGGAAATCTTCTTGGAGTTCATCATATCCTATTTTAGCATACCATCTCTTGATCACTTTTCCTTGTGTCTATTCATCATAGCACAAGTGAAGACTTGCATCATAATTAGTTTCAGACCTAGAGTTGCCTTAAGTTGTTGCATTTTTATCATATCAAACTTGTCATATCATACCATTCCATTCCCATATATTATCTTAAATTCATATCAGTTTTCATTTCATCCTAATATTGAGTCTCATACATTGTCTAGTTCTAGGTCAAAGATCAAAACAATCACCTATGACCCCTTAAAAAAGAATAAAAATGTTTCAAGAGGAAGGGAACCCTTAGGGAAATGAATTTTATGGGGAAGATCACATTAGTGTTGCAACTAGTAAAATAAATGAAACTAATATGAAGAAGTAACCCAATCCCATATATAAGAAGCACTTCATGATCATAAATTCACTAAAATGTTTACAAAGGTGGTAAAATGTAATCCACAACAATTCTTCAAGGCCCTTGATAATGAAGGAATCAAACTGCCTCTTGATTTTGACATATCATTACTCACGATGAATGAAAAACATGAATCTAGTGAATGTAAGCATAAAAAAACAAATAATGATGATAGAATCAAAGATCACAAGCCCTTTTATTTACAACCTAGTTACAAGAGATCTTCAAAGATGTCAAAACTTGCACCTACAAATAATCCTATTTTAGATGAGCTTAGAGAATTGAGATAGGAATTGGATACCCCTAATAATAATAAAACATCATCTTGCAAGTTTTCCATTGAAGATATATGTCCTTATCATTTTGATCTGAGCATGCTAATGCTACCTTTCCCCAATCACTAGGACATGACTTGATAAATATAGGGGAAAAGGAGATCCTAAAGGTCACTTAAGAGGATTTTTCGCTACTACCTTGGAATTCACAGTTGATGAGACATACCTTATGATATTATTCCCTCACTGTCTTGGGAGGAGAAGCTATGAAATGGTTTTCACAATTATCCTCGACCATAAAATATTTTCAAGAACTGGCTGATAAATTTGTCTCACATTATAGTTACAACTATGAACTTAAAGTGACCATGACAAACCTTTTTAACACCAAGAAAAAACAAGGAGACTATTTTGTGTTATTTTTACAAAGATGGAGACATTTGACAAAATGAGTACCTTATAACATTCCAAACAAAGAATTGGTTGACCTCTTTTGTCAAAATTTGAACAAGGAAATTGGAAAGGAACTTCGCCTCAAATGCTTGGATTCCTTTGATAAATTCATAGAAATGGGATTTTGAATCGAAAAAACTCTCATCGATGATGAAACTATTAAACTTAATAACGACAAAGATAAAAAATCAAGCTCAAGCAACACGACACCTTTTTAGGTTAAGAACAAGAATGTGGTTAATGAAGAAGTTGTTGATGTAAAAATGACTAAAAAATCATCACCAATCTACAACCATAAAGGTTCATCTTCATACAAAGGAAAAGAAAAGAAAAGAAGCTTCCCTAAATGAAAATTTTCACCATTTGGACAATCTCTTAAATTTGCATGAAAAGAACTCCTTGAAAACAATCTTATAACACTACTTGAGCTGAGAGAATATAATCCACAAGTCAAACCCCCATGGTGGAATGACGATCACTTTTGTGACTATCATAGACACAAAGGACATACGACTAATAGTTGCAATAAACTTAGACATGTGATACAAGACCTTGTTGATGACAGTAAGATAGCAGTTGATGGACACACTCCTTTTGGTAGCTCTAATCGTGAGATGTTTAAAAATCATTTCCATAAGAATTCCAAGGATAAAGGAAAGGCCCTTGAATCTGGTGATGGTGTAAACTATATTGCTGCTAAATATGACTATATCATAACTAACATTAGTGAGGTTGATAATCATGTGAACACTTTCATTATAAAAGGTAAAGAGTCTAATTGCAATGTTACTACCCACGGAGGAATAGTTACCCTTAGAGGTCCTACTTCAAACCTATTGCACTAGCTTCATGATACAACCTCATAGAGAATTTAGGTAAAATGTCCACACAAATTTTCATACGTGAGATGCTACGCTATCTCCTGAGCATAAATCTATCCTAGATAAAGAGCTTGCTACTACTACAGCTCCTACATACTTGCATGTAGATCAATTCCAAGATATAGTGGGACACATCACTTCTACTCATACTCACTTTTACTAAGAACAATGATTTTTCCATCTGAAAACCACATAATGCACCTTTACACATTGAATTCCTTGTCTATAAAGTCAATATCAAGCGAGTTCTAATAGATGGAGGAGAAGGTCTTAATATTTGTACTCAAAAATCTCACACAATTAGGGTTTTTTGAAAGTGCAGTTGATCCAAAGAAAAAGATTAATATAAAGGAATATGATGAAGTGGAACACTCATCTAAAGGATTAGTTACTCTACCAATCAAGTTTGGGCCTATGACAAAGGATGTGGTTTGAAAAGTACTTGATATCCCTCTGACATCCTCCTTGGAAGACCATGGATTCATGCAATGCAAGTAGTATCTTCTACATACCATCAATGTATTAAATTCCCACACAATGGTGTTGAAATTATAATACAAGGAGATCCAGACCCTTTCATGTATTGTAATAATCTAAGCCCTAAAACTAAAATCACAATCCCTAACGATTGTGAAGCACTTCCTTCTCAAGTATATATTGATCCTGAGTCCTTAAAAACATCCACCTTAAAATCCAATGAAGATGAGATCAAAATACAAGTGAAAGATCACGAAGTAGGGGAATATACCCTAAATTGTGTTATTTACCTTGGAAAGCTACGTTTATCTCCCCACCTATGGCAAGCCAAAGATGCCTAAGACCACATCAAATACCGATACTACCTATGTTTTTAAATCAAATACTTTCAAAAAATGGAGAGCCATTTATAATGAAATGGAATAAGTTGATCTCCTGAGATGGCTATACAAAGATGAAGATATAGAAAAAGAACAAACTAAAAAATAAGAGATAAAGATACTTGTTGAACAATATAGAAAAGGATTGGATCTTATGAAACAAATGGGATATGATGGTAAAATTCCCCTAGGTTTACAAAACAAAATTATCTTGGAACCAATACAACCTACTCATATGCAAAAATTTCCTATTTTAGGATATGACACGTAGAAACATAAGACCTTGAGTACCGCATGTACTTCAAGTAAGGAAGTAGAGTCCTCTAATGCTACACAAATAGATGAGGAAAATTTCATCGATGACTTCATTGAAATATATGACTATGATAGTGTCTTTACCCTTGAACCCGATTGTAACATGTGTACCCTTGAATCCATTCAAAATCTTGACTAAAATCATGACCCTTTACCCCTTGTTCACCCCCAACTCATTGATTGGGATCAAAAGGGACCTCCATAGGTAGATGTGTTTCAAAATGATGAGGCAATCATAAAATTTCTAGGATCATGAGAAGACACACCTCTTGGGGATCATAACGTAGGTTTTATTATAGAACTCAATAGTGTGGCTTACTTCAAAGAAGGTTCCAAGCCTTTCAGTCATAAAATTATTGAAAATATAAATAGGTCTTCTAGTGAAAACTTCTCTGTGGTGCTATTAGACTCAAAAAAAAAAAATGGATGTATCCAAGTGTGAAATCCTCTCTAAGGAACTTGAGGATGGAAGGCTTGACACACTTCCCCTAACACTATATCATGAAAATCCATCCATGGTAGTGGAGAAGACAATACCAGCAAATCTGGGCATAGAAGAAAAACCAAGGATAATTCATCTAGCAGAATCATTAACACTTGAAGAGAGAATAAAGCATATATAGTTTTATAAAGAAAGAAAAGTTAAATTTGTGTGGTCCTGTACAAATATTTTAGGACTTGATCTAGATTTAGTAATGCATCACTTGTATTTACCATTAGGGGAAAAACTTGTTAAGGAAAAGTTGAGAAAAATGCACCCGCATGTCGCTCTACTGGTAAAAGTTGAATTACAAAAGTTGTTAGATGTAGGATTTATAAGACTTGTTGACTATGTTGAGTGGATTTCAAACTTAATACTAGTTTCAAATCTTGATGGGAGTGTTTTTGGTTGCACAAATTTCAGAGATTTAAACAAAGCTTGTCCTAAAGATGACTTCCCACTTCCAAATATTGACATGATAGTGGATTTGATAGTAGGGCACAAAATTTTATCCCTCATGGAATTTTTCTTGGGATAAAATCAGATTAAAATTGCTCCTGAAGATCAAATTAAGATATCATTCACTTATCCTTTGGGAACATTCTATTGGAATGTCATGCCCTTCGGGTTGAAGAACATCAGAGCTACATACTAGCATGCAATAACCACTATCTTTCATGATATGATGCATACCTATTTGGAAAACTCTACTAATTATTTTTTGGGAAATCCTACTCTAGAGCTAGACATCTAGATATCATAGACAAAATTGTCACAAGATTAGAAAAATACAAGGTCTGGTTGAATCCAAAGAAATGTTTTTTCAGGGTAACCTCTGGGAAACTCCTTGGATTCATTATATTATCTAAATGAATTGAAGTTGATCTTGCCAAAGTAAAGGCTATACTTGAAATTCCTCAACCTAACAATATCAGTTAGCTACGATCATTGCAAGGAAAAATTTAGTCTATCCACCATTTTATAGCACAACTTGTAGCTAAATGTCAAGCATTTCAACACCTGTTATGCAAGAATGTTCCATTCAGATGGGATGACAAGTGTGAACAAGCTTTTCAGAAAATAAAAGAATATCTAATGACACCACCAGTGTTAGTACCTCCTATAGATGATAATCCTTTACTTCTTTATATATCCACAACCACCACAGCACTAGGGGCACTTTTGGAACAACATGACTCTAAAGGAAAGGAACATGCAATCCATTACATTAGTCGTACTCTAATGGGATATGAGCTCAATTATAGCCCTATTGAAAGATCATGCCTTGCCATAGATTTTGCCTCACAAAATTTGTGTCATTACATGCTTATACACCAGATAAATCTCATCACAAAAATTGATTCTCTTAAGTACCTCCCGAACAAAGCAACACTCACAAGATGATTGGATAAATGGGTTATGATTCTTAGTGAGTTTGATATTGAGTACGTGGAAAGAAAAGAAATCAAAGGACAAGCAATAGCGGATCAACTCATCAATGCTCTTATGATAGATGATCATCCTCTTATTATAGATTTCCCTAATGAATCAATCTTCAACATGGAATCTACACATCTTTGGAATTTATATTTTGATGTCTCCTTCACACAAAGTGATTCTGGCAATGGCATTCTCTTTGTCACTCTGCAAGGGGATTGTATACATAAAGCTTATAACATACAGTTTCCATGTACCAAAAATATTGCAAAATTCGAGGCTTTAATTTTTGGGCTCTGTATGGCTATGCAATGGAAAATCCTAGAGTTGCATGTCCTTGGTGACTCTCAACTAGTGATCAGACAAGTTAATTATGACTACAAAATAAAAGATGAAAAAATGGTGCCTTACAAAAGAATGGTGGATGATTTCAAGATCCATTTCTTATCAATTTATTTTGAGCAGATCCCTTGAGATAGTAATAGAGATATTGATGCAATGGTAACAATTGGTTCACTCATGGAAATGCCAAACGATTCTGCCTAATGTCAGTTCTTGGTAGAGCCTCTTTTGGAACCTGCTTATAATGTACCACAATCTGAAATGATATGTCTTATTGTTGGTCCTAATTCTCAATGGTATGGGGATATTTATACCTATCTTCTTGATAACATCTTTCCATCAAACCTATCCAATAAATCTCGTAAAACCTTTATCAGTCAATCCTCTTGTTATGTAATCTTAGTCGATGCCCTATACCACCGAAGTCTCTATGGTACTTTACTCTGATGCCATGAGCATGAAAAGGTCAAAACTTCTTTACAAGAAATACACATGAAGGTATATGTGGGCCACATTATAGTGGGCCTACCTTAGCCAAGCAACTTTTGTGTATTGGTTATTATTGGTCTATAATGGAAAAGGATGCTTATGATTTTGTTAAAAAATACAAGAAATTTTGAAAACATGCACACTTGATACATGTTTTTTTCACAAGAATTCCAGTTGCTTGCTACACTGTGGCCCTTTTATCAATGGGGACTCGATTTCATGGACAAGGTCCATCCACCTTCATCCTAGGGTCATAAGTTCATTCTCATTGCCAAAAATTACTTCATGAAATGGATTAAAGTTGTTCCCCTCACCCACATCACTGGAGAAAAAATAGCCACTTTCATATTGAACTATATCAACTGTTGTTATGGTGTTCCTTTATCCATTATCACATATAACGATTGTCCATTCAAAAATTAGGATGTCCATGAACTCTGTGAGAAATTCCATATACAACATCATTTTTCTACACCTTACTACCCTCAAGGTAATGGCTAGGTTGAGGCCTCTAACATTACCATTCTCAAAATTCTTAAAAAGATAGTCAATGAAGCTAGTCGAGATTGGCATGTTCAGCTGAATCTTGCCTTGTGGGCTTACTGCACAAGTGGCTACACTCCCATAAGCACTACCCCATAAGCCCTTGTTTATGGATTTGAAGCCATCTTGCCCATCGAGGTTGAGTTTCCTTCTTTGTGGGTCTCCTTGCATAATCAAATCAGTGATGAAGACTACAGAGTTCCCCATTTATAGGAATTGGAACTGTTGGATGAATGAAGACAAATTACTTTCAATCATCTCAAAGCATACCAATAGTGGATGTGATGAAAATATAACCATAAATTGAAACCACATACATTTGAGATTGGGGATCTTGTCCTTCATGAAAATCCTCGCAACCAACAAGATAGAGAAAAGAAAGGTAAATTTGAGCCTACTGGTTGGGTCCATACATTATTATTGTTGTGTATGGATCAAGGGAATACAAGCTATCTACTCTAGAAGGTGAATTTCTCAATGATCTCATCAACAGTATGCATATTCACAAGTTTTATACCTGAGTACTTTAGAGAGTACACTCTTTTAAAGTCCTAAAAAAAAAAAAAAAAAGCAAAAATGTTGTGAAAAGTCCTAAAAATGAAAAAAGTCTTTAAAAAATACAAAAAAAGGAAAAAGGTCTTGAAAAAATACAAAAAAATGGAAAAAAGTCTTGAAAAAAACCAAAAAAAACCAAAGAGAAATCAATTCGTTAAATAGTGAAAACCACTTTGGTGGCGCCTTGTGCAATTGCCATGGTGAAAACTGAGAAATTGATGCCATGTGTAGAGGCTTTGCTCCTCTTTCCTTTAGAGCTCCACTTGGTCTTTCCATCCCATTTTCATTCACCCTCCACTTCACAATAACCTTTTCACACTCACCATGGTTTGTGAATTGTTCAACATCCCCCTTGCTTGCTCACTTCTCCATGCATACTAAGTTGGTCCTATCCCTCATTAGGGCATTTCCTTGACCTTAGCTATGGGTTAGGATACTTGGCATCTTGCGGTTAGAGGGACTATCCTTTTTGTCTGCCTTGCTCCCTTGCAATTCATCTTAGTGCATCGTAAAACTTCAAAATTTCAAAAAAACTAAATATTCCAAAAATCGAAAAAAAAAAATCAAATATTCAAAAAATCCAAAAATTCAAAAATCTAAAAAAATTCAAATATTCCAAAATCCAAAAAATCAAATATTCAAAAAATCTAAAAAATCAAATATTCAAAATCTAAAAAATCAAATATTTCAAAAGTCCAAAAATCAAATATTCAAAAATCCAAAACATTCAAATATTTCAAAATCCAAAAAAAATTCAAAACCCAAAAATAAATTTTCAAAATCCAAAAAATCAAAACATTCCAAAAAATCAAATATTCCCAAAATTCAAAAAAATCAAATATTCGAGAAATCCAAAAAATCCAAAAAAAATCAATTATTTCCAAAATATCCAAAAAAATCAAATAACTTCAAAAATCCCAAAATAGTGATACTTTTAGATTGCCACGTAGCTTTAAACTTCAACAAAATCAAAACACACCAATATTGAAAATCAAGCAGACATTGCAACATACCTATCAATCCATCTTTTAGATCCAACCAAATGCATAAACTGTGACAAGAATTAGTTCTACATTGAAGCATGATCCCTATTTGTTTGTCGATCTTTGATTGTTTTATGATTTTATCTTTGGTGGCATGTCTTTTAGCTTCTCAAGGATTTCTTGGACTAGAGAGGCAAGGATGAGGCATGTTCACTTGTTTGTTGTCTATGGATTGTTTCTTATTCACAGGATGACTCGTCTTAAGACATGGTTGTCTAAAATCATCGAGGACCTATGAGTCTAGTGTGGATGAGAGCATTCCTTATTTGGTAGTGTCTTTCATGTAATAAGTATTCATGTCATCTAAGGTCCTTATACCTAGATGCTTATACTTCATTGCTAAATAAATGCAAACGGTATTCAAGTCATCTAGACGTTCATGTTATTTAGACGCTTGTACTAATTTGTGACATAATAAGCTCTATGATGATAAAGCACTATGTAAAGGACAAGAAGTTTCATCACCTTCATTTCCTTCATATCCCTTTTCATCTATCATTTCTTCCATCATCCATTTCCTTCATCATTTCAATTTTCTTCATGCTCCTTATCTCAAAGAAAAATTAATCACTTTATCCAACTGATACCTATCTTTTATTCCAAATATCAAATCAATCAACTTACTTTTTTACATGGGACTCCAATGCTCCCTGATCACTCAATCTATTAATCAATCATTATTTTGAGCTAGCATCAATCTCAATCAACTTAATCAGCTTATCAACCTGGCTATACTGAACATTTCCATCAAATGTTTAGTTGCGCCTATCAGTTATGCATTTTCATCAAATGTGCATCTCCGCTTAATCACTCATGCAATATTAGTTATTAAATCTTCTCCTCATGATCTATCAAGAGATTAATCCTATCACAGCTTGTTCAATCAATCTATTGAGGGGGCATATCATCCTTATCATCATCCTTACCAAGATATCCCTGGGGCATGTATCAGTTAATCAATTATTTTTCTTTGAAACAACACGATAGGTTGCATTGTCTCAAAGAGGGGGGAAAATGCAGACACTTAAAATTTATCCTCATAGTCATCCTATCATTTAATACTTTCCTCTATTTATTCATTAATTCACTTAAATCATTAAAACATTATAATAATTTATCTATTTGCATAATCGGTTATCCATAAATCATCTATCCATTTCATACATACTCTATTCACATAATCATTAAAATATTCATACATTAAATTTCCATAAATCTTTATCCATTGCATATTTCATGCATTTTCATATATATCCATTTAATTAAATCATTTGTCTAATTCACAAATCTACTTTAATTCTGAATTCCTAAACCTCCATCATATATCATAAACTCTCCCATTTATTTCTTTCATTCCCGTCAATTTCACTTGATTAAAAAAATTGGGATAAACATTCATTTCTCAACTTCACTCTTTTAATCCCATTTTTCTCCCATAACCCAGATCTTTCCTTTGAGGACATCTATATAAACCCTCTCTCTTCTCACCATTGAGCATACATATTTGATTTCAATCACAAAACTCTACATCTGTTCATCATAGCTTCTTGATACATTTGTGCTTATGAAAATCTAAAGCATCAAATGTATAATCCAAGATCTTGATGATAGGGAAAAATGGAGTTATTTTTATTTTGAATGCTTATGTTTTGTTTTTCATAGTTTAATATTACATTTTTGCATTCATATTCATTTAGGAGAAACTTCAATGATGTGATGTTGAAAGTTTCTTGATTCTAGTTTTATATTTCAATTAGTTTTCTGATTTTCAACATCAATAGAACCTAATCTCCCTAAAGTTAACAACTTTTGGTGGACAATGGTCCATGGTAAGGTTCTTACTTTAGATAACCTCAATAAAAAAGGATTCTATTTGGCCAATAAGTTTTATTTGTGTAATGAGAGTGAGGAAACTATTATGCAATTGCTATTTCATTTCCCCTATTCACAATAAGTTTGGGCCTTTTTTTAAATGACTTGATGGTGGAGTGATTTTTTCCCCCATCAATTAAGTTGATTGTAGATGGATAGATCTTTTGTTCCTACTCTCATAACAATATTTTAGACCTTTGGAGGCAAGTCCCCCCATTCCTTACTTGGGTTTTGCGGAAAGAACAAAATAATAGTCTTTAGGGACACTACTAAGGGTAGTGCAGAGTTGTGTATAGCCATAAGACAATAGATACAAGAGAATATTAATAATTGTAAGTATGCTCCTAAGAAATTTTCATCCTACAAAGAGTTTTGAATTAAGCAATTATGGTGCATCTCACAAAACCTATGTAATATCGATTGGTCAAAACAACTTATTCAAAGGAGCACAAATTGGACACCCTCGGATATTGGGTGGATTAAATGAAATTTTGATGGTTGTTCCAAGGGGAACCTAGGGATGGCTGGAGCAGGGGGTGTTTAGAAATCACCATGTCAGCTTTATTGAGGAATACAACAAAGTTTTGGGTATCACTACTAATAATGTGGTTGAGGCCAATGCGGTGTGGGCTGGGATAAATAGATTGAAGGAAAAAGGTTACACTAAGGTGTTTATTGAAGGAGACTCTAAGCTTATTCTAGATTATTTAAATAATGTAGTTGAAGCACTTTGGGAAGTGAAAGATATTTTGTATGATTGTAAGAGATTTTTGAAATCTTTTTTAATAGTACAAAATATGTCGCGTCTACAAGGAAGGTAACATGGTGGCAGATGCCATGGCGAATATCAACTTAAGATAATCTGATTGGACTTATTGGGACTTCCCCCATTTGCCTCATCGGATTAAAGAGATAATTGTAAGTGAAAACCTGGCTTGTCAAACCCTTTTGGGAGTTGTTGGACATTTGAATTGATGGAAGGATTAATGAGCTATCAAATTAAAATAATTTTCTCTATAAGCTTCTTGCTCATAAGGGTTATGAGTTGTTGGCCTCCTACAATGATTTAAAAACTAAGCCCTTATAGTTGTGATTCAGAGATTGGACATCTAACTTGAATAGCTATTTCAATCATCATGAAGGTGTATTTAACTTGTCAACCCAAGGACGTGAACTTGAAATGGGTTAACAAAGTATGTGCACTAGGAATCCAAAGTAGCCATATTCATCCTACAACTAAGAAAGACACAATGCTAAAAGTGAATTGCTTGGAAGGAAATAACATAAGTGCTAAGCATCAACCAATAACTAAACTAAGCTGAAATACATGACAAAAATGAAAATTTGAGTGAACAAACAAGAAACTACTCTGTCTGCTTTGGCTGCAGAAATAGTCATAAAATGAAATTCTAGTGGATGCAGGAGCAAATAGTGTCAAATTCTTAACTAATTACTGAACATAAAATAAGTAACTAACCTAAGGGATGGAATACTCACCAAGAGGGCTCCTTTGGATATGTATCCCCTAAAACAAATGTAAACTCATATGCATGAACTTATAGCTTCATTTCATTAATTGAAAAATGTGAGTACAATCGGGCAACATGGCTATATTACTGAAAAACTAAGAATGTGAGTACATCATCAGATCAAGCAACCTCCAGAGAAGGAGTGTCTAAGTCTTATTTATAGAAGCTAATAACTAAGGACCTAGCAAGGTGGTCAACTCCACTAGAAATGGAGGACGCCACATTAGGGAAAGCATAAAAAGTGGAGAGGCGGTTACGCATGCGCAAAATCTGGTTAGGCATGTTTGCTCAATGCAGATCTAGCACAACAATAACACCTAAATCTGCTCAACAGGTTATTAAGACCATTACAAGGTGGTTACAACTTTGATTTGAATGAGGAATCTTTCTGCCATCAAGATTCTTCCCTCATTGAATGACCACCTTGTTGACCGGTATGGTAGATGACCAACTGGTGGAATCTTCCTTAATTGTAGGTCTCTAATTATATCTGCATGACAATATTAGTACGCATAACAACTGCATATTTGTAACTATCTCAGAGTGACATTCATTAACCACGTGTAAAATTAACACAGATGGTTAATATAGCACGTCAATATCATTTAAAATTTATTAAAATAAGTCCATGTCCAAAGTCTATGGCTTTAAGGAAATATCATAAAAAGGTCAACATCCAAGCATCAAAGTCTATGACAACTATAGAAAATGGAAAATGAACTCTACCAATCATTGGACCATTAACTAGACTCATCACTCCCCCCAACCTAAGGTTTTGTTGGTCCTCCAACAGAGGAAGATTTGTTCTTTTTCTTGGTCAATGCCCTAAAATTTGCAACCGCCAACTATCCTACGTCAGTTTTTGTTGTGCCTGAATTAGGATCCCAATAGAACCCTTGTTGTTTGTCCAAATTGCTCCACCTCTATCTCTTTGCAACTATTTCATATCGGTAGTACCTGAAGTTTGGCACAAGGCACAGTAAGATAGGTGGCTAAAAAATTAGTGGAAGTCAAATTTTCCCTTTGTCCTCCCAATCTATATATATCTATCAACTCTCTTAAGTGTTGTGGCATAATTATATGTGGAATGAGGCTCATCTTGTTTCAAATCATCGGTTAGGTTGTTCCACCTTTGTGACAGGTACCCCATTATAGATTTCCCTCTGGTTTTTTCTATCTCCTCATATTATTTATAAACTGATTCTCTCTTAGACATGATCCTACTACCATAGCTTAGTTGGTAAATTTTTTTGTGCCAATCCCTAAAAATGTCTCCTGGATTTCTAGATTTAGCCCTAATGGGTATGGGAGTGTTGGATTCAATTTTCCTATAGGTCTTGAACTTATTTCCCCAACTAACTTTGTTCTATATCCAGGACATAAATTCCCTTAATTGGACATCTCTAATATACAACAGTGGATTCCAATCATGGTCTTGGGTCACAACATAATTATGCAAATAAAATTCACACAAAAAATTCTTCATTTCAAGAGGAGCAATCTGATAAGCGTTGAAAAATTCAATAGGGGTCTCAATGGAAGGATTCAAACCTGAAACAATCCTTGCTAGCTTAAAATAAAGATGTTTCTCCTTCAAATACAGAGCATAGGCCCTTGGAGGAGTCTTGCACTCTAAGATCTAAGGTACTAAGGTTGCCATATTATCCGCCTTTTTCTTTAAAGCAACAATTTCTTCATTCTTATCCTCAATCTCTTTATCCCTCTTTTGAATTCCCCTCTTTATCCTGTGTTTCTATGCTTTCCATTCTTCTTCCCTCCTTTGTACTTCTTTCCATAAGTTCATGGCTACCATGTGCATTGAAGAATCAAAGGGCCTGTGTATTCCTACCAAAAAATTTCTTGACACTTTTTCTTGCTCTTGATAGAGTACCAGTTGCAAGGCTTTTGTTTATTCAGCCAATTTTGGCTATAGGGGTGTTGACTGTTCTCCCACTTCTAGCTATAGGGCCTCAATTTCTTGTTCGTTCTCATGCTACAATAACTCTTTCTTCTTCTCTTGCTACAGGAGCTCCTGATTTTCCCCATACACTTGGCTTTCAACTTGTTCTACAATGTCAACAAGATCTGCCAGTGCTATGCTTGTTGCTTCCTCAAATGTGCCCTTTTCCTTGACATTCACCTTCTCCATTGGAGATTTTGTATCCTCCCATGATGTTTCTCTAGGTTTAGGGCTTCCCTAGGGAGATATACCAAAGGCTGGCCCAACTGGTCTTGGGGGGTTATCATCTTGGTTTGCAAAGCTTACGAAAGTGGGTGAAAGGTTTAGTATGCATCTGGTGTCCTTTTCCCATTGATTATCTAAGTCTTCATTACTAGAAGTGGGGGAATCATATCCAATGATGAAGGAAGGAGAATCCCATTTGTATTCATTAGACTTTGTTTGGAAATGGTAATAGATGTTGGGGATGGTTTCCATGCATTAGAGAGGGAACCTATCAATTCCAAAGCTGTCAAATAAGTCTTTGATGGGTAACTCGTTGTCCATGATATGATGATATATATATAGTGCCTTACCAATAGCAAAAGTTTCTCATTTCTTCCAAGAGGTTCGTCTAGTTTTTGGAATGACCATGTCTTTTGGTTTATAACCTAGCCCCATATTTCTCTTTCTTTGTTCCACTATGATAGTTTTTGATCGGACTTGTTTATGTAGCCAAAGGCCACTTGTTCCATTATATCCCATCTGTTTAACTAATTGATAACCTCTAGTGTTAGGATCAATTAATATAGGTTGTGGATTTTCTGATTCTTCTTGGTCCTCCTTGTAGATCATGGATGAAAGGTCCTCCTCAAATATTTCATCTTTTATGTCTCCCCATCTAGAAAATATCATGGGTTTGGCTATCATTTGCACTATCTTGATCTCTTTTGGCCCCCATATACTTTGGGTGTTGGTGAAAGCATGTCAATGCAGAATGCTTGGTTAAAATGGTAATTCCCATTACCCTTTTCAAGTACTTGAATCTTGGCTTTCATTTTCAGTTGCTCACTTGATGTGTTTTTGGTAGAGGTTGATGGAAGCATGGAAGGGTCAAGATAAGAAAAGGAATGGAAGGCTATGTCATTGTTGGGAACTCGTTGGATTTGATTGTACTTCTCCTCCAACTTTGCACAAAATGGAAAGGATCAAGATTCGCATATAGTGTCACTTCCTTTCCTTCATGGGAAAACTTTAGGCATTGATGAAAAGTGGACAGGATGGCTTGTAATGTGTGGATCCAAGGGCATCCCAAGAGGAGGTTGTGTGGAAACTCAAGGTAGAGTACTTGACAAGTAGTTTATGGTTGGTCCTATCTACACTAGCAACTTGACTATTCCTTCAGAATTTTTTTCCAAGTCATCATAGGCCCTTATGATGATACTCTTTCCTTTTTCAATCACGTCGTCAGAATACCCCAATTGTTTGATGAATTTTAAGATATAAATGTTTAAACCTACACCATTATGTATCAATACTCATTTGACCATGGTCTTGTGAACACCAACCTCTATGTATAGAGCTTGATTGTGGAATGTTCTTTGTGGTAGATCTTTCTTTGAAAAGACTAAAAGATTACTTGTTATTTTTCCAACCATGGCTTGGAACTGACTAGGATCGAGGTCATGAGGATTTGACAATTCCAATGCTTTTTCTAATATTTCTCTATGTGTTGGTGATAGTTTTAATGATTCTAGGATTGAGATTATGGCAAGTGTCTTCCTTAACTGTTCCACAATGCTATAGTCACTTGGTGACTTGATTGTGGGTTTGGGAGGTGCTCCTTGTATTGTAACTCTCCCTCGATGGGTAGTTGCCTTACAGTTTTTGTCTCCTCAATTGTTAATACATTCACCCTATTGTCATCAACTTGTGAGAGGGTTCCTAAAATTGTGTCACAGTATATGTAATTAGCATTGTGGTACTCTTATTCCTTTCCTTTCTTAGCTTGGTTTGAGATCATGTTTGAGTATACTTGAAGATACTTGTCTCTAAGATGATGATCAATGTCTACTTCCCCTTTGTTTATCGAGTCCTAGATGATATTTTTAAGGCACGTGCAATTGTTGGTTGTGTTTCCTTTGATCTTATGGAATTCACATAAGTCTTTCTCATTGTATCGTGGTTTCTTAAAGCTAGGTTCCTCGTAGTTTGGGTGATCATTCATTTTGATGAGGTTTTGTTGTACTAGTTTGTACATGACTATTTCAAGTGACTCACCTAGTACTGTGAGCTACCTCTGGGGTTGATCATATTGCCTCTATTGCCCTCCCTAATTGGTCCGTTGGTTTACAACCTGATTGTTCTTGGGATAGGTAATTTGTTTGCTTTGTGCGTTGTTGAGATCATAGCTTGTTTGTGGCACTTGTGGTTTGTTTTGATTAGTTTTTTGTGTATTCCATACTTCTCTAGATTCTACCACTCCATTTTTTGTGGCGTTCTTATTTTTGGACTAGACTTTAGGTTTTTCATTTGAGCTAGAGGGATTGTCTTTTGAGTTTTTTATTTTTTAAGGTTCCTCTTGCTATGAGGGCTCTCTCAATATGTAACCCCTTTTCGATTGTTTCCTCAAAGTCTACAAGACATAGCATAGTGATCTGATTGTTTATTTCAGGTAGGACATTTGTAATGAAATTATCCACCAACTCCTTGTCTGCAATAGGCCATTTGCATCGACTCATTTTGTGTCTCCATCACTATAGGTAGGAGGTAAAGGACTCTCCTTGGTTCTATTTGATTGAGGATAAAATTATGATGGTGACATCTTGCTCTATGTTAAATGAGAATTATCTTATGAATTTGCTAGATAGCTCATCAAAAGTTTTAATTCTTGGTTGTAGATGGGTGAACCACTCCATAGCATGACCTATAAGGTTGCATGGAAAGAGCCTCATGAGATAGGCATCATTTTTTTGTATCTCCATACATGATACCAAGAAGTCTCGTACATGTTCTACTAGATCTCCTATTCCTTTATACTTTTTATCAAACCTAGGTATTTCAAAGTTCTTTGGAAAGGGTGGTGTCATGATTGAATGATTGAATGGGAATGGACAAATTTTCTAAAGAGTGTAGGTCTTCTTCTATTTTCTTACCTACGTATCTTCCATTTGTTGGGTGGCAACATCTATTTTTAGTTCCATCTCCATTTTTGGTACATGTGTTTGCAAGCCTTGCATATAATAACCTTTTTTCCTTACCAAGTTTTGGTCATATATCGGGTATTGTGAAGGTACAGGACCTTGATAGACATATGGGATGTAAGGAGGGTTAATTCCTTCTTGTGTGTAAGGAGGATTAGCTCCTTATTATTGGTGTGGAATATATTGAAGGATTCCTTGATGATGCATTGGCGGGTGACCTTAGTGATGGGATGACTAAAGAAGGGTACTCTATGGCACACCTTGTTGGGTACAAGACTAAACTGAAGGTTACCCTATTCATGCATTTGTAGGATACCTTTTTGATGGGATGACTAAAGAAGGGTGCTCTATGGCACACCTTCTTGGGTAGGATTAAACTAAAGGTTACCCTGATGATGCATTTGTGGGATACCTTGTTAATGGGATGACTAAAGAAGGGTGCTATGTGGCACACCTTGTTGGATAGGACTAAACTGAAGGTTACCCTAATGATGCATTGGTAGGATACCTTGTTGTTGGGACAAATGAAGAAGGGCACTCTATGGAACACCTTGCTGGGAAGGACTAAACTGAAGGTTACCCTGGTGATGTGTTTGCAAGATACCTTGTTGCTGGGATGACTGAAGAAGGATGCTTTGTGGCACACCTTGTTGGGTAGGACTAGACTAAAGGTTACCCTGATGATGCATTTGTGGGATACCTTTTTGATGGGATGACTAAAGAAGGGCACTCTGTGGCACACATTTTTGGGTAGAACTAAACTGAAGGTTACCCTAATGATGTGTTTGTGGGATACCTTGTTGATGGGATGACTAAATAAAGGTTCTATGTGGCACATCCTGTTGGGTAGGACTAAATTGAAGGTTACCCTGATGATGCGTTTGTGTGATACCTTCTTGATGGGATGACTGAAGAAGGGTGATTTGTGTCAGACCTTGTTGGGTACGAATAAATTGAAGGTTACCCTGATGATGCGTTTGCGGGATACCTTGTTGATAGTATTGCTAGTTCAAAAGGGGACCCTGTGGTCCACCTTGTTGGTGGTGTTGATTGTTTAGAGGGAGACCATGTGTTCTACCTTGTTATTGGTACTGATGTTTTGGAGGGGGGCCCTATGTTCCACCTAGTTGATGGTAACGATTATTCTAGGAAGGGTCAACACTTGAAGTATTCTGCGGGCTATATTGACAAGGAGGTGGATTGTTATTTTTAGGTTCATATTGAGATGGCCCTCCTTGATACATTTGTGCCACTATTTCTTTTCTTTAATTTGAGTTGGTTTTTTGAACAAGGGGTTCTATTTGGGTTTATCACTATTTTGTGAGAACACGAGTGGCATGCTCAACATCTCTGGAGGTTGGGTTATTTGTCTCACAATCGAGTTATCCCCTAAAGGAATAAGATTAGGTTCTTTGAGAGCATCTATGTTGAATTCTACTAGTAATTTAGCACTACTTTGTGCTAACTTGAAGAAATAGGAGTTTGGGTCCTTTCTCAACAACCTATCCATTAGTTTGAGAACCTTGGGTTTGTTAGATTGTTCAAATAATTCCTCCTCATTTATCTCTTCCTCACTATCTACCTCCTATATAACCACTTGGTTTGGATCTTGGTTGCTTTGTTTTATCACCTACTTTTTTTTGTGATTCATTTCTTCCTCACTGAAGGTGTCTTTGTACACTGGTCTCTTCTAGGAAGTTTCAAGGTATAGCTACATGGGCTAATTTCATCGTTCATGGCATTTGTTGGTGGATACTAGTGTTGATCTTGCTTGCTTTCATTTTCTTCCTATGTTGTGACCTCGTGGTTGTCACAAACAACTTGGGTCCCCTATGGGAGAGTTGTGTACTCTCTATTATGACTCAAATCCTAAAGCCTCGATGTTTGTCCTAAATTATAGGATATGGATTTTGTGAGATATTAGAACTGTTGGAAAAGACCCAGATTTTGACAGTAGCAGAAGGAATGCAAGTTTGGATTGTTCCTTGAAGCATAGACTTATGTGACCTTCATGTCTATAACTTAAGTTGTGAAATCACAACACCCAAGCCATAGTTTCCCAAATGTTTACTTTGATTAATGTAACTTGAAATAAAAGTCGGAATGCTCAGAAACCCTTAAGGAAAATTCCTTTTAAGGAGTGAAAACATAGGGCTTCTTTCACAAGTATGCACCATGTCAAAGGGTATGTGATCCAACCATCTCGTTCAGTGTTTGTTTGAATGTGTCCTTTTTCTTTAAATCAATCATAGAATTTGATGTCAAATTTTTTGAATGGGAAAGTTTAACATAAACAAGCAATTACAACCTTAGGGGATAGAAACCATTCTCTTAGGTAGGCTTGCCTCATGATCTAAAGAGATGATTTTACATGCAACTTATGGTGTGGGTCTGTAGTCAGACATGGCAAGTAACTTCTTGGAAGTAAATTTTGATGCACCACTTTTAATGAATGTTTTTGGATAATAGGGTGGGCTCTAAAAAATTTGGTTCTTAGTGACAACTGTGAATGCAGAAATCTGACACTCACCCACTGGCCATTTAAAGCTCTTTAACTGTTCTTGTTCCACTTAAGGCATGGAATTAGGTGCAGCCTGTTGTTAGCATAGCTTGAAGCTACTTTCTTACAATTTTTCAACCTTTGATACAGCCCACCAATAAATGTGCTTCGAGACCTTGCAACGAGTTCTCTAGCGTGAGATGTGTCTCAAAGCAAGCCCCTCTTTAAGGTAAACTTGAAAATAAAGTGCAAAGATCAAAAATGTTCTTTCACTCACCCAAGATTACCAAAAGGTACAAGGGGAGAAGATAAATCACTTCATCTTTCCAATCATTGAATGCACATTAAACAATTCATAGCAAATTGATTCTTTTTAAACACCTCAAGTGGTGGAATCCCTATTAATATGTGAATAACAACATAAACAAATTATTATTTTTATTTGCACCAATATAAATTTTTTCAATACATCATTAATTTAAGATAGAAATGGTGCAATACAAAAGAACTAACGTGTTCATTTTTAAGCTCAAAAATTGAGTGTTTCTAAGAAAATGGTCCTAGTTCTAACTTGGTCAACCAATGTTAATCGAGCATTTGTCAACAAAATGGAAATCGTTTGCGCTCTTTTTATGCACCAAAATTAAAGTTCCTAATTATGAAAACATGAAATGTGTTCATTTTTAGAGCCCCAAAATTGAAGTATTTTTTTGTTCTTTTTATGAGTACCAAAATGAGAGTTCCTAATTATGAAAACATGAAATTGGTTCAATTTTAATAACACTAAAATAAAGTGTGAGATTGTGTTTGTTATTTTTAGAGCACCAAAATCAAGAGTTCATAAGTTAAGAAAGCTCAAAAATGGTTCAATTTTAACAACACCAAAATTAAATGTGAGTTTGAGTTGTTCTTTTTAAAGCACCAAAATTGAGTTTTCCTAAGTTAATAAAAACTGTTTGTGGATCTAGAAATCTCCAACCAGTCATCTTCCCTACAGAACAATGAGTTAATGTCACTTGAATCCTACATCAAATCTATTAATACCTGTTTACAATTCAAAAAACAAGCAAATGTTAGTGGAAAAAATCATTGCAATAGTGCGAGATCCGCGCACTTGTTTATTAGAGCAACTACTCAATTCTTAGAGAAAATGCTCAGAATTAATGCAAAAGCGCCCTATCAAAATAGATGTTCAAATCTTTGAGTAGATGCTACCACTGTCAAAAGTAGATACAAGGTTTTTGAAGCAAGTGCACTGATCTTGGTGAAAATGCACAGTTCCCATGGCAAGTGTGTGGTTTTCTTGCCAGTCAAGTGTGCAGCTCTTCTAGGCAGTGCGTGAAAACTTTGTCAAGTGTGCTTCTGAGACCTGCAACTTCAAAAATAGCTCAAACAAACGTTAGAGGAGGGGACAAGGTTCCCACCGAGTGTGAAAAATGTGTGAGGGGGGAAATGTTAGATCGAGAACAAGATCAAACATATTAATCTAAGATCTAATCCTACACATACGAAATGAAACTAAGTTATTTGAACATACATTAAGAAATCTATGATTAGTGAATGTACACAAAAAAAACACAATGGTACCATCCCGTAGTGGAGTGTATTCACCTGATGTTGGGTTGTTCTTATAACTGCGAAGCCTCCAAAGTTCATGTGCAAAATATTGAGGAATGATGCTTGATGTTAGTTGATCGAAGAAATGAGGTTAAGGCACTAAAAATGGTGGTTGTGAATGTCAGCAATACTTTGTTGTGCAAATTATGTTGATTCACTGCTCCTTTTTTGTGAGGAAAGAGGTTTGTTATATATAAAATGAGATTCAAAATGGATAATCATGATCATATTGGAGAATATCCAGATCAACAGTCGAAGTGTGTTAAGAGGATTTAGACATGAGAAGATTGTGCAAAGTTGATTGAAAAATTTATGTGATTGAGGAATAGATTGGCTAGTTAGGATTTAGATTGATTAGTCAAGATTTTAGATTGTTTAGTCTGGATTTAGATGGCTTAGTTAGGAAATTGATTGATTAGTTAACAAATTATATTGCTCAGTTAGCAATTTAGATTTATTAGTTAACAAATTAGATTGCTCAGTCAGCAATCATAATTTTCTCAGTCAGAAAGTGGGTGAGGAATATGAATTAATTGATTTAATTAATTAATTCTTTTTTGGAATTGAACGTGCAAATCAAGTTTGACTTTTGCAAACAAAGTTGCATTAGTTTGATTTGATTTTTTGATAATTGAAATCAAAAAAGACCTAAAGAATTAATAAGTGATGTAATTAAATAATTAGCATTATTTAATCAATCAAGATGAAATAAAGCAAGATTAGGACTTCACTAAATAAATGTAATTTATTTAATTGGTCAAAATGATGAAATGTGAATTAATCAAATAATGTTGTTTTATTTAATTAATAGCAGAATTATGGTTTTTAGGACTTTATTTTAGAAATGATGAAAAAGTGAATTAATTAAATAATGTTGTATTATTCAATCAAATAGAAGAATTAGGGTTTTGGGATGTTGTTTGTGTGATGTTGTATAATGATTTGGGACATTTTGAGATGATTCTAAGATGTTGCACGATGATTTTGAGATGTTTTGAATCATTTCGGATGATTGTGAGATGTGGGATGATTCTAAGATGTTTTGAGTCATTCTAAGATGATTCTAAGATGTTTCGAGTCATTTCAAGATGATTCTGAGATGTTCTGAGACATTACGGAATGATTCCAAGATGTTCTGAGACATTACGAGATGATTTTGAGATGTTCCAACACATTATGAGACAATATTGAGATGTTCTGAGACATTACTGTATGTTGTGGGATGATCAATGTTCAATGTTGTTTGTTGTTGTTCAATGTTGTTCAATTTTTTTAATGTTTTTTGATGATGAATTAATTAAACGATGTTAAATCCTTAATTAATAGATGAATATGAGTGCCAAAATGCTAGTTTGCAAGCTAGGACATTTTTAGGTGTCTACAATAAATTAGGGTTTCCATATTTTAGCTTAGAATTAGCTTAGATTACCTTGCAATTGCATACTTAGCTCATTTTTAGCATAAAATCATGTTAATTTAGCTTGCATCATGTTTAATTTAGGATAAATCAGATTTTCATCCATTTATCACAATGGTTTCATTGATTCTCTTCCATAGAATCGATTGAAACAGGCTCACTAATCACGGGATTGGGAAAGGGTCATTTTTCTACATCAAAATGACACCAATTCCAAAATGGGATAAGTTTTAAATGGGTTAGAGTAGGCATTTAACTATTTTTCATAGTTTATAGTTTTCAGTTTCAATAAATGCTTAGTTTAAACTTTCAATTTAAATGATCTTGTTTGTAAGATTGAGGTTTAGTGGACAAATTATTCTTCAATTCATCATGGATCAAGCGTAATCGACCAACCCTGACAATCCTCATCTCACATTCTAGCACTAGAAGGAGGGAACACCGATAATTTAATCAAATTTGAGCTCAAATTTTATTCATCTATTTTTTTGTAGGTTACAGTGATGCCCAAATCACTAACAACGATGCTCTTTGAAGCGCATCGCTATATAGCAACACTATTAATATTTGAAACAACGATGTTGATTAAATACACTGCTATTGATTTAAATCTGGTGACACCAATTTAATATAGAGGTATCAAAAACTCCAAATGGTAACACCCCCAAATCCATTAGAGCAATGTTGAACAAAATTGTGACATTATAATGCTCTTTATTTTTGTTGCAGAGTGACACCCAAATTCACCAAAGCAATGCCCAGACTTCAAATCGTGATGCTATCATGTGCAACGACACCCAATTCTAGTAAGAATTGTTATGATCATTTTTTTAAATGTGCTTTAATTTGCTTAATTCATCAGATCACTAATCCGTTGTTAACTTTGTTATGGTTGTTAGACTAACAGGGTTTTGTAGGTTGACCAACATGGAGATAAAGTGAAGAAAGCTTTCTTATCTTGAAATTCTATGATTGTAACAAGCCTTTAAGGCTTTATGGAAATTATAACCCAACTTTTATGCTTTCTACTTTTTTTTCTATGACCTCACTAAATTTCAATTGGGTCTTAAAATGAACGCTCAAATGGGACTAAAATTGAACCCTCATTTCATCATCATCTTTTGGGTTTAAAATTGAACAAGACAACTTCATATTTCATTTGGTGCTTAAAAAGAACTCATCACTACTTTGAGGTGTTAAAATTTACAAGTGTTTTTTGTGTCTTGATTTACAACATTGTTATTGAATATGTATGCAATTCTTTCATGCCATTTGGTGACTTTGAGAACCAGAAACATTCCTTAACACTTTCGGATTAAAATTGAACCCCTTTGCGAGTGTGAGAAAATGGCGTGGTGTGTGTTCTCTCTTTGTTAATGCAAGAAAAGATGATCAAACTATAGATGTACTTCCTTTCTATTATTCATCCTTAGAGGGCCTTCCTCCCCACTTCGAAAGGAAGGAATGACCTAAGCAGTAATGAACTAAAGCCAAGTTCTTCCAAACCGCTATATAAACATGTGGTTGCAATGAAAATTATGATCAATAGGATGTGGTACATGATATCTCTCCCACAATATCTTTATGATGCATAAAGCCCTTGTTCTAACGATTGGGAGACCTCTTGATGAATTTTATTATTATACCCCCTAAACTAGAAGCCCTTACTATGAACCTTTGTTTAGAATCCAAAAATCCTTAATACTTGTTGGTGCAAGAATGATCATTTTGAAGCCATCCCACATTCTTACTATTCAATTGTAGAAACAAAAAATTCCTTTTGATCTTTGGATTTTAAGGATTTTGAGATTTGGTGGTCCCAAGAAGTGTGTGTCGTGGAGGGGAGCCAGTGTCACCAAATCTCTAACTATTCACATTATTTAGTGTTTGGAGAAATCCAAGTGGGAACTCAAAAAGTATTGCCATTTCAAACCTAGGATTGTAAATGATTGTGAGTCAATTTGATACATTGCTTGGTTCCAAAACGTTACAGAAACAAACATTCACTATCTTCAAAATTTCAAACACTTTGGCTTAAATATGGATACCTCTTGAATTTTCCTTGATATTGCTGCTTGTCCTAAGGGTTTTTATCATTATTGATTTCTAAATATCTTGGCTTAATCTCAATCCATATTTCCCAAAGACAACATAGGCAATTATGGCTTCAACCTCATGATTTTCATGAAATGGACATTGTGAAAGTTATGATGTTTTTGACATAAACATTTAGTTTGAAAACATAATCAAGACGAGTGTTTGTAAAATCAATTCACTGAAGCAATATAAACTTGACACAATTGAATCCCACATTACCATTTGGATACTGATCGCTCTCATTCAACAACCCAACCTTACAGGTGCTATCATTCAACTAAACTTTGAATTTATTGAGGGAGAACAAATGGATATCATTAGCAATTTGAGAAGCTTAAATTTTGAAACCAAGGAAACATCTAATCAGTGGAGAATTATTGCAACCATCTTAGATAAAGAAGAAAAAAGAGTTGATATTTTGGTTAGAAGGACCATATTACCACCCCCTACATGGCAATAAATATCTTCCTCTTCTTTAATAATCTCACACAAATTCAAAATCCCCAAAACAAGATCTATAGGTCATCATTTTAAGCTCAGACATCTTAAACCAAAATCTCTCAAAAAACACCTTTTAGTGCTTCACAAGAATAGAGACAAGATGGTCACCAACTTTTATAGACATGCTTCAAGGTACAATCCAGAACTATATTCATTCTTTTGGAGTCAAAACCTTGGTCTTTTTCATGATACTAAGCTTCTTTGAGTGATCTATCACACAATCAAAATTCGTAAAGTAAGATCTACCTCTCATCATTATAAGCATAGACATCGCAATTCAAATTTTGGTAGGAAGTGGCTTGTAATACTTTACCACAATCATAACCACTTGTTAAGAAACTAATATGCTCAAGCTAGGAGGAGGCGAATAGTTTTAAACATCCCCATCTATCCTCTCATCTAATTCAACATTGGGTCTTTAGGATTTGAACATTTTAGAGGTCTAGCATCATTCTCACCACCTTAATATTGGAAAATAAAGGTTCATTCTAATTCAACATTGGGTCAAACATTTCATTCACCCCTTCATCAAATATCATCCTTCACTTCATCAAATTTGCAAAAAAATTGAATATACCAACATCTTTTGACTTAAACATCAACCCCTAAACTTGGATACATTGTATGTGAAATGTATCCTTTTCCATGCACCTAGCTAAGTTAGTTATCATCTTTGGAATAGTTTATCTTGAAGGTCACAATTCTACCCTAAAGATTCTCAAGTTCATCAACATCCTTTATCCTAACATCAAAGCATCAAACTCAATTCAAAAGTGTTGTCCCAAAACGATTGCAAAGATTATTTTCCACAGCACCCATATTTTCATCCCCCACTATCATCATTTCTCCAAAAAGACTTAGAGTGTCTCTTTTACCTAGATTTGAGTCAACTAGATATTTCAAAAATTACAAATCTCAACACAACTCTCCCATCAGTGACCCAAAATTTATGGTAAAGACAAGATCACAATACAAGAGAATCATGCAGAAAACCAAGGTCACCTTTACCTCAATTTATCCAAATCCTCTAGAATTTTATCCAAGAATTCAAGTCACACCATCACAACAACCATCATCTCTGATAGGACCATATGAGATAGAGGACATCACAAAAAATCCCTTTGAGCTTACTAGGGAGGAAATCATGGAACGTCACACCTTTGAAAACATAGCACCTATTTCCCCATCAATTGTTGCATAAAATTCGGCACAAGGATTTACCACTTCACCATCAAGGATAATCCAAACATCTACTCCTAGTCTTGTAGCTGGCCTTGCCAAGGACTTTTATATAACTCTTCCTTTTCAAAGTAGTACACTTGTGGGTACCCTTGATACCAATCCTTCGCCTCCAAAAACCACTTGGACACCTACCTCTAGTGATCCTCTCATCCCCAAAAATCCAAAGCAACTACATAAACCTCTTGACCTTCATTACTCTACCACAACCTCCACCTATTGAGGATACCCATCTTCATCCGCATCCATGAGTAGTACAAGTATGCCCACCATTACATAAAGTAGTATGGACCAAGTATCTCAAGATAATACACATTATTACTTTATCACAAAGTCAACCCTCAATGCAAATGGGGACATCTTTACCCAATCCTCCCATGGGCTTATATATACCATTGGCGTCACAAGACACATTCAACCCGTCTATCATCGACCCAAATCAATGTAACACCTTGGTTATAAACCCAATCAATCAAGGAAATACCTTGACCGCATCCCAAGCATAAGGAAATCCCCCAAGCATCAGTCAAGGGAATCCTTTCAATCAATGGACTCATTGTCCTAACATTTCACTACCATTTCAATATCTAATGACATCATCCTCATCTTTCCCCATGGTCCCCTTCGCTATGAAAAATCAAATGGGGCCTCAAACCTACATTCCTCCATCTTAATCCACCATATTATAGGGAATTTTGAACCAAGGAAACTCCCAACCTCTCATCACCAACTCACAAACCATCCAAAACATCAACACCCATAATCCATCGTAGATGTCCCAACAACCAAATGGTCCTATATTGTAAACTCATACCTTATCCTTCCAGCAAGCACAACAAGCTTCTCAGAAATCCATCCAACAATAGCAACAATAAAAAGAAACTTTAGTTGCACAACAATAGAAAGTAGCCTTAGCTGCATAGCAACAACAACAATAGCAATAATAGCAAGCTTATCAAGTATCCTTAGCAACACAACAACAACAACAAGCCTATCAAGCATCCTTAGTAGCATAGCAACAACATCAGGCCCAACAGCAAGACCTCGTGATACAGTAACAACAGCAAGCCCTCACAATGCAGCAACAACATCAATCCCAACAACAATCCCTCACATTGTAGCAACAACGGTAGGCCCAAAAACAATCCTTACTAGCTCAATAGTATGCCCAACATTAGAAACAAAAACAATAGCAAAGTTCCTACTATAATCCTCAATAGAACATCATCAATACAAACATGCTAAGAACATATACATCAATACCTCAATCACCTTCACATAACACCACTCCACCATACACCCCATACAACACATCAGCATATCAGCATCCCATAGACAACTCATCCATCATCCCACCATACGTTCCTCCAGCAAACCCACAAGATGATCTAGCTTCGCAATTTAAGGTGTTATCCCAAGAAATGTAGGACCTTCGAATGGGCAAGACAAAGAAGCCCCATACAGATAATTTGTCCTTATCCATTTGATCAAAACATCACAATGGTGCCATTCCCTCCCATATTTGAAATCCCCAAATTCGATAAATACAAAGGGAGAGGGAGTCTTGTGGACCATGTCAAATAATTCAACGTCATGTGTATGGAGGTGGCTAACAATGATTCTTATCTAATGTGTCTCTTCCCTTGAAGCTTAACAAGTCCTGCTATGGATTGGTTTTCTCATTTGTCTCTTGGCATCAAAACTTTTCAAGAAATCACTGATAAACTCATTGATCACTTCTCCTTTAACCTTGACATGGATGTTAGTCTAGAAGAGTTGTATACTCTCAAATAAACCAAAAGAGAATCTTTTTCCAATTTCTTGCAATGATGGAGAAAAAAAATTAGTAAGAGAAAATGGACCCTTCCTAATGAGCAATAAGTAGGAACCATCATAGTAAACCTAGATCTTGATCTCTCTTTCCACTTGAAAATCTGGTGCATCACATCTTATGATGAGCTTGTCCCTAGATCCCTTAACATCAAATGAGCTCTAATCTCGTAAGGAAATAATCAAGCTTACAACCGACCATCATCCATTTCAAATGAAAAGCCTCGTGTCTACTAAAAACAAAAATGTGACAAATGATGGTGTGGTAGATGCTAAGGTATTCCTATGTCCTCCTAGACCTAACAATAATACAGTTGCTAACATTCAACCAATTATGCAGCAACCAACACCCCCTCAGAACAATCAAATCAACAATACTGAAATACAACAAAGGAAAACTACCAACATGAACAACTACCCAAGTGCAAGTACACACAATTATCAGAACCTATCGAAATGATCATGAAGAAGTTGGTAGAGTCAAATCTCATAACATTACCAAACTTTGAAAACTACCAAGAACCACTAGAGAAACCTTCTTGCTACAACGAATATGATCTCTGTGACTTTCAAAAAATCAAAGGACATAAAATGGAAAATTGCATGAGACTTGAGAATATCATCCAAGACCTCATAGAGAACAATACCATCTTTGTTGAAGTACTAGCTGAGAATCAAGATCTTAAGATATTCAAGAACCTAATGTCGAATCATAACAAAGGGAAAACAATTAAAAAGATAAGGATTGCAAAAATGTACAGCATAGCTATTCAAACATGGTCACTTCTTGTGATAGTGTCATTACTATTGTCACCATCAAAGGACCTAGTGTAGAGTGTGTTGTCACCACATGATGTGGAAAAGTCACCATCCAAGGAGTCCCATCTCAGTCTATGGAATAGCTTACTTTGCCAACATCGAATCCCAAAAAAGTATAATCTCCTAGATCAACTCAAGAAGACCCTAGCACAGATATCAATCTTAGAACTACTGAGGCTATCCCCTACACATAGGTAAATCTCAAATAAAGCTTTATTAGAGTCATATGTCCCTAAGGATATTGATATAGATCAATTTCAAGCTATGGTAGGACACATTACTGATCACCTTCTCACTTTCTGAGAAAAAGACCTGTCATCGCAACCATCTCATAATTATGCTTTACACCTCGAGGTCTTCATTCATAAGAACAAGGTTAAAAGAGTATTAGTAGATGGAGGTGTTGTTCTGAATATTTGTACCCTTAAAATGATCAAAGACTTGGGCTATTCAAAAGATACTATTGAGAAAGCAAAGAGTACCACCATCAGAGCATATGACGACCAAGAGCAGATATCACAAGGCATCATTGCACTACCCATCCTAGTAGGACCTATCATTACATAAACTACATTTCAAGTGCTAGATCTTAATCTTTTATACAACATTTTTCTTGGCCAACCATAGATCCATGCCCTAAAATTTGTCACCTTGACCTATCATCAATGTGTCAAGTTTCTTTTTGGGGGTAGAGAAATTATGATCCATGGAGATCTTGAGCCTTTTTACTATTGCAAGAATCTTGAGGCCAAGTTCTATAAGATACCCCAAGTGCTTAAATATGATGAAGGGCCTACACTCACACCTACCTCATTTATTGATCTATCATCCCTTGCATCTACCTCAGCAATGAATACACCCAGTGTATAGAACATTCTAGACATCAAAGTAGTAATCCAGGATTATGGTTGTGGGAACTATAAGCTAATGAAAGATACCTTTTTCTTAAGAGAGCTACCTCTTTCTCCCAAATCTCATGGGAAACCCACATCTATAACCAAAGAGCCTAAAACAATCAAGATGGCAGCTACTACCTTCACCAAGTGGGGGGATCTAAATCAAGAAAATATCAATGAGGAGGATATCTCTAAACTCCTCTATCAAGATGAACGACCTATCCCTATTCTTCCCATGGAAGATGAAAATAAAGGCTTATAACTAATGAAGGCATGGGGTTATGAGAAGAATGAGAACCTAGGACTAAATGAAAATGGCTTGCTAGAACCTATCATTCCTGAGAAACAATTAAAAAATCTTGGCCTTGGTTATACAACTAGCAAGGTCACCCTTATTGGAAAAATTACTTCCACTAAATGGGATGAGGCTTCCTCTTGGTTACCTACACCATGTGATACAACCTTAGATGACTTCCCCCTTGATATTGATGACCTATTTGAAAATAACTCCCTCTTCATGATACCCATTACATCATTTTCTCCAAGCAATCAACTAACTGAACTATGCCTAGTATACCCACAACTCATTGACATGGACCAACAAGGACAACCAATTCTTGATTTATTCAAAAATGATGAAGTGATCTCAAAATTTATGGGACTCTGCGACAATCTATCATGGCAGATCACAAAGCAGGTTTTGACATAGAATTAGACCTAGGGGCATACTATGGGGAGACGATTCAATCCTTCAATTGCAAAATTAATGAAATGCAACTAACATGAAAATCCTTGAGTGAAAATCACATTGTGGCACTCTTTGATCCTAAAATAGTAAAAACAAAGGATGTATTCGAGGGTGAAAACCTCTCTAAGGTGCCCAAGGATGACAGATTCAATATCCCCCTTAGTGCAATACACTAGAAAAGTCATCAATGCTAGCACAAAAATCCATTCCAAACAATTTGGGAACAAATGAAGCACCTAAGATCACCTTCTATGTTGAAGATTTGTTGGATGAAGAACAAAAGAACCTAGCAGCATTCCTAAAGAGCAAAGAGCTAACTTTGTATAGTCATACACTAATATGCTATGGTTTGATCCAGAGGTGGTTGTGCATCACTTAGCAGTCTATCCTAAAACTAAACTAGTCAAGCAAAAGTTAAGGAATATGCACCCTCATATAGCATTCTTGGTGAAACTGCAGCTACAAAAGCTTCTTGATGTTGGATTTATCTAATCGATAGATTATCTTGAGTGGGTTGCAAACCTAGTACCAGTCTCAAAACCCACTAGGGGCATCAGAATCTACACTAATTTTAGAGACTTAAACAAAGAATTCCCTAAAGATGATTTTCCTCTTCTCAACATCGACCTTATTGTGGACTTAATTGCGGGGCATGAAATGCTATCACTCATGGATGGTTTTTCAGACTATAATCAGATCATGATCACCAAGGAGGATCAACATAAAACTACATTCACTTGTCCATGAGGAATATTTTGTTGGAGCATGATTCCATTTGGGTTAAATAATGCAAGAGCAACCTATCAAAGAGAAGTGACCCTCATCTTCCATGACATGATCCACAAAATAGTTGAAGATTATGTGGATGACTTTCAAACTAAGGATGAAAAGCTCACTCCTTACAAGAAGATGGTGGAAAATTTCAAGGATCTCTTTATAGACATAAATTTTGAGTAGATTCCTCACATGAACAATAGAGCATTAGACGCTATGGCAACAATCAGATCACTATTAGACATTCTAAACAATATCCTCCAATGTGAATTCTTAGTATAACAACTTCTCGTAACAAATTTTGAAATCCCTGAATCCAAGTTCGCGTATGTCATTGTTGGTTGTGGATCCCCATGGTATCATGACATCTTTATCTACCTTAGTAGAGGAACCCTTCCATCAGATATCACCTCTAACTTTAAAAATACCTTTGTTAAAAAGGCATCCCGATTTGTGATTCTTGGTGATACCCTTTATCATCGAAGCATCAAAGGAACATTACTGCAATGTCTTAACCAAGAGGAAGCCTTAACTACTTTAACAAAAGAACATGATGGAATATGTGGGTTCCATTCTAGAGGTATGACTTTAGCTAAGAAACTGTTGAGGATGAGGTATTATTGGCCAACCATGGAAAAGGAAGCTCATCAATAGGTGCAGAAGTGTTTCTAGTGTCAACAACATGCAGACCTGATTCATGCCTCAACTCAAGAATTGTAATTGATGATCACACATTGGCCTTTTTCACAGTTGGGACTTGACCTCATAGGAAAAATTACCCCAACCTCATTTAATGACCATAATTTTATCATAACCACCACTGAGTACTTCACTAATTGGGTAGAAGCTATTCCTATGACCTACATAACAGGAAAGAAAATTGCCAAGTTTATCCTAAACTATCTCATTTGTTGTTATGGTGTCTCGTAAACCCTAATCTTAGACAATATGTCAAAGATTCAGCATCCAACATGAATTCTCTACCCTGTATTATCCCGAAGGTAATGGCCAAGCTGAGGCTACAAACAAAACTATCCTAAAAATCTTGAAGAAGATAGTTAATGAAGCTAGTCATGACTGGCATCTGAAGCTAAATCCTGCTCTCTAGGCATATTGAAACAATATTTGCATGCCAATAGGTGCAAGTTGCAACCCCTTTCTCCTTTTTCTATGGATCAAAATCTATCCTGCCTATTGAGATTGAGCTCCCATCATTGTGAGTGTCACTATAGAATATGATCACTAATGAAGAAATCGAGTATCTTAACTAAATGAGCTAGAGTTTCTAGATGAGCATCGTCTTGACACCCTCAATCACTTGAAGGCATATCAAAACCAACTGAAATGAAGCTATAATAAGAAGGGCAAATGTAGGTCTTTCCAAGTAGGGGATCTTGTCCTAAAGCAGAATCAAAAGAATCTACTAGAGCATAAAAGTAAAGGAAGGTTTGAGCCTAACTAGTTGGGCCCCTTTGTCATCACAACAAGCTATGGATCAGGAGAAAATCAACTATCAACACCTGAAGGTGAACCCTTGTAGGAGCCAACTAATAGCTTGCATCTCAAAAAAAAATATGACTAGTCTTCTATGGTGTAAATCTAAAAATACAAAAAAAATCAAAAAATGATCAAAATCCAAAAAAAAAAGAAAAAGGATTGAAACAGTAAAGAAAAAAATTATCCTCTGGTGAAAACCACTTCGGTGACGCTTTGAGTAGGTACATTGGTGAAAAGCTAGCAAGTAGGCGCCTTGTGTAAATAAGGCACCTCCTTCTATTCTTTGGCTCTTTTGTCCTATCATTCTTTGCACCACCATTCATCCATCGCTCATCCATGTCCTTATCATAGTTTGATGATGTGAAGTATCGTATCCCTTTAGTACTACTTGACATATTCATAAAGTCAATTTGTATTGCCTATATGGAAGTAGTCTAAGATGTCACACTGGCGGAAATTCTTTATGGATCATATCGGGTTCTTGTATATCTTGAGGTTATTTGGAAATCTCATCAAAAATCTCAAAAAATTCATAAAACAGTCATCAAAAAATCCAAAAACATAAAAATCTTATATAGCTAAAATCCAAAAACATTCAAAACATTGTAAAGGAAAAATCTAAAACATATCTAGAAAACATCAAAAACCCTAAAGAGGTCGAACATCGAAAATCCAAAAGTAGTTCCCTTGTCAAACTACATCATTTTTGAGCTTGAACATAGGAAAGGTCATCATTGATGTGCCCACGAGACACCCTAGGTCACTCCTTTAGGAGTCCGTCATAATAAACTAACATCCCTTCATCTATTCATTTTCTCATCTTGTTAATAAGTTGAGTCAGTCAAACTACATGGTCTTTGCATATATAATGTAGGCAAGGCTTATCTTTGATCAGCCCCTAAGACCCTAGGATAGGTCTCTTAGGTTAGGTTCTTGGTCAAAAAACTCAAAAAATCTGTAAACATTCAAATATTCCAAAACTCCTAAAACATCCAAATATCAAAAAACCCCAAAATATTCAAATATTAGAAAATACCAAAAACATTAGAAAACATTCAAAAAACCTAAACAAACTCAAATATTTTGGAAAACTCTAAAAAGCCTCAAATAATTTGAAAACATAAACATTCGTATAAACTTTCAAAAATACCAAAAATAGCCTCAAAACATTTTCAAAAGACCAAAAACATTAAAATATTCCAAAAAACCCAAAACCATCCTTCCCATCTCATTTTCACTCGTAATAGACCTTCACCCATAATAAATTGATCATCACCTTCACCCTTTGGTAAAGCAAATAGAAAGCAAGTATCGCAAGAAGTAAAGTGAGAACTTAATTATCAAAATCTGAAGTCTAGATCATAGGTAAGTGTGTTAGTGGAGTTTGTATTAGTGGCTTATCATAAAGCTCATCATCATCCTAACATCAAACAACCATCCGATCAACATGTCCTAGGATGTATCCTTCCTACAATGGGCATCAAAATCAAGCATCACCTTAGCTATAATAAACAGGCAAGAGATATAGATAACATTGATTGTTTGTCTTTGATCTTTTTTTGTGATTTAGCTTAATGACCCATTCTAAGGACCTCTTGATGATTTCTATCAAAAAAAATTAGAGAGAAAGGAATGGGGAATCGATCATTATCTTTTATTTTTTGTGCTTGTGGATACTCTTGTAAAATAATCTTGGCACATACTTTCTTAGTTGTGTTTAGGAAAGTTGCTTAGGGTATGTTGTTGACTATTGTGTATGCTTTGGTCCAATATATTCTAAGCTTTTGACTTACATTCCAACGAGGTTTTCATATGTCAATATGTGAACAAGAACTATCCTATCTATTTGTAAAGTCAGATTCCATTGCACTAGATATGTCATCCTGGTTATCAATACCTTGATGCATCATGTCTATGTGTTATATCAAATAATAAGGAATGATGAAAAATCCCAATCCCGATATGTGAGAAACTCATCATCCTACATTCATCCTACATCTTGCATTGTCTCATCACCATCTCTAATAAAGTCTCTATGGATCATGGACTTGTTGGATTTTTAAAGCAATCATCAAAATCAATGGTCAAGTCATTCTTTATTCTTCTATCTCCTCTCTGCGCTAACCTGGTATCATGACAGTCAATAAAAAAATCATCAAATGCATCCATCCTACATCCACAAATCATCAGCATACATGCATACTCATTGCATATCACATCATACATTTTGCATCATCATTTAAGTTGTGACAAATAATATAGATTTGTTATTCTAAGTATCTTAAATCGTTGCATCACATATCATACACATGCATTGCATATATCATAAGAATACATCACATTAACCATCCATACATCCATATGCATACATCATCATCTCATCATAAAATTGCATAGGAAATACATAAAAAGAAATACATTCATATCATTTGCATCATAGCATAACATCTGCATATCATGTCATTCATCCCATAGCATATCATGAAAAAAATTTAAAAAATAACATAACATTGCATCGCATATCATCTCATGTATCGCATAAGCATAAGTAAATTGCATCCATACATGATCAAATATAAGCACATTATTGAACCCATACATCCATACATGAAATAAAATAGACGTATCACATCATATCGAATCTATATCTGTATCATTTATAGATCAAAAATGAATGTCATGGTACAAAATAAGAGTCAGTGTATGTGTATCAATCATAAATACAATATCCATGAGGCTATCAAAAATGAGCCCATGAATGTATATCTATATCAAAGAATGGGGCAACAAAAATCAAAAAAGTTTTTGTACACTCAAGCGAGCCCTAATGGTTGCTCCCCTCTCTGGCTTGCCTCTTTGGCTACTCCTCAGCTCTCGGTAATGCATCACTATACTGTGAAAAGTCAGGTTGTCTAAGTTCATGTAGTACATCCCGATGGTAATGCATCCTATAATATGTAGCCTCTATCACGACCTCTCAATATAATCTCATTGAAATTGTCTTGCCCTGTGATGTTGTTGTCATGGTCTTTATCTAGTGATGTCGACCAATATCATGATCCCTCTCAGCAATCACAGTCTGTAACTATTGTCTAGCATGGTCTCTCTTTGCAATCATGGCCACCACCTACTATCTGGCCTGGTCTCACTTAGCAGTAATATCCAAAATCTAATAGCGGGAATGATCTTGCTCACCTGTCAAAATCTGCACCTATTGTTGCAGTTGTTGTATCTATGCATCTTTGGCATCTGGTGGTGATGGCAACACTATTTTTTGTTGTACAACCTGTAACTAAACCTAAGGAGGTTGTTTCCCAATTGGTGGAGCCTCGGGAACCTGTCCATCATGGCCATCATGTCCAGCCTACTCCTATCCTTGTCCTCTACCCCTGCCTGCACCTCTCCCTCATGGAGGAGCACCCACTAGATTTTTCAAACATCAAGGACGTGTGAACCATGCATCATAAGCAAGCATATTCTATGCTACTGCCTGACCTTGGTCGTAAGCCCATGGCTGAGCTACCAATTGTCTAAAGCTCTCTACTACCTTTGGAGCTGAAATAGTAGGTCTCCATTTGGGAATCTCTTGAGTAGACCTTGCAAAAATGGCCCGATAGGCATCATCCCACCTATCCTGCTGCTCTCTAAATTTCCTAGCCACCCTATTTGGTAGATATCTCTCTATAATAGTATGTTCCCAACCTTGCATGTATCGAGTCTGTCTAGTGAGAAATAATTATTGTGCATCATCATACCACGTTGGAATTTGAAGTCAGGGCCACCATCTAAAGACTATCATGTCATCTAAAACCCCTCGCCAATATGGGAGCCCAATCTATCTAGTGTTTCGTAGGGTAATAGCACCTCTATACTGCTAGATCATAGGGTCATCTAGCTTAGTGTCCACCATATGTACTATCGTTCGGAGCACAACTATATGCTCCCACACCTAAATATGGAGCAAGGTCACCCCTGCACCAATGGCCCTGCCATCGTAGTAAAAAAACTCGTGCATATCATGATATAGTGAAGCCAACATCGCTAGACCTCATGCAAACTGTGTCCTCCTATATAGCATGTTGTGCCATGCTAAGCCCCATCTTGGGTTGAATCCCCTATTTTGTCGGTCCAAGGAAACCAAACCTGAAATGATGGTTGCAATGATCAATCATAAGGTGGGCACATGACCTCTATACATCTAAAGGTCAATTTGTGATGTCACAAGAGCAATATTCTCTAGCTCCATCCCCTCATGACAGGCATCAAATCTGGTATCAACATTGTAAATCATGTGATCGCCATGTATCAGCAAATGCAGAATATGCCATACATCCTCAAGGTCACAGTCTCCTTTCCTATTAGAAGGTGGAACAATGAAGTATCACTGTGCCATCTCTTGCATAGGGAAGTCATCATAGCTAAATGGGTTTGGATGACGAGCGCATATGCGACATACCAAAGGGCAATCTCTCCTATGTGCTCCTGGCATAACTCTGACAAATCATCCAGTCATTCCAAAACTGTGGGTCTATACTCATGTGATATCAAAGGTGGAATGATCTCTTGCACCCATGAGTGCACATGTCAAAAATCAAAGAAATTTGACTCAATTTGGAATTTTCAGCTCAAAAATCACAAAGGAGTCACCATTTGCAATAGCACTACCATATTTAAATTCCAAATTGTGATGCCCGAAGGCATTTCAAATTGTAAATCACAAAATGTGTCGCCAAATACATGAGCGTCATGATTTAAGCTTTGGAAACCCTCACCCCAATTTCTAAATTGGCAAGTGTGTCGCTATATAAGCATGTGTCACCATTTAAAATTAGAAACCCTAATTTTAAATCATGAATAACGTCACCATATACATATGCATCGCTATAATTCATTTGGGCATTGCCAATTATGAAATGGGCTTCCTAAATTCTAAAGCACAATAAATGCATCAAAAAATCAAATTTCAAATCAAGCTTTGAGTTACATATCGGTGGTCCTAAGCTTGGAATCCACTGGTCTCTCGAACTCAGTCGAAAGTGTATCATGGAAGTTGTCGGCATGCCATTTCGTCAAAGGATCAGAGCTCAAAATAGTAAGAATCCTCAAGGTGTGAATGCACACATGAATTGAAAGTGACCCTTCTTGGCTTATTTCTATGAGAAAATTAGGGTTTTTTGCTCTAATTTCACCTTCAAGCTAGGGTTTATCATCATTTTCACCAATTTTTCGAATCGAAGCCTAATTTTGCATCATTTTTTGCATTTTTGGCATAATTCTTGCATCTCAGAGCCTTTTTGGACCCCTTGGGGCAGCTTTTAACCTTTATCGAGAAATCAACCCAAAATTCAAAATTTATGCTCGATTTCTCAAGGGGGCAAGGAATCAACTTTATCCTTCCGTTGGGGCACCTAAAAAATCAAAAAAAGATATTTTTTGATTTAAGCAACAGTTTTTTCCAAATAGAATTATTCTTTTAACTGAAGTAGCAAGTACCTCGCTTCAAAGAAGGGAAAAATGTAGACTGAATTTTTTTTTGAGTGATATCATGCACTCGAAATAGATACTAACATCATTTCCTCTTTAAACCCATCCTTTTTTTCACTTAATTAATTGAATTAGCCTAGCTAATTAATTAATTGCATCATTTTCATCTATTAACCCAATGCATCAAATCAGGTTAATTCACCCCCTTTCATACTAACATTTTGTCCTATTAAATTAAATAAATCAAAATATTTAATTTAATTCCCTAATAATTTAATTAAATAACCCTAAGTTATTTAATTAAATGTCATTTCATCTCTCCCTCATTCATTAAATCATTTAATTTAATGAATATCACTTTAATTCTTCTAAACCCCTAATTGTGTGATTAAACCTTGTTTAATTAGCAATTAAACTAATTTTCCTCTAAAAAGGGAATATTCATTATCCCCCTTTTTTGTAAAATTGAAACTTTCTTTTAATTTGAAAAATATCTTTATCCTCATCCATGAGAATATTCCAAAGAATATTTTCTCTCCTCCAATCATCTCACTCGGCTTTAAATGCAAGCTATCTTTTAACAACTTGAGGAAGTCACCTTGTGACCTATGTGTGCAAGTCAAAAGTGTGTTTATTTCGAACAAATGTGAGCCCTTGATTAATTCTCAACTTGCATTCTCATTTGTTGATGAGAATCCATGATCCATGACTCTTCTTCTTTTCATCCTTGACCATTGATTAATCCTTTCAATCTCAACCCTCCATTTCTCATTTCCTTTCCTATAAATAAGAGGTCCTATTTGGAGACAAATGGATCCATCTTTCAATTGCAAACTTATGTTGTTGAATTCACTTGTATTCACACTCATACTTTACTCACTTTAGCTTGTTTTAGTTCATTCTTAGCTGCATAATAGCTTAAGAAATTCATTAATGGATTTCATGCATCCATCTTAGCTTGTTTATAAATTAGGGTTTCTATATTTTAGCTTAGATTAGCTTAGCAATTGCATGCTTAGCTCATTTTCAGTATAAAATCTTGTTAATTTATCTTGCATCATGTTTAATTTAGTATAAATTATATTTTCATCCATTTATAACAATGGTTTCATTGATTCTCTTCCATAGAATCAATTGAAACAAGCTCATTGATCACAAGATTGGGAAAGGGTTGCTATTCCACATCAACACGACACCAATTCCAAAATGGGATAAGTTTCAAATGGGTTAGAGTAGGCATTTAACTTTTTCATAGTTTGTAGTTTTTAGTTTCAATAAATGCTTAGTTTAAACTTTCAATTTGAATGTTCTTGTTTGTAAGATTAAGGTTTAGTGGAAAAATTATGCTTCAATTCATCATGGATCAAGCGTAATCGGCCCATCCTGGCAATCCTCGTCTCACAGGTTGTATGATTTATGGATGCGTGAAGATCTTTGTTAGATCTAGTTTTTAGTTAAGTGAAGCAGTCTTCTAAGTTGGCCACTCAGGAACTGTCCTTCACTTTAATTATCTCTTTGTTATTTATGCATTTCCAGTAACTCTATTTTCCATTATTTTACCTGTACAATGCAAGTAGAATGGTTTATGGTTAGTTAAAGTTCTAGTCATTCATGAAAAAAGATAAATCATAGTTCTCTAAAGATTAAGAATAGTTATTTTATCATTTTAGGTAATTTTAGATTAGCTTTGCACTCGCAGATCTTAAGCAATCACCTACAGCTTATGCTACAAGTACCCATAGCCACTAGGTTTTGTAACCACTTTCCTTGTTTTTGCAATTCTATCAAATTCCAGCAAGGTAGGATAGTTTGAATAAGTTAGTATAGAATAACTTAGGTTAACACAAGCCCGTGAAGGCACATATAGTGCTATAACAACAAAAATTTATGCTCCTTGGTTGATAATTCAATGTAGGCTAGCAATGTCAAAAGGATTGTTCAGCTTGGAACACCCCCGAATTGTGTAAAATTTACCAAGTCCATAACACATTAGTTTGCCTCTACAATTATGAGTTCACAGTCCTACCCTTTGGACTTATGAATGCACCAGTAGCATTCATGAACCCGGTGAACAATGTATTTAGGGACTGCTTGGATAGGTTTGTATTAGTATTAGTATTCCAAGAGCGAAGAGGAACATTGTAAACATTCAGAGATAATTATCCAACGGTTAAGAGAGAACAAGCTATATGGAAAACTCTCTAAGTGTATATTTTTTAGAAGGAAGTGTAGTACCTAGGTCACATAATTTTGGAAAAATGGATTGTAATGGATCAAACTAAGATAAATGTGGTGCTTTAGTGGCCAGTACCCAAAAGTGTAGCAGAGGTTAGAAGTTTTATGGGTTTGGTTGGTTACTATAAGAAGTTTGTTGCCAACTCTTCTAGGATATAGCCTTCCCTATTACTTCATTATAGAGGAAGGGTAAAAAATTTGAGTGGACGGAAAAGTGTCGAGCATCATTTGTGATCTGTATATGGATCTAGACTAGATTGCAGTATTTAAATGCTTAACTCTTACAATGCTTTTACAATGATTATTCCAAGTTAATTAAATCGAAATTAACTTAAGGAAATAACAGAATGAAAGTAATAACAAGGTGATTTAACAGAAATTAACAAAACTGATAGAAGATGAGAGAGAGAAGAAGAGAAGTGGAAACAGTTGATAACGGAGTTCGTCACAACGTGACTACGTCTCCGGGTCCACTCCAATAGAGAGACCGATCCGATTATCTCCAAAAATCAATTACAAAGCACCACAATCATTCTCCAAGCACTTCGGCAGCATAACATCACTCTGACGTGCAAGAATGGAATCTCTACAAGACCTCTCTTTCGATTATCTCCACAGCTTCAAGACTTCATCACCTGAAAGAAAACTTCAATCACTCTCACCTTACACCCCTTTTTTATACAAAGAATTAACCCAATTTGGCCCTTAACCAAAAGATTCACAATATTCCCCTTATCTCTCCAAAATACATAAAAATCCTTATAAATCTCCCGTATTTGTATACAATTTTCAACCTCCTCCATTTTTAACATACTAGGATTATATTAATCCTTCACAAATATTTTTAACCCTTCAGTCTTTTTCTAATTTTCGGGTTTTGTTGCTTGAGGAGGTTACTTAACTTAAAATATTTAAAATTGGTGGGGTTTTTTGTTTAAGTTAAGGCATTCGGTTTTAAAACATTTAACAAAACACACTGATGCTAAATATATCTTAAACCGCTTCGATGGCCCGTTGGTGGCTAAACCATTTTGGGACCCGGCCGGTGCGGGTTCAACTCCCATCGGCTCGTTTTTTAAAACAAACTCCCACAATATTAAACAACAAAAGTAACCGCAATCTATAATTAGTAAAGCTGGTGGATGTCGTGCAACGGTGCAACGACTGGCTATAATGGGAGAGGTCGCGGGATCAAACCCCAACCTCACTTTTGATAAAACAAACCATCAAATTCGCCGAAAATGAAGGGACACGTGTCGATCACTGATTCGCCGAGGATGCTGACTGTGTGCTGCCCGTACTGCTGACTCATTGCTGACTATGCCGACAGAGCACTGACGTGTCCCGCTGACTGTACTTTCCGCCAACTCACCATGCCACGTGTCCAATCCTGATTCGCCAAACTTTGCTGACTAGGCGTACGGACTGCCACGTGTCACTCTGCCATTGGTCCGTACAAATGCCACATGTCACACTCTGGTTTTTTCACATCAGATTCCGTACCACGTGCTGACGTCATCATTGTGCCTACTAGTCACCAAGTCAACCGAGAGCTTTGACCGCTGATAACTCTCGCATACGATGTCGGATTTTGACGAAACGAACGTTGCCGGAATCGTCTCGACGAGCTCTTCGCGATGACGTCAACTTCGAAGATTTTTGACGATGCCATTTTTTTCACCTTCTGGACGCCCCTGATACCAGTTTGACCGTAGGTTTGACTGGCTATAACTCGTGCAAACGGACTCTTTTTCGCTCCGTTCGAGTTGCGTTGGAATTAGGACGCTGAGCTCTTTCTGATGGTGCTGATTTTGGAGAGAAATGAGACACTTCAATTTTCACTAAAAAATGTCCATCGGATCAATTTGACCTACTCAAGGAGAAGTTAACTACCACACCAATATTGAAGGTACCTGATCCAAAAGGAAACTTTACTGTCATAATGGATGCATCAAGAGAAGGATTAGGAGGAGTTTTGATGCAAGAAGGACAAGTCATAGCAAATAAATATAGGAAGTTGAAGCCCTATGAACAAAATTATGCATCTGATGATTTAGAGTTAGTATTAGTGGTTCATGCATTGCAAATGTAGAGACACTATATGATGGGAAAGCCTTTTGAGTTGAAAACTGATCATCATGATCTGAAGTATTTATTTACTCAACCCAATCCAAATGCATGACAAAGGAGGTGGTTGGAGTTGATATTAGATTATGAATTCAACATAAAATGCAACAAATGAAAAGAGAATCGAGTTGTTTATGCCCTAAGTCATTGAAAGCATATCACCTCAATGGTAACAATTCAAACCAACTTTAAGGGACAAGTGTTGCAAAAATCCATGGATGATGAATTATACATGCAAGTTAAGCAAGCACTCATGGATAATCTGCAAGATGCAAGATACAGAGGTTATCAATTTGAACCAAATGTATTACTAAGGTTTAAAGGAAGTGTATTTGTACCTAATTCAAAAGAGTTAAGGAACCTAATATGGAAATAAGTTCACAACGCACCATACTCAGGACATCCTGGTGTGATAATGATGTTGGAAAATGTGAATCCGCTATATTTTTGGAAGGGTATGAAGAGGGATGTTGCAAGATTTGTTGCAAGATGCTTAGAGTGTCAAAGAATAAAAGAAGAACATCATCACCCTGTGGGTATTTTCTATCCACATGATATACCCAAAATCAAGTGGCAAGTTATTAGTATGGACTTTTTGCAAGGTCTACCTATGTCAAGGAATAAGCACAATGCCATTATAGTGGTGGTGGATAAGTTAACTAAAGTGGCACATTTTATACCAAGAAATATAACTAATGGAGCTCCTTTCATAGCTCAAAAATTTATTCAAGAGGTGTTTAGATTGCATGGGATATCTAAGAAGATCATTTCGGATAGGGATGCTCATGTGACATCTAGGTTTTGGCAAACCTTATTCTTATCACTTGGAACTAAGTTGAATATAAGTTTAGCCTATCATTCGGAGATGAATGAAAAAACTAAGAGAGTTAAACAAGTGCTTATAGATCTATTAAGAATGTATTGTATGGATCAACAATGCAAGTGGGAAGATTACTTTCCATTAGTTGAGTTTGCATACAATAATTCTTTACATTCAGCAATAAAGATGGCTCCATTTGAAGCATTATATGGAAAAAAATGTAAAACTCCTATAAGCTAGGATAAGTTAGACGATAGGATAAGTCTTGGGCCATAAATTTTATTGAAAATGGAGGAGCAAGTAGGAATTATTAAGAAAAAGCTAGTTGAAGCCAATGATAGGCAAAAAAGCTACGCAGATGCTAAGTGGGTACCCAAAAAAATTATAGTAGGGGAAAAGGTGTTGTTAAGGGTTAAACCTCATAAGAGTTCCATCAAGTTTGGAAAGTATTCCAAACTAGCTCCATGATACATAGGTCCTTTGAGGTTCTTGAGGAAATAAACCCAGTTGCTTACCAAATTGTGTTGCCACCAACTCTTGCAAAGATGCACAATGTCTTTCACGTCTCATACCTTAAAAAGTGTATACTAGGTGATAACCATGTTATTGATTGGAATGCTTTATAGGTATAGGACCCAGGAGTGGTAACAATCGAGCCTCTCAAGGTGCTCAAAACACGTAAGCTTCACTTGCGTAACAGATAGGTTTTGCAATACAAAGTCCAATGGGACTAGTATACGAAAGATTTTTCTACTTGGGAAGACTATACTAAGATCAAGAAAAAGCTTCCTTGTGTCTTTCATACTTTTGATAGTTCTTGAAAAACAATTTTGATATGTTTATGTGTATAGTTTATATCTATGTTTGCTACTTAAAACCATTGGGGATGATTACTCACAAGGGGGGGATATGTTACACCTCGTTGTGTTACTACTTATTTACTTTTACCTAGTTGGGTGAAAATGATTTAGAAGAGTGTATTTATGGTTTATGTGTTTTGGAAATATTAAAAGTAAATTTTTATTTAATTTGAAGTGATGATATTTCTTGATTGTGAAAATATATGATGCCATTGAATGTATTGTTTTCAGCTAACTACAATTACAAAGTGTAAAGTTGGATGCAAGAAAAGTATCAAGCCTCTCAAAGAGAGGAGAATTATCACTCAAGGAGAAGAACTTGGTCTAGTAACCTTTGATAAAAGACCCAAACTGAGCTTTTACACACACACTTATAGTTTGGTCAAGTCAAGATAATAGTTGGAAAATAGTAAGTTATCTTTAGTCTTGTTTATGTTTATATTTTTGAATTTTCTTGCTTAGGAGTATAAGTATTGGGTCTCTTTGAGATGTGTGAGATCTTCTTTGCATGTTTATATTTGATCGATGGAATATATATACATAATATATATATGTATATAAGTATGTGTCAATGAAAAACTCATACACATGAGTAAATGTGTGCATAAGTATACATAGATAGACATATCTATGCATGCTCATGTATGGATTACCCATATGCATGGGAATATTATTCAAACAAGGAGACATGTATACATATATATATACCATGTATATATGTCAATCGATATGACTATGAATATATGTGTTTTAATATAAGGTGTGATATATATGTATATAAAGTATATAAGTATATACATATTGTAGACACTTAAAAATGTCTTAAATGATATCGTGCACTAGAATCAAATATACTAACATCACTTCATCCTCAAACCCATCATCTTTTTTCATAATTGATTAAATTGGCCTAGCTATTTAATTAATTATGTCATTTTCATTTGTTAATCTAATTAATATAATTGTGTTAATTCCTCCCTTTTCATGCTAACATTTTGTCCTATTAAATTAAATACATCATGTTATTTAATTTAAATCCCTAAGTACTCTTGATTAATTAAATAGCCCTAAGTTATTTAATTAAATATCATATCACTTTCCCCTTTTCTCATTAAATCACTTTATTTAATGAATATCATGAAATTCCTCTAATTGACATAATTAAAACTTTATTTTAATTATCAATTACTAATTAACCTAATTCCCCCCACTTGCAAGAGAATATTCATTCTTTGCACATTCCTCCAAAAGAAATATTCCCTTGGAATATTCCTTCCTCTTTTGCACATTAAAACTTTGTTTTAATTTGCTAAATATCTATTTCCCTCACCATGAGAATATAATATTCTCTTTTCTCACTCATTTGAAAAAAGTAATATTCTCCTTCATAAAAAACTTACAAGATTTCTTGTGCAAGTTAACTTACAAGAATTCTTGTGCAAGTTAAAAGTGTGTTTGTTTGAAAGAATATGGACCCTTGATTCTTTCTGAGAATCCATGTGATCATTGATTCTCATCCATTGATGAGAATCCATGTGATCATTGATTCTCATCCATTGATGAGAATCCATGATCCCTGTTTCATCCTCACTCCTTTTTTGATCATTGATTAATTTTTTAATCTTAACCCTTCATTTCTCATTTTTCCTCCTATAAATATGTCACTATTTGGAGACAAATGGATCCACCTTTTAAGAGAAAATTTATGCTGTTAAAATCACTCTCACTTGCACTCACATTTAACATGATTTTAGCTTAATTTACTTGCATATTATCTTAGCTTCCATTAATGGCTTCCATGATAACGTAGATGCATACATTTAGTATATCTTATAATTAGGGTTTCAATCTTTTAGCTTAAATTATATTTAGACTAGTTTTGCATACATACATATCAATCATCTTATTTTTGATAATGTTAAAATAGGTTGCATCATGTTAGTTTAACATTTAAATCATGTCTAATCACACATCTATCATCAGTTTTCATCAAATGGATCCACCTTTTAAGAGAAAACTTATGTTGTTTAAATCACTCTCACTTACACTCACATTTAACATCATTTTAGCTTAGTTTACTTTCATATTAACTTAGCTTCCATTAATGAATTTCATGATAATATAGATATATACATTTACTATATCTTATAATTAGGGTTTCAATATTTTAGCTTAAGTTCCATTTAGACTAGTTTTGCATACAGCCATATCAATCATCTTAGTCTACATCATGTTAAAATATCTTGCATCATGTTAGTTTAGCATTTAAATCATGTTTAGTCACACATCTTCATTAGTTTCATCAATTATTTTCAATAGAATCAATCAAAATAGGCTCATTTATCCACGGGATTGGGAAAGGTTCACCATTCCACATCAATGCAACACAACTCCCCCAATAGATGAGTTTCAATAAAAATATGTTTTTTTAAAGCTTTCGTAGCTTAAATATGTTAAGTTTTAATGGATGCTTAGTTTAGTTTTATTTATTGATCTTATTGGGATTGATGTTTAGTGGCATGAATATACTTCACATCCTTATGGATCAAGTGTAGTCAGCACATATTAATCCGTTGGTCACATTTTGGCACTAGAGGGAGGGCCCGAACTACCTAGTCTAATGAATTTCTTGTTGAAACTTTTTTTTCCTTGTGTTTTCAGGTACAACGATGCTATTGATTATCCATCAATGCATTTGATGATGTGTTGCTCTATAGTGATGCATCTGTGATTTCAGTTTATCGATGCATAATTAATTTTGTCACCACATTTTAATTTAGCGACGCTAAAGTTATTTTTTAACGCAAAATGAATTTTCCTTTAGCAACGCAATTGATATGGCGATGCAATTGACCTATATGTTTATTGTAGATGGATGCTATCTATTTTTCAATATGGTGATGCATATCCTATACAACAATGCTATTAATGGATTTTAGTGACGCAATTGAATTTAACATCGTGAATTACTAATAAACAAAACAAAAATTCATTTTTTGACATGTCTTTGAATTTTTTAGCTTTATATGATCACTAACATGTCTTTGACTTCTTGTTTCAGTTTTTTAGACTAACTGGTTTTGTAGGTTTGGATGATAAAATTCAAAGTGAAGGAACATTTTTTCATTAATCTTATAATTGTAACAAGTGTTTCGACACTTTCGGGGCAATTATAACCCATTTATGATGCTTTTTTATTTCATGCTTTAGGACCAAACTAAATTTATTTTTGGGATTTAAAATGAATTTTCAAATTGGTTAAAACTGAAGCCTCACATCATTTTGTTTGTTGGATTAAAATTGAACAATACAACTTTCACACTTCAAATTGGTGTTTAAAATGAACTCATTTTTCTATGAAGGATTAAAACTAACATGTGTTTGATTCGTCTACATATTATTTTTGTCTGTATCCAATACCCTTGTGCCTCGTGTGATCTTGGGTGAAGAGAAACATACAAGTCTACTTTTTTTCTTGGAAGCACTTATCCTCTCCCCTTATGCTTATTGGTAAACTTGGGTGAACAAAAGCATTTTATGCTTCAAACATGTGTCACCTTTAGAGGGTATGGCTCCCAACTTGTGAGAGGGAATGACCTGAGTGGTGCTTTCTATCTAGCTTGCTGTATAAATAATTTGGAGTGACAAAATTCACTAACCAGCTGGTTGTGGTTGTCCCATACAGACGAATGTCTCCCCTAGTATCCTTGTGATGTGTTCAAACCCTTAGATTTTTCTAAGGGCTAGGAGGCCTCTTAATTGAGTGAATCATCATGTGTATGGCACCATTTTATCCCAAATATGGTCATTAAAAATATTTTTGTAGTGGCTGACCTAGTCCAACTCTGAAACGTATTTCAAAGTAGTGCATGGGAGTAGCACCGTGCCCAGAAGTTACTTACCATGCTCAATTTTTAATTGAGGAATAAAGCAAATGGGGAAGGAACTCCTTTGCTTGGTGTGTCAAGACGTTACATTTCCTTGACATAGTCTATTTTTCCACTTCATCTTCGCAGATTAATCTGTTTTGATGATGGCAAGCCTACTAAGAAATATGTACCTAATTTATCTAGGATTTTAAATGCTTGAGAGTCAATTTAACACTTTCTTGCTTCCAAAACAATTGCAAACAAACATCAACAAAGTCTTTTCAAAATTTCAAACCCTTTGGTCTAAGTATGGAAACCCTTTGACAAAATCTTGATATTGATGCTTGTCCTAAGGATTTATTCTTAGAGACTTCTAAATGTTTTGGTTTACATCTCAATCCATGCTTCCCAAAGTTAACCTAGGTAACTATGCCCTTAATTTCATCCTTTTCACACAATGGACTTCATGGAATTGATGATGTTTTTGACATAGACATTTAGTTTGAACTTAAGAAAGAAAAGCTTTTTTGGTAAAAAGAAACTCACTTAAGCAAGATAACTTGACAAAATTGAACCCCACATGACCATTTGGCATCTGATCACTCTAGTTGAACAACCTAGCCTTGTGCCTATTATCATTCAACCAAACATTGAACTCATTGATTAAGAACAAATGGATATAATTAATAGTTTGAGAAACTTCACTTTTGAAACAAAGGAAACACCAACCTAGTGGAGAAACATAGCATACGTCATAGACAAAGAAAAGTAACAAGATGATATTGTGGGTGGAAGGCCATATTACCACCTCCCACATGGCAATAAATATCCTCTTTTTCATAATCTTAGACTTCTATAAATGATCTCTCACAAAATCAAAATCCCCAAGAGAAGGTCTACATGCCATCACTTCAAACTTAGGCATCATAGTCCAAAATCTGTCAAACAACACCTTTTGGCTCTTTACCAAAATAGGAACAAGTTGGTAAGGAGGTTTTATAGATGTATTCCATTGAATAATCTAGGTGTGTATTCTCAATATGAACCTCTCATTTAAGTCAAACATTGGTCTTTTTCACAATATTAGACATGTCTTAGATGATCTCACGCAAAATCAAAATTCCCAAAAGAAGGTTTGCATGCCGCTATTTTAAACTTACACATCATAGTTCAAAATACATTAGAAGACATATCCTAAGACAGTACCGCAACTGAGATTAAAAACTAAGGAGACATTTTCTATGATATTTGTAATGATGAATTTCTGCAAAATAGATTGTTAGTCTAATAAAGCATGCATATATTAAATCCAACAAACAATGAAACACATTAGAGATAACAATAGAAAATGATTGAAACTAGAACAATCTCACCCAATCTTCTCTCCTCCATGATTTACTTCCATTGTACCTCCTTAAGCTTGTTGTGATGAAAGGTACCCTCAGATTGTGTGTGAGCAAAACTCTAAAATGTCTAGCCCTAAACAAAGCCTTTAGAGGAATTTTGAAAATATGATGTTGCACAAGAAAATTAATTCTAAATGCAAGAAGCTTAAGATGATACGATGGTTGAAAATAATGAGATTATAAAAATGCTAAGAGATAATAATGATAGATCCCGAAAATGAGATCAAGATTTTCATTTTATAGAAAATGCAATCTTGAACAGACGGATGAGATGAGAGATTGAGAAATGCCCTAGAATCAATGGTTAAGATTCAAAGTGACAACTCTCAATTAGGGTTAGGGCAACAATCCCCAAATGTGTGGACAAGATTTAATTTGAGAAATTAAATCAATGGTGGAGAATAAACATGACAATGAGATGAAATTAGTAAAAATCAAAAGATAAGGGGATGAGATTTTTAGAAAATCAGTAATTTTAGCAATTACTTGATTTGTAGAAGAATATTTCCATTTTGAATTAAATTAATTCAAAAATATGGATTTTGTGAGATAATAAGTAATTAATTTTTGAAATTAATTACTAAAAGAAGAATCAGTTAACAATGTGAAGTCATTTTTAAATAAATTGTTTTATTTAAAAATAGGGAAATGTCACATAAGGCAATTAAATAATTAGTAATAATTATTTAATTTAGAAGAGACGGCTAATTAATTAAATAAATTATTGAATCTATTAAATTACAAGAGAATTTAGGAATTAGTGACATATTAAATAAATATATTAAAATATACTTATTTAATAATCAGAAGGACATCAATGATAAAGATTAATTAAATAAATGAGACTTTATTTAATTGTAAGAAGACTTTGATAATTAGTGACACATTAAATAAATAAGATTTATTTATTTAATAATCATGAAGAATGAAAGATCGTGAATTACTTAAATAATTATAAATTACTTAATTAATAGTTGAATGTGGGTTAGAAACATAATTACAAAGTTATAATCATGTTATGACGAGAGGTGGTAAAATAGTGGTTGCAGGCCTAAGTCATTTTTAGGTGTCTACATTTGCCCCTCTTTGTCATAATGCAGCTCGTCGCATTGTGGCAAAGAAAACAAGTCTAGAATATGCCCCAGTGAAGGTATGGAGTGCCTATGCCCCCTCGGGAAAATTTTTGAATTTTGACACGGGGTCAGAAAAAATTGGAAAATATCCCGACTAATTCAATTAATGACCAGAAAAGTGATGGCGTGATCCGATTCAGAAATGGAGGATGTTGAGCTAGCTAAAATGCCGATCAAAGGTGGTCAAATGAGCTTCCAGTACAACCTACTAGGTCAAAACCCTAATTTTCAGCCTATAAATAGGTTGAAAAGGTCAATCCAAGTGTCATTTGCTCATTTGTTAAATAGAAAATTCAAAAATCAGAGCCCAAAGAAACGATGGTGATTCCAGTGACTACCCACCATGGATACCGTGTGCGGACATTCTGAAGACCCGAGGGTGCAAAGGCACTGGTAAGTACCCTATCCCCCTTGTCAATTTTTGAATTTAATGCATTTATTAGGGTTTTAGGAGGGTCTAACACATGCATTGTGACACAAATGATGTCACGTAAACCGCAAACGCCTTAGCATTCGACACATTTGTTTGTGTCGTGATGCAAGTGCAATGGGTAGGTTAGGGTTTGTTGTTTGATTGCGCATCCACAAGGGGAAACGATGCAATCACCAAGTTGCAACGCAAGTGAGGCTTTTGCGACGCAAGTGCTATTTTTGTGACACATATGCCATTTTCACGACGCAATTGCTAGGTCAATGACACATTTGCCAAATTGCCATGCAATTGTCATGCTAAATAGTGCATTCATTGTTAGGTTGCACATTTGCTAGCTAGAACGACGCATTTGACATATTGCAACACAATTGTCATGCGAAGAGCCGCAATTGACTAATTATGGTGCATTTGTGGTCAACGCGACGCAATTGCAGTTTACCAGAGTTGAATTTTGTTTACCTTGTGCCGAGATTAGTTTGGATGCACCCTTGACTTGCCAGTAGTAGTAATCTTTCAACAATGTTGCTCAATATGTGCTAATCCTTAGCCTTTCTTGTGCAAATTCGGCTTGTGCCGATTTATACCCGAGAGTTCTGACCAACGACATACGCCTTTAGAGATCGCCTAAGCGATAGACAAAGATAGCGGATGATGGCACTAGGTCTGTACAATGTCACCTCTATGCCCATTATTCAGGCAAACAGGGGTTTGTTGACAGCTCTTTGTGAGAGGTGGCACTCAGAGACCTTCTCATTTCACCTGCCTACTGGAGAGGCAACAATGACTTTGGAGGATGTCTTCCATATTCTCCGCATTTCGATTAGTGGAGAGAAAGTTATCTATGATCCGCATCGAGGGTGATAGGCCTTATCAGAGATGTATGAGGGTGTCGATGGTGCCCAGTTGGGATGTTGTAGCCGACCAGTTTCCCAGGTTCGATGCCATGTTGATGACCATGATTGCTAGATTACTGATCCCATATCATCGTGGTCACGAATTTCCCATTGGATGGTGGGATGTACTTGTCTGTATGTGAGGATAGAGGACTATTTTTGCTTGGGGGCCTTATTTGTTGTCCATGCTTTATCATTAGCTGCATGAGGTTGTTTATCACCAGGGTCACAGTATCAGTTACAGGACTACCTTACTCATGATCTAGGTATGGGAGCACATTCCCATTTTTTGACCACCAGTACAGATGTAGTAGCTAGGTGATGGGATGTTGTATGTTTACCTGTATGTGGGGTTAGTTAGTCTGACTCGTGTGGGAGATACTGGGTACTGGCATCATCGGATTGATACGATGATCAGTTTTGTCTGGAGGCCTTACAGAGATTGCCATTAGTGGCCCGATGAGGATGGCCATTTATCCTTTTGCAGATAGTTTTGATATTTTATTGGTCACACGATACAGACCTAGCGTATTATTAAGATGTACCTATCCCAGTGGGTACTATGACAGTTCAGAGAGTAGTTAGATGTGTTGGTAGGCACAGTAGAGTATGCTCGGTCTTCCAGGGAGACCATGTGGGGGCCGCCCATATCAATGACAGTGGCCGAGCAGTAGGTTGATGGATTAGTTGTAGTTCAGTGGTTGTAGAGAGGGGGTCCAGCAGATCTAGGGACATTTGTTGAGTTCAACGCCTGATGGAAGATTCACAAGCCCATCCCGTTGACAGATCCAGATGATCCACCGCCGATAGATCGGAGGTCAGTCACTCCACGGATACCGAGGAGAGGTCGTGGTGGCAGAGATGGAGGGAGAGATGGCAAAGGTTTCGGGGGTAGAGATGGAGGTAGGGGAGGCGAGGGTAGAGACGAGGGAGATGGAGGAGGTGGGGGAGATGGAGGAGGTGGTGGAGATGATGGGGGTGGAAGAGATGGGAGGGGTGCGAGGAGGAGGAGGGATGGCGGAGGGCAGAGGCAGCCCAGGAGAGTTAGGAGAGAGTGGGTGCTGTACCATTATCACCCATTTGGGAGGAGGGTGAGGAGAGAGAGCAGGAGGTGAGGGCTGAAGAGGTCAGAGTGGAGAGGAGGAGGCACAGGTGAGGGTCAAGGAGGGTAGAGGGGGTGAGGAGGAGGTGGAGGTGAGGGTTGAAGAGAAGGTGAGGGGTGGAGAGGAGGAGGCCGAGGTGAGGGCGGAGGAGAAGGCAGAGGAGGATCCATTTGTTGGTGGAAACCCTCTTGATATAGATGTGGAGGAGGTCTGAGTTGAGGAGGAGAGAGATGAGGAGGAGGAGGAGGATGAGGCAAACCAGAGACTGCGGGAGTTTCTGATTTTTGGGGATGATGAGGGTGAAAGATCACCTATTTTGCCTGTCGATGCCACCATTGATCAATAGATCATAGATTTGCAGAGCAGACTTGATGTGGCCTTGTCTCAGAACAAGGCCTTGGCAGCAGAGTTAGAGGTCACCCGAGTGGAGAGAAATCAGGTTGTCCTCCGATGACAGGAGTCAGATCGGTGGGTGACAGAGTTTGTCAAGTTACGTTTAGGGCCAACAGGAGACATGGCTAGGGAGTTGTCTAGGATGGTAGAGAGAAGGGGGTGGTATAGGTTGTTGTATGAGTAGGCAGTTCCCCTAGAGAGATAGGATCCAGGATTGTCCCAATCCTACAACAGGACAGGCAGTGGCAGCCGGACACATAGCAGTAGCAGATCAGATAGTAGTAGTCATAATAATGTTGGGGGGTCCACTGCATCAGGTCAGTCATCAGGCCACAGTCACATAGCTCACACAGGAATTCATCAGGCCATAGCCACAGGTTCGAGCATGGGCACAAATCAGTGTCATCAGGACACCAAGCATAACAGAGCCAACCTTTTGTTACTAATCCTATGTGATCTCAGAGTGACACACAGGAGAGGATGCCTATTCAAGTCACATTTCACTTGATGGGTCAGCCATAGTTACCTCGCAGTTCACCTCCATGAGACAGAGGAGGGCCATCCTAGGAATTGCTTTTAGACACTTGTATATTTAGACATTCAAGCCTGCAAGCTCCATTTTTGGGATATCATATGACTCTATCTTGTGACATGACATTTTTTTGAGATTATATATATGCAATGCATTTTTGATGTGGCCTATATGATGTTATGTGTTATGGTATTCTAATGCTTTATCAGATGTTTATGTGATGCTCTTCTGATGCTATAAGGTGTATGGATATTACGCTTATGTTTATGAATGCAATTATGGATGTGGTTACGTATATATGCCTATGATGATGATGTGATTTCTATATGAGAATGCAAATGTTTATTTATGATGCTTATATGTTGATGCAAATGATGGTTTTATGATGTGAGATGGATGAATGTAAATGATAGAATTATGAAATGTGAATAATGGTATTTGATTTATGTGAATGTGAGATGTGATTATGAAATTCTAATGTAATTATGTATGCGACTTTGTTTTTTTTGTATGTCGTAGGATATCATCAGAGAACGAGAGAAAAAGAATGCGAAGATGGATGTTAGTGCGAAGAAAGATATGCATGTTAGTGCAGAAATTAAAAATCCTTTAAAGCTTTGCTATAGTACTATCCTAGTTATTGCTCTTTAATCATCATTGGGTGAAAAATGTCATGATGGCCAACAAACACTATGATATGACGTAGATCAATAGTGTGCAAGGTCAAACCATCACGTAGATTAACAGTCGCAGACAAGGATAATCATGAATCATGCAAGGAACACAATTGCCCCTAGTCACTTTGTCATGACCAACCGCCAGAAAAATAAAACTAATCATGAGACGTCGTTGCTTCTCTATATCCTGATGATAGGACATCCTTGAGAAACTAGCCACATGATATTAAAAAACAGACAGTAAAATCATTGTACTACGTCGTTGCTTCTCTAAATCCTGAAGTCAGGACATCCTAGAGAAACTAATAGTAGAGTGATAAGTAGACAAGGATAATCATCATGGTATGTCATGGTTCCTAGGACATAAGGAACTAATATCATGATGATCATCAAAAGACAGAAAAAAGTTTGCCAAGTGTTTTAATGTCAGGTGTTGTCAAATGTCGAGTGATATCAAATTCAGGAAGGACACATCCTGAATGACGTTGATATCTAGCAGATCAATTCTTGGAGTTAGGAGAATCCATCAAAATGCCAAATGATGATGATGATGCTTAGGTAGGACACATCCAAAATCATAAAGAAGTGACAAGAGTTTCTCTTCAAAAGGACTCATCTTGAAGAAAAACCAAAATTTTTTCCATGATAAATTGTCTTGATATGATTTTGACTACATGTCATTGCTGGCATACTGAATTGACTGAAAGTATTTGATGAAACAGATTTTTGATAGACTGATAGCTCGATATTGACATAAGATTCATTTGATTTGAAAAAAATTTGACGTGTGTGAACGTGTAGTGCCATGAACCCTAATGGACTGGCCTAGTGCGGCCTTGCCTACATCGTGCACTCAGAGACCTCGTAGTTTGACATGACCAATGACATTGTCCAAAGGATAGAAGCTTGAATCATGATTTTATTTTGAAAAACCTAGAAGGACTGACCTAATGTCTTGTGGATTCAAAGATGAATCTTGCCTATGTAGCAAATGTGCAAAGACAACGTAGTTTAGACAGGGACAAAAGATTGATTGACGTGATCGATTGAATTAATCATATTGACTTTGACCTTAGATTTTGACATTGATTTGGATGTTTTTGTATTTTCTCAGGCCATTTTCTGATTTTTTTTAGGTCTTTATTTCAAGACTTTTGCAAATTTTTCAGATTTTTTCAAGACTTTTTTAGAATGCAGGATCATGTGCGACACCCACTGCAATTACATGATAAAAGGTCTTGCCCCCAGACAGATCGGGGATTATCTGAGTCGAATGATATGGAGATAGGCAGACAAAAGGCAAGGATATGCAATGGATGATGTCAACCAAATGCTAACCATGGTCGGAATCGACAAGACTTAGGACGGATGCCATGAATGTGTCGGGCCTTTGTGATTATGACAAATGGATAAAGGTCGATTTGAGTGACATTAGATGGCGAAGCAATGATCGACTATGCATGGTGCATGTTTGCCAAGTTTTCACCATGGTACTTATCCAAAGTGCTTGTTTGCTAGGTTTTCACTATTGGATGAATTTATTTCTTTTTACTATTTTTGCCATTTTTTGAAAAAAAAATTGGTGTCACCAAGATCCCTGTTTGCTAGGTTTTCATCAAGGGATGATTTTTTCTTTATTTTTCAATTTTTTTGTATTTTTAGGTTTTAGCCAAGCCCTCTAGAACTATGTGTAGAACTTTCTCAGATGTAATTTGTTGATGGGTTTTTTCAGTTGTTCTCCATCAGGTGTGGCCAACTGATAAGCTTCAGAACCAAATGCGGCAGTAATGATATAAGGACCAAGCCAATTAGCTTCAAATTTACCAGGCTTTTCACGGTCCGCCTAATTTTTGGGGTTTTCCATGAGAACCAGGTCACTGATTTCAAACTTTCTCACCATTACTCTTTTGTTATAGCTTCAGCAAAGACGATTTTGATATGCCTGTAAATTATTTAAGGCATTTTATCATCTTTCTTGCAACATTTCTAGCTCACGTAGGTGAGTATGTCTGTACTCTTCATCATCAATCATTCCTTTCAAAGAGACTCAGAGAGAAGGAATTTTGACCTCGATGGGTAATATGGCCTTAGATATGTAGACCAGGGAAAATGGAGTGGCTCCAGTGGGGGTATGAATGTTGGTACGATAGGCCCATAAAGCGGGATTAAGTTGTAGGTGCCAATCTCAGCTAGCATCATTGACAGTCTTCTTCAGAATGTGAAGGATTGTTTTATTTGACACCTCAGCTTGACTGTTACTTTGTGGGTAATATGGGGTGGAAAAATGGTGTTGGATGTTGAATCGCTCACATAGTTCATGAACGTCCTGATTTTTGAATGAACTGTCGTTATCTGTGATGATGGATTGTGGGACACCATACCGGCAAATGATGTAATTTAGAATAAACTTGGATATTTTATTACCGGTGATGTAAGTGAGAGGGACGGCTTCAATCCACTTAGTAAAGTACTCAGTGGCGGTAATTATGAATTTATGGCCATTAGAAGAGGATGGATGGATCTTACCCACAAGGTCAAGTCCCCATTGTGCGAAAGGCCATGGAGAAGTGATCGGTCTTAATTCCTATGCAGGTGCATGAATTAGGTCACTATGCACCTAGCATTTCTGACATGTTCTGACAAACTGAAGAGCATCTTTTTCCAATGTTGGCCAGTAGTAGCCTAGTCTGGTGACTTTTTGAGCTAAAGTTGGACCACTCGAATGAGATCCACATATACCCTCATGTACTTCTCATAAAGTCGTTTGAGCTTCATCAGTGTTGAGACAGCGAAGAAGGGTGTTATCAAAGCTGCGGCGGTATAAGGTTTCACTGACGATGGTATGTCTAGCCACTTTTTGGATAAAGGATTTTCATTGGTTGTTGGACAGGTTGGGTGGGAGGGTTTGGGATTTAAGTTAGTCGTATATGTCATGATACTAAGGCAAATTGGGACCAACAATCTTGCACACCATTTTTTACTCTGGAATATCGTATGCATGCATCAACAACTGTTCCACTAAGAATTCAAATTGTGACACATTCTTAGGGATGTCTAGGAGAGATCCAATGGTAGCCATTGCATCGGCTGCCTTATTCTGTGTCCTTGGGATTTGTTCAAATGCAATCATTTTTAAATACATCAGGAAACTATCCACCATTCATTTGTAGGGAAGCAACTTATCATCTTTTGTGTCATACTCATCATTCACTTGATTGATGACTAACTGAGAATCCCCGAATACGAGCAATGTCTGAATTTTCCATTTAATTGCTATCTTGAGACCTGTGACCAATGCCTTGTATTCTGCAATATTATTTGTACAAGGGAAGGAAATCTGAAATGATTTAGGAATTGAATCCCCTTATGGTGTGATAAATAATATGCCAGCTCCTGAGCCGTGACCAGTCTGGGACCCATCAAAGTATAGTTTCCATGGTAAAGTTGGTTCTACGTGAAAGATAGACTCATCAGGAAAATCAGTTATCAACGGATGAGTGGCTTGGATTGGTGCATCTACCAATTTATCTTCTATTACTTGACCTTTTATTGCCTTGCGCTCCACATATTTTATGTCATACTCACTTAATATCATGACCCATTTCGCCAAGTGACCTATCAATGCTGCTCGACTCAGGAGATACTTTAATGGGTCAATCTTTGCTACCAAATGTGTTTGATGGCTCAGCATATAGTGTCTTAGTTTCTATGCAACAAAGACAACTGCAAGGCATGCCCGTTCAATGTTTGTGTAGTTGAGCTCATATCCAATTAGTGTACAACTGATGTAGTATATGGCTCTTTCTTTTTCTTCATGGTCATTTTGTGCCAATAATGCCCCCAGTGCATTTGTCATTGTGGAGACATATAGGATTAATGGCTTTCTCTCAATAGGCAGCATCAACACTAGTGGTGTCAATAGATATTCCTTAATTTGTTCAAAGGCTATGTGGAATTTATCCATCCATACAAAAGGAATGCTTTTGCGTAATAGATATTGAAATGGTTGACACTTGTCTGCCAACTGTGCGATGAAGCGGTGGATAGACTGCAATCTGCCCTGAAGTGTTCGCAACTCACTGATCCCTTTTGGTGGAGGCATGTCTAGAATTGCTTTTACTTTTGTTGGGTCAACCTCGATGCCTCATCGCAAGACTATGTACCCCAATAGCTTGCCTCAAATGACTCCAAATACACATTTCTTTGGGTTCAATCGAACCTTTTAATCCTCAAGCCATCTAAAAATCTTGTCCAAGACTTTGAGATGTTCTTTCCTTGTCAAAGATTTTGCCAATAGGTCATCCACATAATCTTCCATTAGGATATGCATCATGTCATGAAAGATTGTTGTCATAGCCCTTTGATATGTGGCCTGCATTCTTTAAGCCAAAAGGCATGACATTCCAACAGTATGTTCCCCATGGGCAGGTGAATGTCATTTTATGTTGATCCTCTGTTGCAATTCGGATTTGGTTATATCCCGAGAAACCATCCATGAGGGATAGCATCTCGTACCTTGCTGTGAGGTCAACAATCATGTCTATATTTGGTAAGGGAAAGTCATCCTTTGGGAAAGCCTTATTCAAATCTCAAAATTTCGTGCAGATACGGATTTGTCCATTTGGCTTTATAACAGGGATGATGTTGGATATCTAGTCAGGATAGTCTATTGACCTTATGAACTCAGCATCCAGTAACTTCTTTAATTCAACCCTGACGAGTAGTGCAATCTGTGGATGCATTTTGCACAGCTTTTATTTGACTGGCTTGATTCCTAGGATTAAAGGAAGATGATGTAGAACCAATTCTGGATCAAGGCCTGGCATGTCAACATATGACCATGCGAAGTTAACTTTCCTATCTGTGAAGAATTGTTGAAATTCGGGTTTTTCTTCATCTGAAAATGATGCGGCCAAGAGAATCATTTTGGGATTCTCTGGTGTGGCTATGTTAACTTCCATTGTGTCCTTAATGAGCATAGCTGATTTTTCCTATGTCATGGGAAGAAATTCCAATCCTCCATCCTTAGGCACCTCAGAGAGGTTTTCACCTTTGGATACATCCTTTGTATTTACTATTTTATTGTCAGAAGGTGTCTTGCGGTTTTCACCTAAAGACATTTCTTTTTCTTTTTTGTTCTTTGTATTTTTGCAACTAGAGGATTGCACAGTCTCCCCAAAGTAAGCTACACAATCTAGATCAATGGAGAACCTTGTTTTGTGATCACCCCATGGAATACCTTCTCTTAGCCCCATGAATTCTGCAATTGCCTCATCATTCTAAAATATGTCCATCACCGGTGAATCTTGTTGGTCCCAGTTGATCAATTGTGGGTAAACAAGGGGGATCCCATCATCAGTGTTGGTAAAGGATGGGGAAGATGCGGAAAGTGTGCAAATCGATGCCTCAAGTGTAAAGGAAAAGTTGTCAATTTCCACTTCCATGTCAAATGCAATGGATGGTCCATACTCCGAGTCAGATGAATCGAATTCAAAATCATAATATGGGATAAAATTATCAACATCATGACTAGTGGTTGGAATTTCAAAAGTATCAATAGTGGGCTCAGATAAGTTAGGCTCATGGGTGAGCTTAGGAATGGGGTGGGATGATTCAGGTGTCACCGATGACACCTTGTGTTCTTCTGGATTCCAAGGAATGCTTACCCATTCCCTATTTTTGGAATGTTGATCAATAGGGTCTATGTTATATTTATGTCAGAATCTTTCCTCAAAGGACAATTGGCCAGGTTCCAAGAATAGTTCGTCAATGTCATAGTCACTGACGGTTTTGTCAGATCCCCATTCCCATTCATTTGAGTCAGTTTCGGTAAGGGATTCTTTGCATGTATCAACACTTTCTGTAACCGTTACAGCCTTACTTGAAAGCTCATGGGTACGTTGGTCATCAGTTCTAAATTGGTCAAACCCTAGCCTTATCTTCCTTGGTCTTGCAGTCGTGATAATAGGTTCCCTTCTTCCATTGTTGTTCTTTCCAAGACCACTTGTGCCATCGAAACCTAGGGCTTTGCATTTATCATAGCCTTTTCCATAGAGATGCAACGGTAGTGGAGATAACTCTGTGGGGTCTTTGTAGATCCAATTATGTATGTCAATAATGACTTCATTACCCATATTACCCCACCGTGTAAAAACACTTTTCGGTGGAACCTTGAAAATTGTTTTGGGCTCAACTACAAAACATGGTCTACCATAGACTTTAGGTGGCTTCGGTATTGTGGTGATACAGTAATTACCCATATTGCCCCACTATGTAAAAACACTTTTTGGTGGAACCTTGAAAATTGTTTTGGGCTCAACTGCAAAACATGGTCTACCATAGATTTTAGGTGGCTTCGGTATTGTGGTGATACAATAAGTCGTATTCAATTTGAACTCTCCACAACCAAGGTCCTGGATCTGAAGGTCTTTACTTGGGATGTAGGCCAATGAAGATGGTGTGGTAGAAGGTGATGGAATTAATGATTTTATGAGTGTCAATGGGTCAATATATTTGGATGAGGTGGAAGATGAGCCTTCCTGATTGATGGGTACGTGGTGCTCAGCAATGGCTCGCAGGTTGGTACAGTATTGAAATGGATCAGGATCTCCTGGGATAGTGATCTCAATACCATCAAAAGGGAATTTGAGGCATTGGTGGTATGTGGATGGAATGGCCTTTAGAGCATGAATCCAGGGGCGACCAAGTAAGATATTGTAGTGTATGTCATGATCCAGGACCTGGCATGTTGTATCTATGATAACTGGTCCTACCCGGAGTGGAATGGTAATGATGCCTTTAGAAGCGCATTCTTCATCATTGTATTCCTTGATGAAGATGCTCTTGCTAGCATCTACACATGCATCAAAGAAACCAAGAGCTTTAACCAATTTTAGAGAGCAGATGTTCAATCCTACTCTGCCATCTACTAGGACTCGTCTAACCTTATGCTTGTGGACAAAAACCTCGATGTGAAGGGAATCATATGAGATGGTTTGGGTGAGGAATATTCACCATCTGAAAAAGTGATGTGATGAGGCAAATTCAGATATCTGACCATAGTCTCAAAGTGGTTGACATCGATGTTGGTTGGGACGAACGACTCTTGCAAGACCTTATCCAGGATGGCCTTATGTGCAGGTGAAATATGGAGCAGTTCGAGAATGGATATTTGAGTAGGTGTTTTATTCAATTGCTCATAATGTTGAACTCTGGTTTTGTGTTTGGTTGTCTGGCGGACGGACCAGGTATGGTGATTTTTGGTTGACATGTTGAAGGACCTAGGATAGTGACCTTGCCCTTACGCGTGGTGACATTGCATTCTACGGCCTTTTTAATGGTAATGGTATTAATACATTCATCTTCATCAGCAACATGAAGATTGTTAATAATAGTACCATCAGGATAATTGTATGTCAGACGAATATTATTGTGGGTCGGACGGATGTGGTTAGTTTGATTGTTGGTATTCTTTGTGCCAGATGAGGAAGCTTTACCATGATCTTGCAATGGGTTTTTGTGGATAGTATGATCCACATTAGATGTAAATGATTGACCACCTAGCTCAATAGTGTGGTTCTCAATGAGGTCTTGTACTAGATTTGGTAATTGAGGACAAGAGGAAGTTTTGTGCCCTTTGGCATGGTGGTAATCACAAAATGAACTGTCATCCCACCATGACAGCTTGAACTGACCAGGGTCATACAGTTTTGGCTCTTCCAGCGTTATGACGTCGTTTTGAAGAATTTTCTTCAAGACAATTTCAATAGGTTCACCCAAAGGGGTGTATGTGCATTTTTGGAATTGTTGGGGTTGATGCAATTGCCTTTCATTAGATTGTGCATGATTGCTTTGGATAGCATTGGCAGTTGGTGTTAGTGTAGTTATAGGTGCATTTTGATTTTTTACTCCTTTGATTGTGAGTACATGACCTATTGCATCGATGGTTTTTGCATCAACTACACCATCATTTGTAATATGCTTGTTCTTAACCCAGTATTTAGTTTTGTCATTTGAGCTACTTGGGTTATTATTTGTGGTGGTGTTGATGGTTTTTCCACCATATTTTAATTTTCCTTTGGCGATCAAGGCTTTCTCAAGTTGAATACCTTTTTCAACAAGGTCAACAAAGGTGGTGCAACAATGGACTTGCAAGCCATACCTTAGTGGTCCTAGGAGAGTTTGTATAAACATGGTGACCTTCTCCTTTTCAGGTATTTCTACCGGATATCTGCTTGCTAAGGTTCTCCATCTTTGAAAGAATGGAATAAAAGTCTCTCCTGCATCCTCTTGGATAAGTCTGCATAAGGAGGAAATGTCGATATCCGTGTCAATGTTATAGGCATAGTTTTCAACAAACTTGTTTTCCAATTCATCCCATGTTTTGATTCCCTTAGGCAATAGTGAGAACCATTCTAGTGCATGACCTGTGAGACTTCTAGAAAAGAGTCTCATGAGATAAGTTTTCTCATATGCAATGTCCATGCAACTAGTAGTGAATTCTTTTATGTGTTCAATGGGGTTTGTTTTGCCTTTGTATTTGGGAAAATGAGGTACCACATATCCATGAGGAAAGGGTGGCATATACAAGGTTGTATCAAATGGATATGGACACAAATCATGTGACATGTATGACTTTTTGCTAGATTGTTGTAAGGTCTTCACTTGTGTTTGAAGAGCAGCGAGTTGGAGTGTGAGTGCTTCCACCATGGGATGGTTGGTAGCATCGCCCATGTTGGTGATAGGGGCAGCTTGAGTCCCCAACTGTTGTGATGAGCTGTGTTGATTTGAAATTGGTTTTCGGATTGCAAAATGAGTGTTCTAATTAGGCGGTTGTTGGAAATGAGTGTTTTGATGAGGGATGTGTTGTTGTGTATGGACTTGAGATGCATAAGTGGGGATGTGATAGCCTGCCATGTTGGACTGAATTTGAGGACCTTGTTGGTTTTTTTGATGTCCAAATGGAGTGAAGGATTGAGCACCTTGATTGCCTTGCCCAAATAAGAGATTGTGGCCTTGAGGAATGTTGGTGTTTTGGGTCACAGGAATGTTGGTATTAACCTATGAAGAAGTGGGTTGGGTGCCTTGTATAACAACTCTTCATTTATTTCTCCCAAAAGGGTTGGATGAGTTGGTTTCCATAGCATTTGAAGAACCCAATAATAGGTTTGTTGATGTACTCATGGAACTAGATGCAATTCCAAAGAGGTTTGATGCGGTTTCTCCCATTTTTTGTGAAGGGATGGTGGATGTTTTTTGGGGGATGGATTGTGATGTGGTGTTTGTTTTGGAATATGATCCCCCAATAGATGTTGTGTTGGTTTTCATGGTAGTATGACCCAGGGAGGTAGCATTGATGGTGTTGATGACATTTTGTGAAGAGGCTCCCATGGAAGGATTGTGTGATGGTGGAGTGGGAGAATTTTCTCTAAGAGTGTTGAGATCAAATCCCTTTGGTAACTTAGCCCCTTGGTCAAGGAGCATAGCTAGGAATCTAGAAGAGTCATTTAAGACTACTTCTACAAAAGTAGCAACTTTTGGATGTTGGGCAGCAACTAATAAGTCTTCTTCAAAGACTTCCCCATTTTGATCTCATCAGATAAATGGTTCAAAAATATGTGATGGAGATGGTGGGATGTTCATTTCACTGAAAGGATTGATGTTGGAATTTCCCATGTCAAAACAAGGATTGTTCATGGCATTAGGGAATGAATCCATGCCAGTTGTGAATTCGAGAAAGTTGGTGTCTTGTCTAAAAGAATCCACGAGTCTTTTCTTTTTTTGTAATCTAGTTTCAACCATACAAGGTTTGATCAACTTGGGATGATGGAGAGAATGATCTAAGTATGACACTATGTTTTTGGTTTGTTTGGATTTTTAAAGAATGCTATGTAATGCAAGTGAGACTAAAGACTTGTGAATGCAAATGGTGTGATACTAAAATGGAGATGCTAAATGATATGCAACTAAAGGAGCCTAAGATGTACTTAATATTGAGGGATTTTAAAAGGACAACTTGGGCAAACAAAGCTTTTGCAATGATTCAAGTTTGGAAGACCAATGGACCATAAAAGGACAATAAAGAGGACAAAGTGAAGTTTCCACACTAGACTATTGAGTGGGAAATAATTCACAAAATTTTTGACAAAGTGACAAAGGTAATTGGGTCCAATGATAACCTACTATTAAATGCAAAGTTTTGACAATGAATGGTAAGAATCAAATCCTAAAATCTGCAAAAGTAAGTGTCTAAGGAGATGGTGAAGTTACTAATGCAACTAATGGAAAGCCAATGGAAACCTATTGTGAGCCTAAAATGGTTCCTATAATGCAATGTTTGAAGGGAAGTTGAGCAACTCAGTGTTTGGTTTTGAACTGTAACAGTGAAGGAAGACTGGATTGAATTTAAGACAAGCTGTGGACTTTCAGTTTTGACAGTGAGAAGGTGATTTGAAATTTTTCGTAAATGCGTCGCAGCAAATGCGGTATGATAGAGCGAATGTGGCTCACACAGGCGAATGCGGTTTAGAAAGTGTCAATTGCGACATAGTATGGTGAATGCGGGTTGATATTTCTCAAAAGTGACTCAAGATACTTAATGTGGTTTGATACTAGAAAATGCGGCTCTGTGTGTTTCAATTGAGGCTCATCAGAGTGAATGTGGCTCAAGATGATTCAAATGCGGCCCATCAAAGAAAATACGGCTCTAGATATGGAAATTGTGGTTTAACAGAGTGATTGCGTCGCAATAGGCAAATTTTTGGAAAATAATTTTACAGATTTGACAAGTTTTGGACCCAAATGTTGATGTTCAGTTTGTTGAAGTTTGTTTTGGAAACAATAGGAAAACACATAGAAACTTAAAACATTGAGTGTATGTTCAAAGGTCAAGCATGATCCTTTTTTGTTTGCACTGGTATTTGAACAAAAAAGACACTTCAAGCAAAGTCACTCTTAATAGTCAAAAGGTCATCATAACAATCACAGCCCACAAATTAAAATTGCATCGACTCACATAGCCATGTCACCCCCTAGAGGGCGCCCATGTTTTTGTCTTTTCTAGGTGCGTACTCAAGGTGACGGAAGTGGATACCGAATCCCCTGAGCAAAAAATTTTTGGCGATTATATGGTGAGTGTCTTGGGGGCAAATTCTTCCCTCCCCTTGCACCGTGATTTAAATAATGTCTGGATACTGACCCGGCTGGCTTCTACACTATGGTTCTTAGTAAGGGTTTCCATTTGGCATGGCAATAGCTAAAATCCCTCAGGAGACCTCCCAATCTTTAGAACAAAGACTTTGGGGACGGTTATCTTGCCTACTGCCGTTGAATATGGGTTTCCCCAAAATTCACTTTTGATTATAGTGGGTTGGAAAACCTAGCTTTGGTTGTTCCCACTTAGGTCGTTCTTGTAGGGTGAGTACTTTTTCCTACTACGGCGGACCTTCTAAAGGATTTAAGAAAAGCAGTAAAATTCATAAAGAAAATGGGTAAGTCTGGTTTTTTGGTCACCCAGTAAAGGGGAGAGCATATACCTATTACCCAATCAATCACAGTAGACAAGTTGTTCAGTTTTAAACCCAAATGAAAATTTTCTACTCTAAGTGAAGATATTGCTTCACAATAAGTATGGGGTTCATTTTAACCAAACAAAAATAAACAATTTGGTGACTATCCTAGGATTGATAATTTCCAAATTAAAATTTCTATCCTAGGGTTGATAAATTCCAAATTAAATTTCTATCCTAGGGTTGGTTCATTTTAATCCCATCAAAAAGAGAAACTGGCCGCGGTCGCATCGGATCCCGAAAACAAAAATAAAAAATAGAATACAACCAGTCATTTACGGCTCATCAGAGCGGATGGGGTGCGAGGTCTGTCAAATGTGTCGCATCCTGTCGAATGCATCATTCTAGCTCTCGTATGTGTCACGACAGAGCGTATGCGTTGTTCGTGATCGCAAATCCGGTGCGACAGAGCACTTGTGTCACGTAGGCCTCCGGTTGCATCGTTTCGTACTCCTATACCTGCAAAACAGAATCTGAGGCCATACGAAAACCTGCAAAAATGTGTTAGATTGTCGGGTTCACCAATGTAATGATGGATTTCTGCAAAACAAATTGTTAGTCTAATAAAGCATGCGTATATTAAATCCAACAAACAATGAAACACATAAGAGATAAAAATAGAAAATGATTGAAACTAGAACAATCTCACCCAATCTTCTCTCCTCCATGATTTAATTCCATTGTACCTCCTTAAGCTTGTTGTGATGAAGAGTACCCTCAGATTGTGTGTGAGCAAAACTCTAAAATGTCTATCCCTAAACAAAGCCTTTGAAAGAATTTTGAATATATGATGTTGCACAAGAAAATTAATTCTAAATGCAAGAAGCTTAAGATGATATGATAGTTGAAAATAATGAGATTATAAAAATGCTAAGAGATAATAATGATAGATCCCGAAAATGAGATCAAGATTTTCATTTTATAGAAAATGCAATCTTGAACGGACGGATGAGATGAGAGATTGAGAAATGCCCTAGAATCAATGGTTAAGATTCAAAGTGACAACTCTCAATTAGGGTTAGGGAAACAATCCCCAAATTTGTGGACAAGATTTAATTTGAGAAATTAAATCAATGGTGGAGAATAAACATGACAATGAGATGAAATTAGTAAAAATCAGAAGATAAGGGGATGAGATTTTTAGAAAATCAGTAATTTTAGCAATTACTTGATTTGTAGAAGAATATTTCCATTTTGAATTAAATCAATTCAAAAATATGGATTTTGTGAGATAATAAGTAATTAATTTTTGAAATTAATTACTAAAAGAAGAATCAGTTAACAATGTGAAGTCATTTTTAAATAAATTATTTTATTTAAAAATAGGGAAATGTCACATAAGGCAATTAAATAATTATTAATAATTATTTAATTTAGAAGAGACAGTTAATTAATTAAATAAATTATTGAATCTATTTAATTACGAGAGAATTTAGGAATTAGTGACATATTAAATAAATATATTAAAATATACTTATTTAATAATCAGGAGGACATTAATGATAAAGATTAATTAAATAAATGAGACTTTATTTAATTGTAAGAAGACGTTGATAATTAGTGACACATTAAATAAATAAATAAGATTTATTTATTTAATAATCATGAATAATGAAAGATCATGAATTACTTAAATAATTATAAATTATTTAATTAATAGTTGAATGTGAGTTAGAAACATAATTACAAAGTTATAATCATGTTATGACGAGAGGTGGTAAAATATTGGTTGCAGGCCTAAGTCATTTTTAGGTGTCTACAATATTTTCATGAATGAACCAAATCTACATATTTCACAAGAACTTCTCCTTTATCATAAGATTTGAAAACTTTAGAGGTATAGCATGTTTCTCACCACCTTGGTCTTATTAAAAAAAGGTTCACTCTAGGTCAACATTGGGTCAAACATTTCCTCCACCCCTTTATCAAAATTCAAACTTCACTTCACCAAACTTTGTAAAAAATTTGAATACACAAACACTTTGGACTTAGACATCTACCAAATCAAACCCTAACTTAGCTACTTTTGTATGTGAAATGTATCCTTTTCCATGCACTTGGTTAAGTTAGTTATCATCTTTGAACTATTTTATCTTGAAGGTCATGAATCTACCCTAAAGATTCACAAGTTCATAAACATCATTTATCCCAACATCAAAACAATCAAACTTAAGTCAAAAGTGTTGTCCCAAAATGTTTGCAAAGATCACTTCCCATATCACTCACCTTTTCATCTCCCATTATCATCATTACTCCAAAGAGACTTAGAGCATCCTTTTGACCTAGATTTGAGTCAACTAGAGAGTTTAAACATTACAAATCTCAACATAACTCTCCCATAGCTGACCCAAAATTTATGGTAAAGAAAAGATCACAACACAAGAGAATCATGGAGAAAACCAAAGTCACATTTACCTCAAGTGATCTAAATCCTCAATAATTTGATCCAAGAATTCAAGTTACCCCATCACAACAACCCTCATCTCCATCAGGACCATATAAGATAGAAGAAATTACAAATAACCCATTTGAACTTATTAGGAAGGAAATAATGGAACATCAAGCCTTAGAAAATATAGCTCCAATTTTCCCATCTTTTGTTGTGCAACCTTTGATGCAAGGTTTAATAACTCCATCGCTGGGCTAAATCAAACACCCATTCCTAGTATTTCAACTAGTCTTGCTAAGGACTTTGGCCATACTCTTCCATTTGAAAGCAACACACTTGTGGGTACCCTAAATGATTTTGGTTCTCCCTCCATTCTCGAACATCCCTTACATAAAAAATAAACCACGTACACTTCATGAATCAACAACAACATCATCATATCAAGGTCATCCATCTTCATCCATCCCCATGGATGCCACAAATGTGCCCAACATCATAGAAGGAAGTATAGGCCAAGTGTCTCAAATAAACCAACAAGTGCATGCCAACACCCTAATTCAAGGTCAACCCTTAACTCAAATAGGGGCATCTTAATCCCATCCCCCAATTGGTTCATTTGCACCATTTGTTTCACAAAACACATTTATCCCATCCATCATCAACCCAAATCAATACAATCCCTTGGTCACAAACCCCCTCAACCCAGGTAATACCTTGACCACATCCCTAACACAAGGAAATCCCCTAGACATCAATCAAGGGAACCTTTTCAATCAATGGACTCAAGGTCCTAGTATTTCATTACCATCACAAAATCTAATGGCATCATTATCATATTTCCCCATGGTCCCTCTCAACATGCAAAATCAAATGGTACCTCAAACTTACATTCCTCCATCCCAATCCGCCATCTTACAAGGAATGTTAAACCAATGGAACCCCCAACCTCTCATCAACAATCTGATACCCACTCAAAACATCAACACCCAAAATCCATAACAAATGTACCAACAACCAACTAATCCTACATTGAAAGCACATGCCTTAGATTTACAACAAGAACAATAGGCTTATGAGCAATCCATCCAAAAATAACAACAACAACAAGTAGCCCTAGTCACACAACAATAGCAAGCAGCCCTAGCAACACAACAATAGCAACCAACCCTAGCAACACAACAACAACAACAACAACAAGAAGCAGCTTTAGCAGCACAACAAATAGCCTTAGCACAACAACAACATCAAGCCCATCAAGCAGCCTTAGCAGCATAACAGCAACAATAAGCCCTACTGGTGCAACAACAACAAGAAGCCCAACAACAAGCCCTAGTGGCACAACAACAACAAAAAAAATCCCAACAAGCAACTCTTGTGGCTCAACAACAACATCAAGCCTTACTAGCTCAACAGTATGCCCAACAACAACAACAACAACAAAAATTCCTACTATAATCCTCAACAAAACATCATCAACCCGAACACATTAGGAACATATACATCAACACCACAATCACCTTCACAAAATTCCACACCACCATTCACACCATACAACACCTTATTATATTAGAATCTCACATACAACCCATTCGCCATCCCATAATACACAACGTATGTTCCTCCACCAAACCTGCAAGATGATCTAGAATCACAAATTAGGGTGTTATCACAAGAAATGTAGGATCTTTGGATGGGAAAGATGAATAAGTCCTATACATAGAACTTAGTTCCATATCCCTTCGATCGAAACATTGCAATGGTACCATTCACTCCCAGCTTTGAAATCCCTAAATTCGATAAATACAAAGGGAGAGGAAGTCCTGTGGACCATGTTAAATAGTTTAACATCATGTGTATGGAGGTTTCCTACAATGATTCATATTTAATGTTCCTCTTCCTCCAAAGCTTAAGAGTTCCTACCATGGATTGGTTTTCTCAACTACCTCCCGATATCAAAAAAAATCAAGAAATCATTGATAAATTCACAGATCACTTCTCCTTTAACCTTGGCATGGACGTAATCCTAGAAGATTTGTATACTCTCAAACAAAACAAAGGAGAATATTTCACCAATTTCTTGCAATGGTGGAGACAAAGAGCTAGTAAGAGCAAGTGGCCCAATCCCGATGAACAAAAAGTAGGAATTATTATAGCGAATCTAAATCTAGATCTATCCTTCCACTTGAAAATGCAGCACTTTACCTCTTATGACAAGCTTTCCCCTAGATCCCTTAACATCGAGAGAGCTCTAATCTCACAGGGAAATACTCAAGCTTACAAAGACAATCACCCATCAACTAGTTTGAATGACAAGCCTCATGTTTGGGCTAAGAACAAGAATGTTACAAATGATGGTGTGGTAGATGCTAAGGTGGTCCTAAGTTCTCCTAGGCCGAACAACAATCAAATAGCTAATGTTCAACCAGTTGTGCAAAAAACATCTCCTCAAAACAATAGATCAATAACACCAAAATGCAACAAAGATGAACCCCTAACAAGAACAACTATTTGAAATGCAAGTACACAGAGTTGTTAGAACCTATTGAGACAATCATTAAGAAATTGGTAGATCCAAACTTGATAACACTTCCAAATTTTGAAAACTATCAAGAACCACAAGATAAACCACCCTAGTACAACAAAAAATATCTTTGTTACTTTCACAAAATCAAAGGACACAAAACAGAAAACTACATGAGGCTCAAAAATATTATCCAAGATCTTATAGAGAAAGTGAAGCCATATCTATTGAGGTACCAATCAGAAACTAGGATCTAAAGATATACAAGAACCCTATGCCAAATCATAGCAAAGGAAACAAAACTAGAAAAGCTAATGATTAAACAAATGTGCAGCATACCTATTCCAATGTAGTCGCTTCTTATGATAGTGTGGTCATCGTTGTCACCATCAAAGGGCCTAATGCAGAGTGTGGAGTCACCACATGATGTGGAAATGTCACCATCCAAGGAGTCCCATCCCAATATAGGGCACAACCTACTTTTCCAACATCAAATCCTAGCGAGTACAATCTCCTAGATCAACTTAAGAAGATCCCTGCGCAGATTTCTATCTTGGAACTGTTGAGGCTATCCCCCGTGAATAAGGAAATCTTAGAAGAGGATTTATCTTCATCATCCATCCCTGAGGATATTGATACAAAATAGTTTCAAGTTATGATATGGCATATCACTAATCATCTTCTCACCTTGTTTGAACAAGACCTACCATCATAGCCATCTTATAAACTTGTTTTACACCTTGAGGTTATTATTCATAAGAACAAGGTTAAGAGATTCTTGGTAAATGGAGGTGTTGGTTTGAATATTTTCACCCTTCAGTTGATCAAAAACTTTGGCTATTCAAAGGATACTATTGAGAAAGAAAAGAGTACCACCATCAGAGCATATGATGATCAAGAGCGAGTATCACAAGGTATCATTGCCCTACCCATCCAAGTGGTACCTATAATTGCAGAGACTACATGCCAAGTGTTAGAACTTGATCTCCCCTACAACATCTTGGTTGGTTGACCATAGATCCATGCCCTAAAAGTTGTAGCTTTGACCTACCATGAATGTGTATATTTTCCCTTTGAGGGCATAGAAGTTACCATCCATGGAGATCCTAAGCATTTTTACTATTGCAAAAACATTGAGGCAAGTTTTTACAAGATACCCCAAATCCCTAAAAATGATGAAGGGCCTATGCCATCTTCCTCATTTGTTCACCCATCATCCCTTGCACCTACCTCATAAGCAAAAACACCCATTGTGTTGAACATTCCTAATATCAAGGCAGTGATCCAGGATGATGGTTGTGAAAACTATAAATTAATGAAGGACACTTTTTTGTTGGGGGAGCTACCTCCTTCTCCCAAATCTCATGGAAAACCCACATCTAGCAAAAAAGAGGCTAAAACAATCAAAATGGCAGCTACCACCTTCACCAAGTGGGGGATCTAAAAAAAGAGGATGTCAATGAGGAGGATGTCTCCAAACTCCTCTATCAGGATGAATGACCTATCCCTATTCTTCCCATGGAAGATGACAAAAAAGGCTTACAACTAATAAAGATTTGGGGCTACAACAAGAATGAGAAACTAGAACAAAATGAAAATGGTTTTCTAGAACCCATCATTCCTAAGAAACATCCAAATAATCTCGACTTAGTATGTACTACTAGCAAGGTTTCCCTTACTAGAAAAGGTGCTTCCGCTAAACGGGTTGAGACTTCCTCTTGGTTACCAACATCCTGTGTACAACCTTGGATGACTTCCCCCTTCATGTTGCTAAACTTTTTGAGAATAACTCCCTCTTCATGATATCCATAGCATCCTTCACCTCAAGCAATCAACTGACTAACATACGCCTAGTATACCCACAACTCATTGACTTGGACCAATGAGGACCACCAATTCTAGATTTATTCAAAAATGATGAAGCAATCTTAGAATTCATGGGACTCTACAATAATTTACCATGGGATGATCACAAATCAAGTTTTGACATAGATCTAGACACATAGGCATACTACAGGGAGACAATTTAATCCTCCAGTCACAAAATGGACAACATGCAACTAACATGCAGATCTTTGAATGAAAAACACACTGTGGCACTTTCTGATCCTAAAATAGTAAAAAGAAAGGACACATCTAAAGGTGAAAACCTCTTTGAGTGGCCCAAGGATGAGGGATTAAATCTCCCCCTTAGTACAATGCATCCAAAAAAGTTAGCAGTTCTAGTAGAAAAGGCCACTCTGGTTAATGTGGGAATGAAAGAAGCACCCAAGATCACTTTCTATGTTGAATCCTTATTGGATGAAGAATATAAGGACCTAGCAGCATTCCTAAAAGAGAGAAAAACTAACCTTGCATGGCCATACACTGATATGCCAAGGCTTGATCCAAAGGTGTTTGTGCATCACTTAGCAGTCTACATTGAAGCCAAACCAATAAAGTAGAAATTATGGAAGATGCGCCCTCAGATAGCACTTTTGGTGAAACTTGAGTTACAAAAGATTCTTGACATTGGACTTATGTGACCGATATATTATCTTAAGTGGGTTTCAAACATGGTACCAGTCTCTAAACCCACAGGGGGAATTAGAATAGGCATGAATTTCAGAGACTTAAACAAGGCATGCCCAAAGGATGATTTTCCTCTTCCTAACGTCAACCTCATCGTGGACTTAACAATAGGGCATCAAAATGATATCACTCATGGATAGTTTTTCAAGCTATAATAAAATCATGATCACCAAGGAGGATCAACACAAAATTGCATTCACTTGTCCATGGGGAACACACTGTTGGAACGTGATGCCATCCAAGCTGAAGAACACAAGAGCAGCCTATTAAAGAGCAATGACCCTCATCTTTCATGACATGATCCACAAAACAATCCAAGACTATTTGGATGATATTTTGGACAAGTAAGGAAAATAAGTGAGCACATAGAAGTCTTAGGACCCATCTTCAACAGACTTAAAGAGTACAAAGTATGACTAAATCTAAAATAGTGTGTCTTTGGGGTTACGTCAGGGAAGCTTCTTAGCTATATCATCTCACAAAAAGGGATAGAAATTGATCCAACAAAAGTAAAATCCATCCTAGATAACAAACCATCACAAACATTGAAAAAGTTGATAAGGTTACTATGAAGGTTGCAATCCATCAGAAGGTTCATAGCACAATTATCAGACAAAATCCACCCTTTCTCACATCTTTTCCATAAAGGAATAACTTACAAGTGGGATGAGAAGTGTGATAAAGCCTTCTAGTAGATCAAAGACTACCTAATGACACCTCCATTGTTCATGCCACTAATACCGAACAATCCATTTATCTTGTATATCTTAGCAACATCAGTAGCACCAGACACTCTTCTAGCACAACATGATGAAAATGAAAAGGAAAGGGCCATTTACTACATCAGTAGGACCTTGGTAGGATATGAAATGAACTATTCTTCCATTGAGAAATCATGCTTAGTAATGATTTTTGCTTCACAAAATTTCAAACACTACATGTTGTCTCACCAAATCAAGCTTATTCCAAAGATTGACCCATTGAAATACCTGATATCCAAAGCAAAATTCACTAAGTGAATGGCCAAATGGGTGATGATCTTGACAAGATTTGACATAGATTATGTAGAGTACAAGGAAATAAAATGGCAAGTGATAATAAACTACCTGGAAGAAGCACCTATCTATGCATAGAATCCATTGATATATGAATTCCCTGATCAATCAATGTTCCTTGTCAATGTAGCAAATCAATGAAAAATGTACTTTGATGGATCATTCACCCAACATGGATCAAGGGCGGGTATTCTCTTTATCACCCCTCAAGGTGATTGCATTTTGAAGTCATATAGGCTATCATTCCCGTGTACTAACAACATTGTTGAGTATGGATCACAAGTCTAAGGATAGCAGTTCAATGGAAGATACAAGATTTAAGTCTGTGGAGACTCCTAGCTAGTTATCAACCAAGTCAATGACAACTACCAAACTAAGGATGATAAGCTTACTCCTTACAAGAAGATGGTAGATAATCTCAAGGAAATTTTTATAGATATAACTTTTGAGTAGATTCCTCACATGAACAACCAAGCAATAGATGTTATGGAAATAATTGGATCATTGTTAGACATGTTGCATAATGTCCTCCAATACAAATTCTCAATAGAACACCTTCTCGTACCAACTTTCAAAATCCTTGAATTTTGATTTGTGTGTGTCATTTTTGGTCCTAGATCCTCATGGTATCATGATATATTCACCTAACTTAGCAGAGTAACCCTCCCATCAGATATCACCTCCAACCTTAAGAAGACCTTTGTTAAGAAGGCATCCCAATTCATCATCCTAGGTGATACCCTTTACTACAGAAGCACCGAGGGGACATTACTATGATGTCTTAACCATGAGGAAGCCTTGACCACTTTAAAAAAAGTGCATGATGGAATACGTGGTTCCCATTCTAGTGGTATGAATTTAGCTAAGAAACTGTTGAGGATGGGTACTATTGGCCAACCATAGAAAGAGAAGCCCATAACTATGTGAAAAAGTGTCTCCAGTTTCAATAGCATGGAGATCTTATTCATGCTCCAACTTAGGAGTTGCAACCAATGGTCAAACCTTGGCCTTTCTCGCAATGGGGGCTTGAACTCATAGGAAAAATTAATCCCAGCTCCTCTAATGGCCACAAGTTTATCATAACAGCCACTGAGTACTTTACCAAGTGGGTCGAAGCCATTCCTATGACCTACATAATGGGGAAAAAAATTGCTAATTTTATCTTGAATTATCTTATATGTTGTTATGGTGTTTCACAAACACTTATCTCAGACAATAGGACACCCTTCAAGAATTAGGATGTAAAAGAGCTATGCCAAAGATTCAACATCCAACATAGATTCTCTACCCCATATTATCCCCAAGGAAATGGTCAAGTTGGGGCTATAAACAAGACCATTCAAAAAATCCTAAAGAAATCAGTCAATCAACCTCACATAACTGGCATGTGCAATTAAATCCCACTCTTTGTGCCTCTCGAACCAGTATCCACATGCCTATAGGTAAAACCCCATTCTCCTTGTTCTACAAATCAAAAGCCATCTTTCCTATTGAGGTTGAGCTTCCATCACTATGAGTGTCACTACAGAACCTAATCACTAATGAAGAGTACAGAGTATCTCGGCTGGATGAGCTAGAATTCTTGGATGTGTTTCATCTTGATGCCCTTAATCACTTTCAAGTATATCAAAATTGACTAAAATGGAGCTATAACAAGAAGATCAAGTGTCGATCTTTCCAGGTAGGGGATCTCATCCTAAAGAAAAATTAGAAAAATCTTCCAAATCAAGATAGTAAAGGAAAATTTGAGCCTAACTCGTTAGGTCCCTTTGTCATCACAATAAGCTATGGATCAGGATCTTATCAATTATCAACACCTAGAGGTGAACCCTTGCAGGAACTGACCAATAGTCTGCATCTTAAAAAAAATTATGCCTAGGCTTGAAGGGTGTAAGTCTTAAAAATACAAAAAAACTCAAAAAATCCAAAAAAAATGAGAAAAAGGGATTGAAAAGGTAAAGAAAAATAATAGTCCTCTAGTGAAAACCACTTCAATGGCGCGTTGGGCAAGTACCTTGGTGAAAACCTAGCAAATAAGAACCTCATGTAAATAAAGCACCTCCATCTATCTTTTGGCTCTTTATCCTTTCATTCTTGGCATCACATCCATCCATCACATCATCCATCCTATTTACTCCATCACCCATCCATGTATGAGTCATAGCTTGATATTGTGAAGTACCATATCCCCTCTAGTACTACTTGGCATATTCCTAAGGTAAGCTTGTTCTTCCTATATCGAAGTAGTCTATTGAATAACATTGAGGGAAATTCATTTTGGATCAGATCAAGTTCTTGTATATCTTAGAGTTATTGGAAATCTCATCAAAAATACCAAAAACATTCATTACATGTTCATCAAAAAATTAAAAAAACATCAAAAATCTTGTATAGCTAAAATCCAAAAACACATCAAAATCCCTAAAAAGGTCAAAACATCAAAAATAAAAAAATAATACCCTATCAAACTATGAGTCTCTAAGCTTGAATGTAGGCAAGGCCATCATTGATGTGCCCTGAGACACCCTAGGTCAGTCCTTTAGGAGTCTGTCCTAAAAAACTAACAATCCATCCACTGTTCATTTTTCATCATTAATAAGTTGTGTTATTCAAACTACGAGTCTCTGAGCTTGGACATAGGCAAGGCCATCATTAATGTGTCCTGACATGCCCTAGGTCAGTCCTTTAGGATTTTGTCCTAATAAACTGATAATCCATCCACTATTCATCTGTCATCGTTAATAATTCATGTCAGTCAAACTACGTGGTCTCTATGTGTATAACATAGGCAAGGCTAATCTTTGATTAGCCCTCGAGGCCCCTAGGATAGGTCTTTTAAGCTAGGTTCTTGGTCAAAAACTTAGAAATCATAAAAACATTCAAATATTGAAAAATCAAAAAACCCTAAAAACATTTGAAATTTTGGAAACCCTAAACATCAAAAAAACAAAAAATCCCAAAACATTTGAAAACTTGAAAACCCTAAACATCAAAAATTGGAAAATCCCAAAAACATTTGAAAACTTGGAAAACCCTAAACACCTCAAATAATCAAAAAACAAAAATATTCACATAAACTTTCAAAAGACCAAAAATAACCTCAAAAACATTTTCAAAATACCAAAAACATTGAAATAATCCAAAAAAACCCAAAACAATCCACCCGCAATAAACTTTCATCCATAATAAATTGATCATCACCTTCAACCTTTGGCAAAACAAGTAGAAAATAAGTGTAGCAAGTAGTAAAGTGAGAACCTAAGTGTGAAAATTTAAAGTCTAATCATATGTAAATGAGTCAGTGGAGTTTATATCAACGGCCTATCATACACCTCATCCTAATCAAAACCTCTGATCAACATGTCCTAGGATGCATCCTTCCTGAGATGGACATCAGCATCAGAAAATCACCTTAGCTAAGTTAAATTGGCAAGAAATATAGATAACACTGACTATTTATCTTTGATCTTTTCTTATGATTTATCTTATTGACCCATTCTGAGGACCTCTCGATGATGTCAAAATAATTTAGAGAGAAATGAATGGGGCATCAATCATTATCTTTCATTTGTTCTGCTTGTGGGTATTCTTGTAAAATAATCTTCATGCATGCTTGCTTAGTTGTGTGTAGGGAAGTTGTTTGGAGTAGATTGTTGACTATTGTGTATGCTTTGATTTGATGTATTCTAGGCTTCTAAAATAGATACCAATGAGGTTTTTGTATGTCAGGGTGTGAACAAGAACTATCTTATCTGTTTGTAGAGTCAAATTCCATTACACTAGATACAATGTCATCTTGGTTATCAATACCATGATGCATCTTGTCTATGTGTTATATCAAAAATAAGGAATGATAGAAAATCCCAATCCCAAGATATGATCAAATCATCATCATCCTCTCTCGTCACCATCTCTAATAATGTCTCGGTGGATCAATGAATTGTTGGACTTTTTGAATCTATCTCAAAATCAATGGTCAAATCATTCATTCATTTCATTCTTCTATCTTATTGTTGATAATCAAAATAACACAACGTTTAACAAAATATTTCTACTCTATTTCTCCTAAAAAAAAATAACTGATCTAAAACCACTTGTCCTCCAAGGTCTCTGTAGTTGGTTCTCAACTATGTTATTTTGTTCAGTAGTCCATGCAACCGCAATGTTCAAGGGGCCTGTCGATAAAGAATACAAATTGCATAATACAACTTATTCTAACATTTGGGGGGTTGTAAATAAATAGAAAAAGATAGACTAGAGCTTAGAATAGCTAGTCATAAATGTAAATTCCTTTCAATTCAGACATAAAAATTTCGTAATGAGTATTTCTTTCAAACCACTAAAACCAAAAAACAATACAATCCACATAACACTTTGTACATCCTGAATTAGCACTATGAATTCATACAATGGTATAGAGTGTTTTGTGGATTGTATCATTTTGTGGATTTAGTGGTTTGAAAGAAATGCTCATTACGAAATTTGTATGTCTGAATTGAAAGGAATTTACATTTATGACTAGCTATTCTAAGCTCTAGTCTATCTTTTTCTTACTACTTACAACCCCCCAAATGTTAGAATAAGTTGTATTATGTAGTTTATATCCTTTACCAACAGGCAACTTGAACATTACGGTTACATGGACTACTGAACAAAACAACACAATTGAGAACAACCTACAAAGACCTTGAGGATAGGTGGTTTTAGATCAGTTTTTTTTCAGGAGAAATAGAGTAAAAATATTTTGTTTAATGTTGTTGTGTTATTTTGACCATCAACACTTCTTTCCACGCTAACTTGGTATCATGACACTCAACAAGAAAATATTATCAATGCATCCATCTTGCATCCATAAATCATCAACATGCATACATCTTTCATCATCATAGTATATCATAATATAGAAAAACATATTTCAATACAACATCATTATCATTTTAGTTGTGATGAATAGTATAGACTTGTTATTCTAAGCATCCTAAATCATTGCATTATCATAGCATAAGTATGAACTTCTGCATAAGAATACATATCATGAACATTCATATACATCCATATGCAGACATCATCATCTCATAAATTGCATAGAAAGGTACACAAAAAGAAATGCATCCATATCAATTGCATAAGCATCTCATATCATAGCATCCATCCCATAACATGCCATAAAAAGATACTAAAAAAGAAGATAACATATCCATTACATCGCATCTCATAAATCATACATTTCATCATCACATATCACATAACACATTAATAAGAGAAGTGCATCCATACATAATCATAATACATCACATCATATCACATCATATGCATCCATACATTCATGAGCATGAAATAAAGAGAACATCACACATCGAATCTAAATCATCTCGTATATATATCAAAAAATGGTGATTGTCATAATACAATATTTGAATTAGTGTTTGTATATCAATCAAAAATATCATATCCACAAGGCTATCAAAAATGAGCCCATGAATGTATATTTGTATAAAGAATTGGGTAGTAATCAAAAAGTGTCTATACAAGTAGGCTAGCCCTGGTGGATGCTCAACTCACCCCTAACTGATGGTTGATCCTTAGCTCTAGGTGGTGCTCTTCTCTACTATGAAAAATTAGGTCGTCGCATCACCTAAGGACATCACAATGATAGTGCATGTGGTAGTATGCAAACTCAATAACTGCCTCTCTATATAACTAAGAAAATATAGTACATACCTGAGAAGTTGTTGTCACTTCCTCTAACGGTTGTCTCCGCCTAATCTCTTGGGCTAGCTGTATGTCTAGTTGTTGTTGTAGACACCTAAAATTGTCCATGTCATAACGTTACCTAGTCGATACATGACCTTGTAAAACATCTTGTAATATTTTACCCTAGGTCATTACATTATCCCACTTATTCCATTTATTCCACTTAATCGTGCCTTCCCAATTAATTAAATAAATCACAATTATTTAATTAATTCCCCCCTTCACATGTCTCAAAATAATTCAAATTAAATATTTGAATTAATCCCTCACTTATTGTCACATTGCAACATGTGTCACATCACTACAACTCTTCACATGCATAAATAATTTAAATAATTCTATTATTTAAATTATGAGATTCCCACTCACATCCTATTTTTACCCCCATTCATTGTGCGTCATAAGCATCTTTTCTTCCAAAATAAATAAAAGAATCTCACTTATTTCCTCACATCTTAATTTTAGTCTCATGCCATAACCCACTTAATGTGCATCATAGACACTAAAATAAACTTTTAATCCTAGCCATACATATCACAAATTTGATTTTTAATCTTGGCCATTGAATCGAATCAACCTTCTCCTATAAATCAAGACTTTCACAGGCCATTTGAGGGATCTTCTTCTAGCATCCTCACTCTGCCAAAATTTCTCTCAATCTTCTTATCTATCTATCTATTTTTCTTCTATTATCTTCATCTTATCGTTATGCTATGAAAATGAGCAATCAACATATCAATAATCAAACCTTCAAAATCTTGCATTTTCATGCAGGTGGAGAAGAGCAATGGAGATAAATCAATTCAAGCTTGGAGAGTGGTTTGCATTTGCTTGTTATTTTGATTTTCATGCTTGTTTGTACTCTATTGTGCTAGTTAGGGTTTTGATATCTTGTTATTCTAGTTATATATCTAATTTTCCCTAATTACAGTTGTCACAACTGAACCTCATGATCTTTTTGTGTAGTCATGGCCTATAGCTACTGACATAGTTGATCTTTGTCTACAGCGAGAGCCTGAATCTATGTGTGTTCATGTGCATATGGCTATGGAGGTGGAGGAGGTGATGGTGCTCCCGAAACCTATCCATGGTGCCCATACTACCTTCTTGGAAGTCATGCCTGATCTTGATGCTACTGTCAGTGCCCATCACCTGACACCTGGCTCCTATCTTGCTCTTGATCCTAGCCTCTACCTCAGCCACCATCTCTGCCACCATCCTGCCTCCATCTTGGCCTTGGCCCCAGCCTCTGCCTCTACCTCTACCTCTACCTCCAAGTTATCCCCCTACTAGATTTGTAAGGCGTGTGGGTGGCCTGAACTATGCATCGTACGTCGGGGTAGTCCCCGCATCTCGAAGGCCTTGATCATATGCCCATGGCTATGGGACAAGTTGTCTAAAATCATTGATCGCCACCATGGGATCAATCGGGGCTCTCCACTAGTACCTCTCTCTCATCCCTAACAAAAATGGTGGTGTATTCATCAATTGGCACATCTTATACCTCCCTAAACTATTGAGCAATGCAGTCAAGGAGGTGTCACTCAACAATCGTGTGCTCTCTACCTTGCATGTATCGAGTTTGTCATGAAAAATCTAGCTGCTATTGATCATCATACCACCATGGATATTGTAGCCATGACCTCCATTTGAACACTGTCATGTCATCAATGACATGATTCCTATATAACAAACCTGTGGGGTCCGTGTGCTACAATGTCATCGACACCCTGTACTAGAAAACAACAAGCTCATCCTCATGAATATCAATTAAAACAACAAAGGGCCTTAGCATTTCAATGTGCTCATATGCCCATATGTGAAGCAAAGTCACCCCTGCTCTGATGCTCCTACCCTCTTGATAGATGGCCTCATGCATATCATGGTACAAAGAGGTAAGGAGAATTGAACCCCAAGCATACATAGTGTCTCATTGAATCATACTCTCTCTTCCTAACCACCATCCTAGACTGAAACCTTTGCCTTGTCAGTCTAGAGAAATGATGCCACAAATTAGGGCTACAATGAACAAGCTGAATGTGTCCAACCGAGCACAGTAAAAATCTAGATCAATTTGGGAGCTGATTAGAACAATAGACCATCTATGTAAGAGGGAGAGATAGCATCTCTCCTAGCATCTGGTTCATAAATGACACACTCTAGTGTGATGGTCACCTCTGATAGGCAATCGTAAAATAAGCCACACATCCTCTACTGTGACGATTGCCTCACCAGTGGGCAAGTGAAATTAAGAGATCTTGCTATGCCACCTCTCAACCAACACCGTCATCATGGTGAGCAGAGTCCTGACCTCGAGTAAGAAAGCAATAAAGCCTAATCCTAGCCTCTCCAGCCACTCCACCTCCAAGTCATCAAAATCTCTTGCAACTACCAAAAGGTCAAACTGGTGCTCCCATGACATCAATGGTGAATGATCCTCCTGTACGCATTATGCAAATAGCATCAATTTGCCGAAAATTTTGAAAAACTGATCAAAATTTGAGACTTTGCATCCAAAACATCAAACGCATTGTTGAAATCAATAGTGTCGCTAATTTTTTGGGTGTGTCACTATATTAATTCAGGGGTACGTTGCCAATTTGATGACATGCATTGCTACACTCAATAGCGAATCAGTATTGGGGTGCATCACTACATCTAAAAATCATGGTGTGTTGCTATTTGCAAGGTGTGTTGCCCACCGCTTTTGAGCAATACTAAACTTAAAAAGCCCATGTGTCACTATATTACCCTGATGACCCCAAATCAATTGTGTCGCTGAACCAAAAAATTGAGGTGTGTTGCTAAACAGAGGGTGCATCGCTAGTAAATCAATAGCGATGCTTTTGATGCTTCAAAAGTATTGCTATACAATGACACGCCTAGATACCTAACTTTCACCCCCTATTAAATGCACTTAAAAGTGAAAATCGAGAGAAGTTTTGAATCACATACCCAAGGTCCTATGTCTGCTCGATGTTGGTACTCTCGAACTCGCTCTGAAAGGTGAAGAGGGAGTGCACGGTGAGCCATTTTTCGAAGGTAGCAGAGCTCAAAATACAAGAATCTCCAAGGTGTGAATGCACAAATGAATTGAAAGTGACCCTTCCTCACCTATTTTAGGCCTAAAAATTAAGATTTTTTTCCCTAATTTCAACCAAACGCTAGGGTTTCGGCCTGTTTTACCTTTTTTCACCTTGTACAAACTACTTTGAGCCATTTTTTGCGCTTTTGAGGCCTTTTTGGCATTTTGGGACCTTTTTGGCACCTAAAGCTATATTTAACCTCTCTTAAGAAATCAAGCCAAAATTCAAAATTTTCACCCAATTTCTCAAAGGGGTAGGGAACCAACTTATTCCTTCTGGTAGGGAAATAATGGGGCATCTAAAAATCAAAAAAAAAAAAAATTGATATGAGTAGTTTTTAATCCAAAAAGCATCAGTCTTTGAACCAACGTATCTGGCACCTCACTTCAAAGAGGGGCAAAATATAGACACTCTTGAATGATATCGTGCACTTGAGTAAAATATACTAACATCGCTTCGTCCTCAAACCCATCCTATTTTTGCTTAATTGATTCAATTAACCTAGCTATTTAATTAATTATGTCATTTTCATCTGTTAATCTAATTAATCTAATTGGGTTAATTCATCCCTTTTCATGCTAACATTTCATCCTATTAAATTAAATACATCAAGTTATTTAATTTAAATCCCTAAGTCATCTTGTTTAATTAAATAACCCTAAGTTATTTAATTAAATATCATATCACTTTCCCCCTTTTTCACTAAATCACTTTATTTAGTGAATATCATGAAATATCCCTAATTGACACAATTAAAACTTTGTCAATTACTAATTAATCTAATTCACCCCACTTGCAAGTGAATATTCCAAGGGAATATTCCTCCTTTGCACATTCCTCCAAAAGGAAGGAATATTCCCATGGAATATTCCTTCCTCTTTGCACATTAAAACTTTATTTTAATTTGCTACATATCTATTTCCCTCACCCATGAGAATATTCTAGATAATATTCTCTTTTCTCACTCATTTGAAAAAAGGAATATTCTCCTTCATAATAAACTTAAATAAGACTTCTTGTGCAAGTTAAAAGTGTGTTTGTTTGAAAGAATATGGACCCTTGATCCATGTGATCATTGATTCTCATCGATTGATGAGAATCCATGATCCATGTTTCATCCTTCCTCCCTTTTTGAAGACTGGTTAACCTTTTTAATCTTAACCCTTCATTTCTCATTTGTTCTCCTATAAATAGGTCACTATTTGGAGACAAATGGATCCATCTTTTAAGATAAAACTTATGTTGTTAAAATTACTCTCACTTTCATTCGCATTTAACATCATTTTAGCTTAATTTACTTGCATATTATCTTAGCTTCCATTAATGGCTTCCATGATAATATAGATGCATACATTCAGTATATCTCATAATTAGGGTTTCAATATTTTATCTTAAATTCTATTTAGACTAGTTTTTCATAAGTCCATATCAATCATCTTAGTCTACATCATGTTAAAATAGCTTTCATCATGTTAGTTTAGCATTTAAATCATGTTTAATCACACATATATCATCAGTTTCATTGATTCTCTTCAATAGAATGAATCAATCAAAATAGGCTCATTTATCCACGTGATTGGGAAAGGGTTACCATTCCAAATCAATGTGACACCACCCCCCCAATAAGATAAGTTTCAATGGATTAGAATAGGCATTTTTAAATCTTTCGTAGCTTAAATATGTTAAGTTTTAATGGATTCTTAGTTTAGTTTTACTGATTGATTTTATTGGGATTGACATTTAGTGGCATGAATATACTTTGAATCCTTATAGATCAAGTGTATTCAACCCATACTAATCCATTGATCAGACACACACACACACATATAAACTTACAAGTATGTATTGACAAAAATGATACATCCATACTATTGTGTTAATATATATACATATATACACACACATACATCAACACATGAATGTGTATTCATATATCAAATAATATATTATATAAACTTGTGTATTGAGATATATATATACATATATGTTATACACATGTAAATATTATATATATAATAATATTTTCCATAGCGCGGAATTATTTGACTAGCACATAGCATTTAAAACATAGCTTATGCTATATTTTGTGTGTAGCATAGTAATAAAGGGAATGGTGCTAAGAAGCAGCAACACATACATTAATAAGTGATGCTTAAAACATTTAAAGTGTTGTATAATGTAATATGGACATTTTCATATGAAAGTGCTTAGTTTCCAATGCTTTCCAACGTGTAAATAAAGCTACCAAGACTCAATAGAAAAACAACACTAAATACTCATGAAAAGGAAAGTATTGACCAAGTCAAATAGCCCATAGCAACCCTTGTAATAAGGCATGAATAGCATAATGTGGCACCAATTGAGAATTGTATGAATCGATTAGAAGTCTATATTACAATATGAATTTCCAAAATGTGAGGCATTTTGAAACATGTGTAAATGGTCAAGCACTCAGCTACGCCAAGTCGACCTTTAGGAGGCAATTACCTTGCATTGTTGAACATCATTCTTGTTGTTTATTCTTGTATCGACTCATTCACCTTGGTTACATATGTGTTTGTTGTGCAAAAAATTTATTTTCCGCCTTTTATTTTAATTGTTGAGTCAAACCTCTTAAGATGAGAAGTGTCATATTGATGCCATGTTTCTAGCCTTTAGTTGTTGATCTGTGTGTATAAATAGAGGTGCTCTCAACCTCAATAGGGATGCATATTTTCTATAGTCATGTTGTGCTTATATGAGTGGTTTTAATCTAAATTTCTGATTTGGGTGAGATTTGAGAGTTGTGAGAGGAATTTGAGAGTGAGATTTTGGTGGAAAGTGAGAAGGTTTACTTGGGAAATTGCATACTTATTTGAGAGAAGATTGAGATATGAATCTAGTACGATCAATTGGAGCATTGTATAAACAAGCATGCTGATTTCTACTCTTTTATTCTTTTTATGTTTCAAATGATTGTGATTAATTGATTGTTTTTATTAGAGGATTATGTCATTTATTTATAGGAAAAGATTATTTTAATCTTAAGTGAAATGGAAAGATTACTTGTTGTACTTAGTGTAAAGATCTACATTGCTTGAAGTGTTTGTACATGTTCCATATTAAGGAATGGGAAGATATAGTGGGAATAAATACTATATTGGGGATATAGATTTCAAAGCTAATGTTTAAAATAGTTGAGTGTTTGAGTATTGATAGGCAGTTGTTAGGTCCCATTACTTTAGAAGATAAAAGTCAATATGTCGATTGGGCAGTGCCCAAGGCAGTTTGCAATAGAAGAGGAAAACTCGGTTATCTCCTTTAGATTTTCTATTTTTTGATGTTAACTTCTAACCTAAGGCCACTTAACTATCTATGGGTGAACAACTTAATTTAAAGAAAACTGAAAATACATAAGCTAGAAAGCATAAAAATGACTAACCTAGAAAACATGATAGCTAAATAAGAAAGCATGGAAACAATTAAACTAAAAAGCGTATGAACTAAAAAAGTAGAAAAGCTTGTGAATAAACTAGGAAACATCTAATTAGCACAACAAGTAATAGTTTACAATGACTAACATACTACAAAAAGAAAAAACAACGAGTGCTCTGAAACTTCAGACTCTCTAACGATTGTATTAACAACTTTTACCAAATTAACATGTGCAAGAAACTAAACTTCTAATTATCATGCATGCAATAAAATGACAGGAAGTAAATACTCATCTAATTTATCTACTCTCCCTCGAGTGGCCAGCTCGCGGGTTACTATGGTTGTCCTCAGGTCACATACACGACTCATTCAGAAGTTCTTTCATTAAAGATAATTTTTATCCATAACTCAACAACTCATAAATTGATATAAGGTAATCTCTTTATTCATAAGTATTCAGAAAACATATTGGAAGCATAACATTACTATTGTAAGTTACCTTTTGCTTCTAGAAATTACATCTTTATAGAAAAACTTTAACTAAGTCCTAGATTTCAGATGGCGTGGATAACCATTAAAAAAGTCTATAACATATTACAACAAACTTTTATGTCTTTAAAATCCATTACATAAACATTAAAGAGGCTCAAGTCGAGCCATGAATTCTTTGAACTTAAAAACATAACAGAAATTAAAACTACAGCAACTATATCCTCGGTTCATCATCCTAAAGTTCTGGAGCAGGTTTCCAATGTATATCTTCAATCTTCACTAGAGCACATGTTAGTTAAATGCTTCCCAACTGTTGCATGATGTCCGATTATTTTCCTACAAAATACTCAAATCAACCCATTAAATCCGTATTGGTAAAATACTTCAATAAATCATAAGAAATAAAGTTTGTACAATTTCCCTTAAAGATAAGCAATTATTTCTCCTAAAGTTTAATTAATTGGCAGAGGATGAGGATTGTGCCCATATGAATAGGTTTTCTTGGTATTATTATGATAAGGTTATTTTTACCTCATCATTTTCTCCCCTCCTAATTCCTGGCAGTTCCTCCTGCTCCATGGTTGTAGCCCTGTCCTTTGTTCCATTCTTCATACCTAGCACTGACATCATACTAATATTTTGTTGTTTTTTCAAGGATATAGGTTCATGGATGAAGCCTCTATGAAAAGCAACTCCCTCTTTCCATTTTTTGAAAACTCTATCATTTTGATCTGTGTTAATGTGGAAAGCAGGGGGTGTACTAAGCAACAAGGGAGGTCTATACCTCATCCCTATCCAATTTGTCTTGAGGTCTTTTAGGATTTTAGCTAAAGCATATGCCCTTCTAAGGGACCATTTAATGTTAAGAGGAGAGATGACCTCTCTTCTCTTTAGATGAGTTGGAAATGGAGTGTATATTTCTTCACAAGCATTCCAAGCTTTTCCAATTAACTTTTCTCCATATTCCATGAAATGGTTGTAGCAGATTCGGAGGCTATCATCATATCTTCCTTTCATTTTCTCATCTAATGTCAGAGATAAAAAGGTATCCTTAAAATTTGCAGGCCTACTATTAGGAGATCTTATTTGAAGGCCCATAGTTTTCTCTGCTTGAGCATATTCTCTGTTGTACTCCTGCCAATGAATCTGATTTCACATAGTGGATAGTAGACACCTCAGTTGTACTTCTCCAACAAATAAATTAATAAAGAAATCAGTATGATTTTCTAATAAAATATCATGAACAAAGAATTCACAAAGCATATCTTGATCTTCAAGAGTTGATTCCACAAATATTTTAACAAATTCCTTATCATTAGGTTCATATGGTTGATCATTATAAATTTTGAACAGTTTCCATCTTAACTGTTATGCATTTAGGAATAGTGAATATAGTCTTGATGGCCTTCTACAAGATAACAAATATTCTACTAGCTGGCATGCATACTATTTTCCTCTATAACCCTTATGAAATTATTCTTTTAGAAGTGCCAACTCCCTTTTTAACCTGTAGTTTTCAATCTTAGCATCTATTAAGAAATAGAAGATTTCCATCTATTTCATCAATAATGGAGGAATTCAGACCTGGAACCATTCAGTTACAATTGGCTTATTCTAGATTTCCTTTGATTCCATTATTGGTTTAGCAGTGCTTTCTTATAAGTCTTGTTCTAATTCCACAATTTTTCTAATAGAGGCATTTAATTCTTCTTTTTGTGTTTTCTTTTCTTCCTCAAAAGCTGAAAACATAAGCATAAAAATATTTTTCAACATTTCAATTTCTTTATTTTTGTCAGAAATATCAGCATTATAAGTCCTATTTTCTTGAGTCCACTTCTGAATTTGTTCTTGCAATTCATGAATAAATGTATCTTTTTCTTGTACCTGCAGTTTCAAAGCCTAAATTTCCTAATCTATTTTACTTATCACAACAGTGTGTACTGTTAGCTCTTCTTTTTGCAATTCAATTTGTTCCTTGTTTTTGTACAATTGCTTTCTCATCTCATCTATTTCTACTCTGAGTTTTTCCAACTCTACATTAGCATTCTCAATTTCAACGGTCTCTACAATTCTATTTACAATGGGAGATAAGTGTCCTAAAATATTATCTTCACCTTCTTGTTCCTTTTCTTGAATTTCCTCTGCAAGGGCTTCATCTACATATTCTAAATGGGAAGGAATTTCTTCAACAAAATTTTCTTTTTCCAAAGAAATTTCCACATCATTGGTAGGATCATAAGTTTCTATGGGTTTTGGTTGTCTCTTGGACTTCTTTTTCTTTGCACTACTTCCTACACTCTGTACTTAGGTTATTGTGGACTTAGAGGATAAACATTTGCTTCTCCTCAGGGGAGGAATATTCTGGAAAGTGACAGGTTTTTTTCTTTTTCTTTTCCTCAAGGGAATGCTCATATTTGGATAGATAATTTTGACATCCTTCGGCTGATCAGGGATTCTAAATTCTTCATTCAAAGACTCTGGCACTTCTTCACTAGGGGTTGTAAGAATTTGAGCTTCAGGAGCTTGAGAGTCCTCAGGGGAAATTGCTCCAGAATTTGAAGCAACTTGTTTAGACAATTCCCCTGGTTTTGATTTTCTTTGAGCCGAAGACTTTTCAAATTTCTATAAAAATTTCTCCCACTTACTTTTAGGTTTCTTATGAAAATGATATTTGTAAATTAACTAAATTAACCCATGATGTTTTAGTGGCCCTGACCTAGTCTTGTATCTTTTGATGGAGGAATTAACAAAATCATTCAATAAGTGAGGCAAATTAACCCTAAGAGAAGGGTTTTCTTTTCCATGGTGCAAATGGATTAACATGCGGAATGCAGGACCTACCACTGTAGTGAGTTGAACTTCACAGGTAAAATATTTGATAATCCAAGCAACCATTGTTCCCCAGGGTTCTAAAATAGAGGTTAGTTGAAACCCTTTATTTTTCCCTCTAGTACTAATGACTATCATAGGCTGAGGGTATCCCTCTCTAAGGAATAATTCAGATAATTTTTGATATGTGATCTGAGAGGTCTCTGATAATTTAATGCCTGAATTATCTAACCTGGATAGATGAGAGATCTTTTTGGACTCACCTTGAAGCGCTTTACATAAAGTATCACTTGACCATTTGAGTAGTTCTCTGCAAATGCATTCACCAGCTTTTCATTATATCCCTCAAACCTCTTGATGAAATCTAACCAACCCACTTCCTCAAATAGACCAGAAATATTGCTCAATTCTAGTAACTTTTCTGCTGAAGTAGGCTCTGATTTATTTATGCACCCCCCATTTTCTGTCTCTTATTTTTCATCCTACTAATGAATTCAACAGTGCAAGAAACCTGTACTAGCTATTTTTGAAAATATAATCAACTGTGATTATTTATTTGTCTTGCTCGGAGCTTACTATGCAATGATGTTAATTTGCATGGAGGCATGCGAAAATATTTTCGTACTAATAGTTGATCGTCGAGTGGCACAAGTTACTAAATTAGGAAGAGAAAATTTGTGTCAATTAATTACGCTTTATTCAAAAATAACTACTTACTTAAAGCAAAAATTGGTACTTACTTGAATTCTATGATCGCTCAAAGATCTCATACCTTTACTAATTTGACAGGATGATGCAATGGTATTGGTTGAGGTGACGAAAAGGTTATTATGATATGATGAGGAATCTTGCAATGACAGAGTCATTAATGAAGACAAGTTGTCATGGTGGCATCCATTTATGGTGAAAAAATGGTGGCTTATTTATTAGAAAAAATGGTGGCTTATTTATTACTAGAAAAAAATTTGAAAAGAAAGGAAGGTGTATGTATCAGGTCGTGATAATCAAAGTATCGTAGAAATTCAAATTTAATGGAAAAAGGTGGCAGAATGAAGATGGATAAGTTTTGGAGCACATTTTTTAGCATGGGCTTGAAACGTATGACTAAGTTTTGGAGCACGCTTAATGGCATGAGTCTAAAACATAGAAGATGAACAAGTTCCAAAGCATCGTTGAAGGATGTAGTCGAAGCAGCAATGGAAGAAGGGTTCCAGAGCATTGTTGAAGGATGCAGTCGGAGCAGCAACAAAATTAGGGTTCTAAAGCATCATCGAAAGATGGTCGAAGCAGCAACCGAAGAAGGGTTTTGGAGCATCATTGGAAGATGCAGCTAGAATGAAGAAAGGTGGCAGTGGATGAATTCAACCTTAGGAGAATCTCTTCATAAATCACCATTCTACAGGACACGATGACTTTAGATACAAGTTCTAGAGCATCTAGGCATTAAAGTCCATAAGTTCTGGAGCATCAATCATCTAGGTCGTCAAGTTCCAGAGCACCTGGATCAATTGCTCTGGAAGTTGTTTCCCTCTTTATGAGAAGTCCTACAAAAATGGAGACAACAACATGTAGTGAAGTCCAAAAATAAAAGCTAAAGAAAAATACTTTAAAACAACTGGTATACATTCCTTTTTATTACAATTTTCATGGTTTTTTTTTTAAGTATGATTAAGTGGACTTGAACTCTACCTTGGCAGATTCAATGCATTGAATTTCTCCCTGCATTTCTACCAATTTCATGAATTCTTCTTTGTTGATTGGCTTATGGTAGATGCGTAGGCGATGACCGTTGACTAAGAGAGTTTGTGTGTCCCCATCAATGGGTTTTAGTTGAACTGTGCCATTTGAGAAGACTTCAAAGATTTCATATGGCCCCAGCCAATGAGTCTTGAGTTTCCCTTTGTGATCTTTATATCTAGAATCAAATAGCAAGGCCCAGTCACCATTATGAAATTCTCTCTCCTTTATGTGTTTGTCATGCCAAATTTTCCACTGATGTTGAACCAATTCGGTTTGGTGGACAGCGTCTAAACAAAGCTCATCCAACTCACTTAACTATAGTACTCATTCAACTTGGGCTCGTTTCAGATCTAGACCCAACTCCATAGTTGTTTGTAGAGTTTGGAGTTCAAACTCAATGGGCAGAAGGGGTTTCTTCCCAAAAATGAGCTCATAAGGATTGAATCCAGTGGTGGATTTCCATGTCATATTGTATGCCCAGATGGCTTCAAGTAATTTTCTAGCCCAATCTCTCCTTCTTGGGAAGACTATTTTTGTCAAGATGTTTTCTAGATCCCTATTAGTTACTTCTACTTGACCATTTGTTTGCGAGTGATAGGGAGAAGACTTCTTATGACTCACTTGAAAGTGATTTGTAAATGCTAGAAGGACCTTAGATATAAATTGTGGTCCCTGATCTATAACAATAGTTTGTGGCACTCCAAACCTAAGAAAAATTTTACTATAGAGGAAATTTGCAACTTGTTCCTCTCTAGCATGCAGGGTCTACACTTCTACCCACTTAGTCAAGTAATCAGTGCAGACAATGATATACTCTTTCCCTTGGGAAGAAGGATCTATGGGACCAATAAAATCCAATCCCCATTTTTCAAATGGTTCAAGGACAACCTGGGGCTGCAAAGGCATTTATGCAGAAGAAATTGGTCTTCCTACCCTTTGATATTCATCACAGTGATGAATATACTTTTTAACGTCTTTATGCATCGAAGGCCAATAATATCTAGTGCTCAAAATTTTATGAGAAGTCATTTTTGCAGAATAATGACCCCCAGAAGGATCATCATGAGAGGCCCTCAAAATACTATAAGTTTCATCAGCCCTGACACATCTTCTCAAGACCATATCGGGTCCATAGCGGAATAAAATCTCATTAATCCATTTAAATGGTGCACTCTCCCTTATAAGTCGCTTCCTTTCTTTTGATGTGAAACCAGGCGGTATTTCAAAAGTGACTAAATAGTTGGCAATATCAGCAAGCCAAGGTGTTTATATAGAAATAGCGAACAGATTTTCATTTGGAAATCCATCTTGCACTGGTGCACAATCACCATCTTCTTGTTTAATCTGAGACAAAAAGTTTGCCACTACATTAAATCTTCTCGGTTTGTCAATTATTGTAACATTGAACACCTGAAGGAGCAATAGCCACCTCATGACTCGACCATTAACTACATGTTTATTCATTAAATATTTCACAGTTGAATGATCTGTATAAACTGTGACTTTATATCTTGTAATGTAATGACATAATTTCTTAATGGCATGAACCACAGCTAGAAATTCTTTTTCCGTAGTTTTGTAGCTCTTCTTAGCAGATGTTAGGTTCTTACTAATAAAATATATAGTATATTTACCACCATTCTCATCTTCCTACCCCAATACCGTACCAATTGTGTCATCTGAAGCATCGGCATAGATGTGGAATGGAAGTTTCCAGTTTGGTCCACGTAGAACAGGAGCAGAGACAAGATTCTCCTTTATAGTTTCAAATGATACTTGACACTCATGTGTCCAATTAAACTCTACATCCTTTTGGAGAAGGAAAAACATAGGGGCAGCTATCTTATTGAAGGCTTCTATAAACCTTCGATAATAACCAACATACCCAAGGAAACTTCTAACATCTATTTGGGTCCGAGGAGTAGTTAACTATTGAATGACCTCAATTTTCATGGGATCAACCTTTATTCCTTCTGAGGATATATGATGTCCTAAGAATATTCCTTGTTCCAACATTATTAGACACTTTTCATGGCTGGGATAGTCAGTGATCTTTGCAAACTTTTAAAACTTTATCCAAGTTTTGAAGAGATTCCTCATAGGTTGAACCATAGACAGTGAATTCATCCATGTAAACTTCTACACAATCGTTGACAAGCTTAGCAAATATAGCCAAAATGGCTCTTTGGAAAGTTGCAGGAGCGTTATAGAGTCCAAAGAGAAGAACATGATATGAAAATGTGCCCCAGGGACAAGTAAACGTTGTCTTATCTTGGTATTCTGGTGCTACCTGGATTTGGTTGTAGCCACTAAATCCATCCAAAAAGGAGAAATATTTCCTCCCAGCCAAATTTTCCAGAACCTGGTCAACAAATGGTAAGGGAAAATAATCTCAATGAGTGGCTTTGTTGAGTTCTCTATAATCTACATAGATTCTCCACTTCCCATTTTTCTTTGGCACTACAACCATAGGTGACACCCACTTACTGTCAGAGATAGGATAAATAAATCCTGCTCGAAGAAGCTTCTCAATTTCAATTTTAATGAGATCTTTTAATGTCGGATTGAGTCTCCTTTGTGGTTGACGTATCAGTCTTATATTAGGGTTAGTATAAATGTGGTGCGTGCACACACTTGGATGGATTCCCCTCATGTCTATGTAGTCCCAAGCAAAATCTTTAGACCATTTCACCAGCACATTAAATAATCGATCCTCCTCTATCTCTATCAGCCAACTATTGATGTTCAAGGTTTTTCCTGGCAGCAACATGATTGATTTTGTTTCCAGATAGGCCAAAGTGACAGTATGAATTGGTCACAACAAGGTGTTGAGAGGACATATGAGGTATCAGTCAATGAAATTTAGTAATATCCTCAAAGAAATATCTAGTTATGGGAATCATATTGGCCAAAGGACATGGCATTCCCATAGAAGTATAAGTTTGTTCCATCCCATGTACATCAATTGGTTGCCCCAGAATTTTTGGAGAATCAACCATTTCCTCGTCACTTGAATCTATGGCAAGATGCTCTATATCACCTACTAATTCATCCTCTAGTTCTTCTTCATGTTGTTTAATGACTACCATAGCTAGCGAGGCCAAACTATCCCGATTTTTGACATCTTTTGGTTCATCAACCCAAACTTTTCTATATTTAGTGGGCTTAGTAGGAGGGTACAAAAATAAACATTTATTGTTTGGATCATGAGAAATGGTCATTCCTCCTTCTCTGCAATCAATTTTTGCTATGGAAGTGGCCAACCATGGTCTTCCGAGAATTATCGGATAGCTATCTTTAGGCGTAAGTGACTGAATGACCTGAAAGTCAACTGGATATTCCCATCCATCTACTTTAACAAGGAAATTTTCAATAACACCCTTTAGAATGGTTATAGACTAATTCACCATTTGTAAGACTATAGTTGTGGGGCATAAATCGGTAAGACCTAATTTTTCCATTACATCCACAGTCATTACATTAATGGCTGCTCCTAAATCCACTAATGCATTTGGTATTGCTACTTCATTAATTGTGACTGTTATGAGTGGACTACCAGGCTCATCATATTTTGGAGCCATAGTCTTTCCAAACAAAAAGTCAGCTAAACAGCCATCTATGTGTACAATATTTATCTTCTTTGGTTTTCTCCTCGGGGTTTTGATACACAACTATTTGATCAGATGATTCAACTCAAGAATTTCTTTTATGGATTACAGCAAGGGAACCTCTATTTGCAATTGTTTAATTTCCTGAATTAACGCAGTCTCAGACGATAAATCCATTTTTGTGGTGTCTTTCAAAATTGTCGGTTTCAACCACTCCGAAAATGGTGCCTGAGTTTTCTCCTTTGAAGAGGTATCCTTTCTAAGCTCAATGAGAGATTGAACCTCCTCCTCCTCCTGAGGCAAGTCAGCAGCTCCTGCTGCTGAAGATGGCACTACACTCTTTGGAAAAGCATTATGATTTGGTGGATTGTTCTTTTTAGGAGTATTAGGAGTAGGCTCATCCACAATTTCTTCAATATTAGGAGGTTGAATTGTTCGACCTGAGCGCAACTGAACATTTCCAACAATTTACGGCATTGAGTATAGTGACATTATCCTGTTTAGTAGAATATACTAGAGTATTCTGTCGATTATTCTTCGGATTGGGAAGTGGTTGCACTAGGAGCTGAGGTTGGTTTATTTGTTCATTCTAAGAAGGATTTTGGGGAGGAGGTAACAAATTTTTTTGTGGGTTCCTACGAGGCCCAGTATAGAATTGATTATGCCCTTGATTCCATTGAGGAGTAGTATCTTGTGGGTACCATTGTTGTTGGGTTTATTTTGGCCACTATTGACTTCCCCATGATTGGTTCGCCCACTCAGGGGGTCCCCAATAGGGAGCTCCCCAATTAGGTTATTGAGGCAATGGTTGAGGCCACGCTGGGGTCCATTGGTTACCAGCCCAATTTTTTTGAGGTTTCCACGCAAGATTGGAGTTATGTCCATAAGAAAAGTTCCCTCCTTGGCATTGATTTACGACATTTATTTCTTCCTCAACATGTGCAATCCTTCTCTTGGAATTTTTAAGATTAGTAAGGAGCTTGCACTGGTTGGTAGGATGATTCTTCTCACAAAGTTGACAGACATTAACCTTATCTAAGGGATACTCTCGCAACAAGTTTTATTTTGGTATCTAGGACAGTAAATAGACAAGGTCTCTGAATTGTGTGTCTTAGCTTGTATGTCATCCAAAGTAGTGTTCAGTTGAACGAGTATGTCCATTTTAAGATTGCAATTTTCCTCCTGGAGCTTGCCTATGTCATTAGACCCTTTGAAGAGAGTAGTTTTGTGAATTCCTCCACAGGTGTGTGATAAATGTTGACATAACTTACTTATTTCATCTAGGGCCATTTGAGACACATCTCCTTTTCCCATTAAGTCAAGGCTTCACCTTGCATCCTCATCAAGTCCTTTAAGGAATATGGTTTTGAGAATATCATCACTAATAGTCTCTTCGCCATATTGCTTAGTCAAGAAAATAAATCTATCTAAGTAGTCCTCCAAACTCTCATCCTCACTTTGTCTTAGCTTAAACAGCTCCTCTTTTCTATCACTCACCCTACAATAACTTTGGTATTTATGTAGGAAAGCATTCTCCATATCCTCCTAGGACATAATGGATCCTGAAGATAATCCCATAAACCAACGCATAGTTGTATCCTTCAAAGTAGAAGGGAACAACTTCAATTTCTGGTTATCATTTTTATAGTCATAGGTTTGACATAGGACCTTAAATTCGAAAAGAAACTAGTTTGGGTCTTCTGAGGATAAACCATGAAAATTTGGCAAGAAAGTTGAAGAGATGTTTTTCATTTTGGTATCATCATCTGCGTCCAGAGTAATAGGATACATGAATGTTTGAGGTGGTTGTTGATCATTGTTATTGCGGTTGGCATTATTTCAGTTAGCCTCAGCCCTATGATCCCCAATGATGTTCAGAGGAACGTGTTCCTCTAGGATAATTTCTTCAATGGTGGTTTGTTCTACTGGGTGATCTTTAGGAGGATAATGGAAGGCCTCAGGTGGACCAGACTCAAATATTTCATCAACCGAGTGATCCTCTAAGCCTTGAGCTTCCCTATGTATGATGGGTACGTATTTTGGGGGGGGTTTGGTATAAATATTCCGTGAGGGCCTCTTTTCCTAACCATGCAGAAAAGGAAGCCAAAGATAGGATTTTTGTCCTAAAAGAGGTATTCGAGGTGTCTCCTATTAACACTCAAGTGAAAAATCAGTCCCTGGCAACGGCACCAAAAATTGATAGGTAGTCATTAGGTCCCATTACTTTAGAAGATAAAAGTCAATATGTCGATCGGGCAGTGTCCAAGGAAGTTTGCAATAGAAAAGGAAAACTCGATTATCACTTTTAGATTTTCTATTTTTTGATGTTAACTTCTAACCTAAGGCCACTTAACTATCTACGGATGAATAACTTAATTTAAAGAAAACTGAAAAATACATTAAGCTAGAAAGCATAAAATGAGTAACCTGGAAAACATGATAACTAAATAAGAAAGCATGGAAACAATTAAACTAAAAATCATATGAACTACAGAAGTAGCAAATATTGCGAATAAACTAGGAAACATCTAATTAGCACAGCAATTAGTAGCTTACAATGACTAACATACTACAGAAAGAACAAACAGCGAGTGCTCCGGAACTTTAGACTCTCTAACGACTGTATTAGCAACTTTTACCAAATTAACATGTGCAAGAAACTAAACTTCTAATTATCATGCATGCAATAAAATAACAGAAAGTAAATACTCGTCTAATTTATCTAGTCTCCCTCGAGTGGCCAACTCACGGGTTACTATGGTTGTCCTTAGGTCACATACACAACTGATTCAGAAGTTCTTTCATTAAAGATAATTTTCATCCATAACTCAACAACTCATAAATTGATATAAGGTAATCTCTATATTCAAAAGTATTCAGAAAACATATTGACAACATAACATTACTATTGTACATTACCTTCTACTTCTATAAATTACATCTTTATAGAAAAACTTTAACTAAGTCCTAGATTTCAGATGGTGTGGATAACCATTGAAAAATTCTCTAACAGATTACAATGAAATTTTATGTCTGTAAAACCCATTACATAAACATTAAAGAGGCTCAAGTCAAGCCATGAATTCTTTGAACTTAAAAACATAATAGAAATTAAAACTAGAGCAACTATATCCTCGATTCATTAGCCTAAAGTTCTAGAGCAGGTTTCCAGTGTATATCTTCAATCTTCACTAGAGCACGTGTTGGTTAAATGCTTCCCAACTACTGCATGATGTTTGATTATTGTCCTACAAAATAATCAAATCAACCCATTAAATCCGTATTGGTAAAATACTTCAATAAATCATAAGAAATAAAGTTTGTACAATTTCCCTTAAAGATAAGCAATTATTTCTCCTAAAGTTTAATTAATTGGCAAAGGATGAGGATTGTGCCCATATGAATAGGCTTTCCTGGTATTATTATGATGAGGTTATTTTTACCTCATCAAGTACTATTATTTACTTAGTAGATGAGCTAGATAAACATAGGGGTGATAGGTTATTCTTGGGGTTAGGATAATCCAATGAAGGGGATAGCCTATGCATAGGTTATGAATGTTCAATACAAATTGGGCTAGGATGGTGGGTGAAGTATATTGCATCCACTTGAAGTACTGAGTGATGAATGCTTTGGCCAAAGTAGTGCAAGTTGCCACTGTTTATACTATCAATTCATTATGATCCAGGTTTACATACTAGGTAGAGGAATGTCATATATGTAGGTTGTAGCCACTGTGTGATGGATCTAGATATGTAGGATGCAAAACCAAGCTTAGGAATGGTCAATATTTATTATGAGGTTACCAAACCAATCTCTTCATTGAAGGGTAGGGCCATCTATCAGTTTGATAGTTATGCAGGGGACCGTAGTTAGTCCAAGGTTGATAGACAAGCACTTGAGTAATTCTTCTTCTCATCAATAGGTGACCAAGATTTTGATGGGGATTTCTAGCACTATTCGTGCATCTATTGCTAGTAAGCTTCATGGAGACTTGTTTACGTATTTTGTATCCATTATGATGGAAAGATTGTAAAAGAGAAATGATATCATGTTATCATGTACTATGTAATCATTACTTTGGAAAGTTGTAATGCTTTGATATAATGCAATGAAAAATTTTGGAAAGATAATTATTTCAAATGTGCATGTTATCTTTATAGTTTTGAAAAGAAAAAAAATTATTTCTCATAATGGTTAGATGCTTAATCTATTTACTTGAGATTAAAACTTAGATTCCTTCAAACTATGCTTTGTCTTTTTATCATGGTCCTTGATTTATTGTTTTGACTATCTTCAAACCCACACACCGTGCAACATAAAAGAAGATCATGAGCTTAAATGGTAGTGTGTATACTTCATTAATGAGCCCTACATGGCCTCCATGCTACATGCAATGTGCTACCTTTGAGAGTCTCATAGTCTTCTTTACATTCAAAACACCAACATGAACTCTTTAAATCTATGATATAATCACTGATGATCTTGCATGGCCTCCATACAAATATTTCCCCAAGCTTTCCTATACGTGCATGATAAGAAACCCTAACAATTGTGTTGGAGAAGAACAAGGAAAAATTTTATCTTGAGACTTAACTTAAGATGGCCTAACACAAGAAAAGATTACTTTTTGTTTGACTTTCTATTTTAAAACAAACCCCCTTTTCTCTTTTTCATGTTAGCCTTTTTCCATTTTACCCCTTTTATTTTTTCAACTTATGCAACTTAAGTGTTATTTTCCCTTATTATGGCATGATTTAAACCTCATTTTTGCTTTAATTTGTGTGGGAAGATAATTCTTGAGGAAAAAGTTTAAATTGGAAGATAAAAAAAAAATTTAAAAATCTCATTTTTTCCTAAGACCAGAAAAAGAAAAGTTAAATAATGTCAAAAATTTACAAAAAATGACTATAAGTATCCACAATCTCCTTTGGAACCAAAACCAATTTTCCCTCCTCATCTAACGGGGGAAGCTCTAGTGAAGATGTGAGGTGTTTCCCTAGTTCCTTCTTGAGGCATAACACATGAAATATATTGTGTATCATGCTTCTCTCTAGCAACTCAAGCTCATACACCACTTCCTCCACTCTTTGAACAACCCTATAAGAACCATAGAAGCGAGGTTTTAGCTTCTTTGTACCACTTTTCTTCAGGGAGGATTTTTTGTAGGTTGTAGATGCAAGAAAACCAAGTCCCCTACCTCAAAAATTCTCTCAATATTGTGTCTATTTGCATACATTTTCTATTAATTATGGGAACTCTGTAAGTTATCCTTGAGAGATCTAAGGATATCATCACTTTCTTTGATCCAATCCTTGGATTTAGGAGACCTAATCCTCCCTTAAGGCCAATTCCAAGAATGAAGGAACATCATAACCATAAAATTCTCATAAAGGAGTCATCTTGATCGACATATGATAGGTGGTGTTGTAGCAATGTTCACCTAAGTGCAACCACCTCATCCATGCTCTCTACTGCCCTGTCACATAGTTACACAAATATACTTCAACCCATTTGTTCATGATCTATGTCTGGCCATTTGTCTATGGGTGTAACTAGTGCTAGGAGTCAAATATATGCCATCTAATTTGAATAGCTCCTACGAAAAAGCGTTGAGGAACCTACTATCCTTGTCACTGACTATGTTCTACAACAACCCATGGAGCCTAAACACCTCTCTGAAGAATAATTTGGATATTTAAGGTGCCTTAAAATTTATAGAGATGTCAAAGAAATGAGAAAACTTGGTTAACCAATCAACAAATACAAAATTGCAATCCTTTCCATATGCCTTTAGTAGACCAATGATGAAATCCATAAATACACTTTCCATTTTTGCTCTAAAATGGGAAATGACTAAAGTAAACTAGATGGAAAAGTGTACTCTAACTTGTTATGCTGACAAGTCACCCTCTCTCTCACATGTCTCAAGAAATCCTCCTTGAGGCCCTTCCATGATAACCTCTCTCTAGCCTGTTTGTAAGTCTTAAAGTACCTAGGATGTCCAACTAATGGTGTATCGTGGATGACTCTCAAGACTTTCTCCTTAAGTTTTGACTCAAGAGCCAAATAAATTCTACCCTTGTAGTAAATTATATCATCTACCACTCTATGTATATCATCATGTGTCTTCCCAACCAAGATCTCACATGCACTTGTGTTTTTGGAATACTCCACCAAAAGGTGAGACTTCTAATCATCTGAGATTTTCACTAGAGAGCAAATAGATGGTTTCTTGGAGAGTGCATCAAAAACCACATTCTTCTTCCCCTTGACATATTCTATGCCAAAATCATAAGCATGTACCTTTCTGACCCATTTTTTTTATCATTCATTTAGATCTTTTTGCTCTAGAAAATACCTCGAGCTACTATGGTGAATCCTTACCACAAAATTTCCACCTACTAGATACTGTTTGAACTTCACCAATGCATGCATTATGGTGAGCATCTTCTTGTCATAGATGGAGTGGAGACTCTCATTATCCCTAAGTTTTCAACTCTCATATGTAATGGGGTGCTTATTCTACATTAAAACTACTCCAATTCCTTCCCCTTATGCATCACAATCAAGAATGCAAGGCTGAGTAAAATTTGGCAATGCCAACATGGGACAAGAGCTCATCACCTCCTTAAGCATTTCAAATGCTTGTTGAGCCTCATTCGACCACCTGAAAGCCTCTTTCTTGGTAAGGTTTGTTAGGGGTGCACCTAACTATAAAAACCCTTTTACAAACAACCTATAGTAGTGTCATAATCCAAAGAATCCTCATAGCTTTTTCAATGTCCTTGGTGGTGGCCAATCAATAATTGCCTGAATCTTCTCCTAGTGAACCTGAACCCCCTTAGCATTGATCACATGGCCCAAGTAGAGAATATTTATCATCTTGAACTCACATTTAGAGGCCTTCACAATGACTAAGCCTTGATGATACTCAACATCTCATCAAGGTGTCTTAAGTGCTCCTTCCAAGTCCATTTGTAGATGACTATATCATCGAAGAACACCAATAAGGACTTCCTCAATTTTTTATTAAATATGTGATTCATACAAGATTGGAAGGTGGTTGGTGCATTTTTTAGTTGAAATAGTATAACTAGAAACTCATAGTGCCCATAATGGCAATTGAATCTAGTCATGTGGATGTCCTATTCTCTCACCCTAATCTGATGATACCCTGACCTGAGTGTAGGTCAATCTTCAAGAAGTATACCACCCCATGCAATTCATCCAACAAATCATCAATCCAAGGAATAGGGAATCTATTCTTAATAGTCTTCTTATTAAGATCATAGTAGTCTATGCACATCCTCATGGTTCCATCCTTCTTTACCAAAATAATAGAAGTAGCAAAGGGAATCAAGTTGGATCTAATGTGCCCTATATCCAATAGCTCCTTAATGGATTTCTTAATTCCTTCCTTGAATTGGTGATGTTTGGTTTGGACCCCTCCAACTCAATAACATGCTCAAATCCTCTACACAGAGGTCTACCTGGAGGAATCTCACTAAAGACCAAACTATGCTTATTTAGAATGGATTCAATGTCTATATGATACGATGTACTATCCATAGTAGTGATCTTAGATGAAACTAGACATTGTGGCCCATGCTACATCTCCATGCCTAAAGATGCTCTCTATTTGTTTTGCTGATATAATCTTGGGTGCACTATTGGACATACCCCTCAATACAACCTTCTTATCATCTGCTCTGAATTCCAACTCCATGGTCTAAAAGTTTTGTGAGTACTTCCCTAAGGAATGGAGCCATTTTATTCCTAAGATAACATTAGCATCTCCTAATTCTACCACATAAAAATCATCTATGGCAGTGTAATTCCCTAATGTGATGTTCAATTGTGGAACCCATTAGGTGCAAGTCATGTTAAGCCCATCTTTCATCATAACACTGAATCCCTCAAAATCATGTGTTCAAATACCCCTCTTTTCCACCAAGGCTAAGTCAATGAAGTTGTGGGTTGATCCACTGTCTACTAAAACTATCACATGCTACCCCCACAAAACTCCACAAACTCTAAAAGAGTTGAACCTAGGGGTACTTGAGAGAGTGGCAATAGTTCCACCCTTCACTCCCTTAGGTGGTGATCCTCCCTCATCTCCACACTCATTGTCTAAATCACTATGCTTGCTACCCTAAACCTATTCTCCCTTATGGGAAAAATCACAATATTGTGTCTCACTTTTTGCCCAAGATGGACATTTACATCAATATTTTTAACCGAATCTTCATCTTCTAAGACCTATAGTAGCTAAATCTTAATAATTTCAAGATGATGTGAACTAGTGATTTGTGAAAAATTATCTATAGATTCTAAATATATATTTAAAAAAAAGAATTGAAAAAAATTGTGAATCTTTCAACATCTTCTTTAACAACCAGTTTTAACTAAAAAACAACATTTTTAGAAAGTAACATTTGTGTCGTATAACATAACTTTTTTTCTATAAAGGATAAAATTCTAATTTTTGAAATATAGATTCTTAGCATCAACACGAAGGAAATGGATATTTTTTCATAATTTTTGGTTACATATATGTTTTTAATTAATTTTTGAAGTCACAATAACTATAATTTTGACATACATGTGTGTCGTATAACAACTTTTTATGTATATGTCAAAATCCTTTTATTTCAGAGGGAATGGATATTTTTTGAAAAAAATTTACAATGTCTTACTATTTTTCAACCTCTACAAAATGAAGAGCTTGATGTTCAAAGAAAAACCTATGTTTAGTAAAAATTGAAAATTAAATACATGATAAAATGAAAACATATCAAAACTATACTTGTTGGAAAGCTCATTTTAAGGGTTGAAATCTTACAAAATATAATTTCTAAATGATGTTATTTAATCCCTCAAAATGTAAAGAAAAAGCATTTTTTTGCCAACATTTTGATAGGTGTGAAGGAGAATCCATTGTGGGTATGATTTAATACTAGAGGGGTTCTATCCAAGGGGGTTTGATCTAAGGGGGTATTATCTATCCCTCTTTAATTAAAACCCTTTAGACAGAACCTCTCAAGGCTTAAATCATTAGTTTTTCTTAAAAGAGTGATTTCGGGAAAAAATCAGCATGTCCCAAAAGTGAGACACACTATTGTGGCAACACCCTTACCTTCCTCTTCGTTATCAGAGAAAACCTCTATGTAATGCGCATTTCCTTTCCCGAAACATTTATGTACATGTTTCCAAGACTCCTTGCAATTGAAACACAACTTCTTCCTTCTAAGTTCACTACAAACCTCATCATCCATGTGAGGTCTTCTAGTCTCTTCCCTTTGAAAAGGCTTGTTAAAATCTTTCTTAGGCTGGAATTTATTCTTTGGGCTTGCACTCTCCATGTTCCTAGCCCTTTTATGGAATCTTGTATGGTGTTAGACTCAAATTCCTTGATCCATCCTTGTAAAGGTTTTGTGAAACCCTCCATGAACAACACTATCAATCTATGTTCGAATATATATGTCACCATCATAGATAACTTTTGGAACTCTAAAATGTTTGCCTCCACATAACCTCCATGTTTCACTTCTGACAATTCCTTGAAATGTAATTCAATATCTATCTTTTCAAATATGTCCATTAACCTCTGAGTGAAATCAGCACAAGAGGTTATACTATCGTGTCCCAAGGTTACTAGCCCATGGTACCACCACTCATGAGCCTCAACATCCAAATGTAGGATCACATATTTGATTTCTTCCCTTCTGTCATAGGATTTAGCTAGAAGTATGTATCCAACTTATTCACCTAGCACTACACCACCACAACCACCATCATATGTACTTGTTGAATTTGACAACTACTAGAATATCATTCGATGATTGTAATCCATGTATAGTACCAATTGCACCAATTCAAAGGGGAAGCACAAAACCAATACCATTGCGATTATCTTAGGCTCTGACAATACACAAGTTGCAAGGATTGACACTCCAAAAAGCTACAGTTGATATAAGACTCATTGAGAGACCCAAATTGACAGTTGCAGAAATTTCTCGTGTAAAGTCCTTCAAATGAATATGAACTATGCCACCCTTCACATATGATAGATATAGAAAAATGAAGAAAGGAAAACAACTAACAAAGAGGAAAGCAGAACAAGAAAGGCTAAAAGCCTTAGAAATTAATTAATTTGATAAATATTGTTAAATTAATCATGTATTTACCATTTTAATCTTCAATGTAATGTGTTCAATTCCTATTTCTATTTTTCGTAATAAATTCATTAAATTAAATAAACCTTTATTGTAATATGTAAATGCTCTATACTATAATTAATTACATTATATATTTAAAAATATAACATTTTAAGATATATCTTAAACATTAAAATTTAAAAAACTATTAGTATGATAATTATTATTTAATTATAATTATATTGAAATTATAATATAGTACTAATACTATATTAATATTAAATATATATTCTAGATTTGTTAAAATTATAATATAATAATATAATTAGTGATTTAATAATATTATTATTAATAATCTAATATAATATTAATATTATTAATAATATACCAATAATATTAATAATCTAATATAATGTTCATGATTTAATAATAATATTATATAATATTATATTAGTATTAATCTAATAATATAATCAAAATATAATTATAATAATTTGATTTAATAATATAATCATAATATGATAAAAAATAAATTATTATATTAAAATTATAATATAGTACTAATACTATATTAATATTAAATATATATTCTATATTTTTAGATTTAGATAAGTGTTATCATAGGGGTATCTCCCTTCATTAGATTCAAATAAATAGTTACAACTTGGTTTTGGGTGTTACACTTAATGGTACAAGTAGCCCACCCCATTAGCTACATCTACCGTCCTAGCTATTACATTCTAGTCAATAAGACCTTGAATCTCTTCCATAAACAACATAAAATCAGAAATATCACTTCTTTTCAACCCCTGTTTCAAAAAGGTGCCATGCCTTGTGTAGTTTTTGCTTCTTCTTATCCTCATTCAGACTCAATATGCCCAACACAAGACCAAATTCTTGCTCAAAAGCCAATTTATTGATGGCCTTCATAACTCCTGCAAAGAGCTCATTATGCACAAAATGGTTGGCCGCATTAATTCCCCACAACCGCACCCCCACCACTTGTACATAGATCTTAAAAAATTGTTCCATCACCTCCCCATCATGGGTATGGCCCTATGCCTAGAAGTCTGCCCCAATCACCTTCTTGACAGAAGCCTTCTCTTTCTCTTGCATGAAGGAAAACAAAAATGCAATCTACTACTCACAAGTCTCCCTCGAGACATTGGCACCACCACCTGCAATGCAACGATAAACAACACCAAAATGCGATGTCATTAGCATAAGGTAAATAGCAAGGCCCCAATCAAAAACCAAGAGATGGTCAACCAATTAACCCCAGATGACCTAAAATAACTTGTGGCCCCCTTCCAGATATGTCCACCGAATCCATAAAGAAGATTGGCATATCTCACGTTCTCGACACTAGGGGAGAAGACCCAATAACCGCCCTCCATCGAATAACCGCCACCTTCATGCTCACTCGACCCCCCAAAAAAAAATTAACTTTGACCCAGTACAAAAGTTTATTTGAACAAATAAAAGATTACAACACCACCAATAGCTGCTCATAACACAATGAGTAACTCACCAATCATAATAGACAGCTAAACATGCTTTTGCATTTATAAATAAAGTCAACTTGCACATAAAAAGGCTCATTTACAATTTAATTTAAAACATGTACTGTTACAAATACCCCCACTTGCAAAATTTTATCCCTCATTACTTTTTATATTTACAACTACACATGCACACTTAATGGTGCTTTACATGACATTATCACAATCTCCTATGAACTCTATGGGATTTCAAATGCACAGTCTTCCACAGACTCCTTGGGAGATATATGTATTTACTTCATTTCTTGTAGGTACCTGCATAATTAAATACAAGTGTAAGACTCCCCAAATAAACATCGAATCCAAATATAATGCAGAATTCACTCATATCATCTCTAAAAACCTACGTAACTGGCATGTACAAATTCAAATGTTCAAACAAATTCAAATTTCAAACTCAACAACTAAATCGAATGCATTCAATTGCCACATTCAAATTCCTAAATAAGAGGGGGAATGTAGCCAGTGTCTCTGCAGAATTCAGAGTATCGACAAACATCCTCTGCACATTCCTCTACAATTTTAGGTTGGTACTTCATACATTCTACTTATAGTTATTTTCATGAACTGTGCATTTAACATTTATATTTATGCAGTGTCTTCTTACTTTCATCAACTGTGCATTTAACATTTATATTTATATTTATGCAGTATCTTCTTACTTTCATCAATTGTGCATTTAACATTTATGTTTATGTACTGTCTTTTTACTTTACTTTATAAGTAAATGAAGGGTTCTTTTGTTGTCTTTACAAGATGTGCAAAATGAATTCTCCTAAGTTTTGCATCAATTCTTTTATATCATTTACTATGTTTCCTTTGGCTGTCCAATACAACAGACTACCATTTGAATACGTTTCATTTGGCTGTCCAATACAATAGACTAGCATTTGTCACATTCTGTGTCTCTTGTTCATTTAGCAAATCAGTATATATGTGTGTATCCTTTGCCTATCCTTTGGCAATGCAAACAATGGTACTGGTAAATCATTTTCTTCTGCATCTCATTGAATTTGTAAAGGAATGTGTACAATGTTATACCTATAAAACACACATTAAGCAGTGTCTTTCAAATTGTAAATGAATCTGTGCAATGTTTTATACATTCATTTACAAATTATGTGTCTGTTGTCTCTTGTTCATTGAGCAAATTGATATATATGTCTATTTCCTTTAACTATCCTTTGAAAATGCAAACAATGGTACTGGTTAATCATTTCCTTCTGCATCTTTCATGACCCGTGAAGGGTTTATTCGATGATTGAAAAATTATTACTGCTTGTTTATGAAATATATCATTCCTCTTACATGCATTTTCGCTGTGTGCTATTTGATTTTGATGAGTCATGGTGCTATTTTTTTCTCCCAAATTGCATGTATGTATGCATGCACATACATACATACATATATACATACATGCATACATATATATATATATAGATATGTATACATATATGTATATATGTATGCATGTATGTATATATAAAATTGTCTGCCCATGGTGTGAGGTAACAACAAACATCATTCTCCTTTCGAAGTGTATATATGTATGTATGTATGTATGCATGTATATATATATATGTTGGTGTTTTACACAGGGATCTTTTTGGGGTAAATGATTTCCTCTCCTTGTTTGTATCATGATTTTGTGTGCGAAAATGATAGGGGAATTTCGTGGGTTTGAGTACATGTCTGCACAAAATGATTAATGGTCTGCATCGAGCTTTTTATAAAAAACCCATGTGAATACGACCATAAATCGGCAAACCCATTTAGTATACACCATTTTTGTGAAAACCCTTGCTTTGTTTTTCCAAATACGGGTTTATTTGGGGTTAAATGATTAAATAGCACCTGGTAAAGTCAACTGTCTCATGATATTGTCTCCACAAATGATGAGGAATTTCATGGGTTTGACCACATGTTTGCAAATTAATCTTATGAAACCCTTGCTTGGAATATTCCACATCTGTCTGAAAAAGCACTTTTCAATTCCTACAAGTGAGGAATTATTATTATGAAACCCTTGGTTAATTTCTTGTGCACATTTCTGAAAACCCAAGTGTGTAATCGATCTACCTCTATTAAAATTAATATCCTATTGTTGTTGAATACAACACAATTTCTTTCATTTTCAGTACAATGTGCTTTGAACATTGATGGAAAAGAATGGGGTACCCACCAAAAAAAACATTAGTCATATGCTTAAATCGGACCCCAAATGAAGATTAATTAGGGTGTAATGTGTTTGGTGTCTGCTGCTAAAGTAAGGAGATTAATATGTAGGAGTGATTTTTAATAGGCACGAAAATGATTTGAAAATGAATTTTTAAGGTGCCAACGTGAATTAGACCCATTGACTTTTGAGCGGATTTGAATGATATAATAGTTTTATTTAAATGTTAATAGTGACACATTTAGCATTGTTTTCTATTTTTCACTGTATATTAGTCTAATTATATGTCCAGGATCATAGTTTTCTGACTCTTTATGGCTTACAATGTACAGGATCACTGACAATCATGGCACCAGGGTAGAAGAGGAAAAGACCGTCTCGGAGGCACTCGATTAGAGTACCTCGTGGAGTGACATTCAATGTTCTAGATGTTGTTGATGAAGAGACAGCAGTGAACATGAACGAGGAAGTTATTTCTGAAAATGCACAACAGACTAATGAAAATGATGGTTTTGAACCTGTCGTTCATAATACTGAGGTAGAAATGGAACCGCCACCTACTGACCATGTGACAACCCCAGATCTGAGCATGAAAACTTGGTCTATGGATGACGTGGAAAAAGCCATTGCAGATGTTGAGGACAAGTGAATGTCAATCAGAGGTTCAGGGATCAAATGGGGAATCCCACCTAGCAATTTGTGGGCATGGCTCAATGGTGTGACATCCACAAAAAAAAGGGGGCCCCGAACAATCCTAACTAATAAAGAAGAAGCTGAAATTGTGCAGTGGTGTAAAGATATGGCTAATATTGGCCATGGCCTTCAAGTGTCATGACTTAAGTCAACGGTGGCCCAAATGGTTGGAGTAAGGCCTAACCCATTCACAAATGGGATACCAAGGAGGTCATGGTGGGTTGGGTTTCGTCAAAGGCATCCCGATCTAACAATTCAAACACCTGAAGGAGTGGACACAAATCGCGCTATAATGCTACGCCTAGAAATAGTTTCTTCATTCTATGATAACTTGGAGGAGTTGTACAACAAACATAATTATGGGCCCAACAAAATATGGAATTGCGATGAAATAGGTGTGCAGGCTAGCAGAAACTATGCAATGAGAGTTATTGCAAAAACAGGGACGAAATATGTTCCACAATTGATTGCTAAAAGTAGAGAATGGATCACTGTTCTAGCTTGTGTTAGTGCAGCAGGTCAAGCTATACCTAGTTACTATTTGTTCAAGTCCAAAAGGAACATTAAAAACTATATTGTTAACTATGAGCCAAGGGCATGCATGGCAATCCAAGAGCATGTTGGATGACCAAAGAATTATTTGTGGAATGGTTAAAACACTTTGCAAGAAATGTCCCAGGAGGGGTCTCACCATCCAACAGACAACTTCTCATCTTTGATGGTCATGGAAGCCATGTTGCATTCAAAATGATTGAAGAAGCAAAGACTATGGGAATAGATCTGCTCACACTTCCAGCACATTGTAGCCACAAATTGCAGCCCCTTGATGTTAGTGTGTTCTCACCATTTAAGAACTACTTCAAACAACAAAGGAGTATATGGCTCTCTGAAAATCTTCAACTTGACATTGGAAGGGTAGAGTTGGCAACACTTGCCAGCAAAGCTTTTGCACAAGCTTTGACCTCTAATAACATTGCAAGTGGTTTTCGAAGAACAGGAATTTGGCCATTAGATAGACATGCACTTGACCTCAATATGGGGCCAAGCCAAGCTTTCGTGGTTGAAGAGGAAGGAACCACATTGGGAGCAGAAACAGAGGGTGATACAGCTGATGATGAGGCACAGTTCATGGCAGTGGAAACATGTTTGAGGATAGCAGGTTGGAATGAGGATCAGATTGGAGAATTTGTGGACACCTTTTCTGCAAGCATAGCCCCAAATCCAACAAATGAAGAAGGATATTGCCCAGAAAACAATGAGACAGCAGAAATTGAGACAACTACAAATGAAGAGAGTCTCAATCTGCCATCTGAATTTCAAGATGCAGCTTTGAACCTAGGGGTACATCTCAATTTCGGTCAAGTGGATGAAGGGTTGTCCATGCCATCACCACCAGATGTTGATCCTGAAGATGTCATCCATTACTTCACAACTAGGAGAAATTGGGAGGCTGAAAATGATGATGAGGATGGACTCAAAGGTAATGACTCAAGTGATGAAGAGGCTGACTATGTGCCATGCACAGAAGTCAATGATCAGCAACCAGTAGGCAGGAGAAGTAGTTTTTTGCAACTCCCAATGAAAAGGGTGCACCAATTATCTAATACAGGTCGCAATGGGGTCCTACGCCTTAGTAGGCAGTCTCAAATTTTGACATCATATGATTTCTTCAATTTGTTGAATGAACAAGAGGCACAGAAATGAAGAAACCAAGAGTTGCAGCAAAGGAAAAGGGAGCAAATGGCTGAAAAGAATGTAGAAAGAGAAGCAATCCTCACAGAGAGGGAGGCCAAGAGACTGGAGCGTGTTCCAAAAAAATAGAAAATTGCAGAGGAGAAGTTGAGGCAATGACAACAACAGGAGCTTGAAAGGGAGCAAGCAAAGATTGCTCGACAGTTGAAGGAAAACCAAAAGCAGGCAGAAAGAAACAGAAGTAAGAGTACTCCTACAACTCCTCTTCCAAGTCAACATCTGATTTTAAGGGACATGGTTAACATTTTGGCTCCAGCCTTTGCTGCTCTTACTAGCATACAAAATGGGTCTTCTGAAGTCTACTCTCCATAGTTACAACTCACTCCAGAGGCAAATCATGCATTGCTTGCTTGTATCACAAGTGCCATACAAAACAATCCGCAGTCCTTAGCATCTTCTCCAGTTGATGTGGAGTCAGTTGACCCCCAAGGACACACCACTTCTTAATCAGATATGTGGATGTCTGATTATGATTTTTTGTTGTCAACTTTTTGACCTCGAAGTGTGCTAGAGTGTTTTTTGTTCAACTGAATGCTAGTCTATTGTATTAGACAGCCAAAGGATAGTAGTCTGTTGTATTGGAAAGCCAAAGGATACTACTATCTAATTTTGTAGAACTGAATGGTAGTTTGTAGTCAACTATATACTTTGATGTATGCCAGTTTCTTTTTTGTAAGACTTAAGACTCCTTGTCTTCTTTCCAACTTTTCAATCATCATGTTTATGGTGTCTTAATCATGTTTAAAGTTAATGATATATGCTTTTGTGATTTGAAATCGATTTTGTGTTGGTTGTATTCATCTATCATTTTGTTGGATATGTGTTTGTTGTATTCATCTAATTAACATTGTTGAAAATATAAATATATACATATATATATATGTATACACAACTAAGTATATGCATACATATATATATTACTATACATGTATATGTAGCATATCCATAAATTATAACTGTAAGTGTAAGTGGAAATCAATCTAATTGTAAATTGTAAGTGTGGTTTTACAATGAATAAGAAAAATGAACATCATATATGAACACAATGTCTACCAGGTCACAACCAAAGTATACATGCTCATAAATTTGACATGCTCTTTACAACCTTCCTAACTGTGTATACATGCATACATATATGTAAATATATATATGTATGTATGTATGTATGTATGTACATACATACATACATACATTCATACATATATACATACATACATATGTGTACGTATGTATACACAACTAAGTATATGCATAAATATATCTATACATCTATATGCAGCATATCCATAAATTAATATATTTGAAATTATAAAATTTTCAACACCTACACTTGGAAATCAATCTAATTGTAAATTTTAAATGTAAGGTTATAATGAATATGAAAAATAAGCATTATAAATGAACACTATGTCTACCGGGTCACAGCCAAAGTAAAGTCTTGAAAGACTTTACTTGAAATGTAATCTTGCAATTTGACATTCTCTTTAAACCTCCTAGCCATTTTACATGCCTGCCAGAACAAACAAATATAATAGAACAAACAAACATGGACAATAGTTATTGAAATAAATCAAAAGACATACTAGTTACAGAACAATATAGAAAAATAATTGAAACATAGAGCCATTTGAACAAAAAATCCTTAATTATTTGGTGTGTTGACAAACACATTTACCAAACTGCCCAACCTTAACATTGTAGCACCACCTCTCCTTGTTCTCTCATGCCTACAAGAAAATATTTACAACCATGGGTAGTCACAACCAAGGCTAGTAACATACAAACATCATACAACATTTGAAATAATGCATGTACAACAACACATAATTAATCAAGTTCAACATATTATAAATTCCATATGGAATAGATAAATATATGTGAAAACATATAAATGTTAATAGAATTGTATACCAAGATTTATTCAACTTATATTCATTGTTTCTCATCAACCTTGGATATATGAGGAATGTGCAAAGGATGCCATTGAATGGTCTGTAGTATGGAGAGGATATTACTAGGGGAGATTAATTGTGAATGTCATTGGCTGTTGTCCCTCTTATTTAGAAATTTGAATCCGACAATTGAATGCATTCAATTTGATTGTTGTGTTTCAAATTTGAATTTGTAGCTGCCACTTACGTAGGTTTTTAGAGATGATATGACTAAATTCTGCATTATATTTAGATTTGATGTTTATTTGGGTAGCCTTATATATCTGTGATTTATTGCATGTTTGTATGCATGCATACAGTCATACAAACATAAGCATACATGTAAACCTTCATAGAAACACAAGCATACATGCATGTATTCATATAATCATATACATACATATACATTGCATAAAATCTCTTATATACATTGCAAAGCCAAAAAAACACCTAAATGTGACACTATTAACATTGCAAGGCAGTAATAGTTCAAGAAATAGTAAAAAACAACACATAATCCCAACAAGACACGGGATGGTACAAACTCTGCGATGGTCTATGGGGGCAGAATCTATTACTGCCTTGGGCCGTATCATAATCGATGCTCCCACAGTGACGGCTTACAAAATTGGCAAGGGACAAGAACCTTGGCACTCTATCACATGAACTTACTCAACTACTTGGCAGAAATGGCGACAGTCAGAATGCCAAATCCCTCATCCCAAAAACCATGTGAACCTCAAATCAGGATTGGATTCACATGTGCGAAATCATAAGGACCGATGTACATTGGATTTGGTATGGCGTGAATCGACGGGCTCGGTTCTCAAGCAATCCTTATCGTTACAAGATTAAGGCTATTAATAGAGGGACAGTATGTTCTCCATTTCTACCTCTTCACAACAGCTCCAAGTTTTCCAAGAAAAGTAGGATGGTATTCATGTTCGGAGTTGACTGCCATTGCACTAAGGAGCCACTAATGGCCCAGTGCAGAAGGCTTTTTAACATTCCAGACCCAGCAATAAGGAATGCAGTAGTTGACCTGGTATCTACGGTTTTGTCTCTTGATCGGCACTGCTGCGACAGCCAATTCTACGAGGTCATACTATGTGCATTGGTGGACATAACCGAGGCCAAGGAAGTCATGGTTGAGTGGCTCGACAAATTCATAGAAATTGGTAACGTTAAGGCAGTAGCCAATGCCATTTTGAACCTAAGCACAAATGGTTGGGTGAGCTTCCTCAAGTACTATTTCGACCCAGTAATACTGAATATGGCAACCGATGATTTGGAAAATGATGAGGAGGAAGTGGAATCTGGCGAGGATGATGTGGATGAAGATGTTGAAAGTGTCTGCCAGGCTACAACTGATAATTTCCGTATTGACGCATGGGAAGTATTTAGAGCAGGAGTCAAAAATGCCAACATGGACGCCTTCTCCAACTTCATGCAATCCAACTTGGCTTGGCTCAATGGGGTCTGCTTGGAACGGTTGACTAGGATTGGAGACATCCTCGCAGCAATTTTTTTGCTGATAGAATGAGCGGGGTTTGTAATCTCGTTCTTGGCTTGTAAAAGCTAAATCTGAATGTACATGGGAGTTACCCCCTTTGGTAACACTTATCTATAAAATTGCTCAAAAAAAAACATTTAAAAAAAACTATTCTATCATCCAAATCCACTGAAAAGTCAATGGGTCTAATTCACATTGGCACCTTCAAAAATCAATTTCCTGCCCATTAAAAATCACTCCTACATATTAATCTCCTTACTTTAACACCGGACACCAAACACATTACACCCCAATTAATCTTCATTTCGGGTCCGATTTAAGCATATGACTAATGTTTTTCTCGATGGGCACCCCATTATTTACAATCATTTTACCACTCCTACTTTGTCGAAGGTTCTCACGATGATGGAAGGTATATATATATGTGCATACATACATACATAAATTCATAAATATATACATACATTCATAAATATATATATATATGTATGTATGTGTGTGCATACATACATACATACATTCATAAATATATATATGTATGTATGTATGTATGTATGTATGTACAGACATACATATATATATGTATGCATATATGTATGGACATACATACACACACATATATATATATGTATGTATGTGCATACATACATACATACATATATATCTGTGTGTGTGTATGTATGCATATTCATACACACAAATTAATATGTGTGTATGTGTGTATGAATGTGCATACATACATACATGCATACATAGATATATATATGTGTGTGTATTTATGTATGTATGTGTATGTGCATACATACATACATACATTCATTGAGCATATTGATATAGATGTCTATCCTTTTCAAAATGCAAACAATGGTACTAGTTAATCATGTTCTTCTACATTTTATTGAATTTTTAAAAGAATGTGTACAATGTGCATACATACATACATATAACCCTCAAAAAACCAATACTTGAAAAAACAAAGCAAGGGGTTTCACAAAAAATGGTGTATACTAAATGGGTTTGCCGATACATACATACACTTTGAAAGGAGAATGATGTTTGTTGTTACCTCACACCATGGACAGACAATGTGGGAGAAAAAAAATAGCACATGACCCAACAAAATCAAATAGCACACGACGAAAATGAGTGTAAGAGGAATGATATAATTCATAAACAAGCAGTAATAATTTTTCAATCATCGAATAATTATAAACCCTTCACGAGTCATGAAAGATGCAGAAGAAAATGATTAACTAGTACCATTGTTTGCATTTTCAAAGGATAGTTAAAGGAAACAGACATATATATCAATCTACTCAATGTACAAGAGACAACAGACACATAATTTGTAAATGAATGTATAAAACATTTACATTGTACACGTTCCTTTACAAATTCAATAGGATGCAGAAGAAAATGATTTACTAGTACCATTGTTTGCATTGCCAAAGGATAGGCAAAGGATACACACATATATATCGATTTGTTGAATGAACAAGAGACACAGAATGTGACAAATGCTAGTCTGTTGTATTGGACAGCCAAATGAAACATATTCAAATGGTAGTTTGTTGTATTGGACAACCAAAGGAAACATAGTAAACGATATAAAAGAATTGCTGCAAAACTTAGGAAAATTCGTTTTGCACATCTTGTAAAGACAACAAAAGAACCCTTGATTTACTTATAAAGTAAAGTAAAAAGATAGTGCATAAATATAAATGTTAAATGCACAGTTGATGAAAGTAAGAAGACATTACATAAATATAAATATTAAATGCACAGCTCATGAAAATAACTATAAGTAGAATGTATAAAGTACCAACCTGAAAATGAGTGTAAGAGGAATGATATAATTCATAAACAAGCAGTAATAATTCTTCAATCATTGAATAATTATAAACCCTTCATGGGTCATGAAAGATGCAGAAGAACATGATTAACGAGTACCATTGTTTGCATTTTCAAAGGATAGTTAAAGGAAACAAACATATATATCAATCTGCTCAATGTACAAGATACAACAGACACATAATTTGTAAATGAATGTATAAAACATTGCACAAATTCATTTACAATTTGAAAGACACTGCTTAATGTGTGTTTTATAGGTATAACATTGTACACATTCCTTTACAAATTAAATAAGATGCAGAAGAAAATGATTTACCACTACCATTGTTTGCATTGCCAAAGGATAGGCAAAGGATACACATATATATCGATTTGTTGAATGAACAAGGGACACAAAATGTAAAATGACAAATGCTAGTCTGTTGTATTGGACAACCAAAGGTAACATAGTAAACGATATAAAAGAATTGCTGCAAAACTTAGGAGAATTCGTTTTGCACATCTTGTAAAGACAACAAAAAAACCCTTAATTTACTTATAAACTAAAGTAAAAAGACAGTGCATAAATATAAATGTTAAATACACAGTTGAAGAAAGTAAGAAGACACTGCATAAATATAAATTTTAAATGCACAATTCATGAAAATAACGGTTGGTATAATGTATAAAGTACCAACCTGAAAATGAGTGTAAGAGGAAAGATATATTTCATAAACAAGCAGTAATGATTTTTCAATCATCGAATAAACCCTTCACAGGTCATGAAAGATGCAGAAGAAAATGATTAACCAGTACCATTGTTTGCATTTTCAAAGGATAGTTAAAGGAAACATACATATATATCAATCTGCTCAATGAACAAGAGACAACAGACACATAATTTGTAAATGAATGTATAAAACATTGCGCAGATTCATTTACAATTTGAAAGACACTGCTTAATGTGTGTTTTATAGGTATAACATTGTACACATTCCTTTACAAATTCAATAAGATGCAGAAGATGGGTTTGTCGATTTTTGGTCGTATTCAGATGGGTTTTCTATAAAATGGTTGATGGAGACCATTAATCATTTTTTGTAGACATGTAGTCAATACCCACGAAATCCCTCATCGTTTCTGCAGGCAATACCTTGATACAATCGACTTTACCAAGTCGTATTTAATCATTTAACCCCAAAAAAACCTGAATTTGGAAAAACAAAGCAAGGGTTTTCGCCAAAATGGTGTATACTAAATTGGTTTGCCGATTTATGGTCGTATTCACATGGGTTTTTTGTAAAAAGGTCGATGGAGACCATTAATCATTTTTTGCAGACATGTGGTCCAAACCCACAAAATTCCTCACCATTTCTGGAGCTAAAATGATGATACAATAGACTTTACCAAGTCGTATTTAATCATTTAACCCCAAAAGAACCCGTATTTGGAAAAACAAAGCAAGGGTTTTCACAAAAATGGTGTATACTAAATTGGGTTTGCCGATTCATGGTTGTATTCACATGGGTTTTTTGTAAAAAGCTCGATGCTGACCATAAATGGTCATTTTTGGCAAACACGTGGTCAAACCCACAAAATTCCCCAATCATTTATGCAGAAAAAATCATTAAACAATCCACTTTACCAGCCTAAAAGCGTGCTGGAAATTTAGGAGAGGAAATCATTTAACCCCAAAAAAACCCATGCGTAAAATAGGAGCACCATGTCCCAACAAAAACAAATAGCACATGACGAAAATGTGTGTAAGAGGCATGATTTATTTCATAAACAAGCAGTAATAATTTTTCAAACATCGAATAAACCCTTCATAGGTCACGAAAGATGCAGAAGAAAATGATTAATCAGTACCATTGTTTGCATTTTCAAACGGGCATGATGTTTGGTGTTACCTGAGGGCGCGTGCGTAGCCGTGGAGTGCAGTCGCCGCTACCTTCCATCGCTATGAGAACCTTCGACAGAGCGGGAGCGGTTAAATGATGGTAAATAATGGGGTGCCCACCAGAAAAAACATTAGTCATATACTTAAATCGGACCCAAAATGAAGATTAATTGGGGTGTAATGTGTTTGGTGTCCGGTGCTAAAGTAAGGAGATTAATATGTAGGAGTGATTTTTAATGGGCAGGAAATTGATTTTTGAAGGTGCCAACGTGAATTAGACCCATTGACTTTTGAGCAGGTTTGGATGATAGAATAGATTTTTTTAAATGTTACTAGTCACATATTTAGGTGTTTTAAAAAAAAATTATTGGTGGGTTTAGGTGGCGGGTACCGAGACTTTAGGTGGCAGGGAGCGGACGACACCTCTAAAAGATGTATTTTTGACCACCTTGTGCATATCCAATGCTCCCGCACTCTAACGAATTTCCCAAAAGCCAAAAGCTTAGTTATAAGCTCTTAACTCGTAGGCAAAAAAAACCCATAAATTTTTTTTCCGATTCGACATACGATTCACATTCTATGGTTGCGCGAAGTTAGCCTTGACGGATATTGGGTCTTCTCCCCTAAATACCAACTACATATGACTATTGAAGATATGTAGTTGCATGATTGATGCACTACATGTCCATAGCCTTTTTATTAATAGATGTAACTAATAAATTGAAGAATATTTGATAATTTCCTTTTTATCCTTTCCAAAAGATTCTCAATTCATATTAGTAATAGCAGAAGACTCTTAATCAGAATTAAATAACTATTGATTATGGTGTGACTGATATGATATATAGGCTTTAGAATAGATGTGAATGATTCATTTTTTTAGTTTTATTGAAAGAAAAAAAGAACAGAAGTTTAAAACTGTGATTTTTTGAATTAAGCATGTAATCTATTTCAAACTAGAGATAAAAAAAATTCATCCAACATATTGATTGTTGTACATTAATTGACATCTCTTTAGAGGTGGAGCAAGTGCCCACTTTGACCAAAGGATAGAAGCTAGTATCTTTAAGCATTATGACCTTTCATTTCTTTTGTAGTTACTATTAATTCATGAATGCTTGCTTAATTGTTATTTTATTTTTCATTAGTAGTTATTGTTTATTTTGAATTCATAATTTCCTATATTAAGAATTTGCTACACATTTTGTTTAATTGAGTAATTTATATTCCATTAGTTTAGTTTCTTTTCAACGCATTGAGTTAGTTCTATTGTATTAGACCGTCTTTCTTTACAAACCATTAGATTATATGCTTTTCAAAACATTAAATTAAATTATTTTCAAGACATTAGATTATTTTTAAATCATTAGATTAGATTTTGTGTTTGCTAAATTATATTTTATCAAAACCTACTACAAATAGCCATGGACATGTCTCGGATTTGACATTGGACTCATAAGTCTATTTAAATGTAAGGTGAACAATGACCTTTGACAACAACTATGTGTAAACCTTCACAAGAATTTGGTAAGATGGCACAAACAAATTTTCTTACTGATAAGGCTACCTATCATAGGTTGATGGGCTTGAAGAAAGGAAAGATATTTCTATTGGAGTTGTAAGAATAACCAAGAAAGAGCTAATGATAACAATAGGATGCTCGAAAATAAATTCAACCTTTCAGAAGATTTGGGTTCCCTTTACTTTCAAATAATTTATCTTTTCCAAAATAGTCATCTTGGCATGGAAATCATAGGTATTTATTTTTGAAGAAAACAGTTAGAGGAATAAAAAAAATATTAGTAGAGAGAAGAAAAATTTGTTCATCTTTGCCAAGAAAGTTTAGGGGTTTGGTATCCAATTCTTCTCAATTGACAACATTTCAACTAAATATTAATGTAAGCCTCATAACCAAATTTTTATCTTAAGTGTTGGATGAGTGAACAACTAGCACACTAATTACATATCTTCATAATTGTGAAACTTTACAAAAATTCTTGTAAATGTCTCATCTAACTTTTAGCTCATCTTAATCTTCCCCTTTTTTTCTTTTCAATTTCCTCTAGGCAGTATTCATTTCACTTGGTCATTTATTGGGGATGTGATAAGGACCCTTTAGTTTTATTTCAAGTAATGTACTTTTTAAAAAAAATTAGATTCATTTAGTGAAGCAATATTTTTAATCGGTCTTTATTATGTTAATTTTCAATTAAATTCAACAACCATGGGAAAGTGGATTAATACTGTTGAACATTTCAAAATATTTCTTCTTCATCTATTTACATAGAGATCATTTATAAAGCAATAAAGAAAGATGAAAATTGAAATAATTTATTAATTATTGAAACATAGAAAAAGAGAACCCGCAGGTCCTAAGTGCAAAGAACCTAGTATTCAATAGCCCTTTTCCAAGTTACAAATTTAGATGTAGATTGAAACAAGGTGTATAGATTGACTATCAACCATGAAGGTGAGCCAATAAGACCTGTATCTACATCTAATTAAGGATGGGAATGGATTATAAATGACTTGAAATAATTAACCTAATTAGACTATATGCCCTAATATGTAAATTGCAAGATCCTGACAACTGACAAATTGAAATAGTCGAGTTCTGGCAAATCTAGAAAGTGTGGATGATTGTGTACCTACCTAGAAAAATTGGTTTGACTGTGCCTACAAGGACTTATTTTCCCAATGGTGATTGAGTCTTTGATAGGGTATCTTGCTCAACTTTTGGGGTCCTTTGATGGCAGATCTGAGATCCCTATTTCCACTTGCAAAGTTGTCGGAATGTTGTCAATGAATTTTGTAATTGAGTTTATGTGGCTTGACAACAGATGCAACAATGGAGAATTTTCCTTCAATCTTCTTTTAATCTTCTTCAAATCTATAAGGTCTACACATTCAAAGAGGGAGAAAATGTTGGGCCATTTAGGGGCTTGCCTCAATCAAACCCCATGTAAGTGTTTTCACTTCCACAATGACAATGTTAATGATAGGAATGATAATTGAAAGGAAGGAATGATGGAATCACAAAGTGCTACAACTCACCACCCTTGAATGACTTCCTTGAAGTACTGAAGTCATAGACACCACCTCAAGGATTTGGATCTTGCTTGCTTAAATGCTTTGGAGACCTACTATAAGGGTTAGCCTTCACAAAACAATGATAATATGACAACATGAACTCACATACACTTTGACATGATGCTTGGATCTTGAATTATTGCAATAAAACTCTGATAATGTTGCTCTTGACTTTCTCTTGATGATAATCTTTGCTCATAAATCTCCTTCTAAATTGTGTTCTAGATTCAAATGGTGAAAAGACTAGGTATTTATAGGCATTTATCCAATTTCCCAAATATTAGATTCCAAAGAACGACAATTTAAATTTGAATTTGAAATGTTAAAATGTTACCAACAACATATTTAAATTTGGGTCCTAGCCCAAATTTCCAAGACACACTTAGTCAAGAGCAAAATAACAATTGATTGCATTTATTCAATGCTTGTAATCCTTCTAAAAAGGGTAAAAATTAGGCCTTGGAATGCATAATTTGGAAAATTGGGAGCTTAATTAAGTCCAATAAATTAGGGGGACAAAACATAATGTGAAATTGTTAAGGATGACAATTTTTTATACTACAATTATTTTATTTAACAAAAAGATAATTCCTATAAGCAATAATTAGAACTGCTTTTAGAAATTAAATCACACGTCTTAATCGCTCACATAATTGTACATCTTATATAGAATAACTAAAATCACTCGCTTATGATCAATAATTAAAACTGCATGTAGTAAGTAAATTAAATAATACTACAACTTATATTTACTATGATAGTGCTTTTGGAGGATCCAAAGTAGCAATCAAATGTTGCAAAGTAGTATAGGAAGGCTAATAAATTTCCAAAGACTTATTTCAAGAAAATAATAAGGATAAGTAAAGAGAACATGTATAGAACACGCATATGAAATTATAGAAATACATAAGAAATCAACTAAAGCAATATGGATGTAACACCACTACACACAATATTGAAGAGAAACTGTCATAATAAAAAAAGAAATAAATCACAACTACCTTATTTTTTCTCTAATCTAGGCTTCAAACTTTAAAAAATAATCAAATGCCAAGGCATTGAGATGGACACTTACGAAATATTTATTTATCTACAAGAAATTTTATCCACAAATAGAAATCTACTTTGGAAGATTTAAACACAAGTTACAACCATGGATTTATAGTAACAATATTTCACTATAGAAAAGATACACATCTAAATGGGACTAAATTAGTATGGACATTAAACAAGAGGTAATTAGAATCAATATTTCATTGTTGCATGTCTAAATTTATATGTTTGTGATTTTGACGTTAATGATTAATATTGATTCCATGGTTGGTCAATACACTTTGAATCTTTAGGCCATCAAAATTTTACTATAGCTACATGAGAGCTCACTCTTTCTTAGAGGGGAATACCTATTGACATAATAATGATCTTGTTTCAAAAAAAGGGTAAAATTAATCAATTTTAAAGATAAAATTGTAAGGGGAAATTATGGAATCAAATATAAACAATAAAACCCACAATACTAATGAAATGTGATTGGAAGCAAGCTATAAATCTAAACAATATTTAATCAATTTAGAAAACACAATTAAATATAAAACCTGAACAACCTTACCATCCCATTTTGAAGTAACCTGCATTGTTTGATATGTCAAATTGCTTCAACACAAGAGCCTTCATGATAGTTGCAAAAGATTTGGCGTAAGGTGATGACCTAGATGCTATGATAGATAATTCGTAATCACTCAACAATCAAATAGATAAGGCTTCACAAGAAAAATTCTAGGTAATGATTATGAGGGATGAAGGGTTATTTTATAGATTTTCGGAAATTGAATTGATCTGGATTAAGAGGTGTTGATTTGAGATCAAAGGCTGAGAATTAATGAGAGAAATTGATTGCCCAATTAACTGACTACAACTAGTAGCATGATTCCAATTAACTGGTTGCATGAGATATTGATTGAAGCGTTAAGAGAAGTGATTGATCAGAAGAGTGGTCATTCAATATCAATTGACTAAGAGAGGGTTTTAGTTAAGATTTGAGTAAATAATGCATGACATAATTAATTAATTAATTATTGGACAAACATGGAAGATAAGATTGAGATAGAAGATGAGTTTGTTTTTTGCATGAGGAAATAATAATTAATTATTAGTGCATGTACAAATGAGGATAAATAAATAAAATAATAAATTTTATTTTATTAGAAGATGGCTAAATTTAGCTAAATTAAATAATTAAAATAATCACTTAATTTAGAGATGTGTGCATGACTAATTAAATAATTAAAGATAATTATTTAACTATAGAAGAAAAAGCTAATGAATAATTAAATAATTAAAACAATTATTTAATTATAGAAGAAGAGTGAATGATAAATAATTAAATAAATAATAATAATTTAATTAATTAAAGTAGTGACATAATTATGTGGAAGATAACTCAGAGTGTGAGTTATCTAGTTGCATGAGAAGTGAAGTGAAAGAAAGTGTTTGTTAGAAGATAAATTTAGTTTTGCATGAGAGGATAATAATTAATTAATTTAATTAATTATTTGAGGAATGTGCAAGTGAGAATTAAATAAATAAATAAAATGTTTTATTTATTCATGATGAATGAATAATGTTGAAAGAAAATGGGATAATTAAATAGTTAAAGTAATTACTTAATTTAGGAAAAGTGGGTGAATGTTAATTAAAGATACAATTAAATAAATAGAATTTATTTATCAAATAAAGAAGAACAAAGAATTAAGATACAATTAAATAAATAGGATTTATTTATTTAATCAAGAAGATTAATTGATATGAATTAATTGAATAACATAAAGTTATTTAATTAATAGTGGAAATATGATTTTAGACAATAATTAAATAATTGAACATCATTTAATCATTAGGAAAAGACAAATACTAATGTTAAAATGCTAGTTCACAAGCTAGGACAATTTTAGGTATCTACACAAATAAAACATAGGCTTCCTATCTAAAGTGTATGCCTAAAGGGTAAAGCACAATGAACACCATAAACTACATGTCCATGGTATTATGCATAAGCAATAATAATACTTAAGGGATTGTCTATCCGGGAGGATCCTTTATGGACATGTATTGATCATCTTGATCATTTTATATTGAATTATTTATGTGAGTATCAAAATAAACACTACCTAATTTATTTGGAAAATAATCTCATTGAACTTAGTTTCCATGAGCATTGTAGAAGCCTATCAAGATGGTCACAATAACTATGGCAGTGGCAAACTTATTCAATAAGAACTAACCTCTCAAAAAGGAGAGGGGGAGCCACCACTTGAGTGTGAGGGGATATGAGATCTATTGCATCATCAAAAATTCCAATTATCCTTTAAAATAAAATTTTGTTACCATATGAAATGGCTCCACATGCTTCATTTTAAGGAAATATTTCACTTTTGTCATAAGCTAGAGAATAATGGGTAAAGAGGCTCACTACTTCTATCTATACTTGGGTTGTTAATTCATAGGATACCATCATAGTTTAACCCAAACATTAACTTGGGATGATTATCAATTTATTAAAAATTAATATTTTGGTTTTATAACAAAGCCAATGGACCATGGATCAATTTTGTTATTAAATAATTTACTTGCCTATATCACTTGGTAGGCTCCTCTATAATTGGAGAGATGGGTCACCCTTTTCATGTATAGCTACATGGTAGGCTTGCATTCATTATAACAACCCTTAAGTTGCACCCAATTTTTTCACAAATTTCTCTTTCCTTTTTTCCTTATCCCAAATTTATCGTTTGCCCATATACGATAAGCATCTAGATCCAAACATGATAGACATCCATTGGGAAAGACATCCATCCATATGGGACATGCATGCATCCTACTAATATATGCATCCATCCATATGAGACAAGCATCTATTAAATGAGATAGGCTTTCATCCATACAAAACAAATATATATCTAAACAAGATAGGCATCTATCCAAACAAAATAGGTAGAGACATGTCATAAATATTTTATTCACAAAGAAGAAATAACTTGTTATATTAATTTCTTAAAGTATCTTTTTAATATTTGATAGACTTTTATGAATATTCAAGATATAACAATAGACAATATGGGCTATCTTATGATTTTCCAATACAAGCTTTTCTATCCATTAGACTTATTTGTCTATACAAGATAGTTATTAAAACATGGACAATACGGGTCCTTCCTCTATCTAATATAGGATAGCTTAGTCAATCATACAAGATTATAAGGATAAGCAATAATAATATGCAACAGTTGTCATGTTTACCTAGAACGTCAATTTAGTCCAAGGAGGTTTCTTGTTCACCAGGATTAATAAGTTTTATTTATTTATTTATCTATAAATGGTTGTTGGTTTTGTGTAATTGGGGTATAATACCTTATACCTAAGATAATTAATTTGAATCAAAACCAAAAAAATAAATAGTCACTTTACTCTTGAAATCAATCTAATTCTTATCACAACTATCTACTAAAATAATTAACCATGTTAGATGCACATATATGATCAATAAATTAAATGATCACAACTATAAAACTAAAACACATTGCAAATTTCCATCTACTAAAAGTGATATGCAAGAATGTATACATACTAGAAATGCACAATACTTTCTAAAATCAAATACTATATACAAATATTATCTACATTTATTCCAATCAAAATATACAATTAATTAAATCAAATCTAAGTAATGTAATTCTACTCTTACAACCAATGTGCAATTGAAGCGTTTAGCTCCATTAGTCTTTTGTATAGATTCCCAATTGTCCCACCACTTATCTAGACATTTTATTCAAGATTCATTATAGAGTGATATTTTAAGTGGCCTGAATAGTTACAACTCCATTAACCATAAATGAGGAAACCAAACCAATATTCCAGCTAAAAAGGCTTAATATCCCATAGGTTACTCTGATGGAGATAACTTAATATGTTCTTAGTGCATTTGAATATTAAATTTCAATCCATAAAAGGTTTACATTTCAATGCTCAGTTTGTTTTAATATGGTAAAATATATTCATAAACATGCTAGTTAGCTAGAAACATGTACAAAAGAATGGCTTCTAAGGTCCTAATCATCACTTACAAATGTTACGGGACATTTTCCCCAAAGTGGAAGGAAGTTATTTTTTCATGAAATAACCCTTTAAAATTAAAAGGGAGATAGAAAAATAAAGGATATTATTCTCCATTGGTTAAAATGAGCATTAATAAAGAGTATCTATATAAACTCTTTTAAAAGGAGAGGAATAATTATTTAAAAATGTAACTTTTGTGAAAGGGTGAGATGGTTTGAAACCAACCCATAAGGCTTATAAAGCATCAATGTGAGACTTAGAAAGGGACATGGAGATCACTAAAGGAAGAAGAAGGTGGTTTTTTGGGCTATGGCATTGGAGAAGGGAGCACACAGAGTGTGTCTAACTTGGGGTATAGAGTATACTTGAGATTTTCCTAGTCAGGGCTATGGCACATAAACACAATGCAAGTAGGCACATGTGTTTTTACACAGGTTCTTTGAATTGTGTCATAGCTATGAGGACCAAGACCATTGAAATATTCCTAAGGTGAGAGTGGCCTTTCCAAGTACTTTGATTCAAATAAGTATTGAAAACCATTCATGTTAAAATATATTGGGAATCGTGCTTCAAGGTAAAAAAATGGTGCGGGCTCAGGGTTTGCAATAGTCATCTGCAGGGCGACATCTCGAGAGGAACCATGATGGTTTCAGAGGAAACCGACAAGTGGATCATGATGGGGTTTGGCATCAAGATAGATGGGCCTGACCGAAGCATGATTTTCAAAATGATTCTTGTGAAGAGGTGTGGGGTAGGGAGGGCAGAAGACATGAAAATGACAGACAGGGATTTAGGGGGCGCCAAAGAAGAGGCGGTTATAGAAATGATGCTTTTCACAGGCCATGCCAGAATGAGTGTGGAAATAGAGGAAATGGAGGTTTATCAAGGATGGAAGTGGAGGGCCAAGATAGAAACCATAGTATGAGGAAAAGCTTCCATAAGGAAGTTTGGCAAAAGAAAAAGCCTGATTCGATATGGGAGGAGGGTAGGGAAGGGGCGCAGGGTGGAGAACCTAAGAGACCAACTGTGAAAATTGGGAATGGGATTCCGGGTTGTCGAGCTACCTTGGTGGTGAGTGCAATGAAGCTCCGAGATGAAGTTTTAAGATTGGAAAATCTAGGTTTGATTGGAAAGTGGTATGGCTTGAATCTCAATTGGAACTATTTGATTAAATGGTGGAAATCGCGTTGGGGGGATGAGTTGCAATTTAAAACCCTTCAAAAGGGATTTTTCCTGGTGATTTGTCCGAAGAGGGATCTACGAGAAGAGATAGTGAATGGGATTTGGGTCTTAGATGGAAGTGGCTTTTACTTGAGACGATGGAAGGTAGGTTTTAACTCTACATCTCATGTTATGGAGACAATGCAAGACTAGTATTGCTTGTCGAATCTCCCTTCAGAGTTTTGGGAGCCGAGTATTCTTGAGGAGATTGGAAATCATTTGGGAACCTTTGTTTGTGTAGAAGAAAGGAGAAATGCAGGAGAGGCCCATTCTCATGTGCTGATTTGTGTGGAAAATAACCTAGTGTGCCACTTTTATGAAGAGATTGAGTTAATCTCAGTTTATGGAAGTTGGATC